>CM061554.1:205062961-205700461 GCA_030864225.1 Capsicum baccatum var. pendulum | reverse complement strand
ACTTAGTGGCTGATAATCGGGCTAGTATGAGTAAGTTTGTGACTGGAGTGTCTAGTTATGTGGTTAAGGAGTGTAGGTCTGCTATACTGAACAGTGAGATGAATCTTTCTAGGCTGATGACTCATGCCCAACAGATTGAGGCAGACAAGATTAAGGAGAGATAAAATAAGATGGAATAAAAGAGCTAGGTCCGAGCAGCACGGACAGGGTCAGACTAGATCGCAGGGAGAGAGTTGCCCTTAGTATCAGGATCGTTCATCTATGCCAGCACCATCATCTGCTAGTGCTCCCGTGCCTAGAGGTAGGCAGGAGCAAGGTAGCAAGTCATATGCATCTAGGTCCTAGTACAGTACTGGCAGTAAGCCAAATCATCCCCTATGTCCTAATTGTGGTAGGTCTTATTTGGGTGAGTGTTGTGGTAAGAAGAGGGGTTATTTCTGGTGTGGTGACATGGGTCACAGAGTTAGAGATTGTCCACAGGATGGATAAGGGCGTCGTGACAATCGCCCTCAGACTTAGACTCAGACTGTTAGTGCTCTAGTTCCAGTGACTCGCCCAGCCTTAGCTCAGGGTGCCTCTTCTAGCAATGCTGGCAGGCAGTACCAGAATAGATTAAAAACTTTACCGTCCGGCCTGGAATAGGAGTACTCTCCCAATGTTGTTACTGGTATGCTTCGTATATTTCAGTTTGATGTGTATTCTTTGTTGGATCCTGGATCCATTTTCTCATATGTTACACCTTTGATTGCTGTGAATTTTGAAATGAGTCCTGAGATTATTCCTGAGCCTATCCTAGTTTCTACCCTAGTGGGCGATTCGATTGTTGCCTGAAAGTGTATAAAAAGTGTCCTGTTACCATTCTTCATAGAGTCTTATAGGCTGATCTAATTGAGTTAGACATGGTAGATTTTGATGTGATTCTGGGTATGGACTGGCTGTATTCTTCTTATTTCTCTATTGATTGTCGGACCCGAGTGGTCAAGTTTCAGTTTCTGGGTGCATTCGTGTTTGAGTGGTCTGGGAATTTTGTGTCACCCAAGAGTCATTTTATCTCTTACCTCAAAGCTATAAAGCTTATTTCCAAGGGGTGTATTTACTATTTGGTTAGATTCAAAGACACTAAGTCTGAAACTCCAACTCTCAAGTCTGTTAACGTCGTCAATGAGTTTTTTGATGTCTTTCCGGATGATCTCCCAGGGATACCTCCTGATAGAGAGATAGAGTTTGGGATTGATCTTCTTCTCAATACTCAGCCCATTTCTATTTCTCCTTACCGTATAGCCCCTACAGAACTTAAGGAGTTGAAAGAGCAACTTAAAGATCTACTAGATAAGGGTTTCATAAGGCCTAGTGTTTATCCTTGGGGTGCTCCTATGTTGTTTGTTAGAAAGAAAGATGGCTCTTTGCGTATGTGCATTGATTACCGCCAACTGAATAGAGTCACCATAAAAAATAAGTACCTCCTTCCGAGAATAGATGATTTGTTTGACCAATTGTAAGGTGCAAGTTATTTCTCAAAGGTAGACCTTCGTTCCAGCTATTATCAACTCAAAGTTAGGGAGTGTGACATCCCGAAAATTGCTTTCTGAACTCGTTATGGCCATTTTGAGTTTCTTGTTATCTCTTTTGGGTTACTAATGCCCCAGTAGCTTTAATGGACCTCATGAATCGAGTGTTCAGACCATATCTGGATATGTTTATCATAGTGTTCATCGATGATATACTAGTGTACTCCCGTAGTGAGGATGAACATTCTGATCATCTCCAAACTGTCTTACAAACCCTTAGAGATCACAAGTTGTTTGCCAAGTTCAGTAAGTGTGAGTTTTCGCTACGGTCAGTTACTTTTCTAGGTCATATCATTTATTCCAAGGGTATTAGAGTTGATCCCTAAAAGACCGAAGCTATTAGAAATTAGCCTAGACCTATTTCTCTAACTGATATCCAAAGTTTCTTGGGTTTAGCTGTCTATTACCACCGTTTTGTTGAGGTTTTATCCTCTATAGCGTCTCCTATGACTCGGCTGACCCAAAAGAAAGTGAATTTCTTATGGTCCGAATCTTGTGAGAAGAGTTTTCAGGAGTTGAAGACTTGACTCACTTCAGCCTCTGTTTTGACTTTGCCTGATGGTGTTGATGGTTTTGTGGTGTGTTGTGATACTTCAAGAGTTGGGTTGGGTTGTGCATTGGTGCAGAAGGGTAAAGTGATAGCTTATGCTTCTAGACAGTTGAAACCCCATGAGAAAAATTACCCCACCTATGACCTTGAGTTGGCTGCTGTTGTGTTTGCTTTGAAAATCTAGAGACACTATTTGTATGGTGTCCATGTGGATGTTTTCACTGATCATAAGAGTCTGCAGTATGTGTTTACCCAGAGAGAATTGAATCTTTGGCAGAAACGATGGTTAGAATTGTTAAAGGACCTTGATATGAGTGTGTTGTACTATCCGGGTAAGGCCAATATTATGGCGGATGCCCTAAGTAGAGTGTTCATGGGTAGTGTTTCGCATATGGTAGAAGGTAAGAAAGAGTTGGCCCGTGATGTACATCGTTTAACTAGATTGGGGGTTAGGTTGTTTGACTCTACTGAAGGTAGTATAGGGGTTCAGAGTAGTTCCGAATCCTCCTTGGTTTTGGAAGTGAAGGAAAAACAATACTTAGATGCTAGTAAGGAGTCAGTCAAGGACCAAAAAGTAGAGGTTTTCTCCCAAGGGGGAGATGTGTGTTGAGATTGCAGGGTAGATTGTGTGTCCCGAATATTGATGATCTAAGATATAGAATTATGGCTGAAGCGCACGGGGCGCGATAATCTATTCATCCTGGTGCCAGTAAGATGTACCCAGACTTGCGGCAAATCTATTGGTGGAGTGGTATGAAGAAATATATAGCAACGTTTGTAGCTAAGTGTGCAACATGCCAACAGGTTAAGGTTGAACACCAAAGACCTGGTGGTATGATACAAGAGTTTAGTATTCCCACTTGGAAGTGGGAAGAGATAAATATGGACTTCGTGATTGGTTTACCTCCTTCCTGATGCCATCATGATTCCATTTTGGTTGTGGTTGATAGGTTGACTAAGTCTGCTCATTTTTTGCCTGTTCATACTTCATATACTGCTGAGGATTACGCTAGATTGTATATCTGAGATCTAGTCAGACTGCATGGAGTTCCCTTGTCTATCATTTCGGATAGGGGTACTCAGTTCACTTCGTAATTTTGGAAACCTTTTCAGAAGGGTCTTGGTACCCAAGTGCTTTTGAGTTCTGCTTTTCATCCGTAGACCGATGGTCAGGATGAGCAGACCATCCAGACCTTAGAGGATATGTTGAGAGCTTGTGCACTTGACTTTAAAGGAAGTTGGGATGATCACTTACCGTTGATAGAGTTTGCTTACAATAATAGTTTCCACTTTAGTATTGGCATGGCTCCGTTTGAAGCCTTATATAGGAGGAAGTGTAGATCATCTATAGGTTAGTTCGAGGTGGGTGAAGCAGCTGTGAGTGGTCCTGATTCGATATTTGAGGCTATGGAAAAAGTTAAGTTGATTAGGGAAAGGTTGAAAACTGCACAGAGTCGTCAGAAGTCTTATGCGGATGTTAGAAGGAAAGACCTTGAGTTTGAAGTTGGTGACCTAGTGTATCTGAAAATTTCACCCATGAAGGGGGTGAAGAGATTTGGAAAGAAGGGGAAGCTTAGTCCCCGTTATGTTGGTCCTTACAAAATTCTTAGCCGTGTTGGTAAGGTAGCTTATGAGGTCGAGTTGACTTCCGAGTTTTCCTCTGTTCATCCAATATTCCATGTCTCCATGCTTAGAAAGCAAATTAGCGATGATGTGGTAGTGGATTCCTCTGTGAGTGCTAACATTCAAGAAAATCTTTCTTTTGATGAGATTCTTGATTTCAGTGTCCAAAGACTAAGGCACAAAGAAGTTCCCTTGGTCAAGGAGTTGTGGCAAAACCGATTTGTTGAGGGTGCCACTTGGGAAGCTGAGGCGGATATGCGATCCAAGTACCCATACATATTTTCCGCGAACTCCGATCAAGCTGAAGGCACCATTCTTTCCTAAATCATGCACTTTTGATAAAAGTTGCAGCAGTTCAGAAGTCATTTATTATATGTTCAGTTGTAGTTCTTAAATTTATGCATTCTATGTTGCATTCGGAGTGAGAAACGATGTGGTGATGAGTCTAACGAATGGTTTCAGCTATATTCTCTATTCCCTATCTAATCTTGGAATGTCTAGCGTCATTCGAGGATGAATGTTTCTAAGGGGGGATGATGTAATACCCCGGAAAATTTTTCATTGAAACTTTGTGCGTAAACGTGTTAGGTTCTATCTTCTAGAATGAATTATAAATTTTTTGTGTGGAATGTCTTAGATTATGACCCACCATTGCGTAGAGTATCAAATAATTTTTCCAATGATATATGGATCATCCAAAACGGATACCCGAGCGATGCGTTATGAACATTCCGATCGAACCATGAATAGTAGTGAACAGTAAAACGTGCAGGAAAAAGTACTGAGGCCTGGCTTTTTTTCTACAACTTTAAACAAACATAACTCCTTGTACATAATGATTTGGGTTATCTACTATAAATCACCAGAAATCTGTGCGAGTCCTCTTTCCAATGAAATTGGTTTCATCCAATTTGTCTATCGGAGCAAAAAGTTATGGTCGATCTACTTCAGCCTATCAAAAGTGAATTTTTGGGTCAACTTCAAATAATTATAACTCCTCGTACACAATTATCTGGGTGAGATACTATATATCAACGGAAATATATGAGAGTCCTCTTTCTAATGAAATTGGTTTCATCCAATTTGGATATTGGAGTAAAACGTTATGGTTGATCTACTTCAGACTATCAAAATAGTCCACCAAAGGACAGATTCGAGAATTATTTGATTTTTAGGGGTGTTTTGGTCATTCCCTCTCACCCAAAATCTATCCAAACCCTATATTAAAGCCTATTAGAAGCATTATATGTTATATTTCATCAAATTCCCTCAAAACGAAAACCCTAAGCTCCTACATCTAACTTCAAGAACCTCCAAAGTTCACCATTAATTCTGCAAATTTATTCAAGATTCCAAGTTCCTAGTTCAAGAACTCTAAGAACCATCATTCAAAGGCACAATTAACATCTCAAAAATGAGTATCGATCTAAAGTTCATCATTCAAGGTATGTGGGGGTTTTCAACAAGAATTCTCTTTCGTTCTTGTGCCCAAAAGTAATTTTCTTTACAAAGGCATGATTTTTATTTGATTTTTACAAATTTGAATCATGAACCCATATCTTATGATGATTATTATGAAATCTTGATGTTTATGATTTTGAAAGATGAATTTACATGTGTGGAGATATAAAGCATGAATCTTAAACGATATTTATCATGATTTTGATATTTGGGTCGTGAATCCCCATTGGAAATTGTATTTTCTAAGAAAGTGTGTGTTATAAGCACGTTGATGTTAAATATTTGAAATATTTTGAATGATTTGACCTTTTGGTCTTAATGGAGTTGTTTTGAACTCGAGTGTGAAGGAAATCCATAACGTGGTTGATTTTGATAGATAGGAAGCATGACGGATCCCGATGTATATTTATATATTACTAAAAAATTTTTATTGTGGATTGTCTTTGAAATGATCTGAGCTAAGTCCGAAAGAAATCTTTAGCACCGAGTGGGAGGTATAAAGCGACCTTATATCCCTAGAACTACGTGGCCCCGTAGGAGTGAGCCTGAGGCTGATTTATATAGTGATCACTAGTTTATGTGGATTTGATATCGATAGTGCTACTCCGGTGGCAAGGATAGGACGGCTCTCCCCAATGTGGGTTGTACATTAGACTCCATGTAGCTCACATGGTTTATGTTGGTTATAGGATCTCCCAGTGTGTGTGTGTTTCCTTGTATCTATGGTGAATGGTGAAGTGATTTGAAAGTGGAATTGTGAAAGTTATTCTTTCGAAAGATTTAAATGATATTTACATTATGAGAATTGATATTCTTGTTGAACTGAAAGTGATTGACAAATTATATGATGACTCACATGTGTTATTGTACTTATTTCATCCTCTCATGATTATGATGATTTTCTTCGGGCTATGTGAGTCTTTCATACATCCTACATATTTCTTATAAATATTTATGATGATGATGTTTATACAACTGCATAAACCCCCATATACTCGGTTCCTTTCTATGGTACTGACCCACATCTTCGGATGTGGGCTGTATTTTCTCAGAATATAGGTTCAGGTGCTCAGTTCCAGGTTCGACAGTGATTCTTCGGCCACGCTATTCTACATTCTCTATTGTGGTGAGTCCTCATGTTCCAAGGACGTGATGTTTGATGTTGGTTTCACAGAATTGTTTACATTTGATAACTGAGTATGAGTCAGTTGGGACATATCTCAATGGATCGCTGGTTTTATTGATTTTCTTAGAGGCTTGTCAGACTAGTATAGATGTTGGGAGTTGACTAATAAGTCATATTTTGTTATCTTTCTGAAATTCTTTTATTCTTGGATGATGATTACTCTGTTGATATTTGAGGGTTATTTATAAAACCCCCGTTGATTTGTGTTAAACTAAATAAAAATGGATCAATGGGGTTAGCTTGGGGCTAATCATAGCCTCAAGCACCATGTGACGCTTTGGGACCCATTTTTCGAAGCATTACACTATCTGTCTGTCTGTCTATCTGTCTATCTGTCATATGTCTATCTGTCTATCTGTCTATCTGTCTGTCTGTCTGTCTATTTATCTGTTAGTCTATCTATCTGTCTATCTATCTACCTCTCCGTCTGTCTGTCTGTCTGTTTGTCTATTTATCTGTCTGTCTGTCTATCTGTTTGTCTATCTATCTATCTATCTATCTATCTATCTATCTGTCTGTCTATCTGTTTGTCTATCTATCTATCTATCTATCTATTTGTCTGTCTATCTGTTTGTCTATCTATCTATCTATCTGTCTGTCTATCTGTTTGTCTGTCTATCTATTTGTCTATCTATCTATCTGTCCGTCTGTCTCTCGGCCTGTCTATCTATCTGTCTGTCCGTCTATCTATCTGTCTGTTTGTCTGTCTGTCTGTCTGTCTATCTGTTTGTCTGTCTATCTGTCTGTCTGTCTGTCTGTTTGTCTGTTTGTCTGTTTGTCTTTCTATCTGTCTGTCTGTCGGCCTGTTTGTCTGCCTGTCTGGCCGTCCGTCCATTAATCCATCCATCCGTTCGCCCGTCGAGCCGCCTGGTTGTTCGTTCGTCTGTCTGTCCTTCTGTCCTTCCGTCTGTCCAGTCGGCCGCTCACTCGTCCGCCCATCCATCTATTCCTCCGTCCATCTATCTATCTATCTATCTATCTATCTGTCTGTCTGTCTGTGTGTCTGTCTGTTTGTTTGTCTATCTATCCATCTGTCCATCTGTCCATTTATCTAGATCTAAAATATATATATATATATAATATTAAAAGTTTGAAGGACCTTAGAAATGTTGTTTGAAATTTTTTCCTTAGCTAAAAGTTTAAGCAACAGACAAAACTGTCTTTTCAATTCTTGAAAAATTATGTTTATTATAAATTTAAAAAATTAAAAATTCTAAAAATACATGGTAAGAGAGAAATACATGAAAAATTAATATTATTATAAAAAAATTCCTTATATAGATAAAAAAAGGAGTCTTTCCTTGAGTACATAAAAAAGGAGTCCTAAAATATATAATAAAAATAAAAATCATGATTTTTAAGATAAATTTATACGCTTAAAGAAAGACCTTGCTCCTTGTTAGAATAGATAGCTTTACTCCACGTGATTTGGTCATAATTATCATATAAAACTAAACTTTAAGAAATATGTATGGAAAGGTTAGATTCAAGTTGTACTATCTCGATATTGTTTTGTTTTGTTATACCTAATTTCTATTCTATTTCTGTTTTTTTAATTTAATACAGATAGTAGATGAATGTTTGGTCGAGGTTTAAGGAATTTTTATATAAAAATTAGGTTTAACCATATTGTTCTGATATTTCAACTATTATATTATTTTGTTGTAGCTTGTAATTGATTGATATTACAGCTGGATGCAACGTTTTATCACTAGGAGTGTTATTTAAGGCAAATTTTATTCCTTTTTTGACTAGCAATTCACAAAAGACTTTGTCAATAATTATTGAAAGAAATAGCATGTAGACTTTTCAAAGAGAGAAGCCCAAATGTTTTTCCGTCGCTTGGACCAGACATTATTTTTAGTTGTAATTCTTCTGCTGAAAATCAAAAATAAAATTGTGACGGAAAGACGTGGAATTAGATGGTGGTCATAGGCCGCTAAGAAGAGAATATGATGTCGGGTCGGATTGATTTTGCGGTGTGAAAAAGAACCTTTATTAGTTTTAAATGATTTTGTTTTTCTTTTGTTTTAGTAAATATATGAATCTCAGGCATCGGTTGATCTTGTTGGTAATTTATTTTCTTTTTATCACTATTACTATTGCTTCAGTTAAGGATATGCTTCTAATGGACAGACGAATTTCATCGTTGTCCATCACCATACACTTTTGAGGTAAGAGTTAGATTTGTTGTTTAGTGATGGACATGAATTTATTTATTGTCTATATTCTTTTGGTTAACTTGCATCTTAATTGTTTTAAGTATTTAGTCCCATATATATTGAATATATGTGACAATCATGTTACAAATGCATCACTTTTTATAATTTAACGATTAATCAAAGATATATATACACAAGTCTTATTAATAATTGAGACATTAGTTTTGTATCAAGTATTTTGGGACGTTTATTTTATATCAAGCATGAATCAACGCATTAATTACATATCAAGTATTTTGAAATAAACATGCAACGTATTTTCATGTTCATTATCATATAAAGTGTGAAGGACTATAAAAATATTGTTTGAAATTTTTGTCTTTGTGAGGACCTGAACTTTTTGTCTTTGTGAAGGACCTTAGAAATATTATTTGAACTTTTTGTCTTTTACTAAAAGTCTTTGTTTTAAATAAAATTATTTTTCAATATTTTTTAATATTTAACAGTTAAAAATTAATTAAATATTTATAGTAAAACCTTTTCTTATTAGAAGTCATCTAAATTAATGACAATTAATACATTTTTTATTAGTTTAAGAATTAAATCTAGAAATAAATATGAAAACGTTAGAATAAGAAAAATATAAAAATACCAAATTTTTAAAAGTTTTAAGTAATCAAAGATTTTCTAAAGATTTAACTTTAAAAATAAGAAAAAATTTTAAATATAGAAAAATAAAAAAAATAACTGTAATACAAATATGATTTAAATCGATGCGTTTCTCTTAGTTTCTAGCAACAAAGAAAAGAGGTACTTCTTGACAAACGCAAAAGTGACGATTTATTAGCCACTTGAAACTTTTGGTGGTAAAATATATATATGCTTAGAATAAAATATATATTATATTTACATTATTATATTAATGTATGAAGGATCTTTGAAAAGTGATTTGAATTTTTTGCACTTCACTAAAAACTTTTTGCAATAAATAAAATCATCTAATTTTAAATAATCAAAGGTTACACGGGTGAGGCTGGTGCATTTAACTAGTTATACTAAAAATAGATGTTCAACATTATTTGTGTAGTTTGAAAAATCAATGAATAATTTACTATTTTGCATACGTTTATCTCTGTTGTTGATTACTATTCATTATTTTAATATAATTTTTAAAGTATTAAATTTATTATATTCATAGTATGATAAAATAAAATTACTCCTTATTTATTTTGTGGGTAAATAAAGATTTTATTTACCAAGTAATCATTACAAATATAGTATTCTGGCATCATTTGGACAACCTCAAATGTGCCTATCATTACTACCCCTCACCTAGTACATGTATGTAATTAGGGGTGTACAAATCAAACTGTTAAGTCAAATCGAACCGATGAATCAAACCAAATCGAGGAAAAAAACTAATTTATGATTTGATTTGATTGGTTTGGTGTTAAAAAAAAGTCGATCATTCTTGGTTTGGTTTGGTATCAGCAAAAATAAAATCAAACTGAACCTAAACCAAACCAACATAATACATATATAATTTTAATTTTTTAAAAAATATTACTTATAATCTACTTTCTAATTACTTTTATAACTTTTTTATATTCAGAAAATAAATATCTATTATTGGGCCTTTAGTTATAATATTTAGGGAAAAGGACATAAACTGTCCATTTTAAAAATAAATGCTCTTTATAGTTGTTACTCTTAAATCACTTTTCTTTTCTAAATATACTTTCTCAAATCTTCTTTTTTTTTCTCCTCTATTATGCATCGATCAATCTACTGTATTTTATGATCAATATCAAAAATTGATTTGTTGTTTCTTGCATTGGAGCATTGAAAACTATGGACATGAAGCAAAAAATAGGAAATAAAGGAAAGTTAACATTAACGGGTAAAACGGTCAATTTTGACCTCAAATTTGTTGTTAATGATGATTATTTTACAAAATCATTACATACAGGTTTGTACTTGAAGCAATGTCATAGTTCTTTAAACTTGAAGAAGAAAAAAAATAAAATAATGAGGTCTCAAGGTAAGAGAAAAGCCATGTCTTAGTCTATGTTCTTCTCAGAGGCTGATTCAATCACGGTGAGTCGGGGATGTTCTTCTTAGAGGCTGACTCAATCACGGTGAGTCAGAGATGTTCTTCTTAGAGGCTGACTCAATCACGGTGAGTCGGAGATGTTTTGATGCATGTAAAGATAAAAAAAAAAAAGAATATGTCAATAGATACTCTTTTATACCAGATTGATACATATTTTTTAAAAGAGAGAAGGGGAACCTTTGCATGCATATACAGTCTCTATACCCAATTGATACTCTTTTATACTAGTTTGATACACTTTTATACCATATTGATACACTTTTTTTTAAAAAAAAAAAGGGGAACCTATGGATGCATATACAGTCTTTATACCCATTTAATACATTTTTATGTCACATTGATACACTTTTATATTACATTGATATACTTTTTAAAAAAGGGAGAGGGAATTCTTTGCATGCACATGCAATCCCTATACTCAGTTGATACTCTTTTATACCATATTGATACACTTAAATTCAACATCAGATATCCACTGACCTCCGTATTTTATCATTATTGAAACTAAAACTAAAGTTGAAGCCATATTTTGTATCAATTTTGAGCAAATTTACAATGAAAAAAAATTATAGGAAGCTAATTGAATGTAGATATTTGGAGATTTTATACAAAATTTATGGAATAAGAAAGATTAATTAAAGTATCGAAAAATGTAAAAGAATGGAGGTTTGAGAGTTTGAATGGAAAGGAAATTGTGAATGAAAAGGAAAGAAAGAAAGAGAAAGTTACTTTAACGACATTTTTTATAATGTTTAAGCGTATGACAATGAAGGTTAGCTAGTGAAATTAGTTTGTGGCTATTTATAGGGTATTTAATTTTGAGTGCTATTTTTATGATATTATTTTAGTTTTAAGTGTTATTGCTGTCCTTTTTCCTAATATTTATCTATTAGTAACAGATTAATACAAAACTCAATATTAATATAAAAATCTATAACTCTTCAATTGCTTCACTTTACATTTTACTTTTCAAGTTTTCAGAGAGTTCTCATTATTTCCTCATCTTACTTTCATCTTACTTTTCTCATTCTCCTCATTCGTCAAGTTTTTATTTAGATTTGTTTCTCTTCTTTCTCTTTTTTCTTGTGGAATTATGTTATAGTTAGTTATTTTATGGATTTAAATTTTTAATAAGTTGTCTTCAATTCTTCATTCTTCTTTATGCTCATATTTTATGTGAAGGAAACTTTTAGACAAGCTATTATGACTAGTGACTTACAAATTGAACCACTGAGTATCTACATAATATTACTTTGAGAGATAGTAGTTTAAACATCTTAATAATTTGTCAACTTAATTTTAATTGGAACTACTCTATGACCATTGTTTTTTTTTAAATCTTTTAGTGAAAACATTTAATATTTTCTTCAATCACATTATAATTGTAAAAAAACTGAAAAAAAAATCGAAGAACCGAAAAAAACCGAAATATAAAAACCGATTGTATATTGATTTGATTTGGTTTATAGATTTATAAAATCGACATTGTTGATTTGATTATATTTTAATGAAAAATCGAACCAACCCGACCTATGTACACCCTGTATCCCTCTATGTAACCATTCAGTATCATGGATAGAAATTTCAAAGAATTATTAATACTTTTAGTTTAGTAATATACTACCTATCTAATTAAACGGGAGTACAACTCAAATATGAAAATACATTCCTATAGAATTTTATTTATAATTTCTATTTTGACAAGGACTAACTACCAAATGCTAACTATCTGACTTCGTATGAACTTTCAATTACTACTATATTTTCCCCAACAAATATGAACGCAATTTATCAAATTACAGTTTCTTTTTATAATAATTGGAGATGAAAAAAGAAAAGAAAAAGAAATGGCTCATTATTTTGATTCTTCTTCTTCTTCTTTAGTTCCTCCTTTGATAGTTAAAGCCAGTAAAGTTGACCTTGAAGCTGGAAACGTTGACCAAATTCAGTGTCGAATTTGCCTTGAAAGTCATGGTGAGTTTTTTGATTTTCATATTACTCAATCCGTTCCAATTTATGTGTGTTATTATGGTTCTGTTTGTGATTTTTAAGTGTTAAGTAAGATGCTTTGGGGTGAAATGGATGTTTAAATATATTGTGAATAAGTGTTTTTGTTGGTGAATTGTATGTCTTTCAAATATGGTTTCACTTCTTTTTGATAATGGTGATGTCTGGGCTAACTTGTACTCTGTTGGAGTTCGACATAGTTCACGGGATGGAAATTTTGTGTCTTTATATGGTTTTGATAATCTTCACCTTGAGCTAGCTTTTGGATATGAGTTAAGCTCAAGATTATTTATTTTTGATGGTATTAGAGTCGTGCCCATCCCAATGTAAATTCATTGTTTTTGATGTTGGACCTCTATCTTATTGTCCAAGCCCCAAATATCCCTTCTTGAGTGTGAGAGGGGTGTTGGAGTCCCACATTATTCACAGGGATGGTTTTTTTTTTCCCTCTTCCTGTTTAAAGCCAAAATATTTTAGTCCTAAAGTGAAGTTCTAAGTTGCGTAGACTTTTCACTTTCGATGCCACTCCAATGTTGGATTCTCCAAAATACATTACTTTTGGAGAATCCTACATGCACCTGCTGACATTTTTGAAGAGTCCGAACAACATAGGTGACATTTCTGCATTACGGAGGTGACTGAACTAAATGAAAATTTACATGTGGGATGCAGTGGTAAGAGTCTGGATTTTCACTATGGGGATTCAAAATATAAAAAGGAAAACACAAGAAAAATCCAAGGGATTCAATAGCTACTGTAGGCACATAAAAAGTAATTTGACCTTGTATATACCATGTAATTTTTTGATGGCATTTGAATGAACCTCCTGGCGTGCCCCTAGCTCTGCCTCCAGTTGGGAGAGAGTTGAAGTACTGGTGTTTGGTTTGTTTTGGTATTCTCAGTTTTAATTGCAGATGGCTGGTTGCATTTTCTAACATATCACATAGCTTTTATTCTAGTATTTGAAATCGTTTAGATCGATCTCCACATATATTCACATTATCAGACTTGATATCAAGTCTGGTTAAAGGAGGAAGGTTGAAGTAGGTCGAGGTTCATAAGAAGTTAGTCGAATTATGATAAAAGTAAACCGTACCTAATTTGGGTTATGTATATGGAAAGCAAGCATAACAGATTTACGATTGAGGAATAGTTAACTTATTGATTTGAATCATCGAACTCAAATAACAAGGAAGAAAGATCATTTTGACAATGAGCAGTTGTTAGCTTGTTACTATATTCTATTGAGTGCTTCTTGTTGAATTCTTCCTTGGTTATTTGTATTCATATAACGTCTTTTAGTGAATGATCATTTTCGAGCTTTTCCTTGTTTATTATGTTCAGAGCATATTAGTGTTATTTTGGTTAATGAACTTATTGATGCATGAGAACCATACTTACGGTTATTTTAACTTTTCTTTCTTAGGTAGGGACTTTATTGCACCTTGTAAATGCAGGGGTACATCAAAGTATGTTCACCGAGAATGCCTTGATCAGTGGCGTGCTGTTAAGGTATGTTTTCAGATCGTTTGTTCCTCAGAAGCTTTAGCCTTATTAGCTTTAAGCTTTGGTAACTTGTTGACTTATGTTGCTCGGGCTCTTCAAAAATGCCATCGGTTACATTGTTGATCCTCTAAAAGTGCTGCATTATTTATGATCCGACACTGGCGCGGCAACATTTCTTGTAGAGTACGAGCAACATCGCCTGAGACTTATTAGACACGCATTGATGCTTTAAAAATATGATCAGGAACCAAATTGTGTGTATTTATACTTGTATTTTTTTAATAGCTTTCAGATTGGCGTGCTTACATGCTATCATTTGTTGTTTGTGCATACCGTGTCCAAAACTAAACCGAGCGTTCAATCAGTTATTGGTTTTTGTACCGTTATAGGCAAATGCTGCAGCTGTTGACGAATTATTTCTTACTGAATATCGAATTGAATAAATACCTGCCCACTAAAGTTTGTCTTGTTACAGGAAGGATTTGCATTTTCCCATTGTACGACCTGCAAGGCTCCCTTTTACTTGAGAGTTAACGATCTTCAAAGAAAATGGCGAACCTTAAAGTTTCGGTTCTTTGTGACCAAAGACATTTTGTTCGTCTTTCTCTCAGTTCAGCTTGTACGTGGGTGACCCTGTTTACAATTTTTTAATTCATTCTAGATATTACCTTAAGTAGTGCTGTGGGCAATATCTTTAATGTATCACTAACTTTCTGTTTTGCAGGTTATAGCTTCACTAGGATATTTAATATATGAGATTGATACACACCAGAAGTTTTGGCTTCGTTTGCATTGGGGGTTTGGTAGCGAAGTGGGCTTCTATTACATTTGCGGTAAAACATATTCATTTGCAGTAGTTAGCAACATTTCTTTATGTATGTATGTCAAACTGTCGTTTTGGCTCCTTAATATTCTTTTTTCCTAATGGATGACCAATCCAGATATATGCACAAAATGACCACATGTCAGATACAATTGTTACCTATCCGTGTTGAAATACAGTTTCGGTGCCAATAGGCCCCTAATACCTGATTTTCACTGCTGGTTCTGGGATTCTATGTCCTATTTAGTTGCCTTGCTAAATGAGATTTGGTTGTGGAGTGGTGGACGAATATGAGATAGGCAATACTTAATAGTTATTCCTAAGTTTGCATGTCGTAAGAATGCAAAAAGTTTGTGCGACTCTTCTATTGGAACTTTGGACAAATTCTAGAGTAGGTGCTATTGTGTTAGCCAACTATCCAATACTTGGATTGGGATAAGGAGACATACCACCTTCGCTGATGGAAGAACCAACAGAAAGAAACCCCCTGCGTGTTGGTGTAGGGGTAAGGACGCAACACATAAAGTGCGGGTTAAGTGCACATGATGAGTTTAACCTGTCACTAACTAAAGCCTGATATTTAACTGGTAGAATAGAAGAGAGGTGGACTCACGCACCGCCGAGTTTTGAACTTGTGGCCACTATTGGGGTTGGAAGAGCTGATGCAGAAATTTCTTTTTTGATAACCATATGTCGAGTCAGTTTGCCACACCTCTACTAATTCCAGCAGGTAACGCAGTCCATCAAAACTTGGCCCAATGAAAGAAATCATCAAGTGTTTTTGCCACCACTGGGATCTGAATCTGAAAACTCATGGTTCTCAACGTACTTCATTGACCATTAGGAAATTTCTCGGTTAACAAAATAGACTAACAGAGAAAAGTAAGAACTGTGATGAAAGAGGCGTGAGGTCCGAAGAAAGGTTAATTTGTTTCTCTCTTGCCTAACCTGAAGTAAACACATCCTTTCTTTATGCCCATCAGTGCATGAATGGGACATGCGTGACACACACATCTCTCAAGATGTAAATAGTGCATCATCCAAAATTCAGTCTACCATTTTCAGCATATAGTGATACTATGAGTTACTGTAACCATTTTTTTTTTTTTAACAAAACTGATTCTATGAGTTAATCTTATTACTATTGGTTGGCTTTCGTGCAGGGGCACTGGTGTTTTTCGCTTTGGTGGGCATATCCGGTTGTTTCTTAACTTGCTTTGATGAAAGTGTGCGCGATGATTTGAGTCTTCCCTGTTGGAATGCGTTGTCTTGTTTCTCTTGCAATGGGTACAAATAATGTGCTTTATGTTCCTTTTTTACTTTCATTAGTTTCTTGATCTGTATCTACTGTATTATCGTCTTATACTGTAGTTCATTAGTCGAGGTGCACGTAAGCTGGTCTAGGCATCTACTGTAGTTTCTAGAGAATTGTTTTTTCTTTTTTCCTTCTCAACTTTTTTCATATCTTTGCAGAATGTGTGCAGACTGTCAGACGCGTACGGCTCATCCAGGTACAACTTATATCTGCATTGACTCCAACATATGCTCTGATTGTTCAAACTTGTCATGTGAGTGTTGCTCCGAGAATCAATCTTGCACGGACTGTGAATGCGGGAATTGCTTAGGAGGAGACAGTGATCAATCTGGGATAGCAGGATTATTAGTTGTTGCTGTAATTGTGCTAGCATTATTTGCCCTCCTTGGCATGGTTTACAGTGTTTTGGTTGCTACAATGGTTGGACAGAGAATTTGGCAACGACACTACCATATACTTGAGAAAACGATGCTTACAAAGGTAAAGCTACGCCCTTGTTTTTGTTCCTCTCTTTATATTGTTTGCCATTGTCTAGGAGCGGATCTTGCTATCCATCCATACAAGTAGTCGTAAGTCTGCTCCGGTAGTTTCTTCTCCTTCCGTTTTGTTACTATCCGCTGTTTCTTATACTTCGACTATCATATGTTTTCTTGTAGTTACTGTTCAATATGTTTTGTGATGCTTTGCTTCTGTTTTCTCTCTTTTTGGATTGCTTTGGACTGTTTTCTTGAGCCAAGGGTCTATCAAAAAACCACCTCTCTACCTCTGAGGCAGGGTAAGCTTTGCATACGTTCTACCCTCTTTAGACTCTACATCACACGTAACTGGTACGCAGAACCTAATAGCTGTGGTCCAAGCTTCATATTTTTGTTGAGAAATTCACTTCATTTGTATAAATTATCCATCTCGAACCCAGTGATTGTCCAATCTTAGAATTCAGAACTCAAAAACTGAAAATCCTGGATCCGTCAATGTCATTGTCATGTATCTTATATGCTAATTCTTGTATAGGAATACTTTGTGGAGGACGTTGGTGAGGAAACTCGAAGTGATTGGTCACCGCCGCCACTGCCACAGCAACATGTTCAGAAGCTGGAATCACTTGGACTTCTATAAATTGGAAGGAGTTAACAACGGAAACAACAGATGGATTACTACATATTGGCTCAAGTCTATGCAGTTCTAAGGGACAATACCTTTTGTATACCAAAAGAAAATTTCTTTGAACTCTAGTTTTTCACATATGTGCATAGCTAATGAATGATTACAACTCACATGAATGTAATTGTTAAGAAAATGATCATTTACAAAGTCAAATGAAGCAACAAGTAATTTTGTAAAAGAAAAAATTTAGTCTTGGGATGTTTGATAATTTTTTTTTAAATAAATATTTTAAGCAGCAGCAAAGAGTTATTGTTCAGAAACTGAATCAAATAGCTTTTCTCAAAAAGCGCCTTTGAAACGCTTAATCAATCATTCAGTTACTATTCTAGTATTGATGAAACTATTTTAAAAATATGTCCTGAAACTTTCAATATTGGCTCAATCATGCAGTTAAAAGCATATTTATGCTCTTGACGTTACATAATGTGCACATTCAAAAAATTGAATTAAAGTACCAGATAATCCTCGTTTAGTATAGTCAATCCTGTAGTAATATAAATTTTATTCAGATTAAATTTAAAATATGTTAGTCTAAATAAATGTGATAGATTAATATGATTGGATTAATTATTTAAATCTAAATAAATATAGATTTGATTAAAGTTCAATTTTTGTTGGGCTAATTCATTAATTTGGACTACAAATAATTATGTCCACTTTAATAAGCCTAAGATTTCATTATATTATAGACCCAATTTGACATCATGTGTCAAATAATGTGGCATGTCAAGTCAAATGAGGAATCAATAGATACATGCCACGTGCCAAAATGTTGTAAAATGCTTAGTGAAAACAAAGGCCCAGTGAAATGTCGTCATGTCATTTAAATCTGATTGGCCAAAAGAAGCCTACCTTCACATGACTCTTTCCTTCCTACAACTATAAATAAAAGTTTCATAATTCGAAAAAGGGACCGACAATTCTGATAAGAACCAAAAGAGAGCTCGTGTATCAAATGTTGCAAATTTCTCAACAAAATCAAACATTCAAGATCAAGACTACAAGATTCAAGTACAAGTTGAAATAAACTCCATCAAAATCACAAAGCAAGACCACTCGAAGACCCTTGAATTCAAGTACAAGTTGAAATCAACTCCATCAAAATCACAAATCAAGATCCAATTCATCAATATTGAAGATCAATACCACAGGATTCAAGAACAAGATCAAAAGCCCTTGAATTCAAGTATAAATCTAGATCAAATCCATCAAATTCAAAAATCAAGTTCAAATTCAAGATCAAGCTCGAAGTCCTTGAATTTATATTTGAAAAGGCAAATCAGAGGATCCAGAGAGATTGTAACACTCACATATTGAAATTAATAAAACGATTGTAACAATACTTTTCTTGTTCCGATTATTATTTTCTCGAATTTTATTGTTCAACAATTCTGACACGCGTAGTGGGACGATCTCAACCTTTTATCTCAACTTTTCCAACATCAAAATTCAAGAACAATGAAATGACTTTCAAAATGATCAATTCTCAATCAACTTCCTCCAAAGTTGTTGATTTCAAATTCTCTGCTGAAATAGAAAGCATTCCCGGAGTTACTTTTGAAATCTTTGGAGCCATCACAAGGAGCAAAACAAGTATGTTAGGACAACAAATCCACTAAGTGTCGTCCGTACCAACCTTAATTTCTAGATATTCAACCCCAAAACAAGCTAGATCCCATGCAGGTGCTTCAGAAGAAGAAAGCAATGTGGCAGAGACAATTAAGAAGACTCTAGCTCTACTTGAGCATGTTAGTTCGAAAAACTCTATCATAAAGAACGATGGTAGTTCAACCAACGTATTATCTCCACTTACACTGTATAAGCTGAGTACTTCAAAGATCAACTTATGCGACAATCTTTGTTACTCTTTGACGTTTTCAATGATCATGCAAATAATGGTAACTGATGCCTCGTCTATGCAGGAGCAGTTTGCAAACCTGACAAAGACAATTGAAGGTCTGACCAAATATATGCAAAATTAAGACACTCAAATTGATAAGTTGGTGAATAGGATGGATGGATTAATAGACGGTAATTCTAGCCATGCACCTAAAAAAACTCCAGAAGTTCACGAGATAGAACATCCTATAAACAAACACCACCATCTAAGGAGGTACAAGTTTCTTCTGAGGAAAAAATCTCAATTGATTAATTGAAAGAGTTCATTAAATAAACCCTCAAAGACAAGTACGATGTTGCCACCAAGTCTTCCTTGATATACGTCAAACCCTACACTACAAGGACCAATAGCTTCAAAATGTTCGTCGGTTATCAACCCCCTAAATTTCAATAATTTGAGGGCAAAGGTAATCCAAAGCAACATATCACATACTTTGTTGCGAAATGTGATAATGCTAGAACCTACGATGACTATCTTGTTAAATAATTTATCCATTTTCTAAAGAGAAACGCATTTTATTGGTATACAGACCTTGATCCTAATTTCATCAATAGTTGGGAGCAACTAGATCATGAGTTCCTGAATCATTTCTATAGCACAAAATGTACAATGAGCATGGTGGAGCTCATAAACACTCATCAAAGAAAGGATGAGACAATCATTGACTTCATCAATCGATGGAGAAATGCGAGCCTAAACTGTAAAGATAGGCTTATTAAAATTTCTGCAATAGAGATGTACATCTAAGGGATGCATTGGGAGATTTTATATATCTTGCAAGACATTAAACTAAAATCCTTTGAAGAGTTTGCTACTCGTGCTCAAAACATGGAGTTAAGCATGTCTTCTACCGAAAAGAGAGTAACGCCTATCCATAAACCTCGAAGGGGAAAGAATAAGCAGAAACCTAGAAGATGGAGCATGTTTGTCCCTAAAAAGGACAACAAAAATGTATGAATATCGATGTGTCTTATGTGACGTTCAGTACAAAGGTGATCAAGAAACAAAGCGTGAAGGCGACTTCTCAAGCACTCCCAAATCAGAAGTTGACTTTGAAGAAAATGTAAGAAAAAAGAATATCTCTTCCTTGATTTTGATGCTGCTAAAATTATTAATGAACTTCTTGATAATAATCTCATTGATATACTATAGATGACGCGGCCTAACGAGACTGGAAGGACTAATGATCCAAAAAGTAGCAAATATAATAGGCTTGTGGGTCACCCTCTAGAGAAATGTTTTGTCTTCAAGGACAAAGTCGTGTAACTAACAAATAAAAATAAAATCTTCTTTGATGATGAGAAGGTCAGTTCTCATCAAATCCCTATCACTTTTGGCTCACTCGATCCCGTCCAAATATGCCTCGAAGAGCATAAGAAGGAACCATTAGAGCATAAAGACTCTTCAGTTGATAAATGTGCTGATAAAGGTTGGACTCTAGTGACTGGGTACAAATACAAGAAGACGAGTCTACAAAAAGAGTCATCTAAGCAGCCAACTAAAATGAGAATGGTGAACAAATCAACAAAACCAAGACTGGTTGAGTTTCTAAAGAGGACAAAGGTAGTGAAGCATCACCATAAAAAACTATGACGTCTTTTGACTTTGGAAGAATTCTTGCCAAGTTTGTTTCGTGCAAAGATGCTCAAGTCAACCTTGAGGCATATTGCTTTAATACTGCCGAAAAAAGTGCAAAGGGTGACAATCTACCCACGGAATTTCCTTCATCTTTTGAAATATTTATTGAACCTCTTAACCAAGAAACACATGTATGAGATATAAAAATCACATTTACAAATAATGATCTCCTGATTGGCAAAACCCTATACAAATGTCCCTTGTATATGGTGGGTTATGTTCTAGGAAAGAAGATAAATAAAATCTTGATAGACGAGGAATTCAGATTCAGCATCCTGTTATTCACATACTGAAGAAACTGGGTATCACTACTAATGAACTTTTTAAAAGTCGTTTGGTAATCCAGGGGTTCAACAAGGGAGTTAGAGGGCCATTGGATCTATTAAGTTAGGGATTCATATGAACGATTTGGTCCAAATGCGTTGATGCATATGATCGATGCCAATAATTCATATAACATATTGCTTGGTAGGCCTTGGGTACACGAGAACAAAATTATCTCATCTTATTATTATAAATACTTGAGGTATCTCGAAGGCAGAGTGGAAAAAAAGATTATTGCTGATAATAAGTTATTCACTGAAATTGAGTCACACTTTGCTGATGCAAAATTCTACTTAAAGAATTATGTTGTGAACAAGAAAAGGGTTGATGATGTCACAATAATTAAGAGTGATAATATTGCAACTAAGAAGGTCACTGTGACTATCGAAAAAGTTCCCACTAAGAAGCCTCCTTCCACTTCAAATAAAGAAAATATCATAATTTTTTAAAAAGAAGCCAACTTTTGTGCTCCTCTACGTACCAAAAGTAAAGAAAAAAAGATCATTCATTCGATACTTAAGATAATGTACCAGGAGGGAAACTCTACCGATCAAGTGGATTAACACAATAAACCCATCCTTAAGGCTACTTGGAGAATTTATGGCTCAAAATTCACCACAAGATATGACACTCTCTACGAAACGTACAAAAGAAGGTTTTGATTCAAATGCTTACAAATTATTTGTAAAGGATGGAAACAATTCTAATAAGCCATTAAGGTTGGGAAAACTTTTATCAGAAAGTACAATCAGTCAGGCATATGAAGGCCTTGGGTACACGCCGCCGCCTCCACTTTGCATCTCTATAAAAGGGTAGTTAATAACTACATCACCGTCGAAGAGGAGTCCTCTACTTCAAATAAAAGGTCTTCTATCTTTGATCGACTTGGAGAATCAACTACAAACACTTTTGTGTTTGATAGGTCGGGACCACTAAATAAGAAGAAAAATAACAAACATTTAAGAAGTTGTCAAAATATGACAATGCACTCTTTGCCTTGAATCCAGAAAGATTTTCAAAGTTTGATTCCTTCTAAAATAAGAAGACATGCAAAACTCATGATCTCATTCAAGAAGGTGTTAAAAACAATGACTCATACTATGGATTATAACAATAAGCGCGAGAACGATGAAGAAAGTGTAGGTTCATATCAAATTGCAATCCAATGTGACAATGATGTCTTATCTCACATAAAGGTTGATAAAGAGTTAAAAAATATTTCATGGTGTTGCCATATATGTATCAATGATGATGATCCTCAAGAGGAGGAAGATGTTGGGGATGCTTCATTAGAACTTGAAGAAGGAGCGAAGACCACAATAGATACCCTAAAGAAAGTCAATCTTGGCACTGATGAATACCCAATACCAACTTACCTAAGCGTTTTTTTAGAAATAAAAATAGAAATCGCTTATATGGACATACTAAAATAATATAGAGATTTCTTCGCTTGGAGTTATAAGGAGATGTCTAGCTTAGATCCAAAAGTGGCAGTCCATTAGTTGGTGGTCAAGAATGGTGCTCGTCCTATTAAGCATGCCCAAGGGCGCTTTAGGACAAAATTGGTCTTATTGATTGAAAATAAGGTTAACAAACTAATCAAAGCCGACTTTATTCATGACGTCAAATACACCGGATTAATTTCAAGTATTATTTCTGTGAGGAAGAAGAATGACCAAATTCGAGTTTATGTCGACTTTAGGGATCTCAACAATGTTTGCTCTAAGGATAATATTTCAATTCTTATTCCAGAGTTGATTAGGGGTGTGCATTGGTCGGTTCTATTCGGTTTTATGTATTATCGATTTTAAATATGTTAAACCAATAATCAAAATAATAAGATATTTTTTATTAGTTTAGTCGTATGGACTGCGTACACCTACCCTCCCAAGACCCCACTTGGTGGGAATATTCTGGGTATGTTGTTGTTGTTGTTGTTTTGATTCATCGATTTTTAGTCCTTAACCATTAGGGTTTCGGTTTAACCGAGAAGAAAATATGCGTAAAATAGAAATAGTAGCAACTAACAAGAAAAGAAACGAAATCTTAGTTGTAGTAAAAATCCTACATGATGTGTTTTATTTTATAAGAATCTTCAAGCTTGAATAGGCTTTTGGGAAATTGAATAGGTTTATAGAAATGAAAGAGAAATATAAAGTAGGTTTGCACACATACACACACACACACACATATATATATATATGTATGTATTCTTATTAGATTATCAGTTAACCCTATAACCCAATAAGAAAAATTGAACTGAACCAATAATCCAATAAAACTTTTTTATAAAACCATTAAAAATTGTTAACCCAATAATAATAGACTAATAATATTTTTATCGGTTTGCTTTATTGGTCGATTCGATTTTTGAACACCCCTAGAGTTGATGATTGATGCCACCACTCGTTATGAGGCGATGTCTTTCATGAATAATTCATCTAGCTGTAACTAAATTCTAATGGAACCAAAGGATGAAGAGGTCGTTGCTTTTCATTTGCCGAAAGATATTTATTTCTACAAGGTGATGCCTTTCGATTTGAAGAACGCTCACGCCACTTATCAAAGGGTTATACAAAACATCTTTGATGGACTACTCTATAAAATGTTGAGTGATATGTGGATGACTTAGTAGTGAAGTCAAGAAAGAGAAAAGACTACGTGAAAGACCTAATAATGATATTTGAGTTCCTCTAAAGATATCAACTTACGATGAACCCATTGAAATATACCTTTAGAGTTACTTCTGAAAAGCTCGTTGGCTTCATTGTACGACACTAAGGAATTGAAATTGATCAAGTCAAAGTTGATACGATTTTGAAAATTCCCGAGCCTCAAAATATTTATGAGTTAAAAATCCTTCAAAGAAGGCTAAAATATTTAAGGAGGTTTATCTCAAACCTGACAAAAATATGTCAATCATTTAGTCATCTTATGAAGAAGGGTACACCTTTCGAATGCGACCAAGCTTGTGGTAAGACTTTTAAAAGTATCAAATCATACTTAATGAAGCCTCCAGTTCTTGTAACACATATACCTGCAAAAAAATTGATACTCTATATTGTGGTACAAGAAAGGTCAGTTGGAGCATTACTAGCTTAAAAAATAGTGAAGGCAAAGAAAACTCTCTTTACTAGCCGAGCAGAATGATGACACCAAATGATCTAAATTATTCTCTGATCAAAAAGTTGTGTTTGGAATTGGCCTTCAATCCAAAAGATGAAACATTACTTTCAAGATCATGTCATTCGTCTTGTGTCTAGGGCAAATCCCATCAAGTTTGTATTGTCAAAACCAGTCTTTAGTGATTGACTTGAAAAATAGTACCTTCAATATCAATTTTGAGATCGTGTATATTCTCCCAAAGGTTGTAAAGGGACAAGCATTGGCAGGTTGGCAGACCACCCGATATCTGATAATTGAGGACTGACCAATGAACTTTTTGATTTAGAAGAAATGGTTATTAAAGTGAGACCTCCATGGAAGATGTAATTTGATGGTGTTGCACATCGAGGTGGAGCTGGTGCTGGTGTGGTATTTGTCACTCAACAAGGAGAGGTCATCTCATACTCTTTTACCTTGACAAACCGTAGCTCCAACAATGTTGCTGAATATCAAGTGTTAATACTCACACTTGAGATTACTGTCTCCACGAAGCAACTATAATTGTAGGTCTTTGGTGACTCCCAATTAGTGATCAAGTAGCTATTGGGAAGCTATGCAGTCAAAAAGCCTAAGCAAAACCCATATCATGACTATGCTCAGAAGTTGATGGGATGGATTGGAGAAGTAACCCTCCAGTATGTGCCAAGGAAAGAAAATCAGAAAGCTAATACTTTGGCAGCTTTAGCCTCAGCCTTAACTTTTCCAAATCAAACACGAGTTTCTGTCCACCAAGAATGGGTAGTACCACTACCGAATAAGTATGAATATGTAGAAAGCAAGATTGAGCACCTCTTCACTATATTTGAATCCATAAAGAAAGATTGGCGATAATCTATCATTGACTACTTGTTTTATAGGATACTTCTAAACGATCCAAGGAGAAAAACTGACATCCGTTGTCGTGTACCTCACTTTTTCTTACAACAAAGACACGCTATACAAAAGATCATTTGAAGGAGTACTCTTGCGATGTTTAGGAGAGGAAGATATAATTCAAGCTGTGCAAGAAACACGCTCAGAAATTTGTGGAACTCATCAGTCTGGACCAAAACTCCATTTTCACATTAAAAGGATGGGGTATTATTGGCCAATAATGGTGAAAGATTGCTTGGACTATGCTAGAAGATGCAAAGCTTGTCAATTTCATCCGAATTTCATACATCAACCTCCTGAAGTATTGCACCCAACTATAGCATCTTGGTCATTCAATGCTTGGAGATTGGATGTTGTTAGACCACTGCCAAGATCTTTTGATGGACACTTATATATCTTGCCTGCGACAAATTACTTCTCAAAATGGACCGACGCTATTGCTCTCAAAGAAGTGAAGAAGGAGAATGTCGTAAACTTCATCCTAGTGAATATCATTTACCATTTTATAATCCCTCAGTACATAATAATCGACAACGGTAAGCCATTTGATAGTAAGTTAATGAACAAAATTTGTGATATCTTTGGTTTCAAGCAACACAAATCTTCTATGTACCATGCCACCTCCAATGGTCTAGCTGACGAATTCAATAAGACACTATGCAACCTGTTGAAGAAATTTATCTCTAAGTCCAAACGAGATTGGAATTAACGAATGGAAGAATCTTTGTTGGTATATAGGGAGAATTATAGAACATTGATGCAAGAAACCCCATATTCACTTGCTTTTGGAGTTGAAACAGTTCTACTACTTGACTGTCAAATACATTCTTTAAGACTGCTATCCAAGAAGGGCTCACCAAAGAAGAAAAAATATATCTTGCGGAGTTAGAAACTCTTAATGAGAAAAGGCCGAAGGCTCAACAAAATATTAAATGTTATCAAGCCCTTCTATCTCATTTTTTCAACAAAAGAGTTCACTTAAGGTACTTTCAAGTTGAAGACCAAGTCTTTGTAGTAAGAAGACTCATTATTACTTCTCATAAGTCTAGGGAAAATTCACCTCGAAGTGGGATGGACCATATATTGTACAAAATGATATTCAAATAGTTCTTATAAGCTTGTCGAAGCAGATAACGCAAAAATTGGTCCTATCAATGTCAAAGTTAGAAGAAAATCTATCCTTGAAGGGAGATGAAGCTTCTTAAGGCACAAGCATAAACTGCATGTTAACTCCTGGTCTGCAAGAGTATAAACAGTGAACGACTCAAAAAGAAAAGTCCTCTAGGTTGATAACCTTGAAAGAGGTGACCTAGGAAAACGTTAGGACACAAAAATATATATTTTAAAAAATACCCACCCAGAACTACGTTATGACTTGATCCTCTTCACTAAGGTACGTAGGTGCTTGAAATTTTATTCTAAATTCAGTTACATGAGTGTAAGAAAATATATGTCCCCGCTCACATAAAAGTCATTCTTCAAGAGACTTTTTATTTCATCAATCCTCAGACTTACACCAAGTATGGGTGGCTCGATGGGGTCAAACCCCTTTGAAATATGAGCTTATTTGACATAAGTTGATGTCTTCAAATTCACTAAGTCTTTAAGTTGGAGTCTTTAAATATGCTGTATCGAAGCCTCTAGGTCTGATAGTGAAGTCTTCAGATGATCTATGTCTATAGTTGAAGTCTTAAAATTCACTAAGTCTTTATGTTGGAGCTTTCAAATTCACCATATTAAAGCCTGCAAGTTCACATCAAATGTAAGTTAAAGTCTTCAGATGCTCTATGTCTATAATTTGAAGTCTTTAAATTCACTAAGTCTTCAAGTTGAAGTTTTCAAATATGCCATATCCAAGCCTTCAAAGTCTGATAGCTGAAGTCTTCCGATGATCTATTTCTATAAGCTGAAGTCTTCAAATTGACTAAGTTTTCTTGTCGGAGCTTTCAAATTTACCATTTTGAAGGTTGCAAGTTCAAAGGGTTTGTAGGTTGAAGTCTTCAGGTACTTTATGTCTATAATTTAAAGTCTTCAAATTCACTAAGTCTTCAAGTTGAAGTTTTCAAATCTGACATATTAAAGACTTCAAAGTCTGAAAGTTGAATTTGTCAGATACTCTATGTCTATAAGTTGAAGTTTTTAAATCATTCAAACTTTCTTGAGTTTATCTTTCTTAGGGCAGGGACGAGTATCTATCCTTATGCATCGTAAGATTACCATTAGAATTATCTTTTTTTGGGCGGGGTCGAGTAGCCATCCCTGTACGTCATAAGATTACCAGTAAAATTACCTTTCTTAGGGCGGGGACGAGTAGCTATCTCTATGAACCGTAAGATTACTATTAAAATTATCTTTCTTGGTACCGAGATGATGTCACGAACCAAAAATCAAGGGTCATAATGACACTTGTTATGGAAAGCATTGACAATTAAGTCTATTACACAAACTGATACAAGAAGAGAAAAATAACAACAATAACCCAAAGTAATGCTAGAATAAAGCTAAACCACACAATATAATGAAAGAGAAAGAACATAACCAAAAATATAATATCATAATCGCAAAATCTGGTATCACAATGTAAGAACTAACTAGTACAACTCGAGATCAGAATACATAAGATATTCAAAATAGGAACAACTCTGTCTTTGAATGCAAAGTAAGATATAGTCTAAATAAAGAAAGGCAGCAGTCAACTCCGGAAGCAAGAATCCAACCGCTACCTCGAATAAATCCTAATGTCACTTGAACCAACCACCACGAGGCACACTCAAACCTAGATCTACACTGAAAGGACGCAGCAGGAGTGATACGGTTTACTTGGAAGTAGGTATCATAGGCCGACTGAGTAAAACAGAAAATAAAGAAACATAATACAAACTAAGGGAACGTCACCTACAATCCGATAATGTCCCACAACGATAACCCATACCGTCTTTACTAACAGTTCTATAATATTTAGTACAAAATAGCAAATACGAGAAAGAAAAACAAGTAGGCAGGTATCACATATACGAATACGAAGGAAGAAACACATAGATAGGTACCACATTAAGGAAAATATTACATCAAAGATATATACAAAGTAAATACAAATATAATGGAGATGATAATAATGATGATGACCGAGGTTGTCGCATAAACTCTATATACATCTATGGAGCTAAAGCTTCTTGACGTAGGACCTACGGGGGGGGGGGGTCGTCAACCCATATACAACTAATATCAAATACCAATATCCATAACTCCTCTTCGGCACATACTTTGGTAGAGATTTTTTAAAGACGTCACACTTTTTTCAGAAAGAACCAGTATTTCCAGTATTTTCACAGTGGTACCAATGTCTTATGAATGTATATGATATGAGGATGTAATTCTCACAATCAACCATAATGAGTATTTTCATATCCAAGCAATATACCAACCAATGAGCCAATAATCCACTCAATATTTCTAACCATTCATGAATGCCAACATAAACCATATGCCAAGAGAGTAACATACAATTAAATACACTATTGATACCATATTAGGCTTTTCATTATACAATACACAGTTAATTTCATGTATTCATAGTCAACAATATCATATAGAACCCACATGATCACACACAATAATTAATATCCTAAAACCACCAAATACAACAATATATAGAACCCACATGGGAACAACACCATAATTATAATCATTTTCATGATTAGTTCTCTCACTCTGAACATGATTTTGCATCAACATTAACTACCCAGCCTAGTCTGAAGAAAGTTAAGCCATAACCTACCTCAAACATTGAAAGCTGATTCGCTAGCCTTCAATCCGAAGCCTTTAATCCTCACTAACAGACTTGAAGTCAACTAAAATATGAAAATATAGAATCTTTGGTCAAAAGAAAGCTAACGATACCCATATTGCCTATTTTCAAGTTGGTGTCAAAATGAATTCCAAAAATAAATTTTCAAAAAAGAAGAAAAAATTCATAATTTTGTTTTAAAAACATGTTTTTCATATTTTTAGAAGTTTACATCTGAAAACCCAAGCAAAAATGAGGTTCAAATAGGGATTTAGATCGAAGAAATTCAATTTTTAGGCCTTTCGAGCCAAAATTCTCAAATTCTACTTTTTAATCCGCGTTTAAAACAAGAATTGAAGGATGATATTGAAGAAAAGTAGTTGAAATAGATGTTATGGAGCTTATCCAAGCTTAGAAATAGAAGAAATTGCTCAAATACGCGAAACCCTAAGATCCAAGTCTCAAAAATGATAAAAAAAATAATGAAAACAAGGTATATATATATATAGTCCAAGCATCGCGTACGCGACCAGGTATCGCGTATGCGGTACCTAACCTGAAGGAAGGTATCACGATCGCGACCTAATCCTCACGTACGTGGGACTCGCTGATCGCGACAAGCATGTCGCGTACACGACACTTGCGCTGACCGGCTAAGTCTCTTAAGCGACTGGTCTCTCGCGAATGCTAGTGCAGCAGCCGAGACTTGAAATTTTTCAAGTCTTCGCGGACCCTTTAGAATTCATCGAAAATTCTGTAAACACAAACAGAATATGCTACCCTATCAAATTCAATGTACTGGACTCAATGTCGATATCAAAATTTTAAAAAAAATATCATTTTAATAAAATTGACCCCCAAACTCAATTTCATAATTTTTCAACCGAGGGTTGAAATGAGATCTAAAAGTCATAAATCACACCAACCATGTTACCACCCTAAAATTGATGTTTTGGATCTGTTGGTCCAGTTTGTTTGATGCACAGATCAAAAGATGTTGATAGAAGACAATTATAAGGCTCTTGAAGCACAGATCAAAAGATGTTGATAGAAGACAATTATAAGGCTCTTGAAGCCACCAAAAATCATATTTTCACATAATTCACACCTAAATACACTGAAAATCATTCTAATCATCCCTACACCCCAGAAATACTACAATCCAATCACGAGGAGGGGAAAAATAATCAAAACACATAAAAATACCTATTTAATATAATTTATCAAAATTCAAGTCGTTATAGATGAGTATCCACTCCTGTGCGTCGTAAGATTACCATTAAAATTATCTTTCTTAGGGCGAGGATGAATATCCATCCCTATGCGACGTAAGATTAACATTAAAATTATCTTTTCTTAGGCGGAGATGAATATTCATCCCTTTATGTCGTAAGATTACCATCTTCATGGACCATCGTTTGAAGCCTACCTGCAAGAAGAAAAAGGAAAAGAAAACACAAAAAATCCAAATAGAAAAAATTTTGTTACATGTCAGGACATTTCGAACTCGAAAGTCATACATTACCAACTTGGATGGACTTGAGACGAAATCTTTTGGTGAGGAAGAAGCCCTCAAAGTCTGATTTTCAACAATCAAAACACTTTTTGATGGCGACATTTCACATCAAGATATAAATTATTTGGTGAGGTGACACAAATCTGAAATTCTCTGCCGGACAAAATCTAAAGTCAACTTTAAAAATTTATCTAGAATGATTCAGGAGGTGTTAATTCCAAATCTTGGACATGTTACATATGCATGTTTCTGATATCTATGAAATCAAGCGGATCATGATTTCGATTCTTCCACATTAAGATACAATTTTTTTTGGTGTCAATGTGCAAATCTGAAACTGTTGACGCATCAAAATTCAATGTTAATTTTGGGATAACATCTTAAAAGATCTCAAAGGTATTAAATTATAAATTTCGAATATGTTGTAGATCTTTGTGTCTAGTTTAGGGCTAACTTTAAAAAATTGTCTAGAATTATATTGAATGATTTTAAGTTTGAATTTTGGATATGCTATAGATCTCAAAGTTTAGTTTCTGAACTATCAAATCGTTCATGAATTTGATATTTATACAATATGAATTTCCTACCACTAACATACTCAATTGAACAAAAGTGACAAAAAATTAAAAAAAAAAATTGAAGAGAAAGAAATTAACTCGGCATTATTCATGGCTCGAAAACTCCAAGACTGATATTGAAAGATATTGAAAAAGTGGAGAACCTACATCCTTTTACAGAGTTATAGGGTGGCTATTTTCATTTCCGATATAAATTAAATTGAAAAGGTTACATTCTTAATTAGAAAGGGCGGTGGAATGTTTTTCAAAATCTATTTGAAATTGATCAAAATCAAGATATGCTAGTAAAAGTGGATATCATTAATCAATTCATTATTGTAGCTAGATATCATGCCTCAACAATGATTCATACATGTCAAAATTCACGACAATTTTTTTGTTTTAAAAAATCGTGATTAAAAGAGATATTTTTGAGAGGCAATATCAATATGTAAATTGCATGGTTCAACTTTAAATTTTCACAATTAATAAAACAGGGTGTTCATATGTATCAAAATTTTTGAAGCATGAAGTAGACATGTATAAATAAATCATATTTCAAATCTAGTCTTTAAAATATACACTCGACCAGTATTGAATCAAGGGGCATTTGAAGTCATACAAATTTTATTCAAATTAAATTTGAAATATATTAGTCCAAATAAATGTGTGAATTAATATGATTGAATTAATTATTTAATACAAATAAATATGAATTTGTTTAAAGTTCAATTTCTCTTTGGCTAATTCATTAATTTGGGCTACAAATGATTAAATCCACTTTAATAAGACCAAGATGTCATCATATTATAGAGACCCAATTACACGTCACGTGTCAAATAGCGTGACATGTCCAATCAAGTGAAGGAACCATTATAAATACTAAAAAATACACAAATACACAACTTATGTTTTCAATATTACAAAAAATCTCAACTCCCTAAACATATTATAAAAATTCCAACATATACATATAATGCCATGTATATGTCGGCTATGTTATGTTTATTAATAGGGAGAGAAATTAAGGTAATTAAAAAAGTGAAAAAGAGTGTAATTACTTCCAAAATGATTGGTATTTATGTTATTTATACATATAAATATGCCACATTATAAAATGATGCAACATACTTGGTGAAAGTAAAGATCCAATCAACTGTTTCCATGTCACTTAAATCGTGTTGGTCAAAAGAAGTCCATCTTGATCTTCCTACAACTATAAATAAGAGTTTCATAATTTAGAAAAGAGAAGAACAATTCTAATTCGTGGATCAAATGCCTTAGATTTTTCTTCAAAATCAAGCATCCAACATCAGTCGAAATCAAGTCCATCAAATCCACAAATCACGATCCAATTCATCAAGATCAAACCACAATATTCAAGAACAAGCTCAAAAACCCTTGAATTCAAGTATAAATCGAGATCAAATTCATCAAATACAAAAAACAAGTTCAAATTCAAGGTTAAACTCAAAATCTTTGAATTTATATTTAAAAAGATGAATCAGAAGATTCTTAGAGATTGGAACACTCGCATATTAAAATCAATAAAATAATTATCGGATCTATTCTTCATCACACTGTCGGAACAAAACAAAAATACCGAATGCAACGATATTGAAATATTTGATACATGAAGCCACGATCTGACAGATATACATTGAAATCTACAATCTACTTAATATAATATAGATATAGTTGCTAGATAGAAATATATATATAATATAGATAAAATTAATCTTTAATATGAAATCAAAGAAATATAATAATGGCTCTTATGGTGTGTGTCACACCCCGTTGATAAATTTAAAATGCCTAAAAATAAAAAATAAAAATAAAATAAAAATTAATTGAACATTAAAATAGTATAAAAATATTAGATTTGAGTCAAAAATTAGATGTTTACAGTATGACTTAAAAGAAAGGTTTATTGCAAGGATGGTGATAGTGGTGGTGGGGTGGGGGGTGAGCAGAAGCAGGAGAAACAGAGAGTTTTTAGGTATATTGAATTGATGGTCATCAATGGAATGACTAAAAAGAGCACCAGATGGTTCTAAAGCAGGGAAAGGGATGATTTTTATTAGTGTAAAATTTCTACTCTATCCTTGGTCGTTCCTCACTTCATCTTTTTATATAGTAAAAAATTTATCTCTTTAAAATTTTATTGCCCAACGAATACACATATCCTTTCAGCTAAGCTTTTGCATACAATGTATCAAGATGAAAGAATTTGGTTTAACTATTATTGATGGACACAGATTGAGCTATTTCGGTTCGACGTATTTAAATTTTTTCCCTTAATTAAATTAATTTTTTTTTAAGACTTGGTCAAACCGGCTCTGATCACCAATTAAGGCGGTTCGCAGATTAACAATATAAAATTCCTTTTACACTGACCTAGTTTGAATATTTACTAATTCTAAATTCTTCATATTATTATATTCTCCAAACGAAAACAAAAATAAAAGCAAATTGAAAAAAAAAAAGAGAATATTCGTCAAGTTGTTTGATTTCCGTATCTGAAAGTTTCAAATTGAGACCACAAAATAATGACACGTTTACAATATTGCCTCATCCAACAAGACCACATACAATAAGGGATAAAATAATATCTAAGTCCTCAGACTATGTATTTTGTCTCACTGAACTTCTATCCTTATCCATAATTCATTGCACAACTTTGTAATAAGGGTGTGTTTGGAATGAAATGGAGATAAGTTCTTATTTATTTTTTGTAAAAATGATATATAAGCAAAAGAATATAGTATTTTTTTAATCTTTATTTGACACAATTTATATTTCAAATTAGATCTTCATGTACTTAAACATGAAAATTTTAAATTTTATGAATAACATTTATATAATTTAAAAATTATGTAAAAGATCCTATAATTGACAATTTAACATAATTAAAAGATATATATAAAAAGTCTGATAGAAAAAAATTTGCTTGAAACTAAAAATTTGAAAGATGCCATAAAAATTAGGATAAACAAAATATTCTAAGAACATTATATTCCTAGATAAAAATTATAAAATGTTGATGAGAGAATAGGGGTGATGAGTGGTAGGAATAGAGGCTAGAAGATCGCCGAGGTGCATTAGAGGATGAGAAAATATAATCAAGATAGAGCATCACTTGCGAAACTTATTTTTCATATTTTTACTAAAAATGTCAATTTTCCTCATTCATAATAAATATTTTTTAATTTCTTTATTAATTTAACATGAGGAAATAAAAAATATTTTTTGTTTTCCCCGTACCAAACGCACCCTAAATGCACTTTTTAAAATTGGCTTCCCTGTACATAAACCCGACCAAAAAGAGTTGCTTACTCACCAAAAAACAAAAAGCTCATCTTAAAATCTCCTAGTTACACCAAAAAAAAGAAGTCAACTTTTAATTTTGAATACCAAAAGTTTATTATTATGGCTGATATTGCTATGTTGGTAGCAGAAGAATATGAAAGGAGAATCAAGAATTCAAGAAAATTTGGAGCTAATAATGTTGATGGAGAACAAATTGAATTATTTTCTACTTTCTCTATTTTGGCTCAAGAGATTAAAGGGTCTTCGAGTAGAATAAAAATGGCATTTAGAGAAAATGAGAAGAAGGAAAATGTACCTCAGACTGATGTTGCACTTGCTGCAATTAATGGTTTGTTTTCTGCTTGAAGAAAATAAATCAGCAACTCTGGATTATTATTATTATTATTTATGTTGTTTTATTTTCATTTTGTTGAGTAGTTTGTCTATTTTTGCTTTTTTTTTTTTTTGAGGAATTTGTATGTAGTAAAATTGTAACGGAATGTAAAAGGTTACATTCAACTTTTTGGCATGTATTATTTGTTTTGGCATAATATTGTAGAGATTTGTTCGGTTAATCGTCAAGTTCAAAAGCAAATCTTTGTTACATTATGATTAAGGTCAAATTATGTGAACTTGTTTTGAACTTCTTCTTTAATTTTTATGTGAAATTTGTCCAAATGTAATGTGCACTCTTTTAGGTTGTTTCGATTGGACCAAATAATTCAATGTGGTATACATGAATTTTATTGAATACAATTTTATTTTATATTTCTGAAATTTCACGATTTCGAGCCATATATCAACAACTTTCTATAACTATTCAAAAATGTTGTTGATTCGAAATTCAGTCCTAAACTTTGGATGTCAAATAGCATAAAAAGAAGGTTTAATTTAGGTTTAAAGCTTGAGAAGGAACATTATTCCCAATTGTTCCATGTGTGATGTGTGTTGTATTTTTTTAGAGGGAAGCCCAGCCTTTGCTAACACCCTGTTTTAATGTCAAAACGCGTTAGCTTCCAAGAGACTCCGTTAAAATTAACGCTCCCTGTTAAAATCGCTTCACTTATTTAGTAGTTGAGTACATTTCATAGGTGGTCATTTAATTTTATATTTTTTATTTAAAAGTTATTATTTTTTATTTGTTATACAAAAATTATTTAATGTTGCCTCATATTTTATAAAAATCATTTTGATAAAATTTGATTAAAATATTATTTAAAATTTGAGACAAAATAAAAATTAATTTCTTATGTTTGAAGGTAGGTTTAAAATGACTCTTCTAAGCAGTTTTGATCTATTGTACTAATAATAAAAATGAGCCTTTTTATTTTCATGTGTTTGACAAACTTCATCAACTAAATTAATGATATTGGACAAAAGTAAACTTAAAAAAAAAAAAAATCTGAAAATCTATTTATCACAAATATGAAATAATTACATTTTTATTTACTTACTCTTTTATGAATATACTATTTTGTTTGATTGATTTATAGATATCTTTTTTGCTTTTGCAGCATATTATTTTGTTCATATCATCAGTACACCTATTAAATAAATAGATAAGATTTTTCAATTACTTTATAATAGTTTCTATGGATATTATTTTCAATACACTGACAATGCGAAGTAATCCACAATAATTTTTAATAAATAGAGTTAGTAAAAGAAATAAAAAATAAAATAATATTATTTATTATGAAATTAAAAAAATATTTTTATTTGGATAATAGATATTTTTGAGGGACTGGGGTCGGAGTCGAAAGATTTGTTGAAAATTAATAATGGTGGCATAATGAAAATTTTAAAAATTTATAAACATATTCCACTTCTTGATATTTAAGTTATTTCATAAAAATAATTAATTTCAAGTTTACAGTTTTGTATAGTGATAAATACTTTAAAAGAATTGTCACAAAAAAATCAAAACAATCAAAGTAAGTGTGGTATTATATGTAACTTGAGAGATCAACGTTCTAAACTTAACTTGTGAAGGGGTCTATGAAATTATTCTACAAATAAATAAATTAATCCAGCAAGCTACACCAAATTTTGCAATAAATTAATTTTTTTTTTTACAAATAATAAACCTCTAAATGTTACTCAATACTAAATTCTTTGTTTTAGAGTTTTGTAAAATTTAACAATTAGAGTTTGTTAAATATTTTATAAAGGTCAAATGTACACACATTATAGCAAGCTTAAAATACCAAACTTGTCAAACATATATTTGAGGGGTCATTTTGAAACTACCATCAAACATAAGAGATCTTTTTTAATTTCATCTCATAGTTTAAATAGGATTTAAAATTTTTTTTTGCTTAAGTGACTTTTGTGAAAGATGAAGTAAAGTTTAATAACTTCGTGTAACAAAGCAAAGAATAATAATTTTTGGATAATGAACATAAAACTGGATGATCACCTATAAAATTTACTCTTTAGTATCCAATGAGACATTTTGTTATGAACCAAGTTGAGTTCGTAAGGGCCTATAGGCAAGAAATGGTTAATGAAATTGATTCAACTGAGATAAGTGAGTCAACTAAAATATTAAAGAGTTTTATGCGAGATTCAAGTCTCATTAGAAATTGGTTTAAAAGGACCACCGATTAAAAATAATAGTTTTATGTGATACGTGCTTAGACAAAGCTTGTATTTTTATCTCCTATTTTAATACCTGCTTCTCGTTTCCTTCTAGTTATTCTTTTACGGTTTCCTAATTTCTCAGTTACTTGATTTTATTTATTTTGTTAGCATATATATCTTGTTAAGTGATTATTGTAGAAGCAATTGATGCAAATGGTGTGTAAATATAATTTATCTAACCTAGTATAACTAGTGAGCTATGTGTAATTAGTTATTACTGATTAGTTAGTTAGATTAGGTGAAAGATTTGTTAGAATGTAGACGGTTAGTGGTCTATATATAGATCTTGTAGCTTACAGAGTAAGTATACCGTTTCGTTAGCTCAATTGTGAGAATAGATATTTCTGAGCTTTTTTTTCATTCTCTCTAAGTTTCAACCTCTTAATATTTTCATAACTGAGTTCTTCAACATTATATATCCGAGCAGCCAAGTTTATGCCTCAATACACTTAGCTTATGGAAGTAAATTGTTCTCAGTAGAAGAAAAAGATGTTAAGGTTAAAGCAATTTTGGTTTCAGTCAGTACCACAATCGTAAAATCCTCCAAATTGATCACAACTTCTGCATTTTTTAGAAGAAATTGATCGTGCTTCTCTACATCAAAAGATTTTTTTAGTTCAATTGAGCCATTGGATATGAAGAAATCCAGTAGGTTTTTACTAAACATAATCAACGACACACAACGATGATTGCACATTAGAGCTACCAGTCAATCTCAACCTCAGAATACTCAGAATTCATAGTCAAGCACAAAAATTCATCACAATCATCCCCTCTACATTCATCCTTCAGATACTCAAGGTTTGATATTCATCTCTGTACAACTTTAAGGCTCTGAAAATTACTCATCGTGTAGTAAATCCTTAAGGATAGTTCTACTTGGAAAAAACGAATAAGGATTTTTGTTAGGAACTTGCCGTAAGGAACATTTTGATCCTAATTTGCATAAATTATGGGATAAATGTAATGCTATTGTATTATCTTGGATTATGAACACCGTGTCTAAGGATTTGGTAAGCACTGTTATCTACATAACGAATGCTTATAGTGTACGGGAGGATTTTAGAGAAAGGTTTGATCAAGTGGATACATCTAGGGCATTTTTTTGGACAAGGAAATAACAACTCTAACATAGGATGTTTCTATTATGTCTGTCTATTTCTCGAGATTGATAGAGTTGTGGGATAAACTTAGACCCTTAATTTCAACTCCTTCATGTCCTTGCCTTGAATCCAAGCACTATAGAGAACATTTTCAGCTACATGGATTGTGGTAATTTCTCATGGTCTTAAATGAGTCTTTCGACAATGCGATAAGTTAGATTCTAAATATAGTATCTCTACTAGCATTAATCAGGCATATGATATGATTATTAATGTTGAAATTCAGAGGAAAAATGTGATGATTGAGAAAGTAGTGACTCAAATGATCTTATGACTAAAAATTTTTATAATCATGGAAGTAGTAGTAGCTCATTCAGTTCAAATACTGGTTATAGTGGTGGATCCAGTGGTTCTAGTCACAATGGCCACACTAGTGGTTTTAGTAATCAGAACATTAGTTCAAACCATAATGGTGGCTTCAGACCTAGGAGTAACTATGGAAAATCTGATATGTTTTATGAGTATTATAAGTTCAAAGGCCATACCAAGGATACATGTTATAAACTGCATGGATATCCAGCAGATTACTAGTTTAGAAAGAAAGGAGAAAATTCTACTGGTTGTGTCAATAATGTCATCTCAGGAGGAACCTTTTTAGATGATGCAGGACACTTGTCATATCCTACTCATCAGATGCCTTCTCAATATAGTTTCACTACCTCTGAAGATGCTCTAGCTTTCACACATGAACAACATGCTCAGTTGATTCGACTGTTAGAAAAGAAGAAGTGAAAGGAATATGATGTAGTGTCCAATGTAGCTAAGAGTAATTCCTCAGGAATATCAGGTACTACATGTACTATTTCTGCCCTTATGTCTTGTCTAGTTGCAAATAATTGGATTATTTACACTGATGCATCAAATCATATGGTGTATAATGTGAGTCTTCTTGACAAATTAGAGAAATTAACAAGCTGGAAGAAAAACACTATCCAATTACCTATAGGAGATCAAGTAGCTACTAGTCATAAGAGAGAGGTTTTAATTTTACAAGGGAGGAAAATGTAGAATGTTCTCTATATTCCTTGATTTAAGTACAATCTACTTTCAGTATCCAAAATAGCCAAGGAACTAGATTGCATGGTTGGTTTCTTTCCTAATTTTTTTTTATTTCAGGAACTCTCAAGTGGAAAAGTGATAGGGATTGGTAAAGAGGAGGAAAGACCTTACACTTAAAGACTGATTGTAAAAATAAAAGGAGATCATCTTAGTTCTGTCCCAAAGTGAATCTGCATTGATCAAACAACTAGTACTTCCCCAACAATATTTCAAGTCCAATAATGTACATATAATTGCTAGTATAATCAATAATACTATGTGTAGTAATGGCCTCCTATGACATAGAAGGTTAGGTTATATGCCTCTTTGAGAGTTCTAAAAAATATTGCAGGCTTACAAAATATGCATCTAACTGATCATGTGTTTATTGTTTGTCTCATTGCTAAACAAACTAGACTTTCATTTCCTACTAGCCATACCATCTCATCTTGTGCATTTGATCTATTTTATACTGATGTATGGGGACTATGTAGAGTGCCTACTAATAATGGTAAAAGATACTTTCTGACATTGGTGAATCATTTTTTCAGATTAATCTGGTTTTCCTTACCTAATAATAAATCAGATGTGATTGTGGTGTTGAGAAATTTTTTGCAAACTGTACAAATCAGTTTCATGCTAATGTTAGTGTTTTAGATATGACAATATGACTGAGTTTCACAATACTCAACTCAGGACTTTGTTTAGAGACAAAAGAGTTGAGCATCTAAGGTCTTGTACTTATACTCCTTAACAGAATAGGGTGGTTGAAAGAAAACATAGGTCTATCTTGGATATGACTAGAGCATTGAGATTTCAGGATGGTATACCTCTACAATTTTGGGGTGAATATGTCTTTACAGCTGTGTACCTACTAAACAAACTACCCATACCTTCATTGCATGGTCTTTCTCCTTTTGAAAAATTGCACTCTAGGGTACCGTTTCTGCAACATCTCAAAGTTTTTGGTAGTTTATATTTTGCAACTGTCCCTACAAAGTTTAAAAAATTTGGTCATAGAGCCATTCCTTTAGTACATCTTGGTTATTCTTCTACTCAGAAGGGTTATATAATCTATGATATATGTTTTAAGATGATCTTTATCAGTAGAGATACTATCTTTCAGGAAAATATTTTTCCTTTTAAAAAATTATCTTCAATTTCTTCTCCTCTCTTTCCTATTTTGCACTTGTGTACTGATGATTATACTTTCTCTTCTTTACCTGCATCTATTTCTACCATTTTTAAGTCTACTCTACCCACTCACATTTTTAATTCTGTAGAGGTATCATCTATTTCTCCACCTGTTTCTGTTTCAGCACCTAGAAAATCTTCTAGAATTTCTAAACCACATGTCTGGATGTTTGATTATGTTGATACCTCTAAATATTCTAGTTGTGTCTATCCTCTTAGCAACTATGTTTCTTATGGCCATCTTAAGCCTTCTTATCAGACTTTATTTGCTGCTTTTCTTGCTATTCTTGAACCTAAATCCTATTCGAAGCCTGTAAGAATCCTCTTAAGGTTGAAGCTATGAAATCTAAAATTTCAGCTCTTGTGGATAATAAGACTTGGTCTATTGTTCACTTTCCACTTGGAAAGATTCCTATTAGATGCAAATGGGTGTTTAAAACTAAGTATCACACTTCAGGCGAGGTAGAAAGGAATAAAGCCAGGTTTGTTACCAAAGACTATTCTCAACAAAAAAGTCTTGATTTTACTGAGACTTTCTCTCCAGTTGAAAATATGGTTATTGTAAGAGAAATTATTACCTTAGTTTCTTTAGCAAATTTGTTTATATTTTAATGGATGTTCACAAAGCAGTTCTTCAAGGTAATTTTCTTGAATATGTGTATATACAGGTTCCTGAAGGATTTTTAAGCCAAGGGGAGTATTCAGGTGTTGGTGTTGGAGTGTGTAAAATTCACAAGTCCTTGTATAGCTTGAAACAAACCCCTAGACAGTGGAACCTGAAGTTTACTAAGGAACTTATTGTTGTGGGCTTCAGTCAGTCCCACTATGATTATTCTCTGTTACTCAGGTTATGAACGAAACTTGGATTATAGTCCTAGTGTATGTTGATGATCTCCTAGTAATAGGAAGCAACTTGAGTTACATTCAAAAGGTGAGAAATAATCTACAGTCCAGGTTTAAAATGAAAGACTTAGGTGAACTTAAGTACTTTCTTGGCATTGAATTTTCTAGAAGTGAGAAAGGAATTCATATGTGTCAAATATAGTATGCCTTGGAACTAGTTCAGAGATGGGATTAGCAGGCAGTAAACCTATAGGAACTCCACTTGAGTTCAATCAAAAGTTAACATCAGTTGAGTATAACAAAGCATTTAACCCTAAAAATTTGTCTTGTGATGAACTACTTAAAGAAAAAAGCATGTATCGAGAACAGTTGGGAGGCTTATATAATTTGACTATGACAAGGCCAGATTTGTATTTTGTGGTTCAAGCCTTAAGTTAGCATCTTCATGATCCCAAACAAAGTAATATGGATGCAACTATTAGAGTAATCAGGTTCATCAAAGGAACTTCAAGTCTTGGACTTCTTATGCTTGCTAATGGTAACGTGAAGCTTACAACTTATTGTGATTTAGACTGGGGTTCTTGTGTTGAAACAAGAAAATATATAACTAGCTATGTGATCAATCTAAGAGAAGCAATTATAAAATGAAAGTCTAAGAAACAACAGACAGTTTTCAAAAGTTCCGCAGAGTCTGAGTTTAGAAACATGGCAACTAATGTAGCTGAGATAATTTGGTTAGGTTTATTGAAAGAACTAGAGCTATCAAATAGGCTGGCCCAACCCAATCCAACCTTAGCAGGTTAGAGAATTAAATAGGCTAGGATGGGCTAGCCCTTTTAACTAAAGGGTTTTTAAAATAGCGACCCAACCCAGGCCTAAGTGGGCCGCGGGTTGGGATGGGTTTGACCTTTAGATAAAATAAAAGCAACCCGAAATATGATAAATGAAAATATTGTAAGTACTAGACAAGCACTAACTTTTATGGTTTCACTTTAATATGTCTCCTACTAGTTTTAGCATGTTATAGACATCTTGCTAATAACTTTAGAGGTCGTTTGGTTGGGAAAGAGTTATCCCAAAATAATTAATCTCGAGATTAGTTATTCCACCATGTATATGGGATAATTTATCTCATCATTATGACATAAATAGTGCGATAAATAAGGTTGGTACTAGCTAATACCTCACACCAAACATGAGATAAAATGGTCCTTAATTTTATATCAAACTATTTATCACTTATACCTCATACCAAACGATCCCTCAGTTGTAATTAGCTCATGGCATTTACTATAATAAGCAAAGAAATGATGATTAGCTAAAAATTTCATAGGAAAATTCTAATATGGTTAAGATAATAAATACAGATATAAATAAAGTATCTACCAAAAAGCAGCAAGACTATAACAGAAGAGAGCCTAAATTTAAATAACAGAATGTTGCATTAAGCAAAGGCAACAACTACTAAACCATCACGAGTAAAAGCAACTTCTTGAAGTTCACAACTAAAAACAGCTTACTAGCCATTTCAAACATACACTAAGAAATTTCAAAAAATTAGTATTAACCTAAGGATGGATAAAAAAAATCAGCTAGTTAGAAAAGATTGACAAAATCCTAATTCCTAATAAATAATGACCAACTTAAAAATATTTACTAATTATTTTTAATGTCCCAGCCTACAGGTTGGCCTCTGAGGTCGATGGGCCAAGTGAGGCTAGGCGTATAATCCTCGTTTCTAAATGGGATGAAAAAAATTATCCCAACTCCACTTAATTAAAGGGTTGGGCCAGCCTTACGAGCCAAACCAATTTTGATAGCTCTAGAAAGAACTAACAACTGATATTGAAAAGCCTGTGATTTTGTTTTGTAATAATAAGGCTGCTACATAGATTGCAATCTATCCTATTGTCTATGAGAGAACTGAACATTTTGGCATTGATTGCCATTTTGTCAGAGAGAAGATTTAAGACAAACTTATTACAATTCAACATATTGGTACAAGAGAGCAGATGACAGATCTTCTAACTAAAAGTTTGTGCAAGCCTTAACATGATTATTTGGTTAATAAGCTAGGAATGAAAACTTGTTTTCATCCATTAGCTTGAGGGGGAGTGTAGAAACATAAGAGGAAAATGGTGAGTAAATATAATTTATCTAACCTGTTGCAATTAGTGAGCTATGTGTAATTAGTTATAATTGATTAGTCAGCTAGATTAGGTGAAAGACATGTTAGAGTGTAGATAGTTAGTGGTCTATATATAGACCCGGTAGCTTACAGAGTAATCATACTATTTGATTATCTGTAAGACCCCATAATATTCTAGTCGTTTCAGTCCTTTATAGCATGCCAAAAGAGGTCTCAGATTTAGAAAAAAAATTCAGCCAAGTGTTAAGGCGTAGAAGCATTTTTTTAGCCTTCAAAATTGGATGATCTTGTTTTTGATCCTTCCGACTTTAGAATGTCAATTTTCAAGTTGATTCATAACCAGGGATGTCAAAAGGTCATATTGGGTGAGTGTTGAAATTTTTGAATTTCATTTGGGTCATGTTTGGATGGGCAAAACAGCAAGCCAATGCGATCTTGATGCGTCGCATTGGCTACCGCATTGCACCTATCGATGCGATGCATTGCAAATTCCATCAATGGGCAATTTTTGTGCATTAAATTTCGAGTTTTCAAGGGTATTTAAGTCCTTTTCCCCTCACCTGATTCAGCTAAAACACAAGATTTAATATCCTAAAGGGATAAATACACTAATTATTCTTAAAATCCTCTCAAGAAAAAGCCCTAGTTTCATTAAGCTCAAGAATCAAGTCTCAAGAACTCACCCCAATATTCACAAAATTAACAATCAAGGTATGTTAGATGTTCATCTTTAGATTTCCTTCTACCCTTGGAGTTCAAGAACCCGTTTTAAAACTATAAGCTTAATGATTTATGATTTACACGTGCAATTTGGCTTGTATTCATGTTTGTATTTTTGTATGGGTTTCAATTCAAGATTTAATTACAAGTTTCATGAGCATAAGATAGCATGTATATTGATTGATGTAATGTGCTAACAAACCCTCCTTGTAAGAAATATGGCAGAAACCATCAGGGTATCTGCAGGGCTTGCAGCGATGTATGGTTTGGTTGTGGTAAGACAGGCCATAGGATTAGAGTGTATCCTCAAGTGCATTTGCAGAGTCAGCATAATCGTCCCCCAACTCAATCCGGTCGCCCATCTCAGCAGGGTGCTACCTCCAGTGCCACCAGTTGGCAACACCCAAACAGGCTCTATGCACTTCAGTCTCGACAGGATTAGGAAATTTCTCCTGATGTGGTCACTTGTATGTTATAAGTTTACTATTTACATATTTATGCTTTGCTAGATCTAGGATCTTCTTTGTTCTATGTAACTCCTTATATGGCTGTTGACTTTGGAGTCAGTCCCAAAATCCTAGCAGAGACCTTCTCAGTCTCCACCCTAGTGGGTAAGTCTATCATAGCCCGATGGGTATACAGGAACTGCCCGATTATGGTATCTCAGAAAGTTACTTCAGCAGACTTAGTAAAGTTAGAGATGATAGATTTTGGCGTCATTCTCGGCATGGATTGGCTCCATTCATGCTATGCCTCAGTTTATTATAGAAACAGAGTTGTCCATTTTCAATTCCTGAATGAATCTATCCTAGAATGGAGGAGTAGTACTTCAACACTTAGGGGTCAGCTTCTTTCATACCTTAGAGCGAGAAAGATGATATCCAAGAGGTGTGTCTATAATCTCATTCGAGTTAAAGATTCTCATTTCAAGACTCCTAACCTTGAGCCAATTCCAGTAGCAAGTGAGTTTCAGATGTGTTTTTCAAGGATCTTCCCGGAGTTCCTCCTGAAAGAGAAATTGACTTCTGAATAGACCGTCTTCCAGATACTCAGCCCATCTGTATTTTGCCATACAAAATGGCTCCAGTTAAACTTAAAGAATTAAAAGAGCAGTTGAATAGTCTCCTAGATAAGGGATTTATCAGATCCAGTGTCTTCCTGTGCGGTGCACCAGTTCTATTCATATGTAATAAAGATGGTTCTCTCAGAATGTGTATTGACGACCATCGGTTGAACAAAGTCACAGTCAAGAACAAGTACCCACTTCCTAGAATCAACGACTTATTTGACCAACATTGGGGTGCCAGTTACTTTTCTAAGATAGACCTCAGATTAGGCTATCATCAGCTCAAAGTCAGAGAATGTGATATTCTATAAACAACTTTTAGAACTGGGTATGGTCATTTTAAATTCCTAGTTATGTCATTTGGTCTTACCAATGCTCCAGCAACTTTTATGGACTTGATGAACTGCGTGTTCAAGAAATACCTGGACATGTTCATCATATTCTTCATAGATGACATTTTTGTCTACTCCCGTAGTGAAAATGATCACACAGACCATCTCAGAATAGTATTACAGACCCTTAAAGCCCATCAATTATTCTCCAAATTCAGTAAATGCAAATTTTGTCTAAGGTCAATAGCTTTCCTTGGTCATATTATTTTTGGTGATGGCATTAGAGTTGATCTTTAAAAGACCAAAGCAGTGAGAAACTGGCCCAGACCTATCTCTCTATCAGATATCAGGAGTTTCTTGGGTTTGGCTGGCTATTACCGGCGGGTTTTCAAAGAATTTTTGTTTATTACATCCCCTATGTCCATATTGACTTAGAAGAAAGTCAAATTCTAGAGGTTAAATTCTTGTGAGAAGAGTTTCCAGGAGTTGAAGACTCGACTCACTATAGCCCTAGTTTTGACTTTGCCTGACAATTCAGATGGGTTTGTTGCGTATTGTGATTCTTCCAGAGTTGGTTTGGGGTGTTTTTTGATGCATAAGGGTAAGGTCGTGGCCTATCCCTCTAGACAACTTAAGTTTTATGAAAAGAATTATCCCACCCATGATCTTGAGTTAGCAGCTGTTGTGTTTGCCTTTAAGATTTGGAGGCACTATTTGTATGGGGTACATGTAGATGTGTTCATAGACCATAAAATTCTTCAGTATATATTTTATCAGAAAGACTTGAACCTGCGTCAGAGAAGGTGGTTAGAGTTATTGAAATATTATGACATGAGTATCACCCGGGAATGGCCAATGTAGTGGTAGATGCTTTTAGTAGGGTGTCCATGGGTAGTGTTTCTCACGTTGAGGATGGTAAGAAGAAGTAAGTTTAGGATGTTCATTAGCTTGCCAGTTTAGGTGTCCGTTTGGTTGATTCGGCCGAGGGTAGTGTTTGGTGCAGAATAGTTCGGAATCATCTTTGGTTTCCGAAGTAAAAGAAAAATAGGATAGAGATTCTAGTTTAGTTAAGCTGAAAGAGTCGGTCAGAGACCAGAAAGTAGAGGTTTTTTCCCAAGAGGGAGATGGTGTTTTGCATTGCCAGGGTAGATTATGTGTGTCACGTGTGGATGGCGTGAGATAGTGAATTCTTACAGAAGCATATTGTGTGCGTTATTCAATTTATCCAGGCGCCACTAAGATGTACCGCGACTTACGGGAAGTCTATTGGTGAAGTGGGATGAATAGAGACATTGTAGAGTTTGTGGCTAAGTGCTCTACATGTCAACATGTGAAGATTGAGCACCAAAAGCCTAGTGGGTCTATGTAGGAGTTCCGTATTCCAACTTGGAAGTGGGAGAAAATAAACATAGACTTTTTGATGGGTTTACCTCGTACTCATCGTCAGCATGATTTGATTTGGGTCATTGTGGACAGGATGACGAAATCAACCCATTTCTTGCCAGTTCATACCTCTTAGTCAGCCGGGGATTATTCCAAGCTCTATATCAGAGAGTTGGTCAGGTTGTATGGTGTTCCATTGTCCATCATTTCAGTCAGAGGTACGCAGTTTACTTTTAATTTTTGGAAAGCCTTCGAAAAGGGTCTTGGTACCCAAGTACACTTAGTACAACCTTTCACCCTGAGACAAATGGTCAAGCAGAAAAGACTATTCAAACTTTAGAAGATATTTTGAGAGTATGTGTTGTTGACTTGAAGGGCAGTTGGGATGACCACTTACCCTTGATTGAGTTCGTGTATAATAACAACTATCATTCTAGTATTTAGATGGCTCCATTTGAGGCTCTTTATGAGAGGAGATGTAGATCTCTAATTGGTTGGTTTGAAGTAGGTGAGGTCATAGTAGTAGGGCCTGACTTGGTGTTTGATGCCTTAGAGAAAGTGTAGTTAATCAGAGAGAGGCTTAAGACAGCTCAGAGCCAACAGAAATCGTATGCAGATGTGAGAAGAAAAGATCTTGAGTTTGAGATTGGAAACTTTATGTATTTGAAAATTTCTACCATGAAGGAAGTGAAGAGATTTGGCAAGAAGAGGAAGCTTAGTCCTCGATATGTTGGTCCTTATAGGATTCTCAGTAATTTCGATAAGGTAGCTTATGAGATTGAGTTACCTACAGACTTAGCATCAGTGCACCCAGTTTTTCATGTCTCCTTGCTAAAGAAGTGCATTGGTGACCCAACAGTTGTAGTCCCTATAGAGAGTGTAGATATTCAGAGCAGTCTCTCTTATGAGGAAATCCCATCCGAAATCCTTGATTGTCAGATTTGCAGACTAAGGAACTAGGAAGTTTCTTTGGTCAAAGTTCTTTGGCGGAATTAGTCCATTAAGGGAGCTACTTGGCAAGCAGAAGCAGACATGCGAACAAAGTATCCTTACCTCTTCTCCGCAAACTCAGATTCAGCCTAAGGTAACAGTCTTCCTTAGATTTACTCTATTCCATGTTCAGTTATAGCTGCATAATATTCTTATATCATTCATGTATTCATGAAACAATTTAGTCATGTGTCATACCTTTAGAATTCAGTTATGCTTCAATTATGTATGTCAGTGTAAGTACAGTTCCTCAGTACCCCTCAGTTCAGTCAGTCTCATTTGAGGAAAAATGTTTCCAAGGGGAAGATATTGTAAGACCCCATAAAATCCTAGTCGTTTCATTTCTTTATAGCCTGCTAAAAGAGGTCCCAAACTTAGAAAAAAATTCAGTCAAGTGTTAAGCCTTAGAAGCATTTTTTTAGCCTTCAAAATTGGATGGTCTTATTTTTGATCCTTCTGACCTTAGAATGTTGATTTTCAAGTTGATTCATGATTAGGAATGTCAATAGATAATATTAGGTGAGTTTCAGAATTTTTGGATTTTATTTGGGTCATATTTGGATAGGCAAATCAACAAGCCAACATGATCTTGACGCATCGCGTTGGCTACTGCATTGTACCCATCAACATGATGCATTAGGGATCAATGCAGTGCGTCTCAAATCGCATCACTGGGCATTTTTGTTCATTAAATTCTGAGTTTCCAAGGGAATTTAAGTCCTTTTCCCCTTACCCAATTTAGCTAAAACACGAGATTTAATATCCTAAAGGGCTAAATACACTCATTATTCCCAAAATCCTCTCACGAACAAGACCTAGTTTCATTAAGCTCAAGAATCAAGTCTCAAGAACTCACCCCAATCTTCATGAAATTAACAATCAAGGTATGTTAGGTGTTCATCCTTGGGTTTCCTTCTACCCTTGGAGCTCAAGAGCCCTTTTTAAAACTACAAGTTTAATGATTTATGATTTACATGTGTAATTTGAGTTGTATTCATGTTTGTATTGTTGTATGGGTTTCAATTCAAGATTTAATTACAAGTTTCATGAACATAAGATAACATGTATGTTGATTGATGTAATTCCCATGTTACAACCCTTTGAATTTGCAAGTTGTATGTTGTAGTATGATGCCCCATATGTTATTCTTCATATACCATAATTATGCTCCCTAAGTGTTTGATAGAATGTCCATGTGAATTGAATAGTGTATTCATGACATGTTATCCTGTGTTTTTATTCATGTACAAGTTCATGACTTCCAAGTGTTTGACAAATTTGCCTCAGTGGATGAATTGTGAGCAATTGACTATTGCTATGCTGACAAGATTTATCATGATTTATTACCATGCTATCGAATCTTGGTGGTATTTATTACCCAAAATCTAACTGTTACTTAGTTGCAGTAGTTATAGAATAGTCCCAGTAAAGGTTAAGAATAGTAGTACTCAATCAGTAACAGAATTCAGGAAACTCAGCCCAGTTCAGTCAGTCAATACGATCAGTGTCAGTTCAGTCAAGCTTAGTACAATCTAGTGATCAGTGTCTATTTAGTTGGGAGTAGCATTCAACACCGAGTAAACCCAAGGATGGGGGCATCCCTGCCAGTAGAGGTTTTGACCCTTGTAGCAGTCCGTACATTATAGAACTACGTAGCCAGCATAGGGTAAGACGCCCTCCTTCTAGACTAGGATTGACACAATCCTATATATATATTTCATATGTCTTCCTTCCAGATTAGGGTTGACACTACATTGTTAGTATCCCTTGACAAGGTGCTAACACCCTTCTAACTGGGTTCACAGGTTGGAACCCAACCTAGTTTATAACTGGGGTATGTCGGTTAGATGAACACTTGCACAGTTACAGTTTCAGTCTCAGTATTCAGTAAAGAACTCAGATAGTTCTACTGAACTATGACTATCAATTATCAGTTACTTAGCCATCAGAAATTAGTACTTCAGTATCAGTCTAAACTTTCAGTTATCAGTATTCAGTTATCAAAACTCAGTACTTCAGTTTTAGTCTAATTCAGATATACATTATATGCACAATAGTTCTAATTTTGCATGTACTCTTATTTAGTTATTTCATGATGTTCATTTAGTCTGTTATCATCTCATGCATATGAACCCATGTATATCAGCCTACCTCTGTTAGCATACTAGTACATTTGACGTACTGACATATACTTTTTCTTTGTGCTATGATGTCTCATATTATAGGTTCGGATGCTCAGGGTCTTGATCATACTTAGCAGTTTAGGCTATCAGCAGTAGATACAGTGGTGAGTCCTTATATTTCAAGGACAGAGTTTATTTATATCAGTATTTCAGTTAGCTCAGTAGTTATTTCAGTTAGAGTTAGTTGTGGGTTTGTCCCATCAACTCCATATTAAGACAATTAGAAGCTTTTGGACTAGCGCATTCAGTTTTTGTTTTTTTTAGATGTTATTATTAGTACATTCAGTATTTATTTCATTATTTTGAGTACCTTATGGCATATTTAGTTATACTTCCACATATATTTTCAGTATTATTATTCAGTGCTCACAGCAGGTATCAGTCATGGGTTAGCTTGTGATCCTTCGGGGTTGTAAGCACCGTGTGACGTCCAGGGTGTAGACTCGGGGCATTACATTAGCTCAAATGTGAGAATAGACATTTCTCAGCTTCTTCTGCATTCTCTGTATGAGTTTCAATCTCTTAGTGTTTCCATAACTAAGTTCTTTAACAATTATAATATACATCAATATTTGTGTTTAGATAGGTTTATTTCACATTTTAATAAGATTGTACTCCTGTTTTGATTAATCACATACATTGTGTTCAAGCACTCACCTTGAGTCGAACTAAATTAGAAATCACCTTAATAACTGTTCGTAATAGGCATACTATTAATGTTTGTATTTTATCTTTTGTTTAAGTATCTTTGTTGTCCCTTGTCAATTTTTTTTCTTTATCTATCATTAAAGAAGTACTAATGGCGTATCTTACTAATGTATCGCTCGCGTAGCTATGTATAGCAATATAAGTAAAGGCATAAATGACACTCATAGCCAATTTTTAAAGGAGCCTTGGAGTTGTTGGAGTTTCATATCAGTGGCTTAAAGGGTCATTGGTCTCCTTAAATGGTATTGGAAAATCCTCCCCTCATGAGCTAGATTTTGGGGTAAGTTAGGCCCAAGGTCCATTTCTTTATCATAGTATTAGAGTTAGGTTCACTCAATTCATGGTTTTCGATGTTGGTCCCCCATCTTATATTGTCTGCATTTCAAATGTCTAGTTCTGGACGGGCGAGGGGTTGCTGGAGTCCTACATCGGTGGGTTAAAAGGTCCTTGGTCTCCTTATATGGTCTTGGGCAAGTTAGGCCCAAGGTCCATTTCTATATTAGGATTAACCGGTAAAGTTGTTGTCATATGATTAGAATGTCGTGGGGTCAAGCCAAGGAAATAGCCCATCACAGAAATCTAAGGTGAGATTGCATACCATAGTTCGCCAATAACAAAAGCTTTAGTACATCGGGCCGTCCTTAGATAGCCAATTTAAAGGCACCATAACTTATTTAAATTTAAATGCTATGTAGAATTTAATCTAGTTTTGTAAACTTTAGATCTGTCTTTGACATCTTCTTCATTCGGGCTTGAAGTTTTGTATTATCATATCAAAATCCAAAAACCTAAATTTAAAAATTAATTTCAGATTTTGAAGGGTAAAAGCTAACTTGAAACTTCATACACAAGGTCCAAAATTTAGTTTTTGGGATAGTTAAACTTACAATTATTCAATAAATTTTATTACATTTTAATTAACTTTTAGCTCTATTTCTTCCTTCAGAAAGTGTGTAAATTTTCTTCTGTCATTTAAAAATAACCATTTTTCAATATATTTTAGTGTGGTTAAATTTTAAATATCAGTCTTAAAAATAGCTAGCCAACCCAATTTTCACCTCTTTAATGGGCTCGTCGTTAACAAGTGCCTAAACAAATGTAAATCCAAATTTTCTGAGCCTATTTCGCTCATTAATTAAGTGGAATTGATTATTTAGGGAAAAAAACTAGTGAAAATTATCTTGTATATAATTAGGAAAAATTACTTAAAACTACAACCTAAGTTTTTATTGTTACATAAAATCCCAACTACCAAAAGTAATTACAAAAATCCTTTTTTGATACACTCTATATCCAAACTTCATATACATATCTCACCTACTCTTTTTTACGCTTAATGCTCCTAAAAAAATGCCTAAAATCAATGAATCTCAATCAAGCGATTTTCAAATTTTGAATTTACAAACGTGTTCTTCTCAAATTGCTTAATATCAACTTTTCAACAAACAAGAACCACAACTTCCGCAACGGCACCCACCACATTGCCGACCAGTCTCCACCCATTAACGACAATCAATGAAGGCTTTACCAGTCACCGCTGCTCCACCATCACCAGAGCACTAACTCATCCCACCACCCTTTCACCCGTCAATACCATGCCGCTGACCCATGCTCCGTCCAAGGCTGATCCCAACGACTGCAAAAATATGGAGAAGTGTGTATACTACAAATAGGTGAAGCATCGAGTTGCTGGAGAGAGTTCCACGACATCCGCTAGTCAGCTGCTTCAGCTTTCCTATTTTCAATAATAACTACAACAGCAACATACCCAGTGTATTCTCACATAGTGGGGTTTGGGAAGGTAATGTTTACGCAGTCCATACCACAACCTCAGATGAAGTAGAGAGACTGATTTTGATAGATCCTCGACTCAGGATAGATAACAGTATAACAAACATGATCCTTGATAGGAAGGTACAAAGGATTCATATTAGGGTAGGGGCCTCCTTCTCCAATTTAACTCAAATTTTCCATAAATAATTTACACACACACTACAATCTTCCATCTTATTAGCATGCTAACTGATCATACATCTACTTATATGCATAACCATTAAAATTAAATTATCATCTAGTAAATTCATGTACCTCAAAAATGAAAAGAACAAACAAGTACCCTTTCACTCACTATAGACAACAACAACAATATACCCGATATAATCCCATTAGTGAATCTACGTAGGATAGAGTGTACGCAAACTTTACCACCTTGCCACTATGTACATTTAAGTACAAAACATATTAACATATTTGATAGAGCAATAATTTAATATTCAAACTCATTAAATGTCAAATTCATTTACACAAGCAATTTTCTTAGCAAGAAATAAAATGGAACCCCACCTTCCCTCTTGATACCAAACAATATGTAAATGAGAACAAAATAGTTCACAATCTTCGCAAAATAGTCCACACGATAAGACACTAAACATAAACAACAAACACAATCTTAAACGAAAAAGAAGATAGGTAACTTGACACAAAGAGAACACATAATGTAGAAAATAAAGATTATATTAAACTCTAAAACCTCTACAAAATATGTTAACAAGCACCAAGTTCTTATGGTGACTGCCAAGGGAATCAACTTACCTCAAGATCCACCATTTCCAAGTAAAGAACAATTTTGGCTTTTTCAAGCCCTAAACTACAATGGCTAGTCTAAGCCCTAACTAAGAACTACACTAAGGTGGTCTACTCTCAAGAGAGAGGATTTTCAATGTCTCATAATTTCATCATTCAAAAACTAAAGAGAAAAGACCTAATAAGAGACTATATATAACTAGCTTATTACATAGTATAATGGACCAAAATATCCTTAATGAAAGGAGAGGTCATGGGTTGTTTCTTTAACATGTGCAATCTCCAAAATACCCTTAATGAAGGGTGCTTCTTCAATGTTCCAAAACCATGGGGTCACACTTCAAAACTTGTAGTTTCAAATTGGCATCAAATGTAAGCCTTCATGCAATCTTCCACACATGGGTTTGTTTAGTGACATGCTCAAAACGGGTCCTCCATGCATGTTTTCGTATTCTCGAGGTGACCAAGTCTTGAGCCTCTATGTGTTGTCCTCTAAAGATGTCATCCAAAGATAAGATGGCTATTTGTCCCGTATCATCCTCCCCTTCTTGAAAAAGATTCGACCTCGAATTCAATTCTTGCAAAACCAAAGAGAGGATAAACAAATACAAACTACTCATGGCATGAGGGTTAGGGTTAGCATAATAAATCATCTCAAAATGCCAATGTTGTACATATTTGCAATATAACCAAGGATCCTTTGAATGAAATATTAAAAACTCAATGAAAGATGTACGAAGGATTTGGTTATGGGATTCACCAAGAGTTACACTTTGCTTCTCATGTAGACCAAGAAATAAGTTGGGTGCACCAACATCAAAATTTCCATATTTGGCACCGGGGTCAAATGGGAAGAGTGACCATAGACTCGGGTCTAGACAACACTTCTCTTTCCCATGGTCTCCACCCAAACTAAATGACATACTCTCTACAATATCATACATATCTCAAAAGTAAATAGAGAGTAGAAAAAAGTATTACTCAAGTCGACTTCTACTAAGGTTCCCTCATATGTGTACTCACTACTAGTTTCCCAATCATCACCATGAGTACTCTTAACAATAAAGTCACACAAAGTAGAACAAGGAGTAACTTCCAAGACTACACATTCCTTACCCTTAAGAGTACTCTCATCTTTCAAGAAGATATTTCCATCTTTAGGAGGAATATTGTCACACCATAGTGGGTTAACATATAGGCTATAGCCTCCAAGGTAAGCTATACTATCTTTTTCACCACTAGGATCATTAGGTGTGTTTATATTATTTTCAAACAAGCCATTTTACCTAAAGAGTGCATGATCTAACCCATTGGCAGATTTGGAACAAACAAGTTCCCCACTCTCTAAGAGATCAATATCAAGTTTCAAAGCAATTTCAAGCACAAGATTGTCCGAAGAATAGCTCTAGGATTCACTCCCCTTTTATTGACCAACTTGTTCAAATACTTCGCTCACTTGAGTTTGATTAATCACATCACACACATACTTAAGTGGTGGACAATTTTCACAAATAAGTTGATCAACACCAATTACATAAGACGATGTACTACCGTTCAACATATAAGCTTTAACACTAGGTGGACATAAATTGATCTTACAAGAAGAGTCAATTTTTCCATCAACAGGATCAACTAGTGTATCAACACTCACAACATATACATCATTAACAAAAGGCAAAGAATCATTACACTCACAAGTAAGTAAACTACTACTCACCCTCAATGGTCTACTAGCCACACAATTATCATTCACATGCACAAAAGTGTAAGAGTTAGCTATTTTGCCTTGGAGTTCTTGAGCGACTCTCTTTTGCCATATTGTGAAGGTCCTCTACAAGATTGGGCAGAAAATTCACTTCGGCATTACTCTCCTTCACACTACAACATTTTTGACCTACGACCACTCTTGTAAAGCGTGGCCTAAAATAGCAGAAAGTGTGACCTTTGATCAAAGGCTACACTTTTGGAATTTAGGCAACACTTTATGGGGGGTGGCCTAAAGAGGCGTAACCTTTGATCAAAGGCCACGCTTTTCAAGTGTTGACATATCAGCTACACTTAAAAAGCGTGGCCATTAAGTTATAAAGGCCAAGCTTTGTAGCTTGTCATTGGCAACACTTTTATTTGATAAAGCTATACTTACAAGTGTTGCCTTTGTTTTTGTATTGGGCACACTTCACAAGTGTATCCTTTTGTAGCACCTCTACAGCAACACTTAAAAAATGTTGCCTTTGTTTTACTATTGGGCACGTTTCAGAAGCGTAGCCTTTAGTAGCATCTCTATAAAAACACTTAAAAAGCGTGATCTTTACTTTCTTAAGGCCACACTTTTGAAATGTAGCCATTAATACCTTCTTTAAAGCAACATTTACAAAGTGTTGCCTTTACTAATTTGCATATACACATCTAAATAAGTCACACAATATATATCCCTGCTCCCAATGATCACACGTTTAAAACATAGCATTGTTTTATATTTTATACGATTAATATTTACTACAAATTTTGATTGAAAAATACAATTATATTCTCATACATCCACTAGTCATATTATACATCATTATTCTATTTAGATTGTGTCAAAACACTATGTTAGATAAAAATAACTCAAAAATTATAGTACACACAAATTTTCATCATGTACCCTTCGAGAAATAGACTGACTCCATGCTTAATCTAGGCTTTCCAACGTCCTCGATCACAATATACATTATTATTCATATCCTTGATGATTTTTGAGTTGAACTATGATATTCTCTAGTTGAATAACATACTATGTTGTTGTATATAACATAAATAGATCCATCTAATGTTTCCTTTAAAAACCACCTTTACCTGCATTTCATAAAAAAATAACTATAATTAAGTAAAGAATGAAAAAATGAATCAGAAAAGAAAAATTACTATATTTGAATAGAAAATGTGACCTGAAAAAAATACCAAGTGTACTCCCATAAACTAGGGTCTGGGGAGGTCAGAGTGAACATAGACCTTACCCCAACCCTCAAAGGTAGCGAGGTTATTTTTGATAGACCTAAAATAAATTGATCCATATTACCAAGCTATTGTTCCATTTTTGTTATGAATGTAACTTTAACATACTGCCACAAATAGAATTACTGCATTTAGAAGTCTCATCTCATCAATGTCTAACATGTGAGAACTCTAATATAAAAATATGCTAACCTTTAATGCCTAGTATAGAAATGGAGTAACTCAAGTCCACTGACCTTTATATTGATGTCTCTTATCCACACCAACATTTTGCTTTGCCTGGAGTCTTGACTGCAAGAAAGAAAAACACTATTATGTAGAAAAAATCAACTGTTGGATTGTGGTCCAAACGCCGCATGATCAGAACTTAATTGGACCCAATTGCAGGCCACATATATTTAGTTTCAAGAGTTTATTTAAGATTTTAAGTTGAGAGCAGGTGTTTAATTTCAAAAATGAGAGCAGGTGTTTTGGAGAGTTTATTTAAGTCTGTTTCAATTCCTAGCACAACAAGTTGTCTACATTTTCTAGTAGCATATACCGATGATATGTGTCTAGAATACTTAGAATTTTGCACTAGAAAGACACGCAACAATAAACTTAAAAAGTTCTTCTGTGAGCAGAATTTACCTGTTTTCTGAGAGCCTGTTGAACATAAAAGAAGCAGTTAATGACACTTCCACAACTAGCATAAGCCTCAATCTCAAAAAGAGTGCAGTTTACCTTAACAAGAACAATTCTATGTTCATTAACAACTATTTTTTGTGTCTCCTGGACAGCGGTGAAAACAACAAGAGCATCATTACCATCCACACGAATACTATGAATTCTATAACCTGTCCTTTGGTAACAACACCATCAACTAAGTAATAACCATAAATAAATGTCATTGTCAGTAGCCAACTACATAATTATAAGGTTGTTTCCTAATATAAGGTTTTAAGGTTAACAGGTGTCCGTTAAGGTTATAAGGTTGTTTATTAAACAATGTCCGCTAATTTTTATGTATAGATTAGGCTTTAAAAACCTAAAACAAATATATATCCTTGTAAGATGACCAGGTACAACTTTCAATACCTATCTGTTGTTCTTTAATAAGCATCCAAGTGGTTACTTAAAGATACAAAAAAACTAAATTAGCTTTCACTTGACCAGCTACTACTTACATCCAAACCAAGATAAACAGAGCTATAAAATCTATCAAGCTATCCATGTCATTTAAATATAGTACATTTCCTTTTCCACTTTAAATTTAATCAGGAAAATAAAAAAAGTAATTACAGTTCATCAAAAGGAATGACAAAGTACCCAGCGGAGTTTCTTCCAACTCATCTAAGCTACTAAGTACTAATAAGTTTTTAAAAGTTGATGACTGACCCAGCTAAGTGTTCCTTTACTATTTTAGCCTTCAAGGTATACATTCATCCACTAAGGAGCAAAAAGTCTATGCAGGTCTTACTCCTACAGCGTGGAGGTAGAGAGGTTATTTTCCATATACCCCTAAGTCAAGTAAATAAAACCTTCTAATAGTGAGATGACCATTTTTCCAATAACAGATTATACTCAACTAATGTAACCGTTTTGTCATTGAACTTTCTAGAAACAAATCATCCCTTGACACATTCTTTCTCTACTTTAGCCTACTTTTATGGCTTTCCCTTTCCCTTGATTATTTTTAGCTTAGTGAAAGGACCCACTGGAAATGGTAAGAGTGCTAATATTATAGCAAGGATGGAACTTAAATTTTTGAACCTGTAGAGACCATTGGAAACTTGAGAATACATAAAATTTAAAACACATCTTTGTCAAACAATAATATGTGTTTGCATGGAGTGTGTGCGTGTGTCTATCCATATATTTTAAAAGTAAATACTTCTAATGATTATAGTGTGAGCTATATGGTCACAAACTCTGAAAAGTTAACCAAATCAAGAGTGAGAACAGGTCAAACTCAACCAAATGAACAGATATTGTTACCAAAACAAGTAACAAGGAAAACTACAACACATTAATTATAAGACAAACTTGCGCACACACAACAACTGCATTTTAGAATTCATTAAATATAAGCAGTTGTTAAGCTTCCACCAAAGTTTGAATAAAATTATATTTTGACAAAAAATATTGATGTTATCCAAATGGCATATCATTGTTAGACATAACTAGGTTGTTTAACTAGTATTCAATTAGGTACAGTCCTCAATCAACGTTTAAGCCCATTAATCATGTCAATTAGATAAAAAACTCAGAATAACTGCATATAATGGAGGAAAAGGAAAGTCATAAATGTTATCAAGATAATTCCAGTCATAATAGGAATGAGAGTCAGTAGGAAGTGACAAACCTACTTTTTAAGTCTCTCTCTTTTGAATGCCAATTGTATAATTAGATCAGTTATCAATTTACTTTGGAAGTTAATATCTCAGGCAGTAACCTTCTTCATTTCTTAAGCTTTGCGTAACGATGCCTCCAAACATGCCAACCTACTCCTTGCAAAAGTTAATTCTTCATTGAGATCTGTATTAGATTCTGACAAGATAATTCACTTATCTTCAGCACTATCCATCAAACTTTCTGCTTTTGAAACTTTTGATTTTAGATCTTCAATCAAGTATTCCATGTCTTTGGTTGTAGAATTCAACATGATCTACTTCTCTTGACTAGCTTCGGCAGATGCAATTGCATGATAAAGTCGATGCTTAGAGTCCCTCATACTTCTTCGTAGATGCAATATAATTGGACAGCTAGAACTCAGAGTCCCCCAACAGTTTTTCAAGAGTTTTAACCTTATCCACAAGGTCATTATAAGTGCTTTCAGATTTCCCTAGTAAGTTGTCTTTTTCTTTTAAATGTTCCTCCAGTTCTTGATGTTTAGATTATAAGTGGCTCTCTCTCTATGAACAGCACCATTCGGTTTAAATGTGCCATCTGGAGTTGAACCCCAATAGTTCTTTTGAAATTCTTAAGAAGACTTCATCAGCATTCTTTCCCTCAAACAACCTTTGCCAAGAATCTTCAATTTCTTCCTCCATGCAGAGAGCTTCTTGCTGCAACCAGATTTATAATTCTTATTCAACTTGTCAAGATTCATTAAGCTTCTTCTCAAGATCTAACTCTCTTTCCAAAGACTTCTTCAGCATTCTTAGAATGTGTCTGCTGCTCAACAATCTGCATTTTTATCTGTCTTTAGAGTTAAAACTGCAGCACCATTAAATTAGTCTGCTTCCTCGCCATCTTGCGAATTATAATCAGTACACATTATGTAATTCAAATCTATTGTCTAAAATTTGTTACTAAATAGATTAGACTTATGAATATATCAAAACTCCCCCAAAAAGTGGCATCTAGGAAGGGTAGAGTGTACAAAGACCTTACACCTACCAAAGTAGAGAGTTTTTTTCCATAGACCCTCATTTCAAGGAAAGATCATCCAATGCAGAAGAAATAACAAATGCACAAGAAAAGTTAGTTTGATAAATTAAGGAACTTAGTGAAAACTAAACAACACCAACAGTATGTCCAATCAAGATACTTCAAAAAGACATAATGGTCAATAGCCGCAGAACCAAATGAGGACTTACTGGATGTCTACAACAGCAGCGATAACAAAAATTGTGTCATCTCTTTGTGCTTTTGGTTCTTAATTTCTTTGATCTCTGTCATAGAGGCTGTCAAACAGAACAAGAAAAGTAATACTTGAGCTCCATTCTTCTAAGTTTCTAGGACTCTACAAAAATGTTGCCGCACCCGTGACAGATCCTTAAAAAATATATTATTTTTAAAGGATCCGACAAGCACCCATATATATGTGAAGAGTCCGAGTAACTTAGCCTTTCTTTCAAACACAAGTGGTGTTTGGATAGAAACTGGTTGATTTCAGAAGACATAGGAGTAAAAAGGCAGTTAACGTACAAAGCTTGGGAATAAAAGAGATATGGCACAACAATATTAGAACTAAATCTTTCTTATAACATTGACTAAATTCACCAAGAATAGAAAACATTCAACTCATACCAAAAAACCAACCATTTGATTAAGACAACACAATAACTTTCTATAGAAGGACCAAGTGAAATGTTAGTCAAATGACCTACTTCTTAGTGCTCTTCTTCTTGGAATCGGATTTAGTAGACACTAGTTTGGGATGCTTTTAAGTCAAACTTGGGTCCATAAGAGGATTGTGATTAAGGATAGGCTAGTTGGCTATAGTGACAAGAGCCATAAAGACAACACCACCAGCATACCTTAAGAGCATAGTTTGGATTGAGCCAAACACATAGACTATGAGGAATGCTACCACAAAAAAGCTCACAAGAAGTATCTGCATCATTGCTCCACTAACTTTTGTCCTTACCAATCCATCTAAAATAGATGACAAAAAACAAATGAAAAAACTGTGCATTATCACAAAATAGGTAGAATAGAAGTAAGTTATAGTTATACTAAATCCACCGATTGAATTAGCTATCTATTAGTCCAAACCGACAAGCTAGTTGGGATCGGTCTTTAGTTTAAGCACCATCTCTTTTAGAAAAATAATTATAAAATAACAATGCATAGTCACTGTACAGTTTGTGTTAATGTTCTGGTTCCTATATCAGAAACAAATTTGAGACAAATAAACCAATGAATGAACTATTCATCACAACACAAATGTCTATTGAGGAAGGCAATTCAAAATGTTACTGTGCAGCTCTATCATGATTAGCGATCCAAGGTTCTGGCCTTGACAGAATCACTATGTTCCAGGGAAGATTCACGCTCAACTATGTAAGGCTGATAGCCTGCTGCAGTTGATAGATTTAAACTCCTTATACTATCTGCTAGGTCACTTTTTAGTTAAACTCCTTATATGTTCAAATTGGTTTACATAGATTTCAACAGCGTAAGAAAGTAAACTACGTCTACGGTACTACAATTCTTTAAAATAGATGTCCCCACAAAATGTGATGCAGAACACCATTACAGGTTAACAATCAAGGATCAATGCAGAATATTAAATATTACAAAGTATTGCGGTGAAGAGGGGACAATTGTGTTGGTAACAGATTCAAAAAACATTCAACTCATATAAAAAAACCACCAGCTAATTAAGAGGATTGTGATTTAACACAGGCTAGTTGGGTATGGTGACAAGGGCCATAAAGACAATACCACCAGTGTATGCTTACAACATAATTTGGAATAAGCCTAACACATACCCTATGAGGAATACTACCACAGGAAAGCTCATAAAAAGTATCTGCATCAATTGCTGCATTAGCTTTTATCCTTGTAAATCCATCTACAATAGACGACAAAAAGACAACAAAAAAAACTGCACATTATCACAAAATAGAGAGAATAGAAGTAATTCATATTTATACTGAATCAACCAATCCAATTAATTATCATGTAGTCCAAACTTTATCGCCATTGGTTGGATCCTCAAAAATGCCCCCGGAGTTTGTCAAATCTTCCAAAAATTACACATTTTTGAAGATCAGAGTAACATAGCTCCAGCAGAACAAGAATTATTAAAACTCAAATCTATCTTCCATTAAAAAGCACTTATAATTAACCCACTAGAACTCCTACCTTCACTATATTATTGGTTGATATGCTAGTAAAGTTGAGCTGAAGTTAGACGAAATTTGACGATTTTGGAAATAAATCTTCCATGGATTCGATGGATTTGAGGAGAAATTTGGGCAAAAAGCTGAGGATTTTGTGAGCTCTGAGATCTGTGAGATATTTGGAAAAAGAGATCAATATATTTTATTAAAGATTTTCTTTACTCATTTATTTTTGGATAATAATTAATTGGAGGGAGAGTAAAATATTTTGGAGGGAGAGTGAAAAATTTATAATGAAAATTTAGGCTACATTTTTAAAATGTTGTCTTTAGAATTTTAATAATGCCACACTTAAAAGTGTAGTCATATGTGTAAACAAGAGTTACCAATTCTATCAAGATTTGACAATGCTTGTAAAGTGTGGCCTATACCATTAAAGACCACGCTTTCTAAGCGTTGTAAAAATTAATGTGGCCAAAAGCTAAAAGTTAGGCTACGCTTTAAAAGCGTGATCTTAAATATATAGGCCACACTTTACAAGTGTTTTCTAGATTTAGTGTGGCCAAAAGACAAAAATGTTGTAGTGTCACTTGCCATGGTCACTTGCCATATCGGTAAATACACAAATGTCCTTAGAAATAGAAGGACAAACAATGTTAGCTCGGTTTGGCGACAATCCCCTTATTTCGCTCCACACAACCTCTCCTTTTTCCACTCTCATATTACCACCTTGCACACCCTTACTCCTTTCAATATTGTGTCTCTCATGAGCATTTGGATTGGTGTAAGTATTCATTTCTCTTTGTGGATCGGGCAGCATGTATGTCATGAGGTAATTTCCCAACCGGTCTCTTACAATATTAGGCTAATTTTGCCTACTTGGAACTCTATGTTGTGCAAACCAATCGACACCTAAGAATACATAACCGTATGTCAATAGAAGAATATTGCACCATACTTCCTCATGGTATTCAAATTGGGAGAAGACAACTTTGACCCTCTCGGTGACCTTAAACCCGTCCAAAAAGTATGGAACAAGTAAAGGCTCGTGAAACAACCCTAAGTAGTCAACCATGGATGGAAGGATGTAGTTTCTATAGTACCTATCATTTAACACAACGAGGAAGCTTGGTATCCCACAAATGGTCACCTTTCCGTAGTGTACACTCCTTCTTGGATAAATATTATAAGTCACATGAGCACTTCTCAGTTTTAGAGATGCATGCCCTCTTCTTCTCGTTGGTCAACCTCCACTAGAGCTAGTATAACCATTCACACTATATCATCCTTGATAAGAAGTACTACATGGTAGAGAATATGAATCTTCATACTCCTCACATATACTCTCATCATATCTCTCATAAGCTTTGCGAACGAAAGGGTTATACCTAACACCAAATCTAGGTTCGGAGTGAGAAGTGTAAGACTCCTCACATGCCCCAACATCATCATAAGATCCATCACGAGGTCCTACATCATCTCCAAGTTCACCATAAGCACTAGGCACTTCATTCACCTCATTTTCTCCCTCAAAACCGTAACTCTCAAATCAGCCAAAGTTTTGATCATGGCTATTTTTATAGCCTCCACAATCTCCCTTAACTTCATAGCCATAAAACCCCTTACTATAATCATAGTCTCCCATATTATAGTCATAATAATCCCCTACAATTGAAGACATGTTCCCCTTATATCACCTTTGTACCCACACAATGAACAAATAATATTAGTAGTAAAAGATCCTCACCAACACTCGTATACACCCACCTTTGTGATTCTTACAATTGGAGCGACGAATATTGAAAGTTGTTTATACTTCGGTAGTCAATAGGATGTCAATTCTACTTGGCTTCCGGAATGGATTCTTGTTTGATCGACTCAAGACACAAAAACAAAATTTACTTACGAACTTAAAACAAAGAAGTTACTATGAGTTAAAAACAAAAAAAGCACACAAATAATGAAGACACGAAAGAAACTGATTCAATAATTAATCTACAACTAAGTAGGTGATTACTTGTTGTTAATTAATTCTAGAATCAAGACATGAAACTAATGAAAAAATAAAATGAAACTAATAATCTAAAATTTTTGAGCTTAAGCACTTTTGGTGATGATGTGGCAGCTTCTCATTGGTTATTGAAATTTTTTGAAAGTTTTGAGAAATTTTTTTCTTGTTTGTCAATTTGTATTGATCAATGTATAATTGGAAAAGTGTATTTTTGGTTTTGGGAGGGAAACAACAACACTTATAGGCTTTTCAATGTTCAAAAAAAGGCATGAATTTTCTTTCACCCTTTTGGCAAAACACCTTTTGAAGCCTTTGTCCCCCTTTCCTCTTTTGTAGGTTTTGGGAAAACCCCTTTCTCTCTTTCGGTAATAAGACCTTTAGAAAGTCTTTTGTCCCCCTTTCTTCTTTTATAATAGTCTTCGAATGTGTTTCAAGACTAATAAGACCACACGTTCTTTCTTCTTTGATTTTAGATCAAATAAACCACTTTCTTTTCAACAAGATATCAAGATGTTGAAGTACACCAAGAACACAACTTTGAATCTTGGAGTTCTAAGGTTCACTTTGGATCTCTCAAACATCAATAACATATATTCAAGCTCCAATAGTCAACAATAACATCAGCAAAATATTTTTCCATCCACCAATCTTCAACAACATCAACAAAATGTTTTTCCAGCCACCAATCTTCAATAACAATATCAACAACCTTTCAATATTCAAGAACCACTCAGATTTAGCTTAAAAGTTAGATGTAGACTCTATTATTGTTAGTGAAGAAGGGAATAACACTAAAAAAATCAAAACACAAAAAAATACAAGAAAACCAAGCCTCAAATCTCGGCCCAAACACAAAAATGGGACAGATTACTTTTTTTTGCATTTTTTAGTTTTTCCAACACTATTTTTGTGATTTTTCAAGATAGCAAACCCAAGATTGATCTCATGGAAATGAAATAAATGATGGCTCTAATACCAAATTATACCAAACACTATCTAAATGAGCACAAAACAGTCCACAATCTTTGCAAAATAGCCCACACGACAAGACACCAAACAGAAACAAAAAACACAAACTTAAACGAAAAAGAAGATAGGTAACTTGACACAAACAGAACACATAACGTAGCAAATAAATAGTATATTAAACTCTACAACCTCTACAAAATACTTTAACAAGCACCAAGTTCTTACGGTGACCGCTAAGAAAATCAACTCACCTCAAGATTCACCGTTTCCAAGCAAAGAACAATTTTGGCTTTTCCAAGCCCTAATGTACAATGGATAGTCCAATCCCTAACTAAGAACTATACTAAGTTGGTCTACTCTCAAGAGAGAGGATTTTCAATGTCTCATATTTTCATCATTCCAAAACTAAAGAGAAAAGACCTAATAAGAGACTATATATAACCTAGCTTATTACATAGTATAATAAACCAAAATACCCTTAATGAGAGGGGAGGTCATGGGTTGTTTATTTAACATGTGAAATTTCCAAAATACCCTTAATGAAGGGTGCTTCTTCAATGCTCCAAAACCATGGGTTCATACTTCAAAACTTGTAGTCTCTAATCGGCATCAAATGTAAGTCCCCACGCAATCTTTTACACACGGATTTGTTTAGTGGCATGCTTAAAATGGATACTCCATGCATGTTCTCGTATCCCCGAGGTGACCAAGTCTTGAGACTCTAACTGTTGGCCTCTAAAGATGTCATCAAAATATAAGATGACCATTTGTCTCGTATCACCTCTTTCCCTCAATCAAAAATCTAGTAAAACCTCAAAAGTTTCTCTCATACAATGAGCTTAAAAAATACTTTAATGATTTGAGCATTGACAAAATTCCAACACCGAGTCAACGATAAGGGTAGTTCCAATGCCGAGTCAAATACTTTAAAATTACATATCGGAATAAGTTGTTATTTTAATCCATATCCATAACTATATCATGTATATCAGTGGTTATAACTATGAAGGAATTGTGTTATTTATAATCTAATACATTGCACATGCATATATATATATATATGACATTCAACATTGCTGAGAGTTCTTATTTCACGCATATACATAACTATGTTATGTTTATATTTGACATAAAAACTGCTGGGTTGTTTATTTCAAAATCATATGCATAACAAATTTATGTATATGTATTCCATAAAGACTGCTGAATTATTTTACCTCAAACCATATACATAACTTTATTATGTATATGTTTGATGTAGACATTGTTGGACTCTTTTATTCCAAATCCATATGCATTATTTTAACCTATATAGATAACTATGTTATGTATATGAAATACATAAGCAAATGTACATCTGTATTGACATATCACATATATATCATAGTTATGTATAGGACTCTGTTAGACCTGCTGAATTATGTTATTTCAACCTATACACATAGCACACTTATGTATATAGAAGAATGTTCGCCTTTGCTTATCTGTACTATCAGTAATGAAAACTTTTGTTTAAGTTTTGTTGCATAGAAAACTAATATCGATTTGTAATTTGTTACAGACACCAAAATGCCTCAACATTATTCGAATTTTCATCTTATTGAATTTTTTTTGAAGAAACAGATCTTGAGAATATAACAAGATTTTGATAAAAAATATAAAAGCTGATGTTGTTTAATCGACTACCTTGATTTGCTGTTTCAAAATTTTGAAATTCAAAGCTGTTACTGATTTTAAGGGATTTAATAGCCACACATTAATAGATATGACATTAATTGCGTTCTACATTAAAGGAAGATGTGTTATTTACTTAAATATCATTAAGAAAGTTAGTTGTGATACATAAGATACTTATGTATATTAAAGTTCAATTATGTATATAAATAGTGAAAATAGGAAGAGAGAAAATTTATTAAAAAAATTGGGAGAGAGGGTAATTAAGGATCAAATTAGTGGGATTTATGTTATTTATTCATATAATTATTAGATTGTTTATTGCAAGTTATAACAATACTTTTATATAGTTATTAAATTAAACATTTAATTTCAAGTTGTAGCATTTTATAAAAGAATAATTTTAATTTTTTTCTTATAAAAATCATTTACTACATATTCATTAGTCAGATTATCTCATATTTTTAGTCATTTATATTCCAACTATCTTCATTAATTATTCTGATAATTATGGTAGGAATAAATCTAGTCATAATAATTTATCGTTGTTTATTCAGTTTTTTACCTTTACCAGAAAGGTTACAAGTGTTGTTCGTAATAGGAGTTAAATATGGTTAAAATATTTTCCTTGTTTATTGAATTTTTAGTAAATTATACATTAGGAGTCGTTTGGTTTGAAAACAAGTTATATCGGGATTAGTTATACTGGGATAAGTTATGCTGGGATTAGTTGTGCTGGGATAAGTTATGCTGGTATTAGTTTTTAGTGGTTGTTTGGTTTGTGGCACTAAAAATAATATATAGTGCATTGTTTGTAAAAATATATTGTTTGTTTTAAAAAATAACCCTCACTTTAGTTAATTATTTTTATGTTTGTATTTATCTGGTTTTTGTTAGTATTTATATGATTTTTTCCCCCATCAAATTAGAAATTCATGTCTCTTTTACATAGCTAGAATATGTCTCTTTTAAATAGCTAGAAATTCATATTTCTATTTTCCCATCAATATATTATTTGTATTTATATATTTTTTTCTTTTTTCTCATCCGTAACTATGGCCATTAGTTCTCATCGCCTATCTCAGCTGGCGTGTTGAGTCCATGATTCACTATATCAATTTAGTAGATATCAAGAGCCTTGCAGCAACAAGCAGAAGCGGCATAAATTTTACTACACTATTTATATATATATATATATCTATAATCTATAATCTATAATCTATATCTATAATATATTAAAAGTATGAAGACCCTTAGAAAAGTGATTTGAACTTTTTGCGCTTCATTAAAGGATTATCCTTTAGATAAAAGCGTCTTTTTACTATTTACCTAATAATATTTAATTAATTTTAGGACTTCAAACCCAACTAAAATCAAATTCTCCCCCCCTCCCTCTTTTTTAGGACTACGCATATATTTTTTTTAAAAGAATTCTATTTTGTATTAAATAAAAGGAATGTAAAAGTCTATCAAAAACTAAAAAGGGTTAAAAAAATCAATCTTATTTGTGTTAGTTTAGTTTATTTGGGATTTAAAATATTCTATTATTGATAAATAATTAATAAAAAAATTAAAAATCAATCATATTTATATAATTTCTCTATTGAAGAAAAAAGTTTTGAACTTCTATAAATTGAGAATTCTTTTAGAAAAATACAATAATATCTAATATGAACATATGAAACAAGATATATTTATTTTTGTTCTTAAATGATTCTTTATTATTTGATTTGAATTTTCTTCTTTTTTTCTAGTTGCCAAGATACGTCAAAGAAATATATTTTTGTAATATATAATTTACTTAGATGCATTGATTTCGTAGTTTTCTTTTTTCCAATTTTGTAGGTATCTTGAAGATGAATGATGATTATGATGATATAGACAATTAATGATCAAATTTTTGATTCATATAAAATATTATGATTATTTTTTCTTTCTAAAACATCAACAGTAATTTAAGGGATTGTCAATATATTTTACACCTACCTCATTTGTATCTTTGATATTTACAACTACTATATATCTAATTAAATAAATTCTCTTACTATTTGAATAAATATCGTATTTAGTGTAGCGTTTAGATTCATTATAGTGAGGTACACGCGTGAGGCGCGTACACCTAAACTAGATTTTTTATATATATATATATACATACATATATATGTATATATATATATGAGAAAGTGAAAAGAAAAAGGTTTGGGGTATTTTTGTCATTTACAATTTTATCCAAGGATAAATTAACTTGAGATAACTTATACCACCAAATATGTGGTTTAACTTATCTCGGAATTATTATAAGTCCCGGGATAAGTTATCCCGAGTATTGCCAACCAAATAATGTATAAAAAAATTTATTCCGTTACTATTTTTTATCCCGGAATAATTTACCTTAGTACCTCGCACCAAACGACCCCTTACTTACTTTCTCAAGATTTACACGTTTATCTATATTTACGTTATTGGTAAAAGAGTCACTTTTTCATTGATATACATTTCACCGTATATCAATTTACTATCTTTCCTTAAGCAATTACTTTTCTTATTCATTTTTATAGAATTCTCTAGATTTGTGTATTACTTTCTTCACTAATGTTGATTTGGAGGTTAATAAATTTGACTCAATTAAGTTTTTTTTTGATTGAAGTGCATTATCTATTAGATTTTTGTTTGTTTTTCACTTATGTTTGAATCATGTCTTTAAAGTTTAAGTTCAATTCTACTCCAACTAGTAAGAGCCCTAGATTATAAGAAGAAAACAACCCTATTGTACTTCCAAGAGCTTCTTTTAATTTGGGGTGTTTTACCCCATCTCCAGTCTCAAAGAATAAACAGAAGTTATTCAAATAGATTCAGTCTTGAACAATTAAGTTGAGATTTTGCCGAACAAAATCAATTTTCCTCAAAATGCATCTTCATTGGAGCAGTCGCAAATGAATATGTAAAGAAAATATTGTCAAAAAAATCTGTTATTCCACAAAGGTTGGAGGATTTATAAGAGGAAAAATGCTGTCATTTAGCAAATATCTGATTTCAATTTTGAAGACGAAATTTCGTCATAAAACAAAAAAATCAAAGAGTGAAAATCATGGACCTATTCAAGTTACAAGGTCCAACTACAATGTGACAATTGACAAAGTTGTTGATAAGAAGTATAACAAGAAAAAATCCATAAAAGCTTGTAAGGTAATTATAATGATTTTTTTTTTTAAATTAAAATGTGACAATTTTCATGCATGTCTATTAAGTTTCTCAATTTTTTTTTCTTAAATTTCACTTTAAAATTTAGTGGTTATTCATCTATTACATTTTCATAAACATATTTATTATTTTATAATTTATGTAGTGATCAAATTTTAAGGGGTTGATTCTATGATTTTTTTTTATTATTATGTGTTTTGATCATTTTACCCCTCTCTATAGTTGTTACGTGATATTTTTGGGGTGTGGGGATGGTTGGTACGATTTTCAATGCATTACGGTGTGATTTATGCAAGTTTGTAGTTTTTGAAGGTTAAAAAAGCTTTTTATGATTGACTTTGATCACTATTTTGTTGTTCTGCGTGTTGGATGGAAAAAGAAACTGTGCCAACAGATTTGGAACATTAATTTTGGATTAGTGCATGGTTGATTTAGTTTTATGAATTTTATATCTCATTTCGACCATCGATTCAGAAGATTGTGAAATTAGGTCTCGGGGATCAGCTCTGTGAAACCAACCTCTTTTAAAAAATCTGATGTCGTCTTTGAGTATAGAACATTGAATTTGATATGGTAGCATAGTTCATTTGTATTCTCAAAATTTTAAATGAATCCCGAGGGGTCGGTAGAGACTTATATTTTTTTAAGTTTTAGCTGGTGCACCACTCATCTAGTGCAACCGCTAAAGCAATACTTAGGTCTCTTTAGCGGCCAGTCGGTTGCTTAAGTGACCCGGCTCACCAGCTGGGTCCTCTAAAGTGGAGCCATGTCCGCTTAAGCAAAGGCCGCTAAAGCGGCCCCATGTCTGCTTAAGCAGACTGTGCAACACTCAGGACACGTGTACCGCTTAAGCCGCACTTGACCGCTTTAGCGGTGACTGGTTAAGCAGCCATGCCTGACATTTTATAAAATGCCTTCATTCTCGATTTTTCTTCTATTTTACAACTTTGAGCATCGGGTTTTAGAGTTTTTGGATGAATTCCTCCATTTTACTCATATTCTCATCATCTAAACCTCGTCCAATGTGATTGCAAAAGTGAAATTCAGGAATTTTGACCCAAAAGGCCCAAAATAATTTTTCTTCAATTTAAACCCCATCTTAAACCCGTTTTCACTTGAATTTATTCCCATGAATTTCTTTACTCACGGGTAATGTGTTTATGGATAAAAATTTTGGAGTTACCTTTTCTTTTCAAAAATCCATTTTTATGACATGTTTTTACCTCGACTCCAAAGTTGGAAATATGGGTATCGTTGACTTTGTTTTAACGTGTAGATTCTATATTTGTATCTTTTAGTTGATTCCGAGGTTGTTCGTAAGGAGAGAGTTTTGAGTTGAAGGATTTTGGACAGAATTTCGTCGCTTTGAGATAGATTACTTAACTTTATTCATACTAGGCTGGGTAGTTAATATTTGAATAAAAACATGCTGTGGGTATGAGTAATAATCATGAAATTAATGTCATTACTGTTGTGTGCCCGTATGTAGACTTACATTGTTATGATTGGTGAACTAAGATGCTAATTTCTATGTGTAGCCCGTGTGGAGTTTTTATCTGATATTGTTGCCCTTGTGTATACCTTTGATTGCTTCCCTCATGATTAAAAATGCCTAAGCTAGGATTAGTGTGATATTAATGATGTTTTAATTGCATATTTCACTCGAATGATATATGGCTTATATTGAATCATGGATGATTGACATATTGTGTGAATTCTTAGATCACTTACGTGTGTATTGGAGGGGTTTCAGATCTTTATTTTGATTTGATTGTGAGCATTACATCCTCATATCATACATAAATTCATGAAATATTTGTTCCATTGTGGAGATGCTGATTTTTGACAGAAATGAAACACTTTTACAAAATCCTCTACCGTAGTCCTCGAGTCAGAGAAGAGATATAAATATGATATGAATATTGAGACTAGGATTGAGTATTGAGATTGTATATGGATTGTGAACCCTCGATGGATCCTTCCTGGAAGCAATGATGCTCGATAGGTGTATACGGATATTATGCAATAACCTCGATCATATCACATCATCATCATTATCACTCTCATTCCATTTCATTCCCTAATGCATCTCCAGTGTTGTGTTTTTGTATTTTTATCTGATGGTGGAGATAGTGGGAGCTACCATTTGGGAAATTTTTTGCTTGCAGGTGACGTGCTCATAGTGTGTATTTATATATTTTATTTTCTACTTTGCTCAATCACCCTTTGATACCTATTGATTACAAGTGGATTGTACTCATCCCTACTGTGCCCTTTTGGTGCAGATCCAAGTATGAGAATGCCGCACGTTAGCTAAGTTTGGGCGGTGACTTTATACATCCGAGTTAGTGGCCGCTTTATGCTTTTAGAGTCAATCTCCGACCTCATCCAATGTCACGACCTGAACTAGGACCTAGTCATGATGGGTATCTCAAGCCCACCGTGGGCCGGAGAGTACCCCCTTAGCCTACATCCAGAGCATAATAAATGAATACAGTGGAAGCCAACCAAAATAGTAATTAACATAGATGAATCTAATGAAATCTAAGAATCTAAACAAGACAACCAATCATGCCTATACTATCAACAAAAGCCACTAAAACAAGAATACCAAACTAAGTCGGGACATGCCCCCAACTATGACCAAAAGGGTCCAAAAAGAAATACTAAGAAATTAAAAAAATAAGAGAAATAAACGGGCCTTTCGAAAGATATGGCTCGCCACTTCACAACAGATCCACAGGAGTACCAAATCACCTAACACTGCACAGGAGAAAAAACCCTTGGATCCTACATCATGAAATGATGCAGCGTTCAGGGACGGTTAGGGGGTGAGCACTGACATGTAACTCAGGAAAAGGGATCAACTAATGCCATTTCCAAAAACTAGTCAAAACCACATGTTATATATACATATATAGGATACTGGGATAGGGACAAGTGTCATGAACATGATAGTTTAAATCATAAACCTAAAGTATGTAGCTCTCTCTGTGCTAAAGACATCCACGGGCTATATGAGTCTAGCTCCCTCTACTGGAAGGGCCCTAGTGCGTGTTAGCCACATGAACTGAAGAAAGGATAAAGACACCAAGGCGACAACCATCTAAAATACTGTGTGTATCCAGACACACGGTCATATAGACCCCCATGCTGGCAAACGTGGTTTCCATTGTTAGTCTCCCCGAGACTACACCTTCACGGTGAGCTGCACAATTCCCTTTAAGCCTAAATTAAAATAGCTTGCACATAAGTCAAACTATTAAATGAGGAGTCATTTATTATGGAATTTTTCAACATGGTATTGTCATACCAATATGCTTGCAAGATAATTCAATTAGTCCAAACTAGTCCATATAACTATTAGATTCCCGAGTTCTATTTAAAAATCCAAACATTGCCACCAAGGCATTCCAAAATCATTTTTATCCATTAATTCTTTAATGCAATGCAATGTTTCAAAAGTAAGTTAAATTATGCAAGTTCCATATTCAAAACCCAAAAAAATCAAAGTGGGTTGAGGTTAATGCCATTATCAAGCCAAAGTTTCATCAAATTAGGGAAACCCATGTTCCCCATTCCAATCCTCATAACAATGCACCCATTCAGTCCCAAAATCCACCAGTTAAAGAATAAACAACACATTTAAATAATGAGAAAAATAATTCAAGTAATAACCATCGAAACCACTCAAACCAATTTCAAACCCATTAATTAAAATCACATGAATAACGATTTGATAAATTCTACAATGTAAAATTCAATGTAAGGATGTGAAATATGCTTACAATACCAAAGAATTTGGAGAAGTCTAAGTTTGGAGCTTGAATGGTGAATTCTCTGCAAAACCTTTGAACTTTCTTGGCTTGGGAGATAAAGAAGAGAAGAATGAACTTTGATCTTTGAAAACTAAAGGAAAAGGGTTTATTTGGTGTTTAAAAGTCGTGCATGGGGTAAAAGGACCAAAAAACCCTTACCCCAAGTGAAAAAAATAAAACCTAAATGAAAATTACATAGCCGCGTGGCACGCTGCTATCGCGAAGCTTATCTTCCATGCTAGCCCTTATTTTGGAGTCTAAGTGGTGTGGCACGCCACTATTGCAGAGGCTTACTGCCTCAGAGTCTTAAAATAGCCCCGAACTTCTTCCAAAAATTTTAAAATTTTCTCAAAATACCCTTTTAACATCCCTAATCATAGTTTAAGTCAAAAATTGATATTATGCATATAGGAGGATCAAAATAAAATTGTTGAAATTTTTGTGGTGTCTTACATCATCCCTGCTTAGGATCATTCGTCCCTGAATGAGGAGTTAAAGACATTTTTAGCATGACAATATCAATAACGCAGTATAATCCAAAGACAAATTTGGAATACGACAAGAGGGAGGTTGAAAATCATACCTTAAGCATTTTTATCTAACATGATGAACAAGAACGAGTACTTGGTCTTCATATCTTCCTCAACTTCCCATGTAGCTTCTTTCACCTTTTGATTTCTCTCATGGACCTTCACTGAAGCTATGTCATTAGTTCTCAATCTACAAACTTGCCTATCTAATATCTCAATTGGAACTTCATCATAAGACAAAGAATCTACAATACCAACGCCCTTAACTGACATTATTAAAGAAGGATTATCCACACACTTTTTTAGCATAGACACATGAAAAACAGGATAAATAGAGGCCAAATTTGCTGAAAAATCTAACTCATACATGACATTCCCAATTCTTCTCACAATTTGATACGATCCAACTTAACGGGGAATGAGATTCCCCTTCTTCCAAACCCCATGACTTCTTTCATAGGAAAAACCTTCAAGAGCACCTAATCACTAACCTTAAACTCCAACTCCCTTTGCCTCACATATGCATAAGATTTTTGGTAACTCTGACCAGTCTTAAGTCTTTCTCTAATTATTTTCACCTTCTCCATGGCTTGGTAAACCAAGTCAGTACCAAATAACCTAGTTTCACTCATCTCAAATTATCCAACAGGAGACCTACACCTCCTACCATAAAGAGCCTCAGAAGGAGCCATTTAGATACTAGAATGGTAACTATTGTTATAAGCAAACTCAATAACAAAAAAAAATGGTCAACCCAGCTTCCTTTAAAATGAATCACACAAGACTTTGGAATAACCTTTAAAGTCTGAAAGTACGCTTTATTTTTCCATCCGTTTGAGGGTGGAAAGCGATACTAAGATTCACCCAAGTACCCAAACCTTTTTGAATTAAATGCCATAAATGATAAGGAAATTGCGTACCTCGGTCTAATATGATGGACACTAGTTCTCCATACAACTTAACTATCTCTTGAATAAATAACTTAGCATAGTCCTCTCCTGAGTGGTTAGTCCTCATAGGCAAGAAGTAAGCAGACTTAGTCATTATATCCACAATGACCCAAATAGAATCATATTGATTGTGAGACTTTTGAAGTCTCATAATGTAACCCATACTAATCATTTCCCACTTTAACATGGGAAACTCTATCTCTTGATATATGTCACCAGGCCTCTTATGTTTAACCTTGACTTACTGATAAACCATACATTTACCACGAAAATTTCCTATATCTCTCTTTATATTATTCCATCAGTAGATTTCCTTCAAGTCATAATACATCTTAATTGAACTCATATGAACTATATCTGGACTCAGGAGCCTCAGTCAAAATCCTTTCGCACAACCTATTAACATCAAGAATACATAACCTTCCTTGATACTTCAGAATGCCATCTCCCCCAATTTCGAATATCATAATATTTTGCTGACCCACATCATTCTTGATCTACATAAGTATGGGATCTAAAGCTTGTTTCCCCTTTACCCCAACACTAAGAGATGATTTAACCACTTCTTGAACAATCACTCCTTCATTCTCAGAGTCTAAGAGATGAACTCCCAAATTAGCCAACTTGTGAATATCCTTCACCAACCCTCTTTTATACTTATCAACATGAGATAAGCTTCCCATAGACAACCTGCTAAGGGCATTAGAAACAATATTAGCTTTTCTTAGAGGGTAGTGAGGCTCATGTCTTAATACTTAAGAAACATGGGCCACCGCCTTTGCCTGAGATTCAATTCCTTCTGCTAAACATATACTGCAAACTCTTATGGTCTAAATAAATATCCATATTATAATACCCCGACACTACCCCCTGGACGTCACACGGTGCTTAGGACTATAAGTGATCCCAAGCTAACCCATGAACTGATATACTGTTAAGTAACTGATTTAAATATGTATAAAATAACTAAGTTTACTGTGTGAAAACATAATCATGAAAAAATCTAGGAAAAATGTAATACTAATACAATTTTACATTCTGTCAAAACTGAAAAAAGGAACTAAAATTACTTTACTGACTCTGACTGACATCTATGAAGCCTCTACTATACTGACTATAGATATCTGGGATGCCACTCCAACTACCGCTAATCAATACATATGAGTAAGAAAGTAAGGTCATGAATAGCATCTAATTGAAGTCCCTGAAGTAGGAAGACTCATCACCTACTGACTAGAATCTTCAATAGTCTGATCGTGATATATGGACTACAACTAAACTGGTACCTACATTATTAAACAATGTAGTACGTAGATGTCTCTATAGATCAGTACTTTTGAAATGTACTGAGCATGTGAGGGTGAATTCATAAGTAAAACAACAACTCAATTATTCATATAGCTTGTAAAGAATGCATAATAAGTGTAAATGACTCACATTGGCTCGAATACTGAAAGCTGAAAATCATAAATCATGAATGATAAAACATACTATATAAATCTTGTGAGTCATAACACTTAGTTCTAAAAGCAATACCTTTACTCTTTCTACTAGTGGAATAAATAGAAGTAAAGTTAAGTCTGTTTTCAAATCATGTAGGCTAAGTGTAAAAACACCCACCTTTGTAAATGTAAACTAAAAACTGAAATCTCATAGCTAATAACTTATGTAAAATAATATCTGAATAAAAACGTTAGCCTTAACACTTAGTTTTTAAAAGCTGTTATGTTATTCTATTTTAGGACTTGGGTTTTAGGGAGGTTTTTCTAACTTACATACACTATGTGAGCTATCGTAGTGATCAACGTCTAGTTCCCTAAGGGGGAAAACCTCACATTGGGGAGAGGTATCATACTCTTGCCAAGGAGTATAATGATACGAGTACGATCATGATCATGGATACTTTTTGAGTATTTTGAAGACCACCTAAAGAGTGCACAAGTTTAAGTGTGAAGGAGGCTCAAAACCATCCCAAGCACACTCCATGGGCTATTTTTGGAGCCCTTTTCATTAAAGGGTCTTTAAGTCTTTGGTCTTTTATTTTATAATGTAATATAAATTGAACATTGTAGGGTTTTAGTTGGTAGTTTTTATGATTGTTGAAGAAATAATACTTCTCTTAGAGAGATAGAGTCCACAACCAAAACTAGGGCATATCATATGTGTGGATTCTCTTATGTGTTGCATTTTGCTTGATACGTTGGTGCTTGGGTGGTGGACTCCTCTCTTGTGTCAATTATAAGAGTTAGGTATTTGTTGTGGGAAATGTTAAAGGTACAAGAGTGGAATATGCTCTTGGGTTGTTAAGACTACATCAACACTTGTCTAACTATCTATTTTGTATCTTATTTTAGTTTCGGCTTCTTGTGTTGTTAATATAACCCGTTTGTTCTTGTTGCTATTGTAATATTATGGAGCTTTATCTTGTGTTGCTAAAATTGTTGTTGGCTGGATGTTTTGGTGTATTAACACCTTGAATCCTCTTCTTTATTGTTATAGATAGTGAATCCAAGAGAGGTCCCCATTTGGTCCATGATTTGTTGTGATTTGTGGACTATTTTGGGGTGTGATTTCATTTTCTCTTGTTTGTTTTGTATCATATAACCTAAGCTAAGTGATCACAATCTGTATCTTTCATCCATATAAATGGGAATTATCTGAATCTATACCTACGTTGGCTCATAGTTCTGTGGCATGCGAACTAGGACATATACCCAACTTGGTGCTAAATACTACTCCCTTTAATCGGTATGCTCATTCTGTAGGAAATCCACCTTAAAAACTAGGGTTTATAATGAAAACCCGTTATGTATCTATCTGTTTTAAACTATAATCAAAACTAATCTATTTTCTGTAAACTATAACAAAAGTTGTAACATGGATTCTATATCTAAGCCGAGGATCAAAAGATCAAATCTTTCTCAAATCTGAATATAAGCTAGTCATAGGGTGCTTAAAAGAAAAATCTTCTTAAAATATAAATCCTTAACTTAGGGGTTTAAAAATCCATGCTTTAAAATTATATCAAATCATCATAAAGTTCATGATCAATAATGATAATCTTGAAATTCTTTAACAATTCTAGTCAAGATAGTGAAATTTAATTCTCAATGTATATAAAGTCACGTCACACGCATAAACATGCAAAAATATAGAGTTGCAATTCAACATTTAATCACTCGTAACTTTATAAACTTCAAATAATGCTATTTGGGTATTAACCTCAATTGAAATTCATGTAATTCAACTTTAAAATAACTAGTTTTGGGTACAAGGATGAAAAGAGTATCCTTGTTCATAACCCCATATACCTTACGAGATTAATTTGGTGTAGAGGGATGACTTTGAACTCCTAAAAATGTTCTTGAAGGCTTATTGTTAAAATTCTTTGATTAGGAAGCTTGGGTTCTTGCTTATCTTGAAGAAAATTTGATGAAGTTCTTCGTGTTCTTAAGGGGGCTAGGGTTTTCTTGGAGAGATAAAAGATGTATAAGCTTGTATCTAATGCTCTTGGGGCTTTAATTATTTGTTATGGATGAGTTAGGGTGGAGGAAAAAACTTATTTTCCCTTAAAAACATTGAAATAGAAACTGAAAAATAGGTGCGGGCGATGGGGCGTGCGTCGCGGGCTAATTGCGTGACCTCATTGCCTCTCTTCACAAAAATGGCTATAAATTTTTGCTCGGGTATCAGATTAAGGCAAAATTGGAATCTTTTGAAAGATGATTCAATTATCTATAATCTGTTAGGTCTTGAAGTGCAAAATTCTGTGTATATCAAAAGTTATACATGTTCAAAGTAGACCCTAGTAGAATCAAATGCTAAATTTTGAGCGAATCATAGGCTCTTAGCACAACTTTGTTCTAAGTTCTTTCCATTAACATCTTTCACCTTGAAAGCACTTTATAAACTGGAATAGATCATGAAACTTTTATTCACATGGGAATTCGTTGGATTAGAGCTTGCACACGTAGGAATGACCGTTTGAATTCTAGCACGAAACCCCTTGGAATCATTCATCCTCGAATGATGGATAGGAAATTTTTGAAGCTGTAGAGGTATGGAATAATGTGGACATGATATGTCTTCTATGAAAGGATATTACTGAGTTGAAACATTATAAACTTCTATCATGAAACTGATTTCTTAGCTGACTTTCCTTTAATTACTATAAGGAGTTGATTCATGCTGAGAATTTAGAATTCGCTTGAAGTGTTCATGATACAATCATACATATAGAATTGCGAAGTGATAAGTTATGCAGGAATGAATCATGAGACCACGAGACTAAGATCATACAATGGGTATTACACTGTCTGAGTTGGAATACTTGGAAAACTAAGATCATTCACTGAACATTTATGAACTGATTCTAGACTATATATCTGAATCTGAAACTGATGCCTGGTGCATGGACTGAGCTGAATTCATAATTTGCATGAACGCTAATATTTTACCTCATGGAATGGTCTCACTTGTGAAACATTGGGTAGTAATTCTAGATGTAAAGTTGGATATCTATAGCAACTTATCTTCTTGATTGCTACACTGGATTACAAGCTATATGGACTGATCATACTGAATGCTCATGCTCAAATGGAGTATTTCTTCAATAATTTTTTAAGAAATTCTAATAATATTAGGGAGCAAGGAAATTTTGGGTGTGATCTGGACAAGACATCTGACTAAGGAATCACAACATTGATACAACTCTATAGCATGGAGCATAGACATATAAATCATAAGTTAGGATAAAATTAGTAGGCCTTAGGCAATGCAACTTCTTACTTTCAATCTTAGCAACACTTCTCAAATACTCTCTCAACTATACCATTCCCCTTAAATACCATACTCATTTGATTCAACTTATAATTCTCACATGGGCATTGATAAATCCCTCTACTAAACTATTAACTGAACTAAATTATCTCACCATGATCAAGCCTAACTCGAAATCACAAGATACAACATGCTACACCTTAATACTAGTCTAAACCACATGCTTCAATCTTCTATGTATCTTTTAGAGCTCACACCGTAAGCATAACGTGACTTACTACTTCAATGACTAACTCAGAACTATTACCATGGATTCACTAGCGCATATTGCATTCCTCTACTTATATCCGAACATTACATTCGAGCCTATCATTATATCCACATATGAACTTCAAGGCAAACGTCCATAAACGTATACTTCTATTATTCTCTAAACCCCTATCAATAACAACTTTCTTTCACTATTCTTAATAAGTCATCCCTCGAATTCTCAACTAACTATGACATATATAAAGGATTTACCTCAATATTCCTTCATCCTTTAGACTTAGATAGAAAAGCATAAATAATTTTTCTTAATGAGGGCCATCAACTCCCTCTCATCTACACTATTGCTTATCAATTATCACCACCACTATCTTAATGTCGGAAGAGGTCATGGAAGGGCAAACACATAAGGACCTAAAGCATGAAAAAATACTATACCTAACTCTGACACTTAATTGAGGCCTGAAGAATAGAATGTCAAAGGAATGGATTCATTAAAGAGGTCTAAACTGAGGACATACATAATATAATGCGAATTTCACTACGATCATGATTTCTGTGAACTGATTATACTCTGAAACATGAGTTCATACTTATCATAAGTTATTCATCATGAGACTGGAGTTCACATATTTTATGAGAGATTGCTTGAATCACAGAGTGAAGTTGTTACATACTTACTAGAAGTTGAGAATGAACTTGAATACACATGAAGTGTATAAGCATTATCCCTTAAGTACACCAAAATAGAAGATGGAAAAATAAGGGGGTGCGCGCCGCGGACAATATTGTGGGCTCTCTTAGTGGTGGAATGGAGCGCGCGCCATGGGAATATCGCGGGATGCTCCTATTTTGGAGATAAAAAAACACCTCTATGCTTATCCAAAAATTCCAAAACATGCCCGGGGTGTAGTATCATCAACACCGATCGTGAATAAACTTAAAAATAATGTTCCGAGGTCGAGAAGATTGAACATAAAATCATCAAAGTCTAGGATCTTTAGAAATGGCTAAGTCCCATCACTTAGTGAAATCTTCTAAGCCTTGGACCTCTTTAATTGCAATAGGGAACTGAAATGAGCTAGGGTCTTACAATATCTCCCCCTTAGGTTAAAGCCATCCTCCTAAACTTATGGATCTATTTCAAATTCCTAGAACTAAGCCATAATTTCTTCGCTCTAACGGTCTACACATAAATGCTAAATTCACTTGAATAAACTATATTTTGAACTTACTGACTTCATTCTTGGACACCATTTCATATACCATCCTTAACTTTCTCTAGCTTCAATAATCATCGTCAAATACTTACACTCTCCTTTGCAAACACACCTACCTCACTAAACACATAATCATAACCTAACAAGATCACACTTCTATACTTATATTTTTCTCAAACCATAAGAATCAAAATCATAATTAAAAGATCAACACCATATATGAATAACACCTTAACTTGGCTATCAAGAACACCATGTACTGTACAACTAACCTTCTTCCACTTAGCAACTCAAGGGTACTACTAGCCACACACGACACTTAATAAACTTAGAAAATAATGCAACCCCATATCACCTTTTGGGTAAACCTTTACGTAATACCTATAATATCATACTTAATCTTAAATCAATAAACTTAAATTCTTGCATTCACTGTTTCAAGCCTATTAGTTCATCTCTATATTACTAGCATCACTAACCAGGCAATCATTACATCCTCTTTGATGGCTATCCACTGTTCAAATTTAGTTCGCATGATGAACAACACAACCTCACATACTATTCTCGCTCAAAATCTATAAAATAAAACATCAAGAAATACTAGTCTACTAAAGCCTCATGGTAATAATAATTGAGCATGATCGCATGGTCTATCTTATTATAATACATTAGTACCTCCTTCTTCTACACATTGCAACTATTTACCCATCTATACATCCAAATTACTTTCATAGCACTATAAGTTTCAACTAAACTCCTTTTTGCAACCTCAAAGCAAACCTAAATTAACAATACTTAACCACCTAATACTTTCATTAACAACCTCTACTTTTCTAATAATATAAATACCATAAAATACTCCTTTCATACTTCAAGAAAACCATAAACAATCTTAACTAATAACTTCTGCTCTACCTTCTACAAAACTAACACAAGGACATATCATCTTAACATAAACTCATAGCATTCATAAGTTCATCTATATACTTCTAATAAATCTCCATCACCACCTTTCTTGTCACTACACTTCTTTACCAAATTTTCCAACTATAAGAAGGTTCTACTACTCATGAATCATAACACCTCAGTTGCAATATCCCTTGAATGCAAATTTTATTTAGCAATCTAGATTCCCACTATCTTGTCTCATGAGCATTATATGAATTGAAGGGTTAATAGGGAATCTAAATACATATCTTAATCTGTTTTAGCTGAACAACTCATATGGATGAGGACATAACTTTTAATTTAAGGAACTTATAACACACTAGCGAGCTCCTCTCAAGCCCCTAGTATGACTTCTGAAATTACTGATAGTAAATTAGATAGCAACATTTTGGGAGGAATTTGGAACTTACTAATCATGTTATCTCTTGAGTAAGTCATAGATGGAGAATTTTGGAGTAATATAAGAATCGATAGAGGTTTTTAAGAGAAAAATTTACAGTACAATCTAACAACTTTACAATATAATCTTGAGTATAAAAGAAAGAAGACATTTCTTAAATGCCCTGTAGCCTCTCAAAGAAAAGTACAAATATCTTCGTACCGTTCCGCATGACTCTATTAGACATAGCTTCATAGACACCCTAGGAAACTTGAACCTTGTGCTTTGATATCAAATTTGTAATGCCCCAAGACTACCCCCAGGATGCACACGGTGCTTAGGACCTTAAGTCATCCCAAGCTAGCCTATGAACTGGCATACTATTAACCAACTAATTTAAATATGTATAAAATAACTACGTTTACTATGCAAAAACATAATCATGATGAAATCTGGGAAAAATACGATACTAATACAATTTTACATTTTGATAAAACTAAAAAGAGGAACTAAAATTACATGACTGACTCTGACTGATATCTATGAAGCCTTTATTATACTGACTATAGATAGCTGGGACGCGACTCCAATTACCACTAATCAATACATATTAAACATGCTATATTTAAACATAACCTAGTACCACTGAGGACATATCATAATACACAATAAACCCATCAGTATCCTCAAGTAGGGTCAAAACTGGCGCAAAAGTCAACTTATCCTTCAACTTCTCAAAATTACCTCCACAAGCATCGGACCACAAAACTCAACCTTTTTCTGAGTTAACTTCATCAGTGGGGTAGCAATAGATGAAAAACTTTCCAAAAACCACCTATAGTAGCCTGCCAAATCTAAGCAGCTCCTAATGTCGGTTGGAGTCGTGAGTCTAGGCCATTTCTTAACTGCCTTAAATTTCTATGGATCCACCTTAATCCCCTTACTAGAAACAACATGCCAAAGAAAGGTCATAATATTTAGCCAAAATTCACACTTAGAAAGTTTTGCATATAATTTTTGTTCCTTAAGAGTCTATAATACAATTCAGAGGTGATTGGCATGATCCTCTACATTTATAGAGTACACTAGGATATCATAAATGAAGACTATAACAAATAAATCTATAAAATACCTAAACACCTAATTCATAAGATACATAAAAGCATCCGGAGCATTAGTCAACCCAAATTACATAACAAAGAACTCATAATGGCCATACCGAGTCTAAGAAACAGTCTTAGGAATATCAACCTCCCTAATTTTCAGTTGATGGTAGCCCAAACAAAGATTAATCTTAGAGAAAAACCTAACACCCTAAAGCTGATCGAATAGGTTATCAATCCTAGAAAGATGATACTTATTTTTCATTGTAACCTTGTTCAGCTACTAATAATATATACACATCCAGAGAGACCCATCTTTCTTTTGCACAAAAAGCATATGAGCAACCCAGAGAGAAATACTAGGATGGATGAAACCCTTATCAAGAAAATCTTTTAACTACTCCTTAAGTTCTTTTAGTTCAGTCGGAGCTATCCTATATAAAGGAATAGAAATGGGACAGGTATCCGTTAAAAGATCAATCTCAAAATTTATTTGCCTATCGTAAGTAATCCCAGGAATATCATCGGGAAAAAACTTTAGGAAATTTATTAACCACATAGACAGATTGCAAAGAGGGACTATCAAAATTAGAATCCTTAACTCGAACTAGATGATATAGACACCTTTTGGAAATCAAATTCTAAGCTCTAAGATAGGAAATAAAACTCCCTTTGGGTACTAAGGGACTCTCTTCCCATTCAATCACTAGTTAATTAGGAAAATGAAAACTAACCTTTCAAATTCTACAATTTAGAGAAGCATAGCACGAATGGAGCCAATCCATCCCTAAGATTCCATTAAAATACTCCATCTTAAGTTCTATCAAATCCACCAATGTCTCCCTATTAAAGATGGGTTCCATATAACCCCTGTAGATTTTTCTAGCAACTATAGAATCACCCATAAGAGTAGAAATAGAAAAAGGGTTGGAAATATTTTCATGACCATAACCAAAGCATACAACCACATAAGGGGTCACATAAAATAAAGTAGTTACCGAATTAACGAGACAATAAACATCTCAAGAGAAGAGCTGTAACATACCAATGAAAATATTGGGGGATGCCTCAGATTACTGACGATCAATAAGTGCATAGAGGTGATTTCGGCCAGTGTCGGTACCTAAAGTAGCACCATTAGGTGTAGGAGCCAAAAAAGTGGCGATCGATATCTTATTACCTCTAGTGGAAACTTTATCTATGGGATAATTTCATTGCAAATAACCAGGATGACCATAATTAAAAAACAAATTCCTCCCCTCCTCAGAATAACCACAGTAAAGCTTCCCACAAAACTGATAAGGAGGATAACATGCGACTGTCTGAGCTCTACTAACTTGAGTTTGGGCACTCTGTGCCTTTTCACCACTGCTAGCCTGAATACGAAAATCACCAAAAAGCTTAGAATAAGGATCACTAGCTATCGAATAAGAATTTCCCTGATTTTTTTAGTACACTGTCTACCATTACTCCTACTGTTCTTCTGACCTGCACCTTGCTCTGAATATTTTAACTTCTTATTCTACCTCTTTCCCATCTTTACCTGCTTCTTTTTATCATCCTCCACCTGCTACATACAGATTATGAACCTGGAAATGTCCATATCATTATTCAACATAGAAGATTTACACTCTAACACCAAGTAATGGGATAAGCTAGAAGCAAACTCTCTCAATCTGGATCTCATATTAGACACCAACTCCGGAGCATAGCAGGACAACTGTTGGAACTTAAAAACATACTCCTTAACACTCATCTTTCCCTGCCTTAAGTTCACATTTTATTCTGCCTTAGCCTCCCTCAACTCCTGAGGAAAGAAATGATCAATAAAAGTACTTGAAAACTCATCCCAACTAGCGGGCTCAACATCATCACCCTTTTTTGCTTTCCACTTCTCATAACACTAGTAATCCTTATTTTTTAACTAATAAACAACAAACTCCACACCCTCTAAATTAGTAGCATACATCACCCTAAAAATCTTTTTCATCTTATCAATAAAACCATGAGGATCCTCCTCTAACTTAAAGGCTATAAAGGTTGGGGGAATCAACCTAATAATCTGGTCAAACTGAGTGAGCTCAGATGAACTAACAATAGGACCCATAAGATTAGACTAATGAGACTGTGATGCCACCAATTAGGCAAGAATATGAATACTATAATCAAACTCTGTATTTGAGATATCTCCCTGGGGAGTCTGGGCAAAAGTATAATCAACTCGAAAAGCCCGAAGAAGACTAGTAAGGACCGATGGAACCTCATGTGTAGCGGTAAAATTAGGACTAGGGACCCTAGATCAGGTTTGCACTCCATAAACAAGGCAAGTTCCCTTTATATTTTCCTCAGGTGGTACAGATGTCCCAACAAAGCTTTTACGACCGTTAGATCTTTAGTGGGCATGTTCTAAAATGCGAGTAAGCCATAAGAAGTTTCAAGACAACTAGACTCTATATCCCAAAGTAGAACATAAGAAATAGAAACATTCCTTAATATGTTGCAGCCTCTCCCTTATAAGTATAGTGCACTACACACCCATAAAAGGGACTCTACTCAACACGACTTTGTGAAAACCTAGTGACCCTGAATCGTGCTCTAATACCAAGCTTGTCACAACCCAAACCAGGGCCTAGTCATGACAGATATCTCAAGCCTACAATAGATCAGAGACCACCCTCTTAGCCTACCTCCAGAGCATAGTAAATGAATACAGTGAAAGATAACCAAAATCAATAAATAAGATAGATGAATAAAATAAAATCTAAGAGTATAAACAAGACAACCAATTACCCTAATGCTATCCAAAAAACCTATAAAACTAGAACACCAAACTAAATTGGTAACATGCCCTTGACTATGACTAAAAGGGTCCAAAGAAAATACTAAGAAATAAAAAAAATAAGTAAAATGATTGGGCCTTCCAAAATATAGAGGCTCACCACTTCACAACAGATCCATAGGAGTACCAAATTACTTAACGTTGCACAGAAGCAACAGAAAACTATAAGACCCTACATCATGAAATAATGTAGCATCCAGGGATGGTCAGTGGGGAGAGTACTGGTATGTAACTCAGGAAAAGGGATCAAATAATGTCATTGCTAAAAATTAGTCAAAACCAAATGCACAAATTTATATATACATGTATAGGATTCCACGATAGGGAAACAATTATGAACATGAGAGTTTGAACCATTAACTTTAATTGTGTAGCTCGCACCATCCTAAAGGTACCCACGAGCTATATGGGTCCAACTCTCCCTTATTAAAAGGGCCCTAGTACGTGTTAGCCACATGAACTGAGGAAAGGATAAAGACACCAAGGAAATAGCCATTCAAAATATAGTGTGTATCCAGATACACTGTCATATAGAACCCCAAACTGGCAAACATAGTTTTCAGTGTTGGTCTGCATGGGACTACACTTTTACGGTGAGCTACACAATCCTCTTTAAGACCAAATTATAATAGTTTACACATAAACTCAACCATTAACGAAGGATTCATTTATTAAGGTATTTTTCAACATGGTATCTCATATTAATATGCTAGCAAGCTAATTCAATTATGCCAAATCAGCCCATATAATCGTTAGACTCCTAAGTTTCATTTAAAAATCTAAACCATTGCCACCAAGGCATTCCAAAATCATTTTTATCCATTAATCCTTTAATGCAATGCAATGTTCCAAAAGTAAGTTAAATTATGCAAGTTCCATATTCAAAACCAAAAATTTCAAAGTGGGTTGAGGTTAATGCCATTATTAAGAAAAAATTTATCAAATTGAGGAGAGCTATGTTCCCATTCCAATCATAATAATGATGCACCCATGTAGTATCAAAAACCCTCAATTAAAGCATAGACAATATATTTAAATCATGGAAAATATAATTCAAGTAATATTCATCAACCCAATTTCAAATCCATCAATTAAAATCACATGAATAATGATTAAATTAATTCCACAATGTAAAATCTAAGTTAAGGATGAGAAACATGGTTAAATACCAAAGAATTTAGAGAAAAATCAGAGTTTGGAGCTTCAATGGTGAATTCTTTGCAAAACCCTTGAGCTTTACTCGGTTGGGAGTTAAAAGAAGAAAAGAATGGACTTTGATCCTGGAAAACCAAAGAAAAGGGCTTTCTTTGGTGTTTAAAAGTCGTTCAAGGGGTAAAATGATCAAAATCTCCTCACCCCAAGTGAAAAAAAAACTAGATAAAAATTACATAGCGGCATGGCACTCTGCTATCACGGAGCTTAGCCTCCATGCCATACCCTTATCACAGAGGCTAAATGGCTTGGCACACCACTATCGTGGAGGCATATTGCCTTGAAGTCCAAAATAGCCCCGAACAGCTTCTAAAAATTTTGAAACATTCTCAAAACATTCTAATAACAATTCAAGTCAAAAATAGATATTATGCATATGGGAGGATCAAAATAAAAATCATTAAATTTTTGCGGGGTCTTAAATTCTATCTAACCTATGTTTTGTTTTGTATTTGGAGATAGACTTAAGTTTTTCTATTTGGATTATCAATTGTATTTTCAAACTTTGAGTCATATGCAGATTGTACTTACATTGTGACACTAGGTTTTGAACAATTTATGGGATTATGGTGATTTGGACTTCTGCTATCTTTATGCATGTATAGTTTTGGTGATTGAATTACTTGTCAAGGCTTAGCCATGATAAGTGTCATCATGACCAAAATTTTTGGATTGTGACACAAATTTTTTTATTTTATAGTTTAATTTTTTCATTTTAAGCAATATTTAAATACTTTTTTGAATAGTGTTAATTACCTTTTTTTCTCGAGAGGAAAAGAAACAATCACTGTTGACACCTTTTGCCCTCCCCAACTAAGTTTAACTTCGAGTTTCTTTTATTATAAATAAAATTACAACATTTAATTTGTTCTAATAAAAAGCTTTTTGAAATATTCATCTGAGTCATTTTTCCGTTTAAGTAGCAATTATATATCATCGTATTTAATCATATGTAATTATATAATTTTTGTTACTTAAATATTTATTCTAAGAAATATTGAATTTTAATCAAAACTTATCTTGAGAATTAATTCAAATAGTTAAAGTCTTGATTTAATTATAATTTGGTCTAAAAAATAATTTGGAGAAATATGTGTTTGATTTTATTAAAATAATAAACTCGAGATTAAATTAGTCGTTAACTTGTTTCAAATTTTAATTAAATTTAGTCAATTTATTAAATTTGACTTTAATTGAAATCTACTTTGCCATAATTGCAATGTAATTGGCAAATTGATTTTCAACAGGGTTAATATTTAAATCCTATTGACCAAAACAATAAAATTAGGCTATTTAATAAAAACCCTAAAACTATAACCCATTTCAATTTTAAACAGACACAAAATATCCCAGCCAACCCATTACCACAATAATATTAGCCCCACACCTTCATTTCTCCAGCCCAATAACATACCCTTGCTAAGCTACCCAACCCAAATAATTAAAAACCATCAGTAACCTAAAATTAAACCAATTTCAGCCCACCAAAGCAACCAACCTGGCCTAATTTTTCCCTTCTTTTTCTTTCTTAAAAAACCAAGATGCTACAATGACTGTATCAATTAAACAGACAACATCAGTCGAAGAACCCGAACCAGCTCTGATAATGGCAAAAATGACTCAAACCTGCTCCAATAATGGTAAAGCCCAACCCGACTCTGTACACATGCGTCTCACGTGATAGTATAATGAAGGAGGTCTGAGAGTCTTCTAGAAGTTACCCAGGTGTCTCCCTCAACCGCTAATTTCATGAATCTCGGGTGCAATAGTATGAATTTTGTAATAACTCATATTTTTCTAACTTAATTTAAGAGTTATTACATGAGTAATCCCATATAAAATTTTTGAAATACTCAATATTTTTTAGTTTTGAGCCTGCCATTGCGTATGAAATTTAATTATCTTTCTAACGATATAAAATTTGCCCAAATTTGATACCCAGGTGAAGAGTTTGAGCCATTTTTGTAAGACAGTGTACCACCTGGAGTGTTAGCGCATCTCGGAGCCAAGCCAAATGGAAATTGTCACTTTTCAGTGCTCCATTGTGATATTGGCGATTTGTGCCATAGGCTCAGTTCACAGTTGTCCTTTTTCAGTGTTCCAACACGATTCTACCGCATCGCACTGAGTCCAAAATTAAGAATTAAAGGGGCATGACTATTCCACCATGTTGTACCAGGCCCCTAGTTCTTAATTGTCAATTTTTAGTGACGCGACGCGATAGCTTCACATCGCGCCAAGGCCCAAAATTGGATTTTTTAGTGATGAATTTTCCTTTATTCCTAGGGTAGTTTGGTATTTTTACATGACCCTAATTACTCTAAACATAAAATTAAACCCTCAAATAACCTATTGCCTCAATATTTCCTCGCTTTCTCTCAAGAATAAAACATTCTCAATCAAAGAGGCAAAATCCCTAGTTCAAAAAAATCAAGAACAAACCTAAGAATTTCCTCTAAGAACCTTCAAGAAAGAATCTTTTAAGGTATGTTAGGTGTTCATCTATGGTTTTGTTTCATCCATAGAGTTCAAGAATCCCTTTTTAAACATACAAGATCTCAGATTTATGAATCCCATGTTTGAATAAGATTGAATTCATGTTCATGATATTAGTTGGATTTTAAATCCATGATTTTAGTGCAAGTTCATGAAATTGAATAATATGTGTGATGAATACGTGATTATATTGATAAACCCTTGAATTTACAAAGTGATTAATGTGTCTATGATGTTAATTAGGTTTAATCCATGATTATTATTAGATTCATGAAATTAGATTAGTATTTTATGGGGAATTATATGGATTTCATGCTAAACCCATGAATTGTATGTTTGGGCATTGTAGTTTCCATGTTTATATGTTATCCATGATTATGTGCATGAATTTGTGCTCCCCAAGTGGTTCATAGAATGTCCATGTGAATAAAGTGATGAAATTGTATACTCAGTGTTTTTTCAGTAGTATCGGTTATCCACTTACTCTTTCTTTCAGTTACTCTATATTATTTAGTTAGTTACTGTTCATGCATATGAACTCTTGCATTCAACCTTACCTTATCTAGCATACTAGTACATTTCACGTACTGACCGCGTACTCTTTTTTTGCGCTATGATGTCCTATATTATTGGTTCGGATGCTCAAGTTTCTGACCGCGCTCTGACAGATCCAGTCAGCAGTTGTAGATTTTGTAGTGAGTCCTCATCTATAGAGGGCATGCTTTTATTTTAGTAATCTAGTTTATTAGTAGGTTAGTAGTTGGAGTTAGTTGGGGCCTTGTCCCATCAACTCCATATTCAGACAGTATAGTTAGAGGCTTTCAAACTAGACCAGTTCAGATAGTGTTTAGTTTTCAGATATTTTTACCCGATGTTATTATTTATCAGTATTTAAATTTTGAACCTTATGGCATTTTAGCAAAATTCCACATCTATTTCAGTATTATTATCCAGCGCTCACAGCAGATATCAGTTATGGATTAACTTGTGGTCCTTCGAGATCATAAGCACTGTGTGACGACTAGGGGGTAGTCTTGAGTCATTACAAACTTGGTATCAAAGCGTAAGGTTCCACAGAGTCTTCGAGAATCTGAAAGCCGTATCGCATAGAGTTTTGTTAATGGGTGTGTAGTGCGCCACACTTATGGATAGGAGGCTATGAGATTTTTTAGGAAAAGTTTCCCCTCTTTTAGTATTCATGTCATGTGAGTGAGTATGAGCTCAATCTAAATTCTTATTCTAATCATTTTCTTTCTTCTTATTACAGAACATGTCTCCCAAAAAAAGTAATGAAAGAAGAATTGGAAATCAGGCAACACCTCAGCCCGTTCAGGCATATCCCCTGGATGAGCATGTCTCCTATGCAGAATTAGAGCTGATTTCACTTCCTTAGCTTATTCAGTAGTTGCTCAGAATAATTTGCAGGCTGTTGTCCTATCTAGGATTGAGGTTCATACCCAGTATAGCAAAGGGGGAACCATAGGAAGAAAGATAGAAAGAATAAGAGAGTTATAACAAGTAGTTTTAAGCCAAGATCAGGGGTTAGTAACCGATTCCAATCTCGTTAGAGATCCTCAGCCCCAGTTCCACCTTCAATCAGAGTGCCAGTGCCTAAGTGTAATAATAACAATATTCTAGAAAATCCCTTTAGTTTATTTTAGTAATAGAGCCGTTCCATTTTAGTTTCTTGATGAACCAGTCCTTGAATGAAGGGGTAGTACCTCAGTTTCAGTTGATTTAAGTTTGAATCTCTAGATTGACCTAGTAGAAAGAGAAGTTGAGAATTCTAAGTTAGTTAGTGTTGAGGTTGCTATATAATGAATATTGGGGCAATAAAAACCTAAGAATCATGTATTAGAAGGAAGTAATAGCAGTGGACCTGAAATTATCAGGTGTAGTCCTTCAGGATGAGTGTAGTGTTTGTAAGCATTGTCAAATCTCAGACTCTAGAGTAAAGTGGTTTCAGTTTGATTTAGAGTTTATTAAGAGGTTCACAGACTTAGAATGAGGACTTTAAGATAAGGGGGAGATGGTAAAACAAGTAACCAAGTCAGACTTTTAGATTTTAGTAGAATTTCAATATGTGTAGAAAAGTAGTGGGAGAGGTTGATGCCCAGCTCGTCCTTACCTCAGTGCTAAATATTGCACTTCAGCTATCACGATATCTACTCATGTAGTCAATGTCAGTTCTATGATCATAGTTCCTATTCATGGACATTATGAAAAATCATGTACATTTATAGTTTCTAGTATAAGGAGTTCCAGTTTCGTTAGTATTACAAATCATGTTCCATGAATACAGAAACTCTAACATAAGTTCTGCACCTTATGACTCAGGTACTAATACCTCATGGTATGCTTAGTTCCCATGACTCTTGCTACGCTCCTAATGATCAGTTAAATTCATACTATGTCATGTATATATTCATTTTAGACCTCTTGGTAAATCCCTGATGCAAATATTTTATTCCTCAAACCTCAGTAGGTAGGGTTATTAGTGCCCATATTACAAAATTTTTGGCCATGTTGTGGTTTCTTATTCAAATGTCTTATTCAGGCCATGCCAGGATTTTTTACCCCCCTAAAGTCATTAGAACCTTATAGGAAAAGTGTCCAAGAAATGCTCCAGTTAAGTATAAGTTTTTAGTATGAGTTAGTCCGTATAGCCAACAATCCTGTTTAGCAGTCAGGTGGATAAATTTGGATGGTTTCCCATCTTTCCATCTAGTTGTCCTATCCTAAAATGGAACATCCTGGTAGTTGTGAATTCAACTTAATTCATATGTCATGCCTCAGTTTCAGATGCCAAATATTCAGTCCCGATTCAGTTCGTAGGTGCCCCGTGCATCATCTCAGATTTTACTTAGTATCTCAGCCAAGTCAGCATTCTTTGAGGGACATAATGTCTGAAGGAGGAGATACACTATAACCCCCAAGCTTTCATATCCTAAAACTTCAAGTTTCTCTTCATGTAATGAATCCAGTTTGGAGTAATAGGTACTCATAAGTTGACCTTCTTATTCCAATCTCAGTTGAATGACCATTCCCAGGTTATGGCATGTATTTAAGGGCCCAGTTTAATTCATGATAGTCTTTCCCTGCACCATGTTTCGTACTTAGTCATGTTCTCATGTTCCCATTCATACGTTCAGTAAATGATCTTAGGTTCATTAATATTCTCAATTTAAGGTAACAGTCCTCCTTTGCTCTACTCTGTTCCATGTTCAGTTATATTTTTAAACTTGGCATCCCTTACCATTGCATAACCAGTCATGCATTTATGAATCAATTTAGTTATGTATTCCATCTATCAGATATGCATATCTAATATGAAAATTCAGCTTATTAGTTGTTCAGTCATGTAGTCAGGTTTTAGTTATGCATGTTTAGCGTGTAAATTCAGTCTATCAGTGTTTCTTATCTTACTCAGTCTCATTAGAGGATGAATGTTCCCAATGGTGAGATATTGTAATATCCCATATTTTTCTAGCATAATTTAAGTCATAGTACATGAGTAATCCCATATAAAATTTTTGAAGTAATCAATATTTTTCAGTTTAGAGACTACCATTGCATAGGAAATTCAATTATCTTTCCAATGATATTTAATTTGCATGAATTCGATACCCAGGTAAGGAGTTAGAGCCATTTTTGTAAGACAGTGTACCGCCTGGAACGTCAGCGCGTCGCGGAGACAAGCCAAATGGCAATTGTCACTTTCCAGTGCTCCATCGCAATATTGGCGTGTCGCGCCATAGGCTTAGTTCACAATTGTCCTTTTCCAGTATTCCAACGCGATTTTACCATGTCGTGCTGAGTCCAAAATTCAGAATCAAAGGGGCACCGCTATTCCACCGCGTCGTGCCAGGCCCCCATTTCCCAATTTTCATTTTCCAGTAACACGGTGCGATAGCGCCGCATCGCGCTTGTACCCAAAATTGGATTTTTCAATGATGAATTTTCCTTTATTCCCAGGGGTAATTTGGTATTTTCTATGGCTCTAATTAGTCTAAACAAGAAATTAAACCCTTAAATTACCTATTGCTTCATTATTTCCTCACTTTCTTTCAAAAATAAAACATTCTCTCTCAAAGAGGGAAAACTCTAGTTCAAGAAAATCAAGACAATCCTAAGAATTTCCTCCAAGAACCTTCAAGAAATAATTTTATAAGGTATATTAGGTGTTCATCTATGGGTTCCTTTCACCCATAGAGTCCAAGAATCCCTTTTTAAACATACAAGATCTCAGATTTATGAATCCCATATTTGAATTAGATTGAATTCATGTTCATGATATTAGTTGGGTTTTAAATCTATGATTTTAGTGCAAGTTCATGAAATTGAATAACATGTGTGATGAATATGTGATTATCTTGATAAACCCTTGAATTTACAAAGTGATTAATGTGTCTATGATGTTAATTAGGTTTAATCTATGATTATTATAAGATTCATGAAATTAGATTAGTATTAAATGGGAAATTATATGAATTGCATGTTAAACCCATGAAATTGTAAGTTTGGGCATTGTAGTTTCCATGTTTATATGTTATCCATGATTATGTGCATGAAGTTGTGCTCCCCAAGTGATTGATAGAATGTCTATGTGAATAAAGTGATGAAATCATGAAATACTAGTATATGTACAAGTTTATGCCCTACAAGTGTTTGATAAAATGCCTATGTTAATGAAATAGTGACATAAACCATGACAACATGTATTCCCCATTCATGTACAAGTTAATGCATTACAAGTGTTTGACAAAATATCTCTATGAATGAATTATGAACAAGTGAACATTGTTATGTTATTCAAGATTTTGCTAAGCTTTACTTTTCATGCTATCGAGTCCTGGGGGTATTTAATACCTGACAATTTAGCTGGTTACCTTGAGCCAGTGTCAGTACAGAATAGTATAAGCCATGTCAGGACCAGTAGTACTCTTAGTCAGTATAGAATTTAGGAAAATTAATCCAGTCGAGTTCAGTATAATCAGTTTAGTGTCTTTAAGTTTGGAGGATTTAACATCGAGCGAACCCAGGGATGGGTGCATTCCTGTTAGTATAGGGTTTGACCCTTAGTAGTAATCCCTGAGATACAAAACTACGTAGCCAGTGTAGGTTGAGATGACTTCCAGCTAGATAAGGGTTGACACATCTCTCGGGAGTTTTCCTATTAGTGAGGGTTGAAAAAATATCTTCCTTTAGTTAGGGTTAACTCACATCTAGTGTTAGTACCTGTGGAACGGTATTAGAACCCTTCTAACTGGGGTCACAGGTTGGACCCCTATCAGTTTAGATTTGGGGCATGTCAGTTAGATGATTACCTCCCACAGTTTCAGTTTCTGTCTTAGTTTAGAATTCAGTTATTAGTAACTTTAGATATTAGTTACTCAGTTATCAAAACTCACTACTCAACTTCAAAAAAGCTCAGATACAGTATTGTATAGATTTATGTATTTCCATAGTATTGTATACTCAGTATTTTCAGTAGTATCGGTTATCCACGTACTCTTATATTCAGTTACTCTATATTATTCAGTTAGTTACTGTTCATACATATGAACTCTTGCATTCAACCTTACCTCATCTAGCATACTAGTACATTTCACGTATTGACTGCATACTTTTTTTTTGCGCTATGATGTCTCATATTATTGATTCGGATGCTCAGGTTTCTGACATCGCTCTGGCAGATCCAGTTAGCAGTTGTAGATTTAGTAGTGAGTCCTCATCTATAGAGGGCATGCTTTTATTTTAGTAATCCAGTTTATCAGTAGATCAGTAGTTGGAGTCAGTTGGGGCCTTGTCCCATCAACTTAATATTCAGACAGTTTAGTTAGAGGCTTTCAAACTAGACTTGTTCAGATAGTGTTTAGTTTTCTGATGTTTTTACCAGATGTTATTATTTATCAGTATTTAGATTTTGAACCTTATGGCATTTCAGCCAAATTCTATATTTATTTCAGTATTATTATCCAGTGCTTACAGCAGATATCAGTTATGATTAACTTATGGTCCTTTGGGATCGTAAGCACCGTGTGACGACTAGGGGGTAGTCTTGGGTTGTTATAAATTCGTACATATCTGGAAGAATTTCTTTGGTTCTTGAGCATGATTTGTTTTTTCCCAATTTTATTTTTCCACCTATTTCAAATTTTCTCAAGAAAATCCAAATTAGTATAAGTTATTGGCTGGAAATCTGGTCCTTAACTGGAATTTTGAAAATAACCGTGTTAAAATTCTCCAAATTACCCCCCAATATTTTTTCCCATAGAGATAGAAGTATGGAGTTGAGCCCATGATTTCCCTCTTTATAAGGCTTATTATAGAGATAAAATGGCAAAATCTCTTAAAGGTTTGAAAAAACTATCAAGCAACAAAAAGTTTCATTTTATTTAGTCAAAAATTTTTTCATGAGAAGTTGTCGAATCTTTTGGAGTCACAGTAAAACTTTTTTGTGGTGGTCGAGATTCCGTTGGTGGCTCAAATCTCATTTTGTTGCTCCAAAACAGGTGATGCTTCATCCATTAGTTTCTGGTTTCCTTTCTTTTCATCATTTTATTGTCGTAATGGCTTTTGTGATAGCCTTGTATGCTGGGACTGCTTGCTATAGAGGCCTTAGAAGGCTAAAGGTTTCTCAGTTAAGTGTTTGTTCGAGGAAATCATCTTTGTTAGCTTGTTTCATTTTTATCAAATGATGTTCGATTTACTGGTCGTTTCTTGAGAATTTTTCTATAAGCTCATTTTACATATTTCCTATGCGCATCATAGATTCATTTGAAAATTTGTCTTTTCTCATATATATATATATGATTATTGTTCTTGATTTGAATGTGGGAGTAAGTAATAATGGACAACATTTATTAGTATCTTTGTTGTGGTAGCGTGAAAGTCGTTCTGTTGAAGACTTAGATTTACTGTAGGGCTCCTCTAGGACATTTTGACATATAAGTCTTAGTTATTAGTCAAAAGAAAGGATGAAAAAGGCCTTAAACAACCCACAACAAGTGTTTATTTTTTTTTTACTTAGTTTGCTTTGCATTATTGAATAAGTTGTCTCAACATGTTTTGAACACAACTGTTAGTGTGTATCAGTTCATGAATCAACAGTTTAGTAGTTTCGCCATAATAGAACTTATTGTGATGGAATTCAGAGTGGCTTTTGTGGTAATCTCTGCGTGTTTGTTTCCCTGTGTGTATCAAATATGTTTCATTAATTTTTCCAGCTAACAAGCTAATAGGAATATGTGCGTTGATGGTTTTGGAAGTACCTGAAAGATATAGATTTTTAATTTTTCATTATTTTGATTAAAATTTCTCCATTAATTTATGTGATGATTAGAAATTTGATGTTTTTGCCAGTTTGGTTATTACAGGTCGGTTCATGACATAACATTTTAGTAGTTCTATCACCAGAACTTATTAGTGATGGATTCCATTATTGTCTGTGTAATCTGTGTGTGTATTTTTTTTCTTGTGTGTAAGTTCTCCTTTTCGAATATCTTCTTGTTTATATTACTTGGTGAGGTGTGTGTTTAAACATTAGGTCTTTGGGTTATCGCTGTAATTTACCTCAATTTATTTTGTATTGACATGTATAGAGTGTGAATATACTCCCAAGCGCGGGTCTTTATTTGGATTAAATAGTTTTCACCCAAGTATTTTTTTCTTTGATTAGTTTCCTCGAGTCGATATCCATTTTTATCTTCGCATGTTCAAAAATTAGTACATGTTAGTTGGAAAAAATTACATGCTTTGACTTTGTGTATCCCAAGTCTTTTTTCTTGTTTTATTTTTCATTAAGAAATATTTGGTTGGCTAAAATATAAGATTCATTTTTATAAAATTTCATATGGTCTTTCACTGATTGAATTGACATGAACCTGTCTTCTTATTTTACATTGGCTCTTGATTACTCATTAGAATCCAAGTCATGTTTTAGTCAACCACGTATTAATTTGCTTCATGTTTCCTTTCTTTCTTTAGTCGAGCATTAAACTAATTATTCCCAGCTTTCCTTTCAAGTGTTTGATCATGTATTAAATATCCTTTACCCTTCCTCTCTCCCTAACTTTCTCGATTATCTACTAATATGTGTTTTATTTTTTATTTCTTTGCATGGAAATCATTTGAGTCCTACATGGACTCTTCCCCCTTCTGCATATTCATCATGGGCCAATGAGACCTATCTTTTCGAGACAAGATCGAAAGAAAGTCTAAATTCGATCGTGTGGTGTATCAGTGCAAGAAGATAGAAGAAGATGAAGGATGGGTCAAAAACCCACTTTAGAATTGATTAGAGACTCAAAAGTATCAATTATGTTATTGCTTTATTTATTTATTTATTTATTTATTCATTTATTCATTTGGGATTCAAAGCCAAAGTTGTAAATTAATATAGGTGAAGTAGGTTTTGGGCTAAAAGGTTTGAAAAAAATAGTTTAGGATAGGTTATGGTCCAAAAACTCGATATTTTGATTAGGATAGGTGCAAGTGGGCCAAAAGCCCAATTAGATTAGTACAGGGATAATGGATTTGGGCTTACGAGCCTAAGTCTTCCATTTCTTTCCTTTTTCCTGTACGTGCTTATTTGCTACTTTATTTACTTAGACTTAGTTAAATTCCCTATTAAGTCGTGAAATTGATTTTTAAACATTTGTTTTTGCTTTCCTTTTTTCAAAGGAAGCAACTTTTCTTTTAGAAGTTAGTCAAAAGAATCATTTTCAAACAGTCCGGATAACTGCAAGTTAGCATATATTTTAAGTGCCTTAAAAACTTTCCTAAAATGTTAATGAGAACCTCTTACCTAGAATTTTAAAACTTAGATGATTTCTTCTGTTTTGAATCATTTGACTTACTTATAAAGGTTTTCTTAATTCCATTTTTCAAATAAATTAAGTTGCAACTCTGTTTTGTTTCAAATTTTTCTTTAAAGTTTCAAAATAGTTTAAGTAGTCGAAATCAATATTTTCCAACCCTTCAAAATCGAAAAAGGGCAAAACAGAATTGGCGACTCCGCTGGGGAACATAATTAGGTTCTAACTAAATGTTTGAATTTATCTTTTGACTTAACTGTTTACATGCTTATATGTTTCAATTCAGCAAAATTTAAACTGTTGCATTTCGTGGCATAATCCCGCATGATCGTTAAACTTTTTTTTTTGGGTTTCGTGGATGTCCCAACCCCTATTGATCAACTCAAAATAAAGTGTTAGGAATATGGCAATTTATTGGCACATTACATGGTTGGAGGCTATTTGTATTTCCAAACCCAAGATGTCCTCTTGGGAATCTGTGTCAGGATAGAGCTAAACTAAAACCCTCTTTTAGGCATGGTCCTAGGACGATCGAATACCCGAGAGGGTGTTGGGTCAATTAGAAAACTTTCCCTGCGTCTATTGACCCTGAGTCAATTACAGACGAACCATGTTTATGTGTTGAAGAAAATATATGTTTGTTTAAATTAATCCATTATTCTTTGGGGTAGGGGGAAGGCTTATCTTTGTTTGGTTTCATGTATGAATGGCCTAACCACACCCTTGCAAAAAGTTCAATATGGTGACTGGACCTGACAACTTCCTGAAAGTATGTTGGTTGCATATGAGTGGAGAATATAGAAAGATTGTTAGCACGCATATTGGGTACCTTCCTTCGCTCATAGAGATGGATGCCTGGCCCGAGTTGATTCATGTTCTTACAATATTTTAGGATGACAACAACATGGTGTTTCTCTTCGGGGATGTAGAGTTGGCACCCACTATTCAAGAAGTTTTGACTTGTTATGAAAGCCTTGATATGTGCAAAAAGAGAAGGAGTACACCAGAAAAAAATGTTCTAGTCCTTTGCATGATGAACCGTTAAGAGATTAAGAAAGTCTTTGCAATCAATGATCACACATGGCTAGGAGAATGTGATGGAGAAAATATATCTTTTTGTGAGTTGTATCTCCGATTTGTGAAGTATAAAGCTTTTGAGAAATTTGGTCATAAATTTAAGTCAGAACAAAAATGGAAGGAAAGGAGAGCATTTGATTTTGTGGTGGGTTTACTTGGAATAATGGTGTTGCCAGAAGGAGAAAATGGCACCATCAATCCAAGGGTCATTATGGTAATGGACACTCTCTTCAAAGGAATGGATTAAGGTCAAACTAAGGTGTTCTATACCTTAGCCCCTATGAACATCGCCGAGATATATCGGGCATTGGGAATGTGACAGAGTGGTGATTGTTTCTTTCAAGGATGCAACCTTATCTTGCAATGGAGGATGATGACTCAATTATTTAAAAACCCTAGAGTGGGGCAGTTGGACCCTTGGACAAAGGTAAATTAAATATCCTATCATCACAAGACATAGGTTTGTTCCTGCACAGGTTTAAGAGGAGAGAGTCTCCAGAGTTTTGGTTCAAGATTTTTGGGGAATTGAGTGATGACGACATTCAGTGTTCAATCAACTATATTCGTTCAGGAAACTACATTACTCAGGGGAATAAACTGCCTTTCCTAGTACTTCCAGGGCTCAGAGGGACTCATCCTTATAATCCCATTCGGGTTCTTAGACAACTCAAAATCTAGAAGGTAATACTACAAATAACGCCTATGATTAGATTCTTTACCGAGTATGATGAATTCAAAACTCCCCTAAAAAAATACATGGTAGATGGGTAGAAGAGAAGAAAACAGAGGAAATCTCCTCCCGTATCGGGTATAAACCCAAAGTTAGTAACACATACAAGGAATGGTTGAAGATGAGTCTTGTTGGAGCATTGATACCGGGATCAAATATACCCACTCAAATTTTTGATAGGGAATCAGAGCATCAGATCCAAATCCACAGACTTCAAGATGAATTCCAAAAAAGTGACATCGTAGACAAACAAATGCATTTGGAGGATGCCTCGACCATATGCATGTTAAGAGAAGATTTAGAGTGAGCCAGGCAAAAAGCTGATGATACTAGGTAATGTTTGATCAATTTGGATGATTGCATGGTTCATCAGTTTGATAGCATAGAAATAATGACCTACGATAAAAAGGATAAGTTGAGTGGGCGTCACGTAATCAACAACAGATATATCATATGGAAAGAGGTGAATAAGGCTAAAAACCCAAGGTCTAATGAAAAAGCATCTAAGAGCTAGTCTTTTTGTCCCCTGCGTGGGACCTTTTTCTTTCTTTTATGTTATTTCCCTTTACCCCAAAGATTGTATCTCTCTTATGATACTTTTGTAAGCATTTATGTCTTTTTATATATCTATGAAAAGTTGGGGGGGATAATGGATTGGCTTTAAAAAGGCATATATTTGCTTCAAAATTTGTTAGGGCAACCCTTGGCTCAAAAGGGTCACCTCAACTAGGATACACGTTTATTATAATGTTTTTATGTGGTATAACTACCTTATATGTTTATGTGTGTTTGTTTGAATCAAAGAAAAATTTGTCCACTATGCTCCTATGGATTAGTTTGCCTATGACACAAACAACTCTATGTGGTTACTTCTAGTCAAATATATTGCATTATCTATCATATATGTGAACAAACACATCTACCTTTGAGTTATTTTACTTTACCTACCATCCAACCTTCTCTCATCCTCAAAATAAAGCTACCCTTTCAAATCCTTCTCATGTTATCATATCCCCTGACATCTACAATCCCTTTCCCAACCCCGAGGTAGACCATTATGAGAAAAAGGAAAAGGAGTGGAGGATTTAGCATGAAAAGAAGTTGCTAATAATGAATAAAGAGATTATGAGGATCAAGGAATCTCATGGGGTAGGTGATAATGATTCTTTGGGGTACGATGATTTGTGTGTGCACCCCGGAGTAGATCTACCAGAAGGATACAAGGCCTCTAAATTTGAAGTGTTAAATGGTACCGAAAATCCAATGGTCCATCTATAGATGTATTGTGATCAAATGGTTGGGGTAGAAATAAATGAGGCATTATTGATGTGCTTATTCAGCTGAAGCTTAAGCGGCGAAGCCTTAGAGTGGTTCATGTCTCAATAATTGAAATGATGGTCTAGTTGGAGGGCATAGGCTAAAGGCTTTCTTGATGGGTTGGTGTTTAATGTTGAAATAGTCCCTGATAGATACTCATTAGATTGGATCAAGCAGAAGAATGATGAGTATTTCCGAGACTATGCCTTCTATTAGAGAAAAGAAGTTGCTAGGGTACAACCTCCCATGTCTGAGGAGAAAATGGTATTAGTTTTCTCTCATACTCAGGAGGGAGAATTTTACACTAGGATGGTATCCAGGGTCAAGGAAACTTTCACAGATTTGATAAAACTTGGGGAATCACAAGAGGAAAGCATTTGAATAGGAAAGATTATCAAAACCCAATTATCATCTAGTACTTCTGTGTTCCTTTATAAGAAAAAGAAAGATGTGAGTGCAGTCTCTACTAATTCTATTACTAAATTGAAGAAGAAATTTTAGCCTAGGAATGTTCTCTCCTCTCCCCCATCACCAAATTTGCAGTATTTATTATACACCCAATCCCAATACCAAGCTTCACTGCCAAATATCTTATACCAATACCAAGCTCCACTTCTAAATATCTAATCCCAATACCAGGCTCCACTTCTAAATATCCAATCCCAATACCAAGTTCCACTTCCAAATATCCAATCCCAATACTAAGCTCCACTTCCAAATATCCAATCCAATACTAAGCTTCACAACTAAATATTTTAATCCAACACCAAGTTCCACAACCAAATTATCAGTCTCATGATCAATCTGTCCTTCCAAATAATGGAATGAACATCCAAGCACCTCCAAATTATCATCAAGTACCTCCTCCAGCTAATCAAATCCATTATTACCCTCTATGTCCAAACCTCAAAAAGAGACCTCCCTAGAACTTCACGTCATTGGCTAAAAATTACACCTGACTCTTATTAAGATTGAAAGACGCTGGTCATTTATAGCCTATCCAGTAAAAACCTTCCAATCTTTACTCTTGATTTTATTATGATGATCAATATTGCACTTATCATTCAAGAGCGGCGGGGCACAGTAACGAGGATAGAATTAACCTGAAGAATAGGATCCAAGACTTGATCAATCATAAAGTTATCAGTCTTTAGTCACCAGTACCAAATGTCAATAGTAATACATTTCCTAATCATGGAGGAGCCATAGTTAATATAACCAAATTAGTGGGTGAATGGGTGTCTAGTAAGACCATCACTAAAGTATATTCAAAAAAATCTAAGAGAACATAAGGAGTAGAGAAGATAGAGAGAGTCGTAGCTGCCTTATCATCAATAAAAGGCCACCATTTATAGTGATGATAGCCCTGACTCAGGTATACACTCCTCCGCCAAGAAAGGAATTTACTGCAGAGACTGCCTCTGCCTAAGGGATGATATGGTCTAGACGATGTTATATTCCTAAGGATTTGACCAATAGGAAAAATTCATAGAAAAGTCCAATCACTAAAGGGGAGACTGAGGAATTTTAGATGCAGATGCAACCAAAAAAGTATTCAATTGTCAAGCATTGAGAGAAGGTTCCATCCCATATTTCTATTTGGGCATTGTTAATGTGTTTGCAATACCACCAATAATATTTATTGAAGTCCTGGATAAAGAATATGTTCCCACAGGCACAAGCATTGACAATCTGGACACAATGATCAAGAATGTTGTGGGAAGTCATCGCATATCATTCAGTGAGGAAGAGTTCCGTTTGAGGGAGTGATGCATAACAAAGCCTTGCACGTCACTGTCAGTTGTTGGCACTACGTGATTAATTAGGTATTGATAGATAATGGATCCGGTTTGAATTTTTTTCCTCTTTCCACATTGGTTCAAATAGGCTATGACTTAGGTAAAATTTGCCAAAGCCATATAAATGTGCGTGCATTTGATGGAGGGCATAGAGATAACATAGGTGAAATTGATTTCTACATCCAGATGGGTCTTGCTAAATTCAAGGCTAAATTTCATATTATGGATATCCATACTAGTTATGACCTACTCCTGAATAAACCATGGATCCATGGTGCGAAAGTTAGTTTCATTGACCCTTCATCAATTAATGAAGTTTATTTGGGAGGAACATGAAATAGTCATTGAAGAAGAAGGAAGACATTGGAATCATCCCAATTGTTATGTGTCTGTGATTGAAGATATTTCAAGGTTTAGTAGTTCTTATACAGTGGAAATTGTAAGTGTTGCGAAGAAAGATTTGACGACTAAAGCTCTAATGCCTTCTATCTATAAAATAATTGCGACCATGATATTAAAAGGTGGGTTCGAGTTTGGTCAGGGATAGGGTAAGAATTTGAAAGGAATTATTGAGCCTATTATGGTCTAAGAAAAAAATCTAAGTATGGGTTAGGATACCAGCCAACAGAGGAGGATGATATTGAAGATAAGTCAAAGATGAGTTTATCTAAACCGTTGCCACTCCTATACCAGTAATTTCCTGTGCGTGAGATACCAAAAGATGATGGACTTAGAGATGGGATAGGAAATCTGTTCGAGGGATGCAATGCTATTCTAGAAGATTTTCCATAGTACAGTGGGGTGAATAAGGTTGCACCAGGAGAGGCTTTGGAAAACTGGACCTCTACTCCACTCATAACTCATCGCCCATCATAGTAGATGAAAGGGAAATTAGTAGTATTTTTAAAAAATTGGTATGATCTAGAGGAGGCCCTATGATCCACCCTTTTATGCCTTAAATTTTCTTTTTGTTTTTTATTGCTTTCAAAAAGGCATAGGCCCCTATTTGCGTGGGTCATGAGCCATAGTTTGTAATTATTTACCAAATTTCAATGAAAAGGCCTCCTTTTCTTTAAGAAGTTATTTTGAAATATGATTATATTAGTTTATTTTATTATTTTGTTATCATCTAACTTAGTTTGTTTGTTTATTACAGTAGTAGTATTTAAAACCTACCAATGTCATATCATGTCAAGGGTTAGACAAACAAAGTAAGGGGAATGATAATAATTGGAGAGAAGGTGATGAGGAGCCGTTAGCAAAAGATATAGAGAAATTTGAAAACTGAGAGAAGCCCAACCTGGAGGAAACTAAAAGAGTCAACCTAGGTAATCATGCTGAAATCAAAGAGACAAGTGTCAACATTCACTTAGCGGAAGCACAAAAAAGAGAATTCATCCACTTGTTACAGGAGTATATTGACATATTTTCTTGGTATTATGATGATATTCCGGGATTGAGCACCAACATTATTTCACATAAGTTACCAATCAATCCCGAGTTTGATCCAGTTAAGCAAAAAATACGGAAATTCAAGCTAGACTTAAGCTTGAAGATCAAAGAAGAAGTGACAAAGAAAATTCAATCTAAGGTTGCAGAGACCGCAGAATCTCTATCATGGTTAGCCTATATTATTCCAGTTTTAAAAAAGTATGGCAAGATCCGAATTTTGTGTTGACTATAGAAACTTGAATAGAGTCAGTCCTAAAGTTAATTTTTCAACTACCCAATATCCATATCCTCATCGATAATTATGCAAAGCATGAAGTACAGTCTTTCATGGACTTTTTTACTGGGTATCAGTAGATATTAATGGATGAGAAAGATGCATAAAAGATGGCTTTCATTATGCCCTAAGGTGTCTATCATTATAGGGTAATGTTGTTTGGTCTCAAGAATATAGGTCCAACATATATGAGGGCTATGACGATGATTTTTCATGACATGATTCATAAAGAGATTGAAGTATACGTGCATGATGTATTTATCAAATCCCGCGAGATTTCGGATTATTTGACCCATTTGGAAAAATTCTTTAACAGACTAAAGAAGTATAACTTGAAGTTGAATCTTGCTAAGTGTGCTTTCGGTGTGACAGTCAGGAAATTACTAGGGTTGATAGTCAGCAAAAGGGGTATCGAACTAGACTTATCCAAGATTAAGACAATTTAGGATTTACCACCACCGAGAACCAAGAAAGAGGTTATAAGTTTCTTGGGTCGACTGAATTACATTAGAAGGTTTATTGCTTAATAGACAGTCATATGTAAGCCAATTCTCAAGATATTGAAGAAAGATACAGTGAATGAGTGGACAGAAGAATGTCAAAAAGCTTTTGACAAGATCAAGGAATATTTATCCGCTCTGCCTTTTTTGGTTCCACAAAGAAAGGAAAGTCTGTTGTTGCTTTACCTATCAGTCTTAGAAAATGCTTTCGGGTGTGTCCTCAGGCAACATGAAAAGACCGGTAATAAAGAGAAAGCAATCTACTACTTAAGTAAAAAGTTTTTGCCATATGAGGATCATTACACTCTTGTAGAAAAGACGTGTTGTGCTTTGACCTAGGCCGTACAAAAGTTGAGGCATTATCTATCCTCCTACATAACATATCTCATTTCTAGAATGGATCCATTGAAATATATATTCTAGAAAGCTATGCCAACTGGAAAGTTAGCTAAGTGGAAAATGTTGCTGAGTGAGTTTAACATCCTGTATGTGACTCAAAAGGAAATCAAGGTGCAAGCCTTAGTGGATTATTTAGCCGAGAATCCAGTTGATAATGAGTACGAGCCACTTTAAAATTACTTCTCAAATAAGGAGATTTTATTTGTGGGAGAAGATAGTGTAGAGATCTACCCCAGATAGAGGTTGTTCTTTAATGGGGCAGTTAACTTCAAAGGTTTAGGAATCAGAGCATTTTTGGTGTTTGAAATAAGCCAACACTATCCAACAACTGCTAAATTGCATTTCCCGTGTACCAATAACATAGATGAATATGAAGCTTGCATACCAGATATAAAGTTGGCACTTGATATGGGTGTATGTGAATTGCTAGTCATCAGAGACTCACATTTGCTGACTCACCAGGAATGGGGGGAATGGGCGGTAAAGAACTTCAAGATTACTCCTTATGAAGAGTTGATACAGGATTTGTGCAGAAGATTCAAGAAAGTTGATTTCAGACATATCCCAAGGATACAAAATGATTTTACTAATCCTTTGGCTACTATATCCTCTATAATTCAACACCCAAATCAGAGTTACATTGATCCTCTAGAAATAAGTTTGAAGGAACAACCCGCATATTGTGCGCATGTTGAAGAGGATCCTGACGAAAAACCATGGTACTATGATATTATGAGGTATTTAGAATCTAGAATATATTCTGAAGAGGCTAGCAATAATCCAAGGAAGACAATCCGACTTTTGACAAAGAATTATTTTCCAAGTGAGGAAATCCTTTTTAGGAGGACTCCAAACTTAGGATTCTTAAGATGTGTTGATGCCACGGAAGCTATGAAATTAATTAATAAAGTACACACCACAGTCTGCGGGACCGACATGAATGGGTTTGCCCTAGACAGAAAGATCCTGAGAATCGGTTACTTCTGTATGACTATGGAAGATGATTGTAGAAAGTATGTGCAGATGGGCCCAAAATGTCAGATACACAGAGATTTGATTTGAATGACTCCACATGAGCTTTATACGATGAGTTCACCTTGGCCTTTTATAGCTTAGTGTATGGATGTTATCGGATCAATAGAGCCATCAGCATCAAATGGGCATAGATTCATTTTGGTTGCTATTGATTACTTTACTAAATGTGTCGAAGTTGCTTCATATAAAGCCGTTACCAAGAAGGTAGTTGCTAATTCTTTTAGGAATAACTTAATCTGCCGATTTGGAGTGCTAGAATCAATCATTATGGATAATGGGGCTAACTTGAGCAGTTACTTAATAAGTAATATTTATAATCAATTCAAGATTGTTCATCGCAACTCAACCGCAAATCGTCCACAGATGAATGGAGAAATAGAAGCCGCTAATAAGAATATGAAAAAGATATTGAGGAAAATGATCGAGAATTACAAATCAGGGCATGAGATGTTTCCCTACACTCTATTAGGGTACTATACAATAGTTTGAACCTCTACTAGGGCAACCTCTTATCTACTTAATGGGAACGAAGTTGTGATACCTACCGAGGTTGAGATACCTTCCTTAAGGATTATCCAAGAAGCCATGAGCATCTCATGTTAATTGATGAGAAGAGAATGGTTGTCGTATGTCATAGTCAGTTGTATCAATACCGGATGATCCATGCCTTCAACAAGAAAGTAAGAGCTCAAATATTTGATGTTGGGAAATTAGTTCTCAAGTGCCTATTTCCTCACCAAGAAGAGTACAAAGGCAAGTTCTCTCCAAATTGACAAAGACCATACATAGTTCTCAAGGTACTATTCGAAGGAGCTCTGATTCTATCTAATATGGATGGTCATGAGTGAACCAAACAAATCAATTCCGATACGGTAAAAAGATACTATGTTTGAAGGATGTTTTAGTTTCTTGTTTCCTTGGTTTATTTGTAATTGCCTTTTTGATAGTATTTGTTTTATGATGTGTAATTTCCTAGAATCCCTTTCATTTATGTAAGAACTACGTTTGACCTGAATTTTTCCAAGGAAGGGATACATAGGCGGCCTACGTTGGCTTCGGTCAACCTTTTAGGAGAATTATTCTTTCCTTTTATGTACAAACTACGTTTGACCTAAATTCCCAAAAAAGGGATACGTAGGCGGCATATATCAGCTTTGGTCAACCCTTTAAGAGAATTTTCCTTTCCTTTTATGCATGAACTACGTTTGACCTGAATTCCTAAGAAAGGGATATGTAGGTGGCATATGTTAGATTTGGTATTTCCTTAGGAGAATTATCCTTTACTGTTATGTATGAACTACGTGATGACCTGAATTTCTAAGAAAGGGATACGTAGGCGGCCTATGTCAGCTTCGATCAAACCATTAGATTTTTCTATATATCCTAGAGTAGTCTGGAAGTACATTTGACTTGATTCATGCTTCAACAGGATACGTAGGTGCCCTAGTGGCTTGGTCATATAACCCCAGGAAATGTAAATTGGGGCAGAATTTTCAAGAAGGAATCTCAAAAATTCACGAGAGAAAAATCATCATCCAAAAAAGAAGATAAAGACCCGTGAGGACTACAGATCCTCTCAAGCCAAGATCATCTCTAATTGTAGTAAAATGGGGTGGAAATTTTAAGGAGGTCCTCAAAATTTCCACTAATATATAGGTATATATCTCAAATCCCCCAACAATAGAGGGCAAAGGCAATTTCGAGATATCACCAGTCGCTATAAAGTCAAGGCAGATTATGTCTTTGGCTAAGACAAAACTTTTGATAGAAATCCTCAATGTTGCTGAATCCCTAGCAATCCTCCGTCAAATATCAGATATAGTCAAAACTAAGAAAAAGACATTCGTTGAGCTAGTACATGACATAACTGGCAGAGATTTTCCAAAGCTTTTATAGAACTTTTTGAAACTAATTTCTAAAAATTAAGACTACTTTCAAAAATCTATAAAAACCTTTTTACTTAGTAATTTCCTAGTTATCTATTGGGATAGGGGGTTAGGGCGGAAGTACTAACATGATGAAGTACTCAAAAGATGGAAAGAGGCAAACCAAGGATAGAAGAGGTCAACCCAGAGTAGTTTTACTCAAGATTAACCATTTTTCTATGGATGCATGTAATGACCCGGGACTACCCCCTAGTCGTCACACGATGCTTATGACCCCGAAGGACCATAAACTAACCCATGAATGATATCTTCTGTGAACACTGAATAATAATACTATAATTAATTTTAGAATAATAGGTTGAAGTGCCATAAGGTTCAAAACATCTGAAATACAGATAAAATATAACATCTGTAAAACTGAATACTGTCTGAAAATTTAGTTTGAAAAGCCTCTAACTGAAACTGTCTGAAAGTGGAGTTGATGGAACACTCCCCTAGCTAATTCAATCTACTATACTAAAATACTACTAAGCTGAATTACTAAAATAAAAGCATATCCTCGATAGATGAGGAATCACTGCTAAATCTGCTACTGCTGGCTGAATCTGGCTAAGCATGGTTAGGAACTTGAGTGTCCGAATCTATGATATGAAACATCATAATGCAAGAAATGGGTGTGTGATTAGTATGTGGGAATGTACTGGAATTCTAAATAAGGTAAGGTTGAATACAAAGGTTCATATGTATGAACAATAACTAACAAAATGATATACAGGATTTGGATAACATACATGGAGGATCTATAACTACTGAAAATACTGTGCATACTATAACTCAGTATACTGGAACTGAATCTAATAACTAATAACTAAATATATACTGATAATCTGAGTTACTGATAACTGAATGACTGTATCTGACAGTCCTGATTCTGTAGAACTAAATTGAGTTCTATTATTAAGATTGAGACTGAAACTAAAACCGTGGAAGGTAATCATCTAATCGACATGCACCAAATTAGATAAGATAAATAAGCTGGGGACCACTATGTAACTCCAATTAGAAGGGTGTCAGTATTATGCCATGAGTAAAGACAAGCTGAAGAGTAACCTTCTACTGGCCGGTTACCTAAACGAAAATGGTGGTACCCTCTACTGGAAGGTAGAGCACCTCATCAAACCTCAACTGGTATGTTTGATGTCTCAACCTACTGTAAGACCCCGAGAAAATTCCTAGCTTAATTCAGTTCTTTAAGCTTGTTAAGGGGTCCCGAGACTTAGTTTATTTTTAGGCCTTCGAAATTTGGCAATATCATTTAGTGACCTTAAAGTACTTTAAATGTCTTTAGTTAATTCATGATCAGGAAGGTCAATAGATGTTCTAGGACAAGTTTCAAATTTTTTAGACTTCGTTTGAAGCTCCTTTAGAATCCCAAAACAGTGTACCAATACGATCTTGGCGCATTGTGTTACCTATTGCATTGGTTAATATTTTCCCCAGCTCCTAGCATCAAATTCCAGTGAGTCGGTGCGATCTTGGTGCGATGCATTGTATATCGGATCGGTGCCATCGACACACCGTGTCGACTTGCGCATCGGTAATCCAATTTTAACTAATTAAAAACCCACATTCTTGGAGATATTTGAGTTTTTTCCCACAGTTTCTCAACCCCCAAAACACGAGATTTAATACCTTAGAAATAAATAGACTTATTCTTTCTCAGTTTCTCTCAAGAACAAACCTTAGGGTTTTTAAATTTCAAATCAAGAACACAAGATTTCCATCATTAATTTTCAAAAATTATTCAACAAGGTATGTAAAGTGTTCATCCAAGGGTTCCTTCCTCCCTTGGATTTCAAGAAACTTCTTTTAAAAAAATATGAATTGTGATTTCCATGTTGTGGGTTTGAATGTAATCATGTTGATGTTGTGGAATGTGTTCCAAGTTGAAATATTTTTGTGTTTGTTGATATTATGGTAGTATGTCAGTTGAATTTTCATTCTCTTATATTGAAACCCTTGAATTATGAAGTCATGATGTATTAGCATTGTTGATTATACCCAAGTATAAAGCTATGCCTACCATGTGTTTGATAAAATGCTAAATTGAGACTATGATGCTTTTGTGATCCTTTGGTGGTCTAAATGATGAACTTATGCTATACCCACATGTTCAAAGTGCCTTCCGTGTTAAAGCTATACCTTGTATGTGTTTGATGGAATGCTCATGAGATTGGTTTAATGAAACTATGATGTGTTAGTATGCATTCATACTCATGTGCAAGTTTATGACTTTCAAGTGATTGATGAAATGCCTTATATATTGTATTTTCAGTTGTTGACAATTGTCAAGTATTCAAGAATTTTCATGTCTTATTATTATCATGTTATCGAGTTCTGGGGGTATTTAATACTCAACAATTTAGTTGTGTACCTAGAGCCAGTGTCAATTACAGAATAGTCTCAATTATGTCACGATTAGTAGTACTCTAGTTCAGTTACAGAACTCATAAAAACTCAGTAAACTCAGTTCAGTTCAGTTAATCAGTACAGTCAGTAATAGGTTAGTCCAGCCTAGTATGAATAAGAAAATCAGTTCAGTGTCTATTTAGTTGGGAGTAGGATTCAGCACTGAGTAAACCTAAGGATGGGGACTCACCTGCAAGTAGATGGTGTGATCCTTTGAAACAGTCCTTGTGTTCCCGAAATACATAGCTAGTATATGTTGAGACATCAAAACCTGCTAGTTGAGGGTTGATGAGGTGGCTTAACTTGTCAGTTGAGGGTCCCAGCATTCTCATTAGAGTACTTGACATATGAGGATAACTCTCAGCTTGTCCTTACCTGTGGCATGGTATTGACACCTTTCTAACTGGGGTTACAGGTTGGACCCCAAATCAGTTAAAAAAGGGTATGTCGGTTTGATAATTACCTCCCACAGTCTTAGTCTCAATGATTTGTAAAAAAGTTAGATAGTTCTATAAATTTTAGGACTGTCAGATACTCAATTGAGTTTGGAACTCAGCTAGTTCCATCAGAATTAGGGCTGTCAGAAAAAGTCACTCAGTAATAGTATATTAGTTATTAGTAATCTATGTTACCATTAAACTTAGTATCTTGTATTGTTATAACTTCAGTTACAACTCTTGTATTCATGTATGTGTTTCTCACTCATCCATGTTCATGTTATTTATTTCATTATAGTTCATGTATGTAAACCCTTGCATTCAGCCTACCTCACTTTGCATACCAGTACATTCATATGTACTGACGCATACTTTTCTCTTGCGCTATGGTTTTTTGTACCATAGGTTCGGACGCTCAGGTTCCTGATCACGCATAGATAGATTTAGATTCAGCCAGCAACAGTAGACTAGTTGTGAGTCCTCATTATTCAAGGATATTATTTTCTTTTATTATCTCATTACATTCAGTATTTCAGTAGATGGAGTTAGTTGGGGGATTTCCCCATCAACTCCACAGGTTGGATAGTTCAGTTAGAGATTTTTTAGACTAGATGTTCAGATAGTTGTTTAGTTTTGGTATTGAGATACCTTATTTCAGTTTTATTTAAGTTATTTAAACCCCATGGCATTTCAGCCCATTATTCCGCATTATATCATATTATTATTCAATGATTGGAGAAGGTACCAGTGATGGGTTAGCTTATGGTCCTTTGGGATTATGAGTATCGTGTAGCATCCGGAGTACAGACTCAGGACATTAAAAACTTTGTATCAGAGCCTAAGTTTCAACAGTATCCAAGGAAGTCTGCAAGCTGTATCTAGTTGAGTCTTGTACATGGGTGTCTAGCGCATTACACTTATGGACAGGAGGCTGGGAGATATTTTAAGAACAATTTTTTTCAGTATTCATGTCGTGCGAGTGAGCATAAGCTCCAGATAAACTCTCTTTCTAATAGAAGTTTCTCTTCTCTTTGCAAAAAATACCTCCAAAGGGGACTCAAGGAAGAGGGACGGGAGATCAGTCAGCCCCTTATCCCATTCAGCCAAATCCTTTGGGTAAACATGTCTCTCACATTGAGTTTAGAGCAGCTTTCACCACCATATCTCATTTATTTGCTTATCAGAATAAAGTTCCATCTACCATTCCGGCCAACCCAGTGGCTAATACTACAACAGCCAGGATTCGAGACTTCACCCGAATGAACCCTCCATCTTTCACAGGGTATAAGTCAGATGAGGACCCTCAGGAATTCCTTGATTAGGTGCTAAAGATTACAGATATTATAGGGGTGATAGCTAGTGAGAGTGATGAGCTAGCTGAATATCAACTGTAGGATGTGGCATACTTGGTTCAAACAGTGGAAAGCAAAGAGTGTCGTAGATGCAGGGCCCATTGAATGAAAGGAGTTTGCCACTGCTTGTCTTGATAGATTATTCCCCTAGAGCTGAGAGAAGCTAAGGTATTAGAGTTAATTAATCTGAAGCAGGGAAATATGATAGTGAAAGAGTATTCTCTCAAGTTTACTCAATTAGCTAGATATTCTCCTTATGTGGTGGTAGATAGCAGATACTGAATGAGTAAGTTTGTGTCTGGGGTGAATGATAGTATGGTCAAAGAGTGCAAGACCACAATTTTGATTAGTAAGATAGACTTGGCTAGGCTGATGACCCATGCTCAGCAGATAGAGGAGCAGAAGAATAAAGAGAGAGAGAAGAAGAATAAGAGAGCTAAAACAGGTAGTTTCAACTTTGCTCAACCAAAGTCAGAGAGTGGGAATCTCTGTTAGTTCTTTTTAAAATATTCAGTTCCAGCTCCATCCTCAGCTAGTGCTCCAGTGCTAAAATTTAGAGATGGCAGTATAGTTAGGGCGCCAGTCTCTAAGTCTCAGGGTTGTGTAAGTAGTACCTGAACCAATTCACTTTGTCAGACTTATGGCAAGAACCATCAGGATATTTGTAGAGATGGTAGTGATATTTATTTTAAATGTGGAAAGCCAGGACACAGAGCCAGAGATTGTCCCCAGTCAGGTTCTTAGGGTTAGCGAAGCCATCCTTTAGCTTAGTTCGGCCACCCAAATTAGCAGGGTGCCTCATCTAGTGCCACCAGTGGGCAACGTCTAAAAAAACTCTACGGTCTTCAGTCGCAACAGGATCAGGAAAGTTCTCCTGATAGGGTCTTCAGTACTGACAAGTTTGTCACTTACATGTTTATGCTTTGCTAGATCCAGGAGCTTCCATGTCTTTTGTTACTCCTTATATAGCAGTTGATTTTGGAGACCGTCCCAAAATTCTAGTAGATACTTTCTAAGTCTCTACCCCAGTAGGTAAATCAATCATAGCCCGATGGGTATACAAGAACTTTCTGGTTATGGTATCTCAGAAAATAACTTCAACATACTTAGTTGAATTAGAGATGACTAATTTTGATTCCATTCTCGACATGGATTGGCTTCATTCTTACTATGCCTCAGTTGTCTGCAGAAAAATAATTGTCCAATTCTAGTTCCTAAATGAACCCATCCTAGAGTGGAGGGGTAGTGCTTAAGCATTATAGGGTCACCTTGTTTCTCACTTTCGAGTGAGAAAAATGATATTTAAGGGTTGTGTCTATCACCTTGTGTGAGTCAAGGACTCTAGTTAAGAAACCCCAACTTTTGAATCAGTGTCAGTAGCATGTGAATTCCCAAATGTATTTCTCGAAGATCTTTTCGAAATTCCTCGTGAAAGGGAAATTAATTTTGGAATTGATCTTCTCCAGATACTCAGCCCATATCTATTCCACCATATAGAATGGCACCTGCAAAACTCAGAGAATTGAAAGAATAGTTGAAGGATCTTCTAGATAAGGCATTCATCAGGCCTAGTGTGTCCCTGTGGGGCGCACCATTTTTATTCATGTGTGACAAATATTGTTCTCTCAGAATGTGAATAGACTACCATTAGATCAATAAGGTCACAGTCAAGAACAAGTATCCCCTTCCTAGAATTGATGATTTATTTGACTAACTTCAGGGAGCCAGTTACTTCTCTAAGATAAACCTCAGATCAGGCTATCATTAGCTCAGAGTCAGAGAATATGACATACTGAAAATAGCTTTCAAAACTCGGTGTGGTCACTTCAAATTCTTAGTCATGTCCTTTGGTCTTAAAGATTCCCCAACTGTTTTTATGGACTTGATGAACCGTGTGTTCAAGTAGTACTTGGATATGTTCATCATAGTTTTAATAGATGACATCCTGGTTTACTTTCACAGTGAACATGATCATGCAGACTATCTCAGAATAGTATTTCAAACCCTCAGAAATCATCAGTTATTCGCTAAATTTAGTAAGTACGAATTTTGGCTAAGGTTAGTAGCATTCCTTGGCCATATCATTTCTGGTGATGGCATTAAAGTTGATTCCCAAAAGAACTAGATAGTGAGAAACTAGCCTAAACCCATTTCTCTATCAGATATCAGGAATTTCTTGGGTTTGGCTGGTTATTACCGTAGGTTTGTTGAGGGATTTTCATCTATTGTATCCCCCATGTCCAGATTGATTCAGAAAAAAGTCAAATTTTAGTGGTCAGATTTATGCGAGAAGAGTTTTCAAGAGTTGAAGACTCGACTCACCTTATCTCTAGTTTTGACTCTTCTAGATAGTTCAGATGGGTTTTTCGTATACTGTGATGCATCCAGAGTAGGTTTGGCTTATGCCCTCATGCAGCATGGTAAGGTCATAACCTATGCCTATGGACAACTTAAACCTTATAAGAATAATTATCCAACTCATGATCTCGAGTTAGAAGCAGTAGTGTTTGCCTTAAAGATTTGAAGGCACTACTTGTATCGGGTGCATGTAGATATGTTCACAGATCACAAAAGCCTTCAGTATATATTTTCTCAGAAGGACTTAAACCTCCATCAGAAAAGGTGGTTAGAGTTGTTGAAAGACTATGATATAAGCATTCTATATCACCCGGGCAAGGACAATGTCGTGGATGATGGTTTCAGTAGATTGTCTATGGGTAGTGTTGCTTATGTTGAGGACAGTAAGTAAAATTTAGTTTCGGAGGTTTCTTAGCTTGCCCGACTTGGTGTCTGCTTAGTTGATTTAGTAAAAGGTAGTATATGGGTTCAGAACAGTTCAGAATCATCTCTAGTTTTCGAAGTAAAGGAAAAGAAGGATAAAGATCCTATTTTAGTCAACTTGAAAAAGTCAGTTAGAGATTAGAAGGTGGAGGTTTTCTCCCAAAGGGAAGATGGTGTTTTGCATTGTCAGGGTTATCTATGTGTTCCAGGTGTGGATGACTTGAGGCAATGAATTCTTACAGAGGTGCACAGTGCACGTTACTCTATTCATCCAGGAGCCACTAAGATATACCATGATTTGTGGGAGATCTATTGGTGGAGTGGAATTAAGAGAGACATTGAGAAATTTGTGGCTAAGTGATCAACTTGTCAGTAGGTTAAGAATGAGCATTAGAAGCCAAGTAGGTCCATGCAGGAGTTCAGTGTCCCTACTTGGAAGTGGGAGAAAGTGAACATGGACTTTGTGATGAGTTTACCTCGTACTTGTCGTCAGCTCGATTCAGTTTGGGTCATCGTAGATAGGGTGACCAAATAAGCTCACTTTCATCCAGTCCATACCTCAGATTCAGTTGAGGATTATGCTAAATTCTCTATCAGAGAGTTGGTCAGATTGCATGGTGTTTTGTTATCTTTTGTCTCAGATAGAGGTACCCAGTTGACCTCTTATTTTTGGATGGTATTCACAAAGGTTCTTGGTACTCGAATTCATCTCAGTACAACCTTTCATCCCCAGATAAATGGTCAAGTAGAAAGGACCATTCAGACCTTGAAAGATATGTTGTGAGCATGTGCGATAGATTTTAAAGGTAGTTGGGATGCCCACTTTCCTTTGATTAAGTTTGCATACAACAACATCTAACAATCCAGCATTCAGATGGCTCTATTTGAAGCTCTCTATGGTAGGAGATGCAAATCTCTAAACACTTGGTTCGATTTGGGTGAGGCCATAGTTGTACGGCCTGACCTAGTATTTTATACCTTTAGAAAAGTTTAGTTGATTAGAGAAAGTCTTAAGATAGATCAGAGACAACAAAAATCGTACACAAATGTGCGTAGAAAGGATCTCGAGTTCGAGATTGGTGATTATATGTATTTGAAAATCTCTCCCATAAAGGGAGTGAAGAGGTTCGACAAGAAGGGAAAGCTCAGTACCTGATATGCCAGTCCCTTCAAAGTTCTAAGTCGTTTTGGCAAGGTAGCTTATGGGCTCGAATTGCCTTCATATCTAGCTTCAGTCTATCCAGTTTTTCATGTCTCCTTTTTAAAGAAGTTCATAAGTGACCCAGCAGTTGTAGTCCCTATAGAGGGCATATATGTTCAGAACAACCTCTCTTTCAAAGAGATTCTGGTCAAAATACTTGACTATCAGACTCACAGATTGAGGAACAAACAAGTCCTTTTAGTCAAAGTTCTTTGGTGGAATCAGTCCATTGAGGGAGCTACTTGGGAAGTAGAGGCAGACATAAAGACCAAGTATCCTTACCTCTTTTCCGCAAACTCAGGATCAACACAAGGAAATAGTTTTCCCTAAGCTTATTCAGTTTGATGTTCTAATTTTAGTTACAAACATAGTATCAAATACCATTGTATGTTCAGTCATGTGTTCATGAGTAAGTTCAGTCATGTATCCATGCATCAGATATGCATGTTCAGTATGAGAAACTCACCTTATCAGAAATTCCTATCATGTACTCATGAATCAACTCAGTTATGTACTTATGCATCAGATATGCATGTTGAGTGTGATAGTTTAGTATATCAATAATATCATTCCTATAGTCATGTACCAGATGTTCATGTCCATTAAGTATATTCAGCCTACTAGTACTCTTAGTTTAGCCAGTCTCATTCGAGAATGAATGTTGCCAAGGGGGAGATTTTGTAAGACCCAACAAAATTCCTAGCTTAATTCAGTCCTTTAAGCTTGTCAAGGGGTCCCCATACTTAGAAAATTCTATCTAAGTATTCAGACTTAGTTTATTTCTAGGCTTTCGAAAGTTGGCAATCTCATTTTCCGACCTTAAAGTCCTTTAAATATCTATATTTTAGTTAATTCATGATCAGGAAAGCCAATAGGTGTTCCCAGATAAGTTTCAGATTATTCGGACTTTGTTTGAAGCTCTTTTGGAATCCCAAAATAGTGTACCAACACTATCTTGGTACACCACATCACCTACCACATTGGTTAATATTTTCCCCAGCTACCAGCGTCAAATTCTAGTGAGTCAGGGCAATCTTAGTGCGACGCATTGGTGCTATCGATGCGCCGTGTTGACCTTCACGTCGACAATCCAGTTTTCACTTATTAAAAGACCTCATTCTTGGGGTTATTTGGGTCTTTTTCTCCTGACTCTCATCCTGTAAAACACGAGATTTAATACCCTAGGAAGCAAATAGACACATTCTTTCTCAATTTCTCTAAAGGACAAGCCTTAGGGTTTTTAAATTTCAAATCAAGAACTCAAGATTTCCACCATTAATTTCTAGAAATTCTTCAACAAGGTATGTAAAGTGTTCATCCAAGGGTCCCTTCCACCCTTGGAGTTAAAGAAACTTATTTTAAAAAAACATAAATTGTGAGTTCCACGTTGTGGGTTTGAATGTAATCACGTTGATGTTGTGGAATGTGTTCCAAGTTGAAATCTTTTTGCATTTCTTGATATTATGATAGCGTCTAAGTTGAATTTTGATTCTCTTATATTGAAACCCTTGAATTATGAAGTCATGATGTGTTAGCATTGTTTATCATACCCAAGTATAAAGCTACGACTACCATGTGTTTGATAAAATGCTAAATTGAGACTATGGTGCTTTTTGTAATCCTTTGGTTGTCTAAATGATCTTATGCTATACTCACATGTTCACAATGCCTTCCATTTTAAAGATCTACCTTGTATGTGTTTGATGGAATGCTCATGAATTGGATTACTGAAATTATGATGTGTTAGTATGCATTCCTATTCATGTGCAGGTTTATAACTTCCAAGTTATTGATGAAATGCCTTATAGATCATATTATGAGTTGTTGACTATTGTCAAGTATTGAAGAATTGTCTTGTATTATTATTTTCATGCTATCGAGTCCTGAGGGTATTTAATACCCAATAATTTAGATGTGTGCCTAGATCCAGTGTCAGTTACAAAATAGTCTCAATCATGTCACGATCAGTAGTACTCTAGTTCAGTCACAGAGCTCAGGAAAACTCAGTAAACTCAATTCAGTTCAGTTAATTAGTATAATCAGTAATAGGTCAGTCCAACCTAGTATGAATTAGGAAATTAGTTCAGTGTCTATTCAGTTGGGAGTAGGATTCAGCACCAAGTGAACCCAAGGATGGGGACTCACCTGCCAGTAGAGGGTGTGATCCTTCAAAGCAGTCCTTGTATTCCAGAACTACATATCCATCATAGGTTGAGACATCAAAACCTGCTATTTGAGGGTTAATGAGGTGGCTTAACCTAACAGTTGAGGGTCCCACCATTTTCATTAGAGTACCTGAAAAATGAGGGTAACTCTTAGCTTGTCTTTACCCATGGAACGGTATTAATACCCTTCCAACTGGGTTTACAGGTCGGACTCTAAATTGGTTAAAAAGGGATATATCGGTTAGATAATTACCTCCCACAATCACAGTCTCAGTCATCAGTAAAGAACTCAGATAGTTCTACAGATTTTAGCACTATCAGATACAGTCATTCAATTCAGTACTGAACTCAGCTAGTTCTATCAGCATCAGGACAGTCAGGAACAGTCACTCAGTAATAGTATATTAGTTATCAGTAATCTATGTTACCACTAAACTCAGTATCTTATATTATTATGACTTCAGATACAACTCCTATATTCATGCATATGTTTCTCATTCAGCCATGTTCATGTTATTTAGTTAGTTATAGTTCATGTATGTGAACCCTTGCATTCATCCAACCTTACTTTGAATACAGGTACATTCACATGTACTGACACATACTTTTCTCTTGCGCTATGGTGATTTATACCATAGGTTCAGACACTCAGGTTCTCAATCTCACGTAGATAGATTCAGATTCAGCCAACAGCAGTAGACTAGCAGTGAGTCCTCATCATTATAGGATATTCTATTATTTCATTATCTTATTATATTCAGTATTTCAGTAGATGGAGTTAGTTGAGGGATTGTCCCATCAACTCCATAATTTAGACAGTTCAGTTAGAGGTTTTTTAGACTAGAAGTTCAGACAGTGGTTCAGTTTCGGAATTTATAACTCATTTAAGTTTTATTTCAATTATTTGAACCTTATGGTATTTCAGCCCATTATTCGGTATTATACCATATTATCATTCAATTATTGCAGCAGGTACCAGTCATGGGTTAGCACGTGGTCCTTTGGGATTATGAGCATCGTGTAGTGTCTAGGGTAAAGACTCAGTGAGTTACACCTATGCTGGCTATGTAGTTCTGGAATGCATGGATTGCTTTTAAGAATCACACCCTCTGTTGGCAGGTGAGCCCTCATCCTTGGGTTCACCCGGTGCTGAATCCTACTCCTAACTAAAAGACACTAAACTGTTATATTGGACAAAACTGGACTAAATTCACTGAGATTACTAAGTGTTTCTAAGTTTTGTAACTGACTGAATTCTGTAACAGAATGAGAGTACTAATGATCGTGGCATGATTGATACTATTATGTAATTGAAATTGGCTATAAATAAACAGCTATGTTGGCGGGTATTAAATACCCCCAGGACTCTATAGCATAAAAAGTAAAGAAAAGCATAATCTTAAATAACATAACAACGTTCACTTGGTCATAATTCATTCATAGAGACATTCCATCAAACATTTGTAGTGCATTAACTTTTACATGAATGGGGAATACGTGTTAGCATGATATATTGTCATTATTTCATTCTTATAGAAAATTTATTAAGCACATTAAAAACATACTTGGTTCATTAAATCATAAACACTTAGGGTTAACATGATTACAACAATCAACTTGCAAATTGTAGGGTTTATCATGAATATCATGTAATTCAATATATACTTCAATCAATTCTTAGAACTTGTAATCTAAATCATGGATTAAAACTCAAACAACATCATGAACATGAATTCAATCTAATTCAAACATGAAAATCATAAATCATAAATCTTGTCTTTTAAAAAAGGATTCTTGAGCTCCATGGAAGGTAAGGATCCATGGATGAACATCTAACATACTTTAATTCGATGAGTTCTTGGAGAAATTACTGGGATTGGCCTTGATTCTTGAGAGTAAGGGTTTGTTTTCTTGAGAGATAAATGCCTTTTTATTTTGGGGAAAAGTGAATAATGAAAGGTTTTACACATTTTTAGGGCTTAAATCCCACATCTGGGTGGAATAAAATCATGGGAAAAAGACTATTTTAACTCTGGGCGCAACTTTAATTTTTTGTGAAATTTTCATGATCTAGACCCCTGGCTGTACGCGGCGTGATAGCGTGCCGTGTCACTGAAAAATGATGATTGAAAAATTGCAAGGTGGAGCGACGCGGTGGTATCGCATTGCCACTTTGTTTGCGAACTGAAAGAGCACCGCGACGTAGTGGTATTGCATTGGAACACTGGAAATTGACAATTGTGAACTGGGTCTATGACGTGATGTGCCAACGTTATGAAGCAGCACTAGAAATTGACAACTGCTATTTTGACACACTCTGTGATGCGCAGCTGGCCTGAATGATGATGTTTAACGACTAAAACTTAAAATCTTCATAACTTTTTACCCGGTTGTAGGATTTGGGCAAATTTTATATCGTTGGAAAGCTAATTGAATTTTCTACATAATGGCAGGCTCTAATCTGAAAATTACTGAGTATTTCAAAAATTGTATTTAGGATAACCCATGTACTGAGGTTTAATCTAGGCTAGGGAAATACAGGGTATTGCAATATCTCCCCCTTGGGAACATTCGTCCTCGAATGTGGCTAGTTAAGCTGAGATAATACTGGTAGACTGAATTTTACGTACTAAACTAGACATGCACAACTAAAGCATGATTACATGACTAGTTTGATAGACTAAATTTTCATACTGAACATGCATATCTGATGCATGTTTACATGGCTAAAATCGATTTACCAAATACATGACTGACATGTGGATGATATGAGATGGTAATTGATTCCAAGTTTGTAAAGATATTGAATATTGGACTGAGTAGGTGTAAGGAAGACTGTGATGATGTATGAGACACCATCTAACTGAAAGATGACTGAATAACTTAGTATGCTACTGAGGCCTGAGGAACACATGACATAACTGAACTTCACAGACCATTAAGAGTGTAATATGAGTCATGAGAACTAAACATACTGGGCAACATGAGTACGTGTGTTATGAACTGCATGACATGAGTTTGGAATTTCTGAACTTATGGAACCTGATTCATACTACAGAGTAAATTAGAACTCTTTATACTAGGAACTATAAGCATGCATGGTCTTCTACCATGTACTGTACAACCATCTCCCCCTAGCTTAAAGTCATCATTCTAAATCTATGTATAACTTAATAAACTCCAAACTAAACTGTCACCCCTTTACTTCTAAATTCTGAGATACAATAATACACATAAACACTAAACTCATCCGGAAGGACTACTCTTGATAACGTAAGTTCCACTGCTAGTACTTTCTTTTGATACCCAATTCTTAGCTTTCTATACCCCCAACAATCATCATATAGTAACATCAATACTGATAAATCTTAGAATTCGCATTTTTCCTTCTAATATCTCAATCATCAAAGATTCAAACTTAGATTTTAACACGTAACATGGATATCCACAAATCTTTAATAAACGTACTACTTTCATCATAGCCTGCAAGTATCACATCCCCAACATATATTTCAAATCTACACACTTAAGTTCTTGCATATACTACTTCAATCCTACTAATTCACCTTTCATACAACTAGCCCCATGAAATATAATCTGCTCAAATCAGATAATACTATCCCCATTTTACTGTTGCCAAACCCCTGGGTCCTTTCTTTTAACTCTAGGTCATATGCTATCATAGGATTCTGAGAAGGGATCTAAAAGAACAGATGACTTTGGCTAGATGCACAATTTTTCATGAATCATGAATGAAATCTTTCTTACTCATAAGGGCACTGGTGGGATAGTTTCAAGCCTGTATAAAATCCCATAACTATCTGTAAGGAATTGCCTGAGAAATCTCTATCTGTAAGGATTGATCAGTCTTGAGTGTTTTTCTTACCTTGAAAACAAGGCAGGGCTGGCAAGAATAGACCAAGATAAGAATCTTTATAACTTTATTAGAGGACCTTTCTATAGCACAATCTGAGAAATAAAAGAAGGGAAACTTTTTCCTAAAACATCTCATAGCCTCCTGTCCATAAGTATAGCGTGCTACACACCCATGCACAAGACTCTACGCGATGCGGTTCAGATTCCCTAGGACTCTATTGAACCTTAGGCTATGATACCAAGTTTGTAATGACCTAGGACTACCCCCTAGTTGTCATATGGTGCTTACGACCTCGAAGAACCACAAGCTAATCCATGAATGATATCTTCTGTGAGCACTGAATGATAATATTATAATTAATTCAGGAATAATAGGCAGAAGTGACATAAGGTTCAAAATATCTGAAATACTGATAAAATATATCATCTGTAAAACTGAATACTGTCTAAAATTCTAATCTGAAAAGCCTCAAACTAAAACTATCTGAAAGTGGAGTTGATGGGACATTCCTCAAACTAACTCCATCTACTAAAATATTGCTAAGCTAAAGTAATAAAATAAAAGCATATCCTCGATAGATGAGGACTCACTACTAAATTGCTACTGCTGGCTGAATCTGGCTAAGTGCGGTAAGGAACCTGAGCATTTGAACCTATGATATAAAATATCATAGCGCAAGAAATGGGTATGCGATCAGTACGTGGGAATGTACAGGAATGATAAATGAGGTAAGGCTGAATGCATAGGTACATATGCATGAACAATAACTAACTGAGTGATATGCAAGAGCTAGATAACATACATGGAGGATCTGTAACTACTGAACATACTGTGCATACAATAACTGAGTATACTAGAACTGAATCTGATAACTAATAACTAAATATACTAACAACTAAGTTACTAATAATTGAGTGACTGTATCTGACAGTTCTGAGTTCAATTCTGAAGACTAAGACTGAAATTGAAACTGCGGGAGGTAATAATCTGACTGATATGCCCCAAATAAGATGAGATAACTGAGATGGGGTCCTATCTGTAGCCCCAATTGGAAGGGTTTCAGTACCATGCCACAGGTAAAGACAAGATGAAAAGTAACCCTCTACAGGTAGGTTCTCTAAATGAGAATGGTGGTACCCTCTACTTGCAGGTAGAGCACCTCATCAACCCTCAACTGGTAGGTTTGATGTCTCAACCTACACTGGCTACGCAGATCTGAAATGAAAGGATTGCTTCTAAGGATCACACCCTCTGCTTGTAGGTGAGCCCCGATCCTTGGGTTCACTCTGTGCTGAATCCTACTCGCAACTGAAATACACTGAACTATTATACTGGACTGAATTCATTGAGATTATTGAGTTTTCCTATGTTCTCTAACTGACTGAATTTTACTGAGTTCTGTAATGGACTGAGAGTACTAATGATCATGACATGATTGATACTATTTTGTAACTAACACTGGCTCTAAATAAATAGCTAAGTTGTCTGGTATTAAATTCCCCTAGGACTTGATAGTATGAAAAGTAAAGAAAAGCATAATCTTGAATAACATAACAATGTACACTTGGTCATAATTCATTCATAGAGACTTTCCATCAAACACTTGTAATGCATTAACTTTTACATGAATGGGGAATACATGTTAGCATGCTATAATGGCATTATTTCATTCTCATAGACAATTTATCAAACACATAAAAAGCATACTTAGTTCATTAAATCATAAACACTTAGGGTTAACATGGTTACAACAATCAACTTGCAAATTGAAGGGTTTATCATGAGTATCATGTAATTCAACACATACTAGAATCAATTCTTGAAACTTGTAATATAAATCATGGATTAAAACTCAAACAACATCATGAACATGAATTCAATCTAATTCAAACATGAAAATCATAAATCATAAATCTTGTATTTTGAAAAAGGATTCTTGGGCTCCATGGAAGGTAAGGACCCATGGATGAACATCTAACATACCTTAATTCGATGAGTTATTGGAGAAATTCTTGGGATTGACCTTGATTCTTGAGAGCTAGGGTTTATTTTTTTGAGAGAGAAATACCTTTTGATTTTGGAGAAAAGTGAATAATGATGGGTTTTACACATTTTTAGGGCTTAAATTCCACATCTGGGCGGAATAAAATCATGGAAAAAGACTATTTTAACCCTGGGGGCAACTTTAAATTTTCATGAAATTTTTCCGTTCTGGACCCCTAGCGCGACACGGCGCTATCACGCCATGTCACCGGAAAATGAAGACTAGGAAATTGCATGGTAGCGTGATGCAGTGGTATCGCGTTGCCACTTTGTTTGCAAACTAAAAGTGCACTGCGACGCGGTGGTATCACGTTGGAACACTAAAAATTGATAATTGTGAACTGGGTCAATGGCGTGATGTGCCAATATCGTGGAGAAACATTGGAAATTGACAACGACTATTTTGACACACTCCGCGATGCGCTATTGGCCTGAATGATGATGTTTAATGACTGAAACTTAAAATTGGCATAACTTCTTACCCAGTTGTCAGATTTAGGTGAATTCGATATCATTGAAAAGCTAATTGAATTTTTTATGCAATGGTAGGCTCTAATTTATAAATTACTATGTATTTCAAAAATTTTATTTAGGATAACCCATGTATTGAGGGTTAATCTAGTCTAGGGAAATACGGGGTATTACAATGTAGGGATAAATACACAAAAATAAGAATCTTTTTCAAAGATCCCCAAGTGAGTAGCGAGCCACACTAAAGCATATAATGCTCAAGAACAGTATTTTTGAGTATCCCCAAAGACGGTTTTAATACTCATTTATCGATGACCTTTTGAATTGTCTATCTCATTTCTTGAGACCATGAAGGACAAACAAAGGGACCTTATCTTCTTTATGAATATTGTATTTAGAATTTTCCTAGAAAATAGTCGCTAGCAAAAGAGACTTTATGTATACTAAATATTTACTTTGAGCGTAGGCATGGTCAATAGAGACAACCCTATAAGGCCAAAACATTTAATATCTGTTAACACATAAGACACAAACACTGGCGTCAAAGATTCATCAGTATTTAATATCTGTTAACACGTAAGACACAAATGTTGACATTAAGGATATTATCAACATTTAATATCTATTGACACGCGAGACACAAATGTTGGTGTCGAGGATATCATCAGCATTTAATATCTGTTGACACATAAAATACAAATGCTTGCGTCAAGGATATCATCAACATTTAATATCTATTGACACGTGAGACACAAATGCTTGCATCAAGGATATCATCAGCATTTTAATATCTATTGACACGCGAGACACAAATGCTGGCATTGAGGATATCATCAACATTTAATGTTTGTTGACATGCGAGACATAAATACTGGAATTGAGGATATCATCAGCATTTAATATCTGTTGACATACGAGACTCAAATATTGGCGTCGAAGATATCATCAGCATTTAATAACTATTGACACATGAGACACAAATGCTGGCTTTGAGGATATCTTCAGCATTTAATATCTTTTGACATGTGAGACACAAATGCTGGTGTTGAGGATATCATCAATATTTAATATCTGTTGACACTTGAGACATAAATGCTGGCGTTGAGGATATCATCAATATTTAATATTTGTTGACATGCGAGACACAAATGCTAGTGTCGAGGATATCTCATTATTTTATGAATCAATATCTGAATGTATCAAGAGCACATGATTTAAAGGGACACTTTTAAGTCATTATCTAAAGACGGATGATAGATGAGATTTCCTAAGCATTGACAATTTGAGGGTCACCTATAAGTCATATTATTTAAAATAGGATATTGTGCAAGACTACCTATGAGTTTATAGACCATAGATCATCCGTAAGCCGCAACAATAGCCTACCTAGATAGTGTGCAAGGTTACCCAAAACTTGATAGTCCAAAGGTTATCCATAAGTTGCAACTAAATCCTTGCACGATAATATGTGTGATTATAAAATTAATAAGTCTAAGGGTTCTCTATAAGAAGCGTCATATCTAAAGATTGATTATGTGCAGGATTACCCCAAGACTAGAAATTTGAGATATCTATAAGTCATATTGTATCCAAGGCCGAATAATATGCTAGAATACGTGAGAGCTAGTGACTGGAGGGAAATCTGTAAGCTATCTCTTATCCATGGTCAGATAATGTGCAATATTACCTAAAATCTAGCAATTCAAAGGATGTCTATAATTTGCCTCATATCTAACATCAAATAATACACAAGATTATCCAGATATTGTCAATTCAAGGGAAATCTATATGTCATATCAATACAAAAGATGTGCAAGACCTACCGAGGTCACAAATACAGAATCAATGTCAATAACTGGAGAGGTTATCACTCAACATACAACAAGCATTATAGGTGACCAAAAGGGTTTCCATATCAACATAAGATTTCATAGTTGCAAGGACCATTCTGCATAAAGTGTCATCGGTGTCCAAAAGGGCCATCTCGATTTAACGACATATCTAATTGAACAATGAGCTAATTATGCAACAACCAAGAGGATTGTTATGTGTATTGTCACAAGTTATTTTCTTCCAAACAGGTACATAAGAGGATGACTTCACTTTTTTGTAAATGACTTAGGTGGAGATATGGTAAAAGACTATGTACCCCTTTTATGAATTGTGTTTATTACTAATAATTTTTATTTGAGATAGTCGAGAGCATCCAAGAGGATAAAAATCTCAAATCAAAACCACAGGTGAGGATGAGTCCAAAAAGGATGCAGCACAATGTGGAACTTTTTTATGGTAACAAAATGGGACAGTCTGAAGTGGGACGTCAAACTCTTTGGATGCGAGCTAAAGGATGATCACCACCACCATCAAACCACACCCCTATTAGAAGGCATGTGGTTATTTTGGTATATTCTGGTTTTAGCTTCACCTTTGGGATATTTCTAAACTCATAGCAAGTGTAACCTTCTCTCTCTTTCAAATTCAAGTGATAGGACACCTAGAGTTTTAGAAACTATTTCCAGGTAAATTCTTACCTATGGATGTAAAGAGCCCCACATTTATGGTTAAGAGGTTACAAACCTTTTTCATAACTCGAATAACTTGTCACTCATCTCGAGTCAAAGATCGTCTAAAATAAAAGACTATCTTTCCTACCGATCAAGTTGAACTACAAGCAGTCCGATTCTCTAAGTCTCAGGGATATGTAGGCTGGGCTCTATGTTGAAAACTTGACTGTATTCTAACTTCTCCCCAATCCTCTTAATCCTCAGCTTTTCAATTTCGCTAAAATTCAACAATCGAGATAGCTTGTGATTTCTTTAAAAATCATGCTATAAGTCAAGATTTATGAACTACAAGTGGACTAAATTCTCATGTAACCTGAGATATATAGAAAACCCGATACCGGGGTCAATCCATAACTCCATAAAACTCGTGCGAAAAGAACCTGCTTTCAGAAATGAATTTATGGTCAGAAAAAAATTAGGAACGTCAAACTCCCTTTGCCCAGGGTTTCTTACATCCACCCTACCCAAAGGAAAGGGGCAGTTGTTGACACCTAATTTCTTCCCTCCATAACTAAGTTTAACTTTGAGTTTCTTTGATTTTAAATGAAATTATAATATTTATTTTATCAGAATAAAAAGCTTTTTGAAATATTCATCTGAGTAATTTTTCCATTTAAGTAGTGATTATATGTCATCGTATTTAATCATACGTAATTATATAATTTTTTTACTTAAATATTTATTCTAAAGAATATCGAATTTTAATCAAAACTTATCTAGAGAATTAATTTAAATAGTTAAAGTCTTGATTTGATTATAATTTGTTCTGAAAAATAATTTGGAGAAATATGTATTTGATTTTATTTAACTAAGAAACTCGAGATTAAACTAGTCATTCAATTTTTTTCAAATTTTTATTAAATTTAGTCAATTTATTAAATTATACCTTAATTGAAATCGACTTGGCCACAATTACAATGCAATTGGTAAATTGATTTTCCACTAGATTAATATTTAAATCCTGCATCATGCTCCTCAAATTCAATCACCTTAAATCTATGAGGGAGGTTAATACTTGGAAACATGCCTCATTCTTTATATGGAACATCTTCATAACCCATAAGTTCCCGAGAAATTTTCATAGCCTTTTTTAACACTCTTTATTTTCCTGCCATTTTCTCTTGCTGTTCTATCGTGCTAGCTAAAACTATACCCATTTCAATTCTAACCCAACACAAAACATCCCAGCCAACCTATTACCACTACAATATCTGCCCCACACCTCCATTGCTATAGCCCAATAACACACCCTTGCCTAGCTACCCAACCCAAATAAAGATAAAAACCATCAGCAGCCTAAAATTAAACCAATTTTAGCCCACCAAAGCAAATAACCCGACCTAATTTTACTTTTTTATCTTTCTTCAACAATAAAATGCAACAATGGTTGTTTCAATTTCAATAAACAACATCAAACGAAGAACCCAAACCAGCTCCGATAATAGTAAAACTGACCCAAACCAGCTCTGATAACAACGAAACTCAACCTGACTCTGTACACACACATCTCACGCGATAGTATGATGAGGTAGGTCCAAGAATCTTCTAGAATTTTCCCAGGTGTCTTCCTCAACCATTAATTCTGCAATTCTAGGGTGTAATGGTACAAATTTATACATATTTGAAAGAATTTCATTGGTTCTTGAGCATGATTCATTTTCCCCCAATTTCATTAGCCAACCATTTTAAGTTTTCTCAAGAAAATCCAACTTAGTACAAGTTATTGGCTGGAAATCTGGTCCTTAGCTGGAATTTTGAAAATAACCTTGTTAAAATTCCCCAAATTACCCCCAAATATTTTTTCCCATATCGATGGAAGTATGGAGCTGAGCCTAGGATTTCCCTCTATATAAGGCTCATTATAGAGATAAATTTCCCAAGTCTCTTGAAGGTTAAAAAAAATATCAAGCAAAAAAAAAGTCTTATTGTCTTTAGTAAAAAAATATTTTATGAGAAGTCGTCGAAGCTTTTGGAGTCAAAGTGAAGCTTTTCCGTGTTGGTCGAGATTTCATCGGTGACTCGAGTCTCATTTTGCTACTCCGAAATAGGTGATGCTTCTTTCTTTAGTTTTCATTTTCCTTTTTTTGTCATTTTATAATCATAATAGATTTTGCGGTAGCCTTGTGTGCTGGAACTGCTTGTTGTATAGGCCTTAGAAGGCTATAGGTTTCTCGGTTAAGTGTTTGTTTGAAGAAATCATCTTCATTAGCTTGTTTCATTTTTATTAAATGATGTCCGATTTACTAGTCGTTTCATGAGAATTGTTCTATAAGCTCGTTTTACATATTTCCTGTGTACATAATAGTTTCATTTGAAAATTTATCTATTTTTAAATATACGTGATTATTGTGCTTGATTTGAATGTGAGAGTAAGTTGTAATCGGCAATATGTGTTAGTATCTTTGTTGTGGTACCGTGAAAGTCGTTCTGTTGAAGACTTAGATTCACTGTAGGGCTCCTCTATGACATTTTGACACATGATTCTTAGTGATTCGTCAAAAAAGAGGATGAAAAAGGCCTTAAATAACCCACAACATGTATTTTTTTCTACTTAGTTTGCTTTGCATTATTGAATAAGTTGTCTAAACATGTTTTGAACACAATTGTTATTGTGGATCACTTCATGAATCAATAGTTTAGTAGTTTATCCATACTGAAACTAATTGTGATGGAATAAAGAGTGTCTTTTTGTGGTAATCTCAATGCATTTCATTAATATTTGCCAGATAACAAGCTAACAAGACTGTGTGTGTTGATGGTTTTGGAAGTACCAGAAAGATATAGATTTTTATTTTTTATAATTCTGATTAAAAATTCTCTATTAATTTTTATGATGATTGGAAATTTGATGTTTTTGCCTATTTTGTTATTACGGGTTGGTTCATGACATAACATTTTGGTAGTTCTATCACTGGAACTTATTAGTGATGGATTCTATTATTGTCTGTGGTAATTTGTGTTTATTTATTTTATTGTGTGCAATTTATTCTTTTGAAACAACTTCTTGTTTATATTACTTGGTGGGGTGTGTGTTTCAACATTATGTCTTTGGGTTATTGCTGTAATTTACCTCAATTTATTTCGTATTGACTTTCCAAGAGTGTGAATATACTCCCAAGCACGGGTCCTTATTTGGATTAAATAATTTTTACCCAAGTATTTATTTCCTTTTCTTTGATTGGTTTCCTCGAGTTGGTGTTCATTTTTATCTTCGCATGTTCAAATAATTAGTAGAAGTTAGTTGGAAAAAACTGCATACTTTGCCTTTGTGTTTCCCAAGTCTTTTTTCTTGTCTATTTTTTTTATTTGAGAATTGGTTGGTTGAAATATAAGATTCATTTTTATAAAATTTCATATGGTCTTTCGCTGATTGAATTGACATAAACCTGTCTTCTTATTTTCCATTGGCTCTTGATTACTCATTAGAATCCAAGTCATGTTTTAGCCGACCACATATTAATTTGCTTCATGTTTTCTTTCTTTCTTTAGTTGAGAGTTGTACTAATTATTCGTAGTTTTTCCTTTTAAGTGTTTGATCATGTACTAAATGTCCTTTACCCTGCCTCTCTCCCTAAATTTCTTGATTAAATATTAGTATGTGTTTTATTTTTTCTTTGTTTGCATGAAAATCATTTGAGTCCTACATGGAGTCTTCCCCTTTTTGCATATCCATCATGGGACAATGAGGCTTATTATTTTAAGTCAAACCCGAAATAAATTCTAAAGTCAATCATGTGGCGTATCGGTGCAAGAAAATAGAAGAAGATGAAGGATGAGTCAAAAACTCACTCTTAAAATTGCTAAGAGACTCGAAAGTCTCAATTATGTTATTGGTTTGATTTATTTATTTATTCGGGGCTCAAAGCCAAAGTTGTATATTAATCTAGGTGAAGCGGGTTTTGGGCTAAAAGGTCCAAAAAATAGTCTATGACAAATTATGGGTTAAAAGCGCGATATTTAGATTAGGACAGGTGCAAGTGGGACAAAAGTCCAATTAGATTAGGACAGGGATGATGGATTTGGGCTTATGAGACTAAGTCTTCGATTTCTCTCCTTTACCCTTTATCTGCTTATTTGCTACTTATTTGCTTAGACTTAGTTAAATTCCCTATTAAGTCGTCAAATTGATTTTTAAACAAGTTTGTTTTTACTTTCCTTTTTTCAAAGGAAGCAACTTTTCTTTTAGAAGTTAGTCAAAAGAATCATTTTCAAATAGTCCGGATAATTTCAAGTTAGCGGATATTTAGGTGACTTAAAAACCTTCTAAAATGTTAATGAGAACCACTTACCTAGAATTTTAAAACTTAGATGATTTCTTCTATTTTGAATTATTTGAGTAACTTCTAAAGATTTTCTTAATTCCTTTTTTCAAACAAATTAAGTGGCGACTCTGTTTTGTTTTGAAATTTTCTTTAAAGTTTAGACATAGTTTAAAAAGTCAAAATCAATATTTTCTAACCCTTCAAAATCGAAAAAGGACAAAACAATCACTGATCTTCATACATTAAGGTCAATGTGTTTGATGATCTTAGAAAGATATGGAACAAAGAGCATTTCAAATTGTTTGAAATTTTTTCATTTGAGCATTTCTTAAGTATGCATAATCTTAAAGTGCAGCCGCAACTCCTTCATAATCTATTTGCATGGAGAGATGAATAATGACAAGGATAATTTGTTCATATTTAGTATTAATGGAAATATATTGCATTTTGACAAGAGAAAATTTTGTATAGTCAGCAGATTGAAATGTAGTAAGAATACTAATTTTGTTTCTGATTCAAAAGTTAAAAATAAATTAATGAATAGATATTATCCAAATCTGACAAAAGTCAGAAGATCAAATTTTTATGTTGATTTTGTTGATAATGATATGTTTTTCGAGATGAAGATTTTGCAACATTGAAATCTCATACTTCATAATCAGATATCTCAAACTCGATTTACGAGAAATTTTTTTTAAGAAGTTTCATTTTGACTTGTTAGAATATGGTTAATACTTGAAATATGATTGGGGCAATGGGTGATTCAATGTTCTACAAAAATCATGTTGTAATGATTTGAAAACGAATTCATCATCTTTTATATTTGGTGACTTTCATCCGGTGCTTCAAATTTTATGAGTGTTGTCTGAACATTGATAAATTTGTTGCTACTCATTTTGGAGTTCAAATTCCTTGAATTTTAAGCTGGGAGTCATTTAAAGACCTCATTTATATTGAGTATTTGCAGACTACAAAGTTTAAGCTTCAAAACAAGGTATTGGTTACATGTTTGCAGTTATTTTTTATTTTATTATTTTTGTAGTACACAACAAATTTATATGTATATTTATGTATGTTATTGATACGTACTAAAAGTATTTTAGTTCATACCATTAGTTGTAAGTCTTAAATTTTTAACTTAAGTTTTGTTTATATGTCGTATGAGTTTAGAGACCATGTGTTTACCGACGAAGAGATGGTGGAATTCAAGCTGGGAACTATTCATCAAGACAACTTCAATCAAAAGATCCTCATTGTGCAACACATTCTAAATCAACGGTAAATGAAGATGCATTCCTTGAATTAAAGAATAAAATTACTAATATATATTTTGTCAATATAAGTTATACTTCTACTAGTTATATTTTTCATCATATGTAGTATATTAGTATAATGTGGTTAATTTTTTAATGTATATCTTTATGCCAATGCTAATATGTCTATTTTTTTTACTAAAAGGTTTGTTTTCATCTATATGTGTATTCTTATAATATACCAAATCATTCAATATATCAAATTTTTATATTACTTTTGTATCATTAAATATATCTTTTCTTATTTTACTTAAGAATTTTACAAATGTGTAAGTACAATTTTTCACAAAAAGGAGTGTTCATAATTTTTATCATCATAATTTAATTTTGTTTGTAATGACCCATTTCTTTATTACTAAATTATCCATGATGAATTAATGAAAAATCTTATTTTTCACTCCTCAATTTTAACATGAGTCCAAAATAGCCATAATTTTATTTATTGTGTAGCCGCAAACTTTTTGGCTAAGATTTAAATCTTTTGATGTGTCTAGATAGACTCAATTTCGGTTAATTTAATTATTCATAAGTACTAATATCAATACTTTAATTTGTAAGTTCTTTAGGTATGAATTAAGACCGTACAATATCCCCAATACAAAGTTAGGTTTAAAATTTTCTTTCGATAGAGTTTCGATATGAGTTTCTAGTAGGGATGACTTCAAATGACCATATCTCCTAGAATATAAGGAGAAAGGGAGCCCAATAGCCACCAAATGAAAGATCTCTGAGTTCTCTCTCCAATGCAACAAACTGTTCATTAATCCAAATTTGGAATAAAAAAATATGACCGTTTTACTAAGTGTGGTACGACCTGAAATGGGAATTTTACTATAGCAAGAATATTGGTTCTATTTAAATCAATTTCGGTATTGTTTTAGGTCTAAAACCCCCAAAATTCATTCCCCAACCCTAGAGAGGTATTTACCAATGCTTAAGGTGAAAATCTTTTGTTGAGTTAAGTTTTTTCATTATTTTCTTCGACTTTTAATCCTTTATGATCTTAGAATCCTTAGAAAGACCTTTAATAGTGGATTTTTTTAGAGAAAAAATCTTATGGGTGTTTTTAGTATGACCTAAAGTTGATGCTAAATTATAAATTAAAGATTCCTAACATGAATATCCTAAACTAGATTATGAATTTTGATGGTTAGGAACCTTGAATTCCGTAAAGATGAGACCTTTATCATAAAAACTCCATTAATATAAATGGGTTAAGCTTGAAAGAGCTAGTTAATAGCTAATTGACCTTGAGGAATGATATAGACTTTTAATTAAAGATAGAATTAGTGAGTTTGATCCCCCTATATATTTATTTAAAGAGTAATTATTTAATTACTCTTATTATTGCTTGATTTCTAGATGATTGATTCCTTCAAGACATGAAGGAAAGGAAAGAGCATCCTTGTTACAACTTGCTTCTTCCAAAAATTTGACGTCTAGGTAGACTATGATTAATGAGTAAAATACTGTGTTATTTTTTATTTTCATAGTTTTGAATTGATGGGAGATAACATGTCCAGGCTTGCAGGCATGGAGTTGAGGCGGATAAAGATGTAAGAACTTTACTCCTAAAAATTATGTTATTGATTGATTATGTGTTACTTCTATGATACTATGTGTTATGTTCTTGGAAGAAAATTATTTATGAATAAAGTGTACAAGCGTGATGTTATTAAGTTGTTCTAGTGATGAATCTAGTTGAGTTATAAAGATATTAAGTTGTATGTTGGGAAATAATGTGATGAGGAGAATTATGCTAGGGTCAAATATTGATGAACATGGTAATATCTAAGGAAATGGAAACGGTAATGCAAATAAAGGGATAATAGAGATGATTTAGTATTGTATTGTGGTGGATGGTGTGAATTAGGGGTGTCAAGTGGGCCGGGCTGACCCGGCCCGAACTGGCCCAACCCGACCCTATTACCTAACCCAGCCCGGTTTGACCCGGCCTGGTAAGCCCTAGGGCTTTAGGGTTCCGGGTCCCGAGCCGGTTATTTTGTTAAAATGGGCCCGGCTAACCTGGCCCAAACCAAGCCCGGTCCAGGCTCGCCGGTTAACCAGCCCGGCCCGAAAAAATTAAAAAAAAAAGATATTTTGGAATTTTGGGCCAAACTAGCCGTTGGCCGAACGGCTATATAGTTGTTTTTGGGTCCAAACGGCTAGTTTGGGCCCATTTATTAAAAAACAAAAAAACTTTAAAAAACATTTTTTAATCCCAAAAAAAAATCTATAAATACCCTACAACTTCAAATCATTTTTCACTCTCTCAAATCTCATTCTCTCTCAAATCTCAAGTCTCAATTCTCAAATATTCAATATATTTAATTTCTTAAAGTGTTCACTTTAATTTTTTAATTTTTCGTTTACAAAGTACGAGCGGAAGTTTCTAAAGTCGCAATCTTTGGATACTTCCAAAATTTGGTATTTTCGTTCCATCTCTTACATTTAATTTTTATTTATTGTATTAATTATTTAATATTTAATTTTATTATATTTGTGTATTTTGAATATTTTTAGTTTAATTTAATTTATATTATGGATAAATTAAGAAACCTCGCTACTAAAGGTGTTAAAATGTTTTGTCCCGGAAGCGGTAGTGGTAGTAAAAAGCAAATTACTAGAGGTAGAGGTAGTTCAAGTAGTAGATATACCCGTGTGTCTTCGCCTCCGGTACAACTTGGTACACCTTTTGAGGAAGAAATAAGTGTAGGTGCTCACGATATGGATTATGTAGAAGCTCAGGAAAATTACGGTATAGAAGAGGAAAATGAAGTAGATGCGGTTAATTTAGACGAAGATAATGAAAATATTGATGAGACACCCGCAGTAGGAGATGCTAACATTAGATCTGAATCATTTAATCTCCCTTCCCGTCCTCCCATTGCCCCAAAACCTCATAAAAGAGGTAGTATTGCATGACAATTTTTTGAACGTATATCAGATATTAAGCTGCAATGCAATATTTTTCAACAAATATATAAGCATAGAAGTGGAGGCAATCAAGGGGGTACGGGTACGTTAATGAGACATCTAGCTGAAGATCACAAAAGAGAGTTAAATATTCCAAAAGGTGGTGGGGATGTTGGTGGGTCAACGCAAACTAGAATGGACCCAGCAACAGGTCACGTAGCGAAGAAGTATAATAAATTGAGGGACAGGGAAGAAATAGCTAAAATGGTAGCTGTGGGTTATTTGCCTTTTAGTTTTCCTTCTTCTAATGCCTTTATTCGTTATATACAAGAAATTTATAATCCTATGTTTAATGGTATTCCTAGAATTACTTATCGGTCTGATATTTTTAGACTCCATTCACAATATTGTTTTTATTTATCAACATTGTTAAAAAATATTGAATGTAGATTGTCCCTAACTTCTGATCTTGGTCGTGCTGTAAATAAAAATGATTATTTAACCGTTACTTGTCATTGGATGGATAGTAATTTCATGATGCAAAAACGTATTCTTTCTTTTTTATATGATGAAGATCGTAAACATACTGAACAATTTATTGCTGATTCTATTGTTAAAATTGCCGGATATTATGGTATCGAAAATAAAATTTTATGTATTGCTTTTGATAATGCTTCTAACAACAAGACTGCTATAATAAAAATAAAATCTATGCTATCTCTGCCCTTGCCTAAAATTTTTCATATTAAGTGTGCATGTCATATATATAATTTAATTGTAAAAGATGGTCTTGACTTTTTTGAGCTTTATATTGAAAAAATTCACCTTGCCGTTGGTTTTATTCAAGGAAATAATCGTAGATCGAGAATTAAAGAATTTAAAGTTAAATGTCAAGAAAATGGACTTACACCGATTTTGATGCCTGAGGATATTGATACTAGATGGAATTCTACGTATGAATTTTTAAAAACTTGTTATAAATATAGAATTCCTATTACACTAGCTTTTAACCAACATTGCGGTTCATTTGCTGATTCTGCTGATTGCATGCTACATAATTCTAATTGGGTTGTAATTAATGATCTTGTTAAGTTTTTAAAAAATTTTTATGTAGCTACGGTTGAATTTTCCAGTGCTTATTATCCTACTGTTTGTAATATTTTGGCATATATAGCCGATATTTTTGGTTTACTCAAAGAATATAAAAATAAAGAAGGCTATAAAGAAGCTGTTGGCGCCATGTTTATGAAATTTAAAAAATATTTTTTCCGATTCCCCCTATTTACTTGGTTGGTGCTATGCTAAATCCGTGCATGAAATATAATCATATGTGTCACTTTAGTACTCTTATTTATAATAACTTAGAAATAAATACTAACCATGATTCTGAACAATTACAACCTAATTTGTGGACGGCTACGACTGATGCAAAGGATTATATAGAAAAATTATATAATCACTATGCTGATTTATTTGATTTAGCTGTACCTACAAATATCACTCCAACTGTCGCTCCTCATCCTCCCGATGAGCCATCATCTTCTAAAAGGCCGGCACATAGTGGTTTTTCTGATTCGTTTTATGATTTAAATTGTTGGAACAATGTTGATGAGAGAACTTACACATCAACTTATCGGGAAGAGCTGAAATATTATCTTCATACGGCACTAGAGGATTGCAGACGATGGATCAACACGTTGGATTGGTGGAGGAGTAATGAAACACAATATCCTGTGCTTTCAAGATTAGCTAGAGATATCTTGAATGTTCCAATGTCAACCGTTGCATCAGAGAGCGCCTTTAGTCAGGAACGATAGCAGCTTGGAGACAACCGACACTCATTGGGAAGCAATGCAATGAATGTTCTAGTTTGCATCAGAGATTGGATTAGAGCTGAAAGAAGAAACCAAGGAATGGAACCAGAGCCGAGCGACAAGCTGAAACTTGAAGAAATTATGACTTCACGGGAGAACTCAGCAGAATCAAGTCCAATGCATGGTTTTTCCCCCGTTGACTTCGACTATCCTATGCAAGTTCCCATTAATATTAACATGAATGAGTTGGAAAAACTGATGCATAATTTATTGATTTTTCATTCATGTAAATCATAAATTTTGGATCATTTTGCAATCAATGAAATTCCCCAAATTCATTCACTCCTTCATCCTTGTTTTTTATTTTTTTTCATTTAACGATTTAAAATTTTAAATTGAATTTCTAGTTTTCTACTTTAAATTAAAAACTTACTTCTAATATATTATTAATTTACTACCAAATATTATTAATTTATTATATTAAGTAACATATGTTTTGTATATTTGTACATATATCTTCTATAGAAGTGTATATTTAACGTATACATATGTATATGTTCTATAAATTAGTATATAAGTATATCTATATATATTGTAATGTATATAATAATGTAGTATATTTTATAAGTAGTAGTATATATACATTGAATGATGCGTATACACGTGTATATATAACGTATACATGTGTATATGTTTTATAAATTAGTATATAAGTATATCTATATATATTGTAATGTATATATAATGTAGTATATTTTATAAGTAGTAGTATATATACATTGAATGGTGCGTATACATAGAATAGAGTGTATATATGTCAATAGATCTTCTATAGACGTGTATATTTAACGTATACATGTGTATATGTTTTATAAATTAGTATATAACTGTACAAATATATATTGTAATGTATATATATTATAGTATATTTCATTTAAAGTATTACATATACATAGAATAGAGTGTATATATGTGAATGGATCTTCTATAGACATGTATATTTAACGTATACATGTGTATATGTCTTATAAATTAGTATATATATTGTAGTATATACTTTTTTTAAAGTAGTACATATATATTGAATGGTGCGTATATATGTGTATATATCTTCTATAGACGTATATCTTTAAAGTATACAAGTGTATATGTTTTATAAATTAGTATGTAAATATATATATATATATATATATACATATTGTTGTATATATATATATATATATGTATATTGTAGTATATATTTTATTTAAAGCAGTACATATATATTGAATGGTGCATATATATGTGTATATATCTTCTAAAGTAGTATATATTTAATGTATACATGTGTATATGTTCTATAAATTAGTATATATATATATATATTGCAGTGTATATATATATATATATATATATATATATATATATTTTACTATTATAGCATATGTTTTATTTAAAGTAGTATGTATAGTCATATATAATTATATATTGAATGGTACGTATATATGTGTAATTGCTTATATATTTTTAAAAGAATATATATTGTATATATTGGAGTGTATATAGTGTATATTGGAGTGTATATAGTGTATATTGGATTATTTATTTATTTTTTAAATGGGTTTGACCGGTTTTTAACCGGGTTTGACCGGGTTTTGGTGGTTCGGACTAGGTTGGGTTGAGTGGGCCTGGTTAGGGTGGGTTTTAATTTTTTTATTGTTTGACCCGGCCCGGCCCGGCTTGATTAACGTCAAACCCGGCCCTTAACCGGCCTCAACCCGGTTAAAATGGAAGGGCCGATTCCGGGTTGGCCCGGCCCGACCCTTTTGACACCTCTAGTGTGAATTAATGCGACTAGACTATGCTAGTAGAGCATATAATCTCGTTAATAGAGTTGGAAAATTGTAAATTTCATAGAAAAAGTGTCCTAATGATATTGTAGTCTTAGTGAAATTATATTTCATTTAAGATCTCATGATTTCTTTTCTTTGATTCTATCTTTTGATTTTGTTGATTAACACTGATCGACCGATGATGCCTACCAGTACATGTGTTTGTACTGACCCTACTCTTCTACATTCCCTTTTGAGGTGTAGAGTGGATTCAGGTTAGTTTGCAGTTACTAGATGGATGACGATACTTAGTTCAAAGTAAATTACTTCCTTCCTGGCAAATGTTGGAGTCTTTCTGTTATTTATTTTACTGTCATCCTATTGAGTAATAGGTAGCTCTTGTACATTTATGACCAGGTCTTGAGATAGTATATGAAATTTTTGAAAAGTTTATTTGTTGTTATTTAATTTACTTTTTTATATTTAATTCAGTATTTTCTTAAAAACAGAAGTCTTTCACATATTTTAGTTGGATAATAAGGGTTCTCCTAGCTACTTAGGACAACGTAGGTGCCCACACGATTCGTTAATTTAGATCATGATAGTTGGTATCTAAGCTTAGGTTCACCGATCCCACATATACAAGGAAGGTCAAGTAGAGTTCTATAGATTGGTGTGTAGGGCCCCACATCCAATCTTTGAAAGGGTATGAGGCATATAGTAGTCATTTTCTTTTATTTATTTCCATTGTGCTATCCTAATATTTAACTATTGTGTTAGATTCAGTTGGTATCTAGACGATTTTAATTGGCATCTCGACAAAGGCCAATTGAAATGCAGTTGATTTAAATTGGTGTCTCAATAATTTTGAATTGAAATCTAGGAGATTAAATTGGTATCTATTAAAGAAGTGAACTTATTTGGTTGCTTATGTTTGATATTTGGCTGAACTTAGGTTGCTAGATATTGTCATTGTTATGAATTGTTTTCATTTGAATTTTAGTGATGAAAATTGACTAAGTTGCTTTTGTTGATAATTATAATAGGATTATTGATTTCTTGTTAATGTGAAATTAGTAATTCTGTGGTGCTTACTTGTTTTTGGTACTATTATACTGATGAAATTAATGACATAAGAATTGAGTGGATGATATGAGAACATGATGCCAGGGAAAGATAATAAGAAACACATGAATAAAAGACTGAGGTGATATGTGTATTTCTTAATAAGAGGTTTTCGGTAATGATATTATGGATGTATCCACGTGTGGTTTGGTTATTTGATAGAGAAAAACTACAAGAAGTGACAAAATTAAGACCATAATTATGATAAATAACAACACTTTCACAAAATTATGTTTTATAGAATAAATAACATTGATTTGGAGTGACAGTTACCAAGGGATAACTTCCCCTATTTTCAGTCCAACACTTTATCTCTTTCCTTTCTTACTTTGCCTTTTAATTTTATCTTAAATAACTCCTATTTTTTAGATTTTCATTGCATTTTCTCACGTTTTCTTACCTTATAGATAATGATTGTGCTCCACTAACTAAGGTAACTATTAATTTGCAGTTATTGCACGTTATTTATTTCATAGATTCTTTATATTTTGTATTTTTTTGTTCATCATTGTTACTGGGATTTTTTTTTATTTTTGAGATATTTTTTGTTGTATGATTGTGGAGTTCTTCTTTAACGGCAGATCACACACCTTATAGAAGATTAAATAGAGTATACCACCCATCAATTTAGTTTCTAATAATACATCATAATTTAGTATTGGATTAACTCAAGATGAAGTTGTTAAAGTGGTTTCTACTTCTATACAATCCAATAAATCAGTGAACATCGGAGGTGAGGTTGAAGCACCGTAATGATCGAGAGAACATAGCCATAATTATGAAACAAAAAAGTTTGAAAAAACCTTCATCTCCAAAAACCCCCAAAATACATAGATCTGAGAAAAAAAGAAAATCAAAACAAATCAGAGAATCAAGCATAATTCCAAGTTCTGATGTTGAAAACTAATCTGAATATGATTCGGAAGAAGATAAAGACATAGAGTTATTTGTATATGTATTTATTATCTAATGGGTACTAATTTGTATTTATATACAAATCTTGTTATATATATATATATATATACATACATACTTGGGAGATGTGAATGTATTTGTATTTTTGTATATACATATGAAATTTACATATGTATTTTTGGACAATTTTGGGTTTGTATTTGGATTGTCCTATGTCCTTTTAGAGGCTAACATATGTATCTGTTTGTATGTATTTATTTTGTATATGTATTTATTAGCTAATGGGTACTAATTTGTATATATATATATATATAAATCTTGTTCCATATATATATATATATATATATATATATATATATATATATATATAGAATGGTCAGATATGTATTTTATAAATACATATGCAGATATATATATATGCATTTTTGTATTGTAAATACATATGCAGATCTGTGTGTCTATGTATTTTGTATATTTTTGGGATATGTATATGTAGTATAAATATCTATTTTTTGGAAAAGCAAAAATCTTAATCATTAATGGAATAACCAGTAATGTAATTTTTGCAAGAACCCTAACTAATATAGATTTATTAGTTATGTAATTTAAGAAAAAATCCTTTAATAAGAGTCATTTATGGAAAAGGAATCCTCATCTTTAAATGTATGGAGTAATTTAAGCGTTTGATATTTGTTATCAAACTCAACTGATAAATTTCGCTGGTATATGTATTTCGGTAGAAAACTTTACCTAAAATACAAAAACAATTTTCTATTTTATGCAATTACAAAAACTCCTATTTGTGGGTTTATGGTTGCTACTTATGAATTTTTTTCTATTTGATAGTATGTGGGGATTCTTGCGTGCTCCAGTCATTGAGACTGTATTGAAATTCTTGTGCAATCCTATTATTTGAAATTGTAACTAGTTCCTTGTATGGACTGCTAAGTGATATTATCTTTGAGTTCCTTATGTGAACGGATTCTTAATGTTTGGAGAAATAATGAGTTTTAAATTAAAGTGACCAAAATTAGTGAAGATTGTTGATACCTAACGAATTTGATTGATAACTTGTTTGAAATATGATATTGATAATGAGACTGTTAAAAATCTCTACCCAATTGGTTTTGTTTGATCTAGCTGATATGCTTGTTATGTGGGATAAATTTGAGGCCGTTAAGAGTTAGTGAAACCTGTAGTAAAAATGCAGTAATGTAGAACAAAGAATGACCCCACCCTTGTATGTTGCTAAGTGTGATGGCCCTCTATATCATAAATTGATGATAGTAATATAGAGTTTACTTAGCTTGATAATGAAGTGTTTGTCGCATGATTAGTATTGAGTTAGAGATTTTTTTGACAAAAGTTTAGAAGTGAATTTGTGTATTTCAATAAACTTTGAGAAGATAAATAATTATTGACTTGACCTTGTGGCTGAATTAGGAATATATACATTTTATAGATTCAATAGATATATAACACTTTTAGAGGGTAGTAATCCCTACGATGAAGGAAATGGAAAATAAAATGACTTTATTACACTCATATGATAATTAAGAATGACCCCGAATGGTAGAATATAAGTGCATTAGTAAATGGCATAGTTGATCAATCCTTGGATGCTACTTGGTGGATATTACTTATTGAGTGGTTAAGGTTTGGTGATTATATGAGTATTGGTAAATCCAAAGAAGGACTGTTTGTATGCTTAGTTTATGTGAATTTTTGATGGCTAATAGTCATAATTCTGTGTAATATGGGAGATTTTATGTTGACACCAATGTATATTAGTAAACACTAAGCTTCAATTTTGGTTGATATTGAGGTGTAAAGGATAGTGATTGTGAAATGATGATGCTAGTTTTATAGAATAAATTTAATAGTCTTGATTGAGTTCATGTGGGTATCTAAGTTATGTAAGTTGTAAATGGTGTGGTGACTTACATATGATCAAGATGTAAATTCCGCATCAGGTAGTCTTGGCTAGAAATTAAGTCAGGTGTCTCAGGGAGAGTTTGTGTGTTGCGTGGATTAGGTGTGACTTGTCTAGTATTGAAACTTGAGATATAGATTCATGTAGCATCTCGTAGCACATTTCAAAATTAAATTCGAGGCTCTAGAGAAAAAAGAGAGGTGCTTTCGGATGTTTTTCTTCTTCAAGGTAAATATTTTAACCCTCTTATATTGTTTTGACACATAAAAATCAAGTTTGAAACTTAAGCCTTCGAAAGGAGAATAAGGGATTCATGCATAAACATTTGGCACCACATCTTCATATTTTGAAAAGCTTTAATAGAATGATTGATTATAAAATAAGGGTTGGTTTATAAAGATATCAAGTTGTAACAACCCGAGACTACCCCCTAGTCGTAACATGGTGCTTACGACCCCGAAGGACCACAAGCTAACTCATGACTGATATCTGTTGTGAGCACTGAACAATAATGCTGAATAAATGTGGAAAAATAGGCTTAAATTCCATAAGGTTACAAATCTGAAATGATGATAAATAACAACATCTGATAAAAACACCTGTATCTGAAATACTGTCTGAACTAGTCTTGTCTGAAAGCCTCTAACTGAACTTTTTGATTATAGATTTTATGGGACAAGCCCCCAAATAACTCCAACTACAAAAATACTGAAACTACTAAATGCTGAAATAAAAGCATATCCTTGATAGATGAGGACTCACTACTAAATCTGCGACTGCTGACTGGATCTGTCTAAGCGTGGTCGAGAAACCTAAGCATCCGAATCTATGATATGAGACATCATAGTGTAAAGAAAGAGTATGCGTCAGTACATGGAATATACTGGTATGCTAGATGAGGTAAGTCTTAATGCAAGGGCTCATATACATGAACAGTAACTGACTGAATGATATTAAGTAAATGTATATAAGATTATGCAAATAACTGATACTTTTAAAATTACTGAGTACACAATACTGTGGACATATATAGATGTATATTGTATCTGAACTTTTTCGAAGCTAAGTACTGAGTCTTGATGACTGAGTAACTGATATCTGAAGTTATTGATAACTGAATTACTGATATTGATTGACTGTGTCTGAAAGTCTTGATTATGTAAAACTGAACTGAGTTCTAATCTGGAGACTGAAACTAAAACTGTGGGAGATAATCATCTAACCGACATGACCCTCTCTATATTGATTGGGGTACAACTTGTAACCCCAGCTGGAAGGATGCTAATACCGTGCCACGGGTACTAACACTAGAAAACTAGGATGCCAAGCTTAACTGACGGGTGACACCTAGGCATAGCCAATCCTAATATGACGGGTGACTCCTAGGATGTATTCAAGACTAATCTGATGGGTGACTCTTCATATTGCGCTGGCTATACAGTTCGGGAGTACAAGGACTGATGCTAATGACTCTACCTATCTGACAGGGATACCATTATCCATACGCTCGCTTGGTGCTAAATCCTACTCCTAACTGAATAGACACTGAACTGTTATACTGGACTGAACAGGACTAAATTCATAGAGTTTCCTGAGTGCTATAACTGACTGAGTTCTACTGAGTTCGGTATCTAACTGAGAGTACTATTGATTATGACAAGACTGACACTATTCTGTAACTGACACTGGCTCTGAATAAATAACTAAAATTTCAGGTATTAAATGCCTCCAGGACTCGATAGCATAAACAGTAAAGAATCACATGATCTTGCAAAGCATAACAATTACATGTTCATATATCATCTATAGAGACATTTTATCAAATACTTATAGGTCATAAGCTTGTTCATTTACTAACATGTCATCATTTCATCATCTTATTCACATGGACATTCTATCAAACACTTAGGGAGCACAACTTCATGCACATAATCCTGGATAACATATAAACATGGAAACTACAATGCCCAACTTACAATTCCATGGGTTTAGCATGCAATTCATATAATTCCCCATAAAATACTAATTTAATTTCATGAATCATATAATAATCATGGAGTAAAACCCAATTAACATCATAGACACATTAATCACTTTTAAAATTCAAGAGTTTATCAAGCTAATCACATATTCATCACACATGCTAGTCAATTTCATGAAACTTACACTTAAATTGTGGATTGAAACCCAAATACTATCATGAAAATAAATTCAATCTAAGTTAAACACGAAAAACATAAATCTGAGATCTTGTATATTTAAAAAGGGATTCTTGGACTCTATGGGTGAAAGGAACCTATAGATGAATACCTAACATACCTTAATTTGTGAGATTCTTGAAGTTCTTGAAGGATTTCTTAGGCTTGACCTTGATTTTTTGAACTAGGGTTTCTGCCTCTTGAGAGAGAATGATTTTGTTCTTGAGAGAAAGTGAGGAAAAATGACATAATAGGGTATTTAGGGCATAATTTCATGTTTAAAACCTGATCTGGGTCATGGAATAAAGACCCTATTTCCCCTTGAAAGTTTTTAATTTTCATCACTGAAAATTCAAGTTGGGCACCTAGCACGACACGGTGCCATCATGTCATGTCACTGGAAACTGACGATTGGGAACTGGTCCGATGGCGCGATGCGCCATGATCACGGAGTCATACTGGAAAGTGACAATTTTGAAAAAGGCTAGTGGCATGATGCGTTGGTATCACATTGTCTCACTGAAAAATGAAAAATGCCATTTGGACTGCCTCCGTGACGTGCTAGAGTACCAGGTGGTACACTGTCTTACTAAAATAACTGTAACTCTTCGCTCAGGTGTCGGATTTGGGATAATTTGGTATCGATGGAAAGGTTATTAAATTTTCAACACAATGAAAAGTCAAAATCCTTAAAATTACACATGTATAAAAGTGTATTCATCCTTAAAGAAAGTCTTTGACATTTTTTGGATGAATTTAAGCAAGGTAAATGTACGGGGTGTTACACAAGTGAGTGCATAGGGTTCAATATAAATTTTTTTTTACTAATTTCTCTCTAATTCCAACCTCATGCTTCTCTTCATTGAATACCCACTCGGGGATGAACGGATGGTAAATTGGGATATGATTATAGCCACCCATATCTTTGAAACTAAATTATCCATGATAAATTTATGAAAAATCTTACTTTTCATTCTTCAATATTAACTTCTGCCCAAAATATCCATCATTTTATTTTTTGTGTCACCTCAAACTTTTCGACTAAGATTTATATCTTTCGATGTGTCCAAAATATCTTAATATCAATGAATTTAATTATTCATGAGTACTAATATCAATACTTTAGTATGGAAGTTCTTTAGGTATGAATTAAGGTCGTACAATATCCCTAATACAAAGTTAAATTTAAAACTTTGTTTCTGATAGAGTTTCGATATGAGTTTCTATTCGGGCTAACTTCAAAAAACCATATCTCCTAGAATATAAGGATTTAGGAGGCCCAATACCCACAAAATCTATAATACCCTATAAGCTCCTATATAAGTTTCCAACTATTTGTATATGATTAAAGACCCCAAAGAGATTATGTCAAGCCATAATTAAGTATCGTGACCATTAACCTTGTGTTGTAGTATTCTATATACGATTATGGTCATGGAAAGAACTTAAAGCAAAGTTGAGTTGAGAGCATTTGTATCGACTTAGTATTAGTATTGCATCATACAAGGATCAAATTTAAATGAGTGTAACTCCTAGAATATAATTATTCAGGTGGCCTACTTTTTACCAAATCAAAGATCTCCGAGTCTTCTTTCCAACACATCTGATTTCACCTTAATCCTATACTGGAGTAGAAACTTATGCTCATTTTACTTTGGTGTATCTGTCTGTTAACAAGGTGATGACTTAAGTGATAAGCTATCAACTATGTGATGAGCTAACAACTTAGTTGTCAGCCTTTACCAGAAATGACCCTAACTTATTTACAGAAGGTGATGACTAAGTTGATAAGCCATAAACTAGTTGACAAGCTATCAAATAAATCATCAACCTTAACCAAAAAGTGTCCAAGCCCAGCTAGAGGTTGACGACTAAGTTGATAAGCCATCAACTAGCTGACAAGATATCAATTAAGTTATCAACTAAAATTTTTTGTAGTTTTTATTAGGTTTCCTTAAGGGTAATTTGGTCTTTTCCTCGCATCAAACTCCTCTCCCATGACTTAAATCCTCCAATAGATGCTATTTTGCCCATTCAAAGTTAGTTTTCAAAGTTTATTTTTCTCTCCACTCTAAAGAACAAAACAAGTAGGGTTTCTCACAAAAGTTCAATTCCTAAAGTTCCAATTCAAGCTTCCCTCAAGATAATCATCAAATTAAGGTATGTGGGGTTTGAGAAAGGATAACCTTTCATCCTTGAGCCTAAAATATTTGGTTTTTGAATTGAATTTATGAAATTTCAATCAAGGTTCATACCCAATTTTAATGTTTTGAAATTATGATATTATCATGTGATTTTGAGTTTAGTTTGCACAAGAATTTAATTTTACCCATGTTATTACTTACATGATTGCTATTATGAGATAAATTTTATTATTTTGACATGAATTTTGATATTTTGATAAGATGTTTCTATGATATGATGAATGATTTCAAGTTTAAGAATACGTTACTAAGTTTACAAGAAGTTCAAGTTTATAAGTTCAAGATACGAGATTTCCAGCATGAGTAAAGTTAAGTTTTGATCTTAGGATCTCAGATAAGACATGAATCCATAAGTTTCATCATGAATATGATTTAAGTAAAAGAAGCATAATTGGTTTTCAGTTTATAAACCCATATGCTATTTTAAAGTAGATTTCATAAGTATGAGCACATAAGTATATGTTTTGGGAGTCGTATTTAGCATTGAGAGAGGAATACAGGTTTAGCACATTCTATTCTCCAGAAACTATGTGCCACTATAGGTTAATCTTTAGGGGGCCTCTCCAGGGAGTGTTCCCTCCTCTACCCAATATGGCCTAGGTATAATGGTCACTTTAAGTTATGATTCTTTTCCGATGGAAAGGGTAGAACATCTCTCTTCAATGTGGGTATGACGTTGGACTCCATGATATCTCATATGATTTACGTCGATTATAGGAATCTCCCATAAAGAAAGCATAAGTAAAAATTTTAGAAACTAAGTATAATGACTCACTAATCTTATTAGATCATGCTTTGTTGTTCAGGCTTTTAGATATTTAAACTTTGAGTTTTATTCATAATCAAGGTAAGTCCTTTACACCTAGCATGCATAATTTGAATGAATGTTCAGCTTTAGTTTTACTTATTGCATTCAGTGCCACATACCCAGTACATTCCAAAGTACTGACTATATATATGTGTTTGTGTCTACATTTCTTCATGATATAGGTACCGATTGTAGCCCACGACACCATGATCGAATATAATACAACTTCCAGCCAGCAGGTGATGAGTTCTCTTAATTTGAGGACTGGAGTCAACTATACTCCCAGTATTATATTTTATTCTATCGTATTGATTAAGGATAGCTGGGGCTAATATCCCAGATACCTATAATCAGTATTAGTAAAGGATTCATAGAGAGTCAGTCAAAGTTGATGTATGTCATTGTATTCAATTTCAATCTACTTTTGTATATTTCAGTGTTATAAATGTTTCAAATAGTTTTGTAATGAATAAGTTCCGTCAATGACATCTCTTCTTCTAATTAATTTTTTTTGTTTTATGTATTTTATTCAGTTGCTCATGAGTTATGACAATATCACAGGTTAGCTTAGGATCACTTTTATTTTTAAGCACCATGTGACGTCCATGGGATAGTATCAGGGTGTTAAAAGATCAAAGATCTCTGAGACCTCTCTCCAACGCAACAAACCATTTGTTAATTTGAATTTAGAATAAATAATTATGACTATTTTACTAGGAACTGTCTGAGCTGAAATGCGAATTTCGCTGTAGTGAGAATTCTAGTGGTGTCTAAAAACCCAAACTTCATTCTCCAACCCTAGAGAGTTGTTTATCAATTTTTTCATTATTTTCTTTGTCTTTTAATCCTTTAACATCTTAGAATATTTAGAATGACCTTTAATGATGGATTTTTTTTAGAACAAAAACTTATGGATGTTATTAATATGACCTAGAGATGATTCTAAATTATAAATTAAAGATTTCTAATATGAATTTCATAAACTAGCACTATTAGAAATTACCCCTATGGCAACGATTCAAAACTGTTGTGATAGATACATAAACTATTATGATAGAGCTACCGCAATGGTTTGACAGGTGTTGTATATGCGAGCATTGTGATAGAGATACCACAACAACTTTTGCAATGGTTTCTACAATTGTTGATTTAGATAGACATATTTCAACAGTTTATTTTAACTTCTATTGGGATACTTCATATTATATATAACAACGGTTACGAACTGTTGCATTAGACTATATTGCAACGACAGGAAAGCATTACAATAACACTATTAAAAATCTTTTTGAATATCTATTACAACACTTATTGGTCCTATGCAAAAACTTTTAACTACCTATTGCAATTCTTTTTGACACATATTGTAACACTTTTTGACACCTATTGCAACATTTTGTCCTACCTAGTGCAACGTTTTTTGAAACCTATTGCAATAATTTTTGATACCTATTGCAATGATTTTTGTAATACCCCATACCTTTTTCTATCTTAAATTCATCCCTAGAATGATAAATATTTGCTTCAAAGATGAATACCTTTTTAGTTCTTATGGTATTTTATAGAGTTGTACCTCGGAAGGAAGTATTAGAAGTGGGTTTTACACTTTTAGGTGTAGTCTTTCAGAGTAAGTTTATTATTTACATGTATTGTTGTATTCCAGACTTCAGAGTACAGTGAGTGTAGTTTAGTTTAGAGTGTAGTGAGGGGTTCCACAGGCTTAGAGTGGTGGCTTAAAGATAAGGGAAAGATGATAGAATGAGTAACAAAGTCATTCTTCCCAATTCTCGTAGTGATATCAATGTACTGTAGAGCATCATAAGGTGAGGATGAAGCTCAACCTATTCTTATTTAAGTGTTGGTATTTTAGTTATTCCAATATCTACTCATGCCTTACGTGTCAGTTTTATGATTATAGTTCATGTTCATGCGTATAATAGAGAATCATGTACTCTCCCAGTTCCAAGTATAAGGAGTTCTAGTTCGTTCAGCAGTCAAAACCATATTTCATAAGCTATGAGCTCCAAAATTCAGATCATACAGATCATGAATCATGTACTCATGCTTTACAGTATATTCAGTTCTAGTACTCGTGCAACACTCTTAACGATCAAGAAAAGTCAGGATTTATATCATATACGCCCTTAGACTTGATCTTTTTAATAAGTCCACATCATGAACCCTCTATTCCTCAGGCCTTGTTGAAGTGTCGAGCTATGCTTAGAATCCTCTTATGTTTTGGATATTGATATTCCAACCTGTTAGTGACCTACCCCAGTTTAAGATAGTGATGATGACCAATTGTGTGGATGGGAGAGAGTAAATGTATTGTATTGGAAAAAATGGTTGAAAGCTAGTTTTATGTAAGAGAATAAGTTTGAAAGAATTTTGAGGTAAAGTTTATTTTCTTGTGTATGACCTGGTTAGTTGAGAATATTTTATGTGTGTCTTGTTAAGAATTGAATAGTGCATGGAAGTTTTTATTGATAGAGGTATTAGCGAATATGAGGAAGATGCTCTTATGAGTATTTGTTTAGAAATGCACATATGGTTATGAAGATAGACTTGAACATATGTTGGTATATAAGAGGATAGGTGTGTGGTGCATTAATGAATTTCTAGTATGAGGTTGAATTCAACTGTTAAAGTGATAAGGAGAATTATCTTAGAGAGGAGTAGTTATGATAATGCTTAGGGTATTGAATCCATGGTTTAGACTAGTATTATGGTGTTAGGTGTTGTAACTTGTGAATTCGAGTAAGGCTTGACCACGATGAGAAAATATGGTCAAGTTATAATTTAGTAAATGGATTTATATATGCCATCTGATAATTAAAAGTTGAATCAAGCGAGTATGGTATTTGAGGAGAATAATATAGTTGAGGGAGTGTTTGAGAAGTGTTGCTAAGCTATAAAGTAAGAAGTTGCACTGCTTAAGGCCAGAAATTCTATCCTGACTTATGATTTATAGGTCTAAGTTCCATGCTATAGAGTCGTAGAAATGTTGTAGTTTTCTATTCAGGCGTTTTATTCAGATCATACCCATAGTTCTTTATTACCTAATAACATTAGAAGTTTCTTAGAAAGGTGTTGAAGAAATACTCCATCTGAGTATGAACATTCGGTATGATTCAGTCCATATAGTCAACAATCTAGTATAATAGTCGGACAGACAAAATTCTATAGCTTTCCATCTTTTGATTTAGTCTAGTCTTACTACCTGAAATTTTATGAGTATGACCATTTTAAGAGGTAGTTTATTCGCATCCATGTAAATTGCGGATTCAGCTCAGTATATGCATATCATTTTTAGATTTAGATATTAAGTCATGATTCATTTCATAAGTATCCTGTGTATCATCTCAATCTTTTCCTAGTATTTTAACCAAATTAGTATCATTCGGGGACGAACGATCCCAAGGGGGAGATGTTGTAATGCCCCGAGTTTTCATGGAGTTTTTTATGTCATAAACCTCTCATATTTTTCTCACAAAATTAGATCCATCCTAAGGTAACGATTACTCATAAGTTGATGCTCTCGTTTCTATCTCAGACATGTAGCTATTTTTATGAGAATTCATGGACTCACAACTCAGTTCATTAGCTCATCATGTATAAGATTTAGTTATTCAATTTATTTTAGTTATGCATGATAGCTTATAGCCTTAGATTCCTCAGTATTCTTAGGTTAATTAGCCACATTCAAGGACGAATATTCCCAAGGGGGAGATATTGTAATACCCCGTACTTTTTTCAAGCTTAAATTCATCCTTAGAATGACAAAGATTTTCTTCAAAGATGAATACATTTTTATGTCATGTGGTATTTTCAATATTTCGACTTTCCATTATGTGGGAAATTGAATAATCTTTCCATCTGGACCAAATTCCCTAAAATCCGATACTCGATGAAGGAGTTAGAGCATTTTTAAGTTGACAGTGTGCCACCTGGGCACTCGGTGCATCGTGGAGGAGGGTAAAATGATAATTGTCAAATTCCAGTGGCCCTTCATGATAGTCCCGTATAGCGAAGAAGCCCAATTTCCTAACTTTTGATTTCCAGTAGCCCAACGCGAAATTAGCGTGTCGCGTCAGTGGACAAAATGACATTTCAAAGGGGTACTGCGATGGTGGTGCATCATCGTGAATGTCCAGTTTCCATTCATCCATTTTACAGTAAGACACCACAACAGTGACGCATCACAGTGGCCAACCATTTTGGAAAAATGTTATGTTTTTCAGTTCCATTTAGAAGTTTAAAGAGGGTATTTCGATCAATTCCCAAGCCCCCAATCCGTCTAACCATAAGATTTAAGCCTATTCTAAGCACTTTATTCCCAATTTCATCCATTCTCTCTCAAAGAAAAACCCTAAAGCTCCAAAGCTTCTTCTCCAAGAAATAAAAAATCCTCCATAGATTCTCCAAGAAAGCTCCAATTTGGGGATTCCCAAGGCAAGATAATTAATAACTTATCTTCAAGAACTCAAATAGGAATCAATAGATCAAGTTTATTAATCTAATCTTCAATCAAGGTATGTGGAGTTTATGAACAAGGATCTTCTTCCATACTTGTGCCCAAAACCAAGGTTTTACATTAAATTCATATGATTTTGAATGATATTACATGAGTTTTTAATTAGGGTTCATATCCATATTTTCTATTTACAAAGTTATGAGTTTTTGAGATATTTTGAAGATGAATTTCATGTCTATTTTCATATTTTCGTGCCTATTGTAGTAAATTATAGATTTTGAGATGAGTTATCATTATTTTTATCATCAAACAAGATTATTATGATGTTTTGACATGAGATTGAAGCATGTTTTGTTACCCCAAGATTGAATATTATTATTTCAAGAAAGATAATGCTTTAAGCATTCTATTATCAGATTATTTATAGATTTTCAGTAAAGCTTTGATCTTCCAATCACCAGATAAGTTTTGGAATCCACTATACAGATTTTAGAAAGCAAACTAGCTTCATTTACAGGTTGATTCAGATAAGTGCATAATTGGTATCATAATGAACCCTTATGCGAGTTTTAAACTGAATTTCAAACAAGATGAGCGTAGCAAATAAAAGATAGTAGTATTTAGCACCGAGTTAGGTATGATTCCAAGGTCTCATACCCCAGAACTACGTGCCACCGTACATTTGAGATTTAAGGGCCCATAGTGGGATGAGATAGTGATCACTTAAGCTAAGGTTATACTCCCTGGAAAGAGTATGAAACCTCTCCCCAACGTGAGGTTTCTTCCTTAGAAGGATGAGACATTGGACTCCATGTAGCTCACATGATTTATGTCAGTTAAGAGAACCTTCCTGCTAGTAAAAATAAATAAAGAGTTTTGAGTATTTTCCTACTAGTAAAGAAAAGCTTTGAAAGATTTCCTTAAGATAAAGTATTTTCCCTTACAAAAAGCTTATTAAAGTATTTTTCCCAGATAACTAAAGTAAAAGATCTGCAGAAAAGATTATAGAAAACTAAGTGTGAAGGCTTAAAAATTTTATTCAGATTATTCTTTACAGAAAGATAAGAGTTGCAAGTTTCAGCTTTCAAATTTCAGATTTAGAGTGAGCTCTGTCTACATTTAGATAGTATGATTTAAAGACTGAATATTAGCATAACTTTTAGAACTAAATGTTATGACTCACTCAATTTATAAAGTGTGATTTGCTATTCATGATTTTAGATTTTAGTATTTTAGATATTCGAACTTATGTGAGTCATTTACATTTAGCATGGATTATTTTATAAATTATGTGATGAGATGATGTTTTACTTATGCATTTCACCCCTATATACTTAGTATATCCTCAAAGTACCGATCCACATATACGTCTATGTGCTACATTGTCTTATAATGTAGGTATGAGTTATAGCATACGTACCATATTCAGACAATTCCAGATTCCAGTAGGCAGATGATGAGTCCTCCTACTTCAGGGACTTTTGTTAGATTTCATTTATGTACTTTACTTTCTTACTAATATGTATTGACTAGGGGTAGTTGGAGTCACGTCTTACCTATCTATAGCCAGTATAGTAGAGGCTTCATAGACGCCGGTTAGAGTTAGTTATATAAATTCAGTCCATCTTTTAGATTTTATCAGAGTGTAAAAGATGTATCAATATTGTAATTTCGCAGATTTCATTATTTTTTATGTTTTCTCACAGTAAACTCAGTCATTTATACGTATTTATGCAGTTGCTTATGGGTTATACCAATAGAAGGGTTAGCTTGGGATCACTTGTGGTCCTAAGCACCGTGTTATGTCTCGGGACAGATTTTTGAGGCGTTACAATAAAATCTTTCATACATCGCAATAATGACTATATATACACATACATCCCAATAAAATATTTCATTAATATAATAATCTAATTATCCTTCTCATAATTAGTTCCTTCTCATAAGATGCCAGTATATCGGCCAACTTACCCTGGACAAATGTAATATCTTTGTAAAGATTTTCATTTGAGAAAGCCAAGTTGTCTGAGTTGTCTCTAACACTTACCAAATTATCCTTCAAAAGTGAAATCTCATCTTGAAGGCTACTGTTGTTCAATAATTCCTGCTTCAATGAAGTGGAGAGTGCTGCACCATGAATGCTTCCAATTCCATGAACTTCTCAGTGAGGAGACAATTTGCCTTCGAAAGACTGACGAGTTTAACTTTCAAAGATTGATTCTGCAGAATAAGATCATTCAGATGCAACTTTCTTTCTCCTCGTGCAAAATGCGAATATCTTCCAAAGCAACCTAAGATCTCACCACCTTCTACTCCTTGTTGAGATTTAAAGCCTCCAATTGCTGAGCAATTTCAACCTTATCTCTCTTTATCATTGCAACATTCATATTAGCTTTAAATACAGTCTAAAGTAAAACGCTAGAGAATATATCCAAAAGCAAATTAACTAAATACATATCACCAAGTTCTTCTTCAACCTTTATGTAAAGCTCCTCTTGCAAGCAGAGTGATCTTTTCAAGTCATTGATAAGGACATCTACACTGAGTGTTCTTTTATTTGCAATCACATGTTGATCCCAAAACTATAACTGCTCTGTATAATCATATTCTTGTAATTTATGAACAACATCTGCATACCCAAGGAACTATGATTGTGAAAATTCTAGAATTTCTTGCTTGATGTGGTTTTCATTAGTCTCAAACATTAACACAACCTATGATGAAAGAATCTCCAAATACTTTTGCATATTATTTGCTGCAATAGACTAATAAAAACAAGCTCTTTTTAGAGGTACTTCTAAAGTAGTAGCTCTTCTCTCTAGCTCCTTAGTAAGTGTATCCAAATCATGTTTCTCATCAGCAAGCTGTAACACGCGATTACTCATATTTGTTTGAATTAATTCAATTTTAGATTTTCTATTTGAAATCATATAAAGGTAATTTGAATGTTTATTCCTGAGACTCTGAAACTTTGCCAGCCTTTGCTTTTGATTTTCTTTGAGTTCTTGAATAAGAGCTTCGTAGTAACACTCTATCTGATTCATTTTTCTCAACAGATTTTCTCTTTCAACCTTTTCCCCATCCACTTATCTTACCAGATCAAATTTTTTGGATTTCATTATATGAATAGAAATAGTAGAATGCCACTATCAGGGGTATGCCAGTATGATAAAGCAAATTTTCTGGTGTACAAGATCCAATTCCAAACTAAGACCTAGAAAAGGTTATTTGACATTGGGTAAAGTTTTTGATGTAGTCTCCTTTACATCCACTAATGTCACTCTATTTATCAATGACATGTCATCTCTTGCTCCTAGTTTGACCTCCAGTACAATTTGAAGCAATGCCTCTAATTCTGAATAAAGAAACCTGTAATTTCTTTCATAGAATCCAAGACAAACTTTCTTTTGGAATTCTTTAATCCCATCATCAACCACTGAAATTCCTTTCATCCATCTTAGTTGTAGATCTTGAAATAAGCAACAAAAATTAGCACCACAACTTTCACCATGATTTTGACGGCTTGATTTCAAAGTTCTTAGTCTTTCAATATAGTCATTGAAATTTGAACATTCTAATTTAAGGACAGAAAGATCTTTCACCAACTCCTCACTAGAGCATATCTTAGTAGTGAGTAGCTGAGAAAACTTTTCTATTTCAGAACCTAATTCATTATCTTGACTTTGCAGGCTTCTTACCTCTAGCTTAAGCTTAGAAATTGATGATTCTACCAATTATAAGCTTGCTATAAGTCTATTTTCTCCTCATAAGCAATTGCTAATTCATTATCCACTGTGAAATGTGACGCCTATCCATGAACAGAACTACTACTCTAGGCCATTTCTTGATTGTCAAAATTATTACCTTTTGTAATACCTATACTTTTCTTAGTCTAGTTAAGCTCATAGTGCATGTATAAGAGGCTTAGAACCTGAAAATTTAACTAATTTTTGGGGACTTAGTCTTATTTTTGGCCTAAACTTTGAGAATTTTCATTTTGGTCTTTCCGACCCCGAGATGTTAGTTTTTGAGTTAATTTATGTTCAGGGAAGTAAGAAGTATATCTCAGGGAAGTTTTGGATTTTTTGGACGAGGATTGAGTCACTTTTGGATTTCAATTCGAAAACTTCACCGCGATAGTGGTGCATCTTGGTGGGTATAGCAATGGGCACATTATTGCATTGTAGTGAAAGTATTTTCATCTATTTCTTGATTTATAATTTAAGTGCATGTTTCATGATCTTTATCCTAGTGTGTGAAGTGCTTATTAGGTGAAAAGTGTTCATAGAAATCACTTTGAACAAGGTTGAGCTAAGAGCCTTTGATTCGTCCCAAGTTTGGTATTCGATTCTACAAGGGTTATCTTTGAACATGCATAACTTTTGATATACGCGGAATTTTTCATCTCAAGACCCACCAAATTGTATATAATTGAATTACGTTTCAAACGGTACCAATTTTATCTTAATTTGATACCCGAGCGAAAAATTATGATCATTTTCTTCAAAACCAGTAAGCCACCACAATAAGACCTCATTACGATGAGCCTTTAATCTACATTCCAGTTATGAATTTTTTGTTTTAATGATGGAGGGTTAATTGGGTCTTTTCCCACCTCAATCCAATTCGTAAAAACATGACCTAAGGCTTCAGTTAGGGCATTATATGCCCATATTCTACAAATTTTATCTCAAGAACAAACCCTAATCATCCCCAAGTTCATCCATTCCATCATCTTCTCTTTAAGAAAAATAAGAATTTAAGTTTCCTAATCCAATAATTTCAAGAAAAGCTTTCAAGATCATCTCCATGATTCTCAAGTTCAAGGTTGCTCCACCAAGTCAAGTCTATTAAGCTATCTAGGGTTACGAACAAGGGAATCCTTTCACCCGTGTGACCAAATTGCATGATTTTAGGATTTCATTCAGTTATGTTCATGCCATTCAGTCAATTATTATTCATATATATGAACCCATGGATTCAGCCTTACCTCACCTAGTATACCAGTATATTTAAAGTACTGACGTATACCTTTCTTTTGTGCTATAATGTGTTATATCATAGGTTCATATGAACGGGATCCTTACCGTACCTAGTAAACCAGATTATCAGCAATAGATTTAGTGGTAAGTCCTCATAATTCAAGGGCAGAGTATTTTTTTACTAGCTATCAGTACCGTAGTAGTTGGAGTTAGTTGGGGACTTGTCCCATCATCTCCACTTCCAGACAGTTCATTTAGAGGCTTTTCAGACTAGATTATTTCAGATAGATGTTCAGTATTCAGTATTTACATATCAGTATTTGATTTAGTTTATAAACTTATGGCAATTTTCACCTAATTTCTGCATTATATAGTATTATTATTCAGTGATTGCAGTAGGTACCAATCATGAGTTAGCTTGTGGTCCTTCGGGATTATGAGTATCGTTCGATGTCTGGGGTATAGACTCGGGACATTACAAATTTGGTATCAAAGCTAATGTTCAATAGAGTCCTAGAAAGTTTGAAAGTTATGTATAGTAGAGTCTTTTGCATGGGTGTGTAGCACGCCACACTTATGGACAAGAGGCTATGAGGCATTTTAGGAAAAGTTTCCCTTCTTTTAGTGTTCATATTGTGTGAGTGAGCATGAGCTGAAGTTACACTCCCAGTCTAATCTTTTTCTTACTTTTGTTTACAGAACATGCCTCCCAAAAAGGACAATGGAAGGATAACAAGGAACCAGCCAACTCCTCCGCCCATCCAGCTAGATCCCCTGGACGAGCATGTTTCCTACTTAGAATTAAGAGCAGCTTTCACCACTTTAGCTCATTCTGTGGCATCCCAGAATGAATGCCCAGCTATCGTTTTAGCCAACCCAGTGGCCAATACTATTGCAGCTATAATTTGGGACATCACCCAAATGAACCCTCCAGCCTTTACCAAGTCTAAGTCAGATGAGGACCCATAGGAATTTCTAGATCAGGTATAGAAATTCATAGATATTATGGGGGTGACAACTAGTGAGAGTGCTGAGTTGGTCGTATATCAGTTGCAGAATACGGCTCAATCATGGTTCAAGTAGTAGAAGGCAGAAAGGGCTGCAGATGTAGGGCCCGTAGAATGGGAAGAGTTTTCCACTACTTTTTTGGATAGGTTCTTCCCACTGGATTTAAGGGAAATAAAGATGTTGAAGTTCATTAATCTGAAGTTGGGCAACATGATAGTTAAAGAGTATTCTCTTAAGTTTACTCAGTTAGCCAGATATGCCCCTCATGTGATTGTAGATAGCAGATCTAAGATGAGTAAGTTTGTGTCTGATGTGTCTAACAGTATGGTCAAGAAGTGTAGGACCACAATGCTGATTAAGGACATGGACATATTCAGGCTCATAGTTCATGACCAACAGATAGAGAAGGCTAAGAATGAGAAGAAGGAGAGAGAGAACAAGAGAGCTAGAATAGGAAGCTTCAACTTCACTCATCCTAAGTTAGAGGGTGGGAGTCATTCTTAGTTTTACCCAAAATCTTTAGTTTTAGCTCCATCCTCAGCTAATGATCCAGTGCCAAAATTTAGAGATGGCAGTAAAGTTAGGGCACCAGGCCTTAAACTCAGGGTAGTGTTAGCAGTTCCTGAAAAATATGCTTTACCAGAAGTATGGAAGAAACCACCAGGGTGTCTGCAAGGCTGGAAGTGATGTATGTTTTAAATGTAGCAAGATAGGCCACAAGGTCAAAGAGTGTCCTCAGGTGGGTTCACAGAGTTAGTATAATCACCCTTTAGTTTAGTTCGGTCGCCCAAATTAGTAGGGTGCCGCTTCCAGTGCCACCAGTGGGAAACGACCAAACAGGCTTTATACACTTTAGTCCCGACAGTATCATGAAAGTTCTCCTGATGTGGTCACTAGTACTTTACAAGTTAATCATTTGCATATTTATGCTTTACTAGATCTAGGAGCTTCTTTGTCCTATGTAACTCCTTATGTAGCTGTTGACTTCAGAGTCATTACCAACGTATCCCCTTGGGGTGCACCTTATGTAACCTATGTCCATCCCACCATACAAAATGGCCCTAACATAACTTAATGAATTAAAAGAATAGTTAAAGAATCTCCTAGATAAGGGATTCATCAGACCCAACGTATCCCTTTGGGGTGCACCAGTTCTATTCGTTCATAAGAAAAATGATTCTCTTAGAATGTGTATAAACTATCGTTAGTTAAATAAAGTCACGATCAAGAACAAGTATCTACTTCCCATAATCGATAACTTATTTGACCAACTTCAGGGTGCCAGATACTTTTCTAAGATAGACCTCAGATCAGGCAATCACCAGCTCAGAGTTAGAGAATGTGACATTCCAAAAATAGCTTTTAGAACTCGGTATACTCACTTCAAATTCTTAGTCATGCCATTTGGTCTTACCAATTTTCCAGCAACCTTCATGGACTTGATGAACCGCATGTTTAAGAAGTACTTGGATATGTTCATCATAGTCTTCATTGATGATATTCTTGTCTACTCCTACAGTGATCATGATCTTGAACATCTTAGAATAGTATTACACACTCTCAGAACCCATCAGTTGTTTTCCAAATTTAGTAAGTACAAATTTTGGCTAAGGTAAATAACTTTTCTTGGTCATATAGTTTTCGGTGGTGGCATTAAAGTTGATCCTCAAAATATTGAAGTAGTGAGAAACAGGGCCAGAACCATCTCTCCATCAGATATCAGGAGTTTCTTAGGTTTGTCTAGCTATTACCGATGGTTTGTTGAAGGATTTTCATCCATTACATCCTCTATGTCCATATTGACTGAAGAAGAAAGTCAAATTCCAGTGGTCAGATTCTTGTGAGAAGATTTTTTAGGATTTAATGACTCGACTCACTACTGCCTCAGTTTTGACTTTACCAGATGTCTCAGATGGGTTTGTGGTATATTGTGATGCTTCTAGAGTTGGGTTGGGGTGTGTTTTGATACAGAGAGGTAAGGTCATAGCCTATACCTCTGGATAGCTTAAGACCCATAAAAATAATTACCCAACTCATGATCTTAAGTTAGCATCTATTGTATTTGCCTTAAAGATTTGGAGGCACTATTTGTATGGGGTACATACAGATGTGTTCACAGACCATAAAAGCCTGCAGTATGTGTTTTCTCAGAAAGATCCAAACCTACATCAAAAAAGGTGGTTGGAGTTGTTGAAAGACTATGAAATGAGCATCCTATATCATATGAGCATGGTCAATATAGTGGTTGATGCTCATTTTAGGATGCTTATGGGTAGTGTTGTTCACATGGAAGCTGGTAAGAAGAAGTTAGTTTACAAAGTTCATCAGCTTTCCCAACTATGTGTCCGATTAGTTGATTTAGCAGAAGGTAGTGTGTGGGTACAGAATAGTTCAGAATCATCTTTGGTTTCTGAAGTGAAGGAAAAGCACGACAGAGGTCCCAGTTTAGTTAAGTTGAAAGATTCAGTCAGAGATTAGAGACTAATGGTTTTCTCCTAAGGGGGAGAAGTTGTGTTGCATTGCCAGGGTTGGCTATGCATGCCAGGTATAGATGACTTGAGATAACCAATTCTTGCAGAAGTGCATGGGGCATATTACTCTATTCATCCAGGGGCCACTAAGACGTAATGCAATTTGAGGGAGATCTATTGGTAGAGTGGGATAAAGAGGGACATTGCAGAGTTTGTAGCTACGTGCTCTACGTGCCAGCAGGACAAGATTGAGCATCAGAATCACAGTGGATCTATGCAGGAGTTCAGTTTCCCATTTGGAAGAGGGAGGAATTGAAGATGGACTTTGTGATGGGTTTGCCCTGTACTCATCATTAGCATGATTCCATTTAGGTTATTTTAGATAGGATAACCAAATCAGCTTACTTCTTTCCAGTTCATAGCTCTTATTCAGCCGAGGACTATGCCAAACTCTATGCCCTGGAGTTGGTGAAATTGCACGGAGTCCTAGTATCTATTATTTAGGATAGAGGTACCTAGTTTACCTTTCATTTCTAGAAAGCCTTCCAAAAGGGTCTTGGGACCCAAGTCCACCATAGTACAGCCTTCCACTCTCAGACAGATGGTCAAGCATAAAGGACCATTCAGACTTTGGAAGATATGTTAAGGGTGTGTGCCATTGACTTTAAAGGTAGTTGGAATGACCATTTTCCCTTGATTGAGTTTGCATATAATAACAGTTATCATTCCAGCATCCAGATGGCTCCATTTGAGGCATTCTATAGAAGGAGATGTAGATCCCCTATTAGTTAGTTTAATGTGGGTGAGGCTGCATTGGTAGGGCCTGACTTGGTATTCGATGCCTTATAAAAAGTTTAGTTGATCAGGAAAAGGCTCAAGATAGCTCAGAGCTGACAAAAATTATATACAAATGTGCGAAGAAAGGATCTCGAGTTTGAGATTGGTGACTATGTGTATTTGAAAATATCTCCTATAAAAGGAGTGAAGAAGTTTGGCAAGAAAGGTAAAATCAATCAACGATATATCGGTCCTTATGGAATTCTCAATCATTTTGGAAAGGTAGCTTACTAGCTTGAGTTTCCTTCAGACTTAGCTTCAGTGCACCAAGTGTTCCATGTTTCCTTGCTAAAGAATTGCATAGGTAACCCGGCAGTTGTAGTCCCGATAGAGGGCATTGTTGTCCAAAATAGCCTCTCTTATAAGGAAATCCCAGTCAAAATTCTCGATTTTTAGGTTTGCGTACAAAGGAACAAAAAGGTTCCTCTAGTCAAAGTTCTTTGGCAAAATCAATCCAATGAGGGAGATAGTTGGGAAGCAGAAGCAGATATTTAGACCAAGTATCTTCACATCTTCTCCATAAACTCAGACTCAGCTCAAGGTAATATTTTTTCTTAAATTTACTCAGTTCCATGCTTAGATTACCTTTATAATTCAGCATCGGTTCAGTTGCATAGTATTCTTATATCATGCATAGCTTCATGAAACAACTCAGTTGTGTGTTATGTTTTCAGAACTCATTCATGCTTTAGTTATGCATGTTCAGTATGATAACTCAGAATATCTGTACTTTCAGTCACCTAATCATGCTTCAGTTGTGCATGTTCAGTATATATAAATTTAGTCTATCAGTATTCTTAGCTTAATCAGTCTCATTCAAGGATGAATGTTCCCATAGAGGAGATATTATAAGACCCCCCAAAATCCTTAGCTTAACTCAGTCTATTAACGCTTAAAAGAGGTCCCAGACTTATAAATTTTAGCTTTGTATTTATACTTATAATTTATTTTAGCCTTCATAATTTGGTGATCCTATTTTATGACCCCTATGACCTTAAAATGTCGATCCTTGGATTGAATCATGATTAGGTATGTCAATAGGTCTCTCCAGGAGAGTTTTTGATTTTTTGGACTTCGTTTGAATCATATTCAGGTGACCAAAAGAGTAGATCGATGCGATCTCATCGCATCACATCGCGTATCGCGTTGACATATAATTTCCCCCAACTTTTAGTGCAATTCCAGTGAACCAATGCGGACTCGATGGGGTGTGATGATCATTACGTTGATGCCATCGACGCGGTGCGTTGGTTTACGCATTGCTGGGCATGATTTCCAGTAATTAAATTAGCATCCAGAGGGGTATTTAGGACATTTTCTCCAATTCTATTCAGCCCCAAAACACGAGATTAAACCCCTCAATAGGCAAAATACTCTCATTATTCACTAAAAATCCTCTAAAGAACAAACCCTAGTCCATCAATTAAAGATCAATATTTAATAAATTCACTATCAATCTTCACGAATTGAAGTATCAAGGTATGTTAGGTGTTCATCCAAGGGTTTCCTTCCATCCTTGGAGGTCAAGAACCCTTTTTAAATTACAAGTTGATTTCTTTAACGAATTTTATGTTGAATTTAATTGTTTTCTGGATTATGATGTAGTTAGGTTTAGAATCCATAATTAATTACAAGTTTCTTGAGAAACAAATAGCACGTGTGTTGTTATATGGTTTCCTGTTAAAATCCCTTGAATATTTGAGTTTGGGATTTTGATCATAATGCTTGCATGTTATAGTATTTTCATGTGTATAAATTATGCTACCTAAGTGTTTGATGAATTGTTCATGTGAGTTGAGTAATTAAATCGTATCATGTTAGCATGTATACAAGTTCATGCCATGCAAGTGTTTGCTAAAATGCCTCAATGAATAAATTGTGATAAAATTTCTAGCTATCATGCTTTCAAGATTGTGCTTTATTTTACAATTTATGCAATCGAGTCCTGGGGGTATCTAATACCCGACAATCTAGCTGTTTACCTAGAATTACAGTAGTTTCAGTATAGTCTCAGTGATGTCATGTCCAGTAGCACTCAGATAGTTAATAGAACTTGGTACATTCAGCCAGTTAATAGAACTCAAAGTATTCAGTCAGTTATCAAAACTCAGTGAACTCAGTCCAGTTCAGATAGACAGAATGATTAGTAACAGTTTAGTCAAGCCTAGTACAGTCTAGAAATCAATTCAGTATCTATTTAGTTGGGAGTAAAAATCACCACTGAGCGAACCCAGGGATGGGGGCATTCTTGCAAGTCGAGTGTATGACCCTTAGTAGCAATCCCTACATTACATAATTACATTGCCAATTTTGGTTGAGATGTCTTCCTTCCAGTCTAGGTTTGATACATCTCGTACGAGTTTTCCTACCAGCGAGGGTTGGCGAAAAGGATACCTGTTAGAGAGGGTTAACTCATAGCCATTGATAGTATCCCTTGGCAAGGTGCTAACACCCTTACAACTGGGGTCACAGGTTGGACCCTAACTCATTTCATAATTGGGGCATGTCGCTTAGATGAACACTCCCACAGTTTCAGTTTCAGACTCAGTAAAAAACTTCAGTTCAGTTTTAGAATCAGGACTGTCAGCTACAGTCATCCAATTCAGTGCAAAACTCAGTTTAGTTCTACAAAATTAGGACTATCAGAAATAGTTTTTTAGTTAGTAGTAATACAATATCAGTAAACTCAGATATCAGTCATTCTATTTTTAGAACTTATTATCCAGTGTTAACGAAATCTCAGTTACAATATTCATAGTAATGTGTATAGCATTGCATAATCAGTATTTACTGTAGTTTCAGTTATACATGTACTCTCATTCAGTTATGTTCTTGCCATTCAGTCAGTTATTGTTCATTTATATGAACCCATGCATTCAGCCTTAACTAACCTAGCATACCAGTATATTTAAAGTACTGGCGCATACCTTTCTTTATCTCTATGATGCCTTATATCATAGGTTCAAATGCACAGGCTCCTTACCATACCTAGCTTCCCATATTATCAACAACAGATTTAGTGGTGAGTCCTTATAATTCAAGGACAGAGTATTTTTTCTAGTTATAAGTACCACAGTAGTTGGATTTAGTTGGGAGCTTGTCCCATCATCTCCACTTTTAGATAGTTCACTTAGAGTCTTTTCAGACTCGACTATTTTAGATACATATTTAGTATTGACATCTCAGTATTTGATTTAGTTTTGAACCTTATGGTAATTTTCTGCCTAATTTCCGCATTATACAGTATTATTATTCAGTGATTGTAGCAGGTACCATTCATAAGTTAGCTGTGGTCCTTCGAGATTATGAGTATTATATGACATCTAGGGTACAGACTCGGGGCATTACAAGGATGCTAAGTTAGCCAGTGTTTAAGTTATTATGTGATGATTATTGAAGCTATAGAAAGTTAAGAGTTTATCTCAGAAGGAAGTATTAGCAATGGGTCTTACACTTCAGGTGCAGTCCTTTAGGGAAATTTATCATTTATGGGTAGTATTACCCCAGATTATAAAGTAAAGTGCTGGCAGTTAAGTTTAGAGTTTGTTAACTGGTTCACAGACTTAGAACAATGAATTTAAGATAAGGGGGAGATGATAGATCAAGTGACCAAGTCATTCCCTCAGATTCTAGTAGTGATACCAGTTTATTGTAGAACGTTAGTAGGGAAGGAAGGTGACTGACTCATTCTCATCTCACTGCAGATTTTTGTACTTTCGTCATCATGATACCTACTCATTCTTTATATGTTATCTTCATAACCGTAGTTCACATTCTTGCACATCATCAAGAATCATGTGTGCTTCCACTTCTCAGTATAAGGAGTCCCAGTTTGCTCAGTTGTATGAATTATGTTCCATGAGACTTTTGAACTCCAACTCAAGTCATGCAACTCATGACTCATGTATTCATGATTTAAGTATGTTTAATTTCTATACTCATTCTATGTATATAATGATCAGCAAAATTTAGATTTATATAATGCATATCCCCAATTAGTCTTTTTTGATAAAGACAGTTCAATTCATGCATCATGATTTAGATTCAAGATATTCAGTCATGATTCGGTTTATAAGTGTCCTGCTTGAGGTAGTGTTACTCATAAGTTGAATCCCTTGTTCCTACTCAGCCAAATAACCATTCTCATGTCACTACATGTGTCCAAGAAATTAGTTTAGTTCATGATATTTAGTTCATGTATCATGCTTCAGACTCAGTTATGATCTAATGTTCCCATTCATGCATGTTCAGAGAATGATCTCAGATTCTTCATTATTCTCAGACTCAGCCGAAGGTAACAACCTTTCTTAGATTTACTATATTCAATGCTACGCTACATCTGTATAACATTCTCATATCATGCATGCATTCATGAAATAGTTCAGTCATGTTTCATATCTCCAAAATTCAGTGTGCTTCAATTGTAAATGTTAGTGCAAGTATAGTTCCTCTCAGTTAAGTCAGTCTCATTCGTGGATGAATGTTCCCAAGGGGCAGATATTGTAAGACCCCGCAAAGTCCTAGTCATTTCAATCCTATATAGCGTGCCAAAAAACGTCCCAGACTTAGAGAACTTCAATCTAAGTGTTAATACATAGAATCATTTTTATCATTCATAATTAGATGATCTTATTTTTGATCTTTTCGACCTTAGAATATTGATTTTCAAGTTGATTCATGATTAGGGATGTCAATAGGTCATATTGGGTCAGTTTTGGAATTTTTGGACTTTATTTGAGTCATGTTTGGATGAACAAAATAGAAAGCCAACACGATCTTGATGCATCACACTGGCTATCATGTTGACACCATCGATGCGACACGTCAGTGATAGCATCGATCGCATTGATGCGGTATGTCGCCAATCATGTTGCTGGGCTAGTTTTGCTCATCAAATTATGAGTTTCCAAGGGCATTTAGGTCCTTTTCGCCTTACCCAATTAAGTTAAAACACAAATTTAAGGATCCAAAGAGGCATAATATACTCACTCATTCACAAAATCCTCTCAAGAAATAAACCCTAATTCATCAAGCTCAAGATGAAGTTCCAAGAAATCCCCAACAATATTCATGAAATCAATAATCAAGGTATGTTAGGTTTTCATCCTTGGGTTTTCTTCTACCCTTGGAGTTCAAGAACCCTTTTCAAAAACTTGAAATATGATTTTCATGTTATGAATTGAATTATGCCTACGTTTAAGTTATTGTATGAATTTCAAGTTGAGATCTTTCATGGGTTCCATGAAATTATGTTACCATGTGTGTTCAATTATGAACCTTTCATGTCAAAACCCTTGAATTTGTAAGTTTAAGTTGTAGTCATTATGCTTATGTGTTGTTCATTACTATGTGCATTAATTATGCTCCCGAAGTGTTTGATAGAATGTCCATGTAAATTGACTAGTGAAATATGACATGTTAGTATGTGTTCTCAATCATGTACAAGTCCATGACCTCTGAGTGTTTGACAAAATAACTCAATGAATGAATTATGAACAATTGACTATTGTTATGTTTTCAAGATGTGCTGTGTTTTTATCCATTATGCTATCGGGTCCTGGGGGTATTTATTACCTAAATTCTAGTTGTTTACTTAGTTACAAAAGTTATAGAATCATCCTATTAAAGGTCAAGAATTGTATAACTCAGTTAGTTAACAGAACTCAGTGAACTCATTCCAGTTCATTCAGTCAACATGATCCAGTTAGTCAACACGATCAGTGTCAGTTCAGTCAAGCTTAGTACAATCTAGTGATCAGTGTCTTTCCGTTGGGAGTAGGATCCCGCATCGAGCGAGCCTAGGGATGGGAGCTCACCCATTCGTTAGGACTAGGTCCTTAGATGCAATCCCTAAGTTCCATAACTACGTAGCCAGCATAGGTTATGATATTTCACCCGCCAGTTTAGGACTGATACTCTTAGAGATCACCCGCTAGTTTAGGACTAATCTCAGGGGTAACCCACTAGATTAGGGATGACTCCACAACATTATTATTATCCCGTGGCAAGGTTCTAACACCATTCAAGTTGGGGTTACCGGTTGGACCTTAAATCAGTCTATAATAAGGGTATGTCAGTTAGATGATACCTCCCACATTTATAGTTTTAGTCTTAGTATTTAGTAAAGAAATCAGACAGTTCTATAGAACCATGGCTATCAATTATCAGTAACACAACCATTAGAATTTCAGTACTTCAGTATCAGTCTAAACTTTCAATTTCAGAACTTAGTACTTCAGTTTCAGTCTAATTCAGACAGACATTATATGTACAGTATTTCATATTTTGCATGTTCAGTAGTTACACTTTTTCATGTACTCTCATCCTTTTACTTCATTATGTATATTCAGTTATTTATCATCTCATGCATATGAATCCATGTATATCACCCTACCTCACTTAACACACCACTACATTCCACGTACTGACTCTCACTCCTTTTTTGTGCTATGATGTCTCATATTATAGGTTCGAATGCTCAGGTTCTTAACCATACTTAGTAGCTCAGGCTATCAACAACAGTTATAGTAGTGAGTCCTCGTCCATCGAGGATATTATTTAATTTCAGGATTTCAGTTAGTTCAGTAGTTACTTCAGTTGGAGTTAGTTGGGGACTTGCCCCATCAACTCCATATTTAGACAGTTAGAGGCTATTAGACTAGCATAGTCAATTTTCATTTTTTTGATGTTATAATCAATTACACTCAGTGATTATTTCAATATATTTCAATTACACTTTGTATTATTATTCAGTGCTCATAGTAGGTACCAGTCATAGGTTAGCTTGTAATCCTTTCGGGTCATAGGCACCATGTGACTTCCAGGGTGTAGACTTGAGGCGTTATAGATAAATATATAAGAACATTACTTTAATAACAAAAATTATGTTATTTATTAATTATGTATTACTTCTGTGATACTAAGTTTTATGCACTCGAAAGAAAATTATTTATGGATAAAGTGGGTAAGCATGATGTCATTAAATTATTCTAGTGATGAATCTAGTTGAGTTACAAAGATATTAAGTTGTATGTTGGACAATAATGTGATGAGGAGAATTACGCTAGGGTCAAATACTTATGATCATGGTAATATCTACGGAATAAATGACTTGAATTATAATTAGAATTATATTATGTGGAAAGGGGTAGAGGATAATGGTATGCTCGGATGTACTAGTTATATGTGGTGATGTTAGAACTCAAGTTGCAATGTTTAATAAGGTAGTGGTATTTTAATAATTAATGAGTAATTAAAGATCTAATAGTGACTTGCATTATTAAATATTAAATTATGATTTACTTTATGATATTCTTGTTTTGGTATTGATAAAAATACTTTATTTATTGGATGTCCATGAGAGGCTAAATTGGTGATAATGCCGATTTATTGAATTATGCCTATGAGAGACTTATTTGATAATGATAACTCCTTGAAGAAGTGTCATGAATGTCTTTTTTATATTCATGACAAATTATAGAAACAATGCCCGTGAAAAGGTCAAAATATTGATAAATGAAAGAATGTGATCGAATTGCCGAATGATTTTAAGTGCACTTATAAATTTATTATGCTATATTATATCCTTGATATTTATTGTATGACATGTTATTGGAAAAGTGAAAATCTATACTTGCTTTCTGTATGTTGGTCGACCTTATTAATATATACTTATTTTAATCATAGCTTACTCGATTAACTAGTTATTATTCTTTAATGTTATAAGAGAATATTTGGTTGTTAGCCTGATAGTTTAGTATGAGTTTTATGTGATTACTGGGTTGATCCTATGGATGTGGGTAATGGAAAAGGTAATGGAAATAAACGGGTAATAGAGATGATTTAGTGTTGCATTATGGTGGATGGTGTGAATTAATGAGGTTAGACTATGCTAGTGGTGAATATAATCACATTAATAGAGTCGGGTAATTGTAAATTACATAGTAGAAGTGTTATAATGAATTACAACCATAGTTGAATTTTATTTGATTTAAGATGTCATGATTTCTTTTCTTTGATTATATTTTATGATTATGTGGACTAACATTGGTCAGTCAATTATGCTTACTCGTACATGTGTTTGTACTGCTCCTAATCTTCTACATTTTTTTTGGTGGTGTAGAATGGAGGTAGGTTAGTTTGCAATTATTAGATAGATGACGATACTCAGCACTAACTTCTGCACTTTCTTCCTGATAGATGTTGGAGTCTTTCTATTTTTTTAGCCTATTTTATAATAGTTAGATCTTGTACATGTCTGGCCATGTCTTGAGATAGTGAAGGATAGTTGAAGGAAATTTTTGTAAAGTTTATTTGTTGATATTTAATTCACTTTATTATATTTAATTCAGTATTTCCTTAAATATATGAATAAGAGATTGAGGTGATATGTTTTTTTCTTAATGAGTCTCTTATTGATGATATTGATGATGGATCCTTGTGTCCTCTGGTTATTTGATATTATGAGGGGATTCTTATGTGCTCCTATCATTGAAACTGCATTGAAATTCTTGTGTAATCCTATTATTTGAAATTATAATTAGTTCCTTCTGAGGACTGCTAAATGATATTCCCTTTGAGTTCCTTATGTGAACAGAATCTTAATTCTTTGGAAAATAATGTGTTTTAAATGAAAATGGCCAAAAATTAATGTAGATTTTTGATTCCTAAGGAATTTGATTGATAACTTATCTAATATATAAGACTGATAAAGAGATTATTAAAGACTCATAACTGGTTGGTTTTGTTTGTTCTAGCCCATATGCTTGTTGCGTGGGATCAATTTAAGGTCATTAAGAGTTAGTGAAACCAGTAATAAAAACACAGTAATGTAGAACAAAGAATGAACCTACCCTTGTACGTTGCTAAGTGTGATGGCCCTTTATATCATAAATTTGTCTTAGTAATATAGAGTTTACTTTTCTTGATAATGAAGTATTTGTTGCGTGATTAGTATTGAGTTTGAGATTATTTTGAAAAAAGTTTAGAAATGGATTTGTGTATTAGAGTAAGTCTTGAGAAGATAAATTATTATTGACTTGACCTTGTAGCTGAATTATGAGTTTAGAGGTTTTATAGAGTCAACTAATATATGACACTTTTAGAGGGTAGTAATCCCTATGATGTTGGCAATGCAAAATAAAATGAATTCATTACACTCATATGACATTTAAGAATGCCCTGAATGGTAGAATATAAGTGAATTATTAAATGACATAGTTGATCTTTCCTTGGGTGATACTTGGTGGATATTTCTTATTGAGTGGTTAAGGTTTGGTGATTAAGTGAGTACAAGTAAGGCCAAAGAAGGAGTGTTTATAGGCTTAATTTATGTGGATTTTTTGATGGCTAATAGTTGTAAGTTTATGTCACAACCCAAACTGAGTCCCTAACCGCAACAGGCATCCCGAACCATAAAGGCCCAAGATCCCTCTTAACTTGTCATCATACTTATAACTCATCTATCATAATAAATGCAGAAGTAAACTAGAAGAATAATAGTTCTATTATTTCTACTTAGCAAATACGAAACATAAGTCCATAAGAAAAACCCATAACCATCTATAACTAGTCTGCGAAATCTCTACTAAACTGAAACCAAAAAGTTGTCTGAAACTGAGACACAGCCCCCGGTCATACCATGAACTAAATCAAATGAAATAAACAAATGTGAACAAAATTCCTTCCTAAATAAGAGAGGCTCACCAACTCTAAATGTTAGACAACAATCTGCTATTTAGCAGGACCGCGAGACTGGGCCTCAAAACCTGAAATATAGGGGGTCAATACACAATGTACTAGTACGTAGAACAATCTAAAAACAAAATACATTTTTACACAACATAGGTGAGAGCATTTCATTAAGACATGTCAACACAAAACATTTGAAAACACATGGGCATAAGCAATTTCAAAAATGTTTTTGTAAATCTCAAATCAACTCTTCTTCTTACTTATGAGCCAGGTGGTACACCCTACAATTCTACAATCCCATGGGCTATATGGAATCTACCCTTGACTCAGTGGCCAAGACCCCAACCCAAGTTTGCCACAAGGTTTGGAGTTTTTGATTCTGATAAGCCAAAGGGCACAGGGCCAGTGTATAATCCCTAACTTGGGACATAATAAAATCCGTATCAGCAAAACACAATTTTGGGCAATGAGTTATATAAACTCATGCCTTCTTCGGGTAACCACTTAACTCTTTTTAAGCCCACTTTAAATATTTTAAACATGCATCTTACTGAAATCATGAAATAAAGTCTGAGGAAAAATCAGTATTCTATTCTGTTCTGAGTCTGTCATGGAATTATTTGTTTTATTATCATCATACTACGACTTGCAAGTTAGATAACCCATATCATATCATGTCTTAGTATTTTCATTCAAAACGTATTGGTTGAACACCAAAACATTTAAACAATGCAAGAGGATCCGTACTTCAAAATGTGTGAAAGCTTATGCAAAGATTTTCCCTTTTTAACACCTTAACATATGATGATCAACTTCTTCATAACAACCATGCAATTCTTTCAATTATCACATTGAACATTTTATAAGCAAAAAAACACCTTCACTTCAATTCATAACCAATGACCAGTCCATAAATAATCTTAAATTATTTATCTCATTCTTCTAAACATCCAATTGAATAACCCACAATATGTTAAATCAAGAGGTATCATAACAAGAGAGGGAGTTTTGTTATTCATGCTTTCAATTCAAATTAAAAAATATAAAACACATGTATATATGCAAACATAATTGAATTCATGAAAAAGAGCCTCAATATTAAAAAATTATATCATTGAAATGGGTTCCTGATTTGGCTATTCAAACTGATCTTTCAAAACCCTTTTTATAAACATAATTAAATACTTCAAAGCTGTAAGACCCCACAAAGTTTTAGTTTAATTCAATCCCATATATCTTATAATAAAGGGTCCCAGACTCATAAAATTCAGCTAAATGTTAAGATTTAGAATCATTTTTATCCTTCATAATTAGATGATCTTATTTTCAATCCTTACAACCTTAAAATTTCAAGTTTTAAGTTGATTAATAATCAGGGATGTCAATATCTTATCTTGGGTGAGTGTTTGAATTTCTAGACGTTGTTTGAGTTATGTTTGGATGACCAAAATAGCAATACAATGCGATCTAGATGCGTCGCATTAGCTATCACGTCGACAAAATTGATGTGGTGCATCGTCAATCACGTTGAATCAATCGATGCGGTGCATTCCCTACTGCATCACTGGGCATATTTTGCTCATTTAATTATGACTTTCCAAGGGCAATGAAGTCCTTTTCCCCTTATCCAATTCAACCAAAACACGAAATTAAGCTTCCAAAAGGGCAAAATACATTCACTCATTCAAAAAATCCTCTCAAGAAATAAATCCTATTTCATCAAGTTTTAAGAAATCCCCAACAATCTCCACGAATTCAATAATCAAGCTATGTTAGGTGTTCATCCTTTGGTCTCTTTTCACCTTTGGGGTTCAAGAACCCTTTTTAAAACTTGAATTATGATTCCCATGTTATGAATTGAATTATGCTTATGTTTGTGTTTTTGTATAGGTTTCAAGTTAAGATCTTTTATATGTTCCATGAAATTTAGGAAACTTGTGTGTTAAATTTATGAATCGCTTGTGTCAAAACCCTTGAATTTGCAAGTTACATGTTGTAGTTATGATGCCCTATGTGGTTAGTTCTCAAGTATAGCAATCATGCTCCCTTAGTGTTTGATAAAATGTCCATATGAGTAAATTATGCATAGTAACTTATTATTGTGTAGCTAAAGTTGTGATATGAGCTTACCAATTATGCTATCGAGTCCTGGGGATATTTATTACTCAAAATCTAGCTATTTGCTTAGTTGTAGTAGTTATAGAATAGTCCTAGTAAAGGTTAAGAACCATAGTACTCAGTCAGTTAAAAGAACTTAGTGAACTCAATTTAGTTCAGTCAGCAAACACGATCAGGGTTAGTTCAGTCAAGCTTAGTACAGTCTAGTGATCTGTGTCTTTCGGTTGGGAGTAGGATTCAGCACCGAGCAAACCTAAGGATGGGGGTATTCCTGCCAATTAGGGTTCGACCCTTAGTAGCAATCGCTGAGTTACAGAACTATATAGCTAGAGTAGGGTAAGTCATCCTCCTACCAGACTAGGGTTGATGCAATCATATATACATTTATGAGTTCTCCTGCTAGATTAGGGTTGACACAATATTGTTAGTATCTCATGTAAAGGTGCTATCACCTTTCCAACTGGGGTCAAGGGTTTGACCCCAAATCAGTCTATATCGGGGTATGTCAGTTAGATGAACAGTCCTACAGTTATTATTGTAGTCTTAGTGTTTACTGAAGAACTTATTCCACCCTATAGAACCATGGCTATCAGTTATCAGTGACTCAGCCATCAGAATTCAATAATCAGTTTTAGTATAATCTCAGATACACGATTTATACCTATAAGCACAACATTGCATGTTCAGTATGTTCGGTAGTTATAGTTTTGCAAATACTCTCATCCAGTTACTTCATGATGTTCATTCAGTCAGTTTGCATCTCATTCATATGAATCCATGTATATCAACCTTACCTCACTTAGCATACCAGTATATTCCACGTACTGATCACACACTCTCTTTTGCACTATAATGTCTTATGTCATAGGTTTAGTAGCTCAGGCTATCAGCAGAAGATAATGTAAGTCTTCATATTTTAAAGATAGATCTTATTTATTTTAGTATTCCAGTAGCTCAGTAGTTATTTCACTTGGAGTTAGTTGGGGGGTTTTCCCATCAACTCCATATTAAGACAGTTAGAGGCTCTCAGACTATCATAGTCAGTTATTCAGGTTTTAGATGTTATTATCAATTATACTCAGTTATTATTGTAGTATTTTGAGAACCTTATGGCATTTCCATATTTCTTTCATAAATTTCTCAGTATTATATTCAGTGCTCACAACAGTTACCAGTCATGGGTTAGCTTATGGTCCTTCGGGGTCATAAGTACCATGTGACACCCAGGGTGCAGTCTTGAGGGGTTACAAACTTGGTATCAGAGGTTAAGGTTCTAAAGAGTCCTAGGGAGTCTGAAATCCACATCAAATAGAGTTTTGTGCATGAGTGTATAGTGCACCACACTTATGGATAAGAGACTCTGAGGCATTTTAGGAAAAAGTTCCCTTCTTTCAATGTTCATATTGTACGTGTTAGCATGAGCTCAAGTTAAAATTTTTATCTAATCAAACTTTTCCTTCCATTTACAGAACCTGCCTCCTAGAAAGACCAACGAAAGAAGAACTGGGAACCAGCCAGCCCCTCCACTCATTTAAAAAGATCCCCTGAATGAGCATGTTTATCACGAAGAATTCAGAGAATCTTTCACCACTCTACCGCATTCTGTGGCAGCTTTGAATGTTCGGCCAACTACTGTTCAGGCCAACTCAGTGGCCAATACTGCTATAACTAGAATTTAGGAGTTTATCTGAATAAACCCTCCTTTATTTTCAGGGTCTAAGTATGAAGAGGATCCATAGGAATTCCTTAACATGGTGCAAAAGGTAACAAATATTATAGGGGTAACCGCTAGTGAGAGTGCTGAGTTAGCTGCCTATCAGTTGTATGATGTGGGTCATTCATGGTTTAAGTAGTGGAAGGTAGATAGGGGCACAGATGTAGGGCCTATAGATTTGAGGTTCTTACTACTGCCTTTTTAGATAGGTTCTTTACGCTGGATTTAAGGGAACCTAAGGTGTTAGAATTCATTAAGAAATAGGGCAACATAAGTGTGAAAGAGTATTCCCTTAAATTCACTTAGTTGTCAAGGTATGCCCCTCTTGTGGTAGCTGATAGCAGGTCTAAGATGAGCAAGTTTATGTCTGGTGTATCTGATACTATGGTTAAGGAATGTAAGACCGCAATGCTAATCGAAGAGATGAACTTGGCTAGGTTGATGGTCCATACTTTGTAGATTAAGGAACAAAATACTAATGAGAAAGAGAAGGAAAGCAAGAGGGCTAGAACAAGTAGCTTTAGTTTTGCTCAGCCAAAGTCAAAAGGTAGAAACCGTCCTCAGTTCCACCCAAAATCTTCAATATTAGCTCTATCATCAGTTAGTGCTCCAGTGCCTAAATTTAGAAATCGTAATAAGGATAGGGCGCCAGGCTCTAAATCTCAGGGTAGTGTGTACAGTGCCCGAACAAATCCTCTTTATCAGAAATGTGGCAAAAATCATCAGGGTGTCTACAGGGATGTCAGTGACATATGTTTCTAGTGTGGTAATCCAGGTCATAGAATCAGAGAGTGTCCTTAGGTTGGTTAACAGAGTCAACATAACCGTCCCCAGTTCAGCCTAGTCGCCACTTCCACTGCCATTAGTGGGAAGTGCCCAAATAGGCTCTATGCACTCCAGTCCCTAAAAGATCAAGAAATTTTTCCTAATTTGGTCACTGGTACATTACAAGTTTACAATTTACGTGTTTATTCTTTTTTAGATCGTGGCGCTTCACATTCTTTTGAAACTCCTTATATAGCTATCAACGTCGAGTCAGTCCCAAAATCCTAATAGAGCCTTTCCCAGTCTCTACCCAGTGGGTAAGTCAATCATATCCCAGAGGGTAAACAGGAACTATTCGGTTATGGTGTCTCAGAAAGTTACTTCAGCAGACTTAGTAGAGTTAAAGATGATGGATTTTAACATCATTCTTGGAATGGATTGGCTCCATTCATGCTATGCCTCAATTGATTATAGAAATAGATTTGTCTATTTTCAGTTCCTGAATGAACTTATCGTTGAATGGAGAGGTAGTACCACAGCACTTAAGGGTCAACTTGTTTCATACCTTAGAGCAAGAAAAATGATATCCAAGGGGTGCATCTATCATTTGGTATGAGTCAAAGACTCTAGTTCTGAGACTCCTAATCTTGAGTCAGTTCCTATTGTAAGTGAATTTCTAGATGTGTTTCCTGAAGATCTCCTTGAAGTTCCTCCTAAAAGGGAAATTGACCTCGGAATAGACTGTCTTCCTGATACTCATCCCATCTCTATTCTTCCATACAGAATAGTTCCAACTGAACATAAAGAGTTGAAAGAACAGTTGAAGTACCTCTAAGACAAAGGGTTAATCAGGCCCAACATATCTCCTTGGGGTGCACCAGTCCTATTCTTGCAAAAAAAATAGTTATCTCAGAATGTGTATAGACTACCATCAGTTAAACAAAGTCACCATCAAGAATAAGTACCCACTTCCTAGAATCAATGACTTATTTGACCAACTTCAGGGTGACAGTTACTTTTCTAAGATTGACCTCAGATTTGGCTATCATCAGCTTAGAGTAAGAGAATGTGATATTCCGAAAATAGCTTTCAGAACCCGGTATGGTAACTTTGAGTGTCTAGCCATGTCATTTGGCCTTACCAATGGACCAACAATTTTCATGGACGTTATGAACCATGTGTTTAAGTAGTACTTAGATGTGTTCATCATAGTCTTCATCGATGACATTCTTGTCTACTCCCGAAGTAAAAATGACCATGCAAACTATCTCAAAATAGTATTGTAGACTCTCAGAGCCCATCAGTTATTCTCCAAATTCAGCAAATGAGAATTTTGGCTAAGGTTAGTAGTTTTTCTTGGTCATATTATTTATGGTGATGACATTAGAGTTGATCCTCAAAATATAAGCAGTAAGAAACTAGCGCAGACCTATCTCTTTGTCAGATATCAGGAGTTTCTTGGGTTTGGCTCGCTATTACCGATGGTTTGTTGAAGGATTTTCATCTATTGCATTCCTCATGTCCAGACTAACTCAGAATAAAGTTAAATTTTACTGGTTAGATTCTTATGAGAAGAGTTTTTGGGAGTTGAAGACTCGACTCACTACATCCCTAGTTTTAACCCGTCGGTTCAAACGGATTTGGTGTATATTGTGATGCTTTCAGAGTTGTATTGGGTGTGTTTTGATACAAATGTAAGGTTGTGGCCTATGCCTCTAGACAACTTAAGCCTCATGAAAAGAATTAACCCACCCATGATCCTTAATTAGCAGCTTTTGTGCTTGCAATAAAAATTTGAAGGCACTATTTATATGGGGTGTATGTTGATGTATTCACATACCACAAAATCCTACAGTACGTAGTTTCACAGAAAGACCTAAACTTGCATCAGAGAATGTGGTTAGAGTTGTTGAAAGACTATGACATGAGTGTTCTGTATCATCTGGGAAAGGCCAATGTTGTGGAAGATTCCCTCAGTAGGTTGTCCATAGGTAGTGTTTCTCACGTTGAGGATGGTAAGAAAAAGTTAGTTCAGGAAGTTCATCAGCTTACTAGACTAGGTGTCCGTATGGTTGATTAAGCTGAGGGAAGTGTTTGGGTGAAGAATAGTTCGGAGTTTTCTTTAGTTTTCGAGGTAAAAGAAAAGTAGGACAGAGATTCTTGTTTAGTTATGCTGAAAGATTCAGTCAGAGACCAGAAAGTTGAGATTTTCTCCCAAGGGAGAGATGGTGTGTTACTTTGCTAGGGTAGGCTATGTGTGCCATCTGTGGATGGAGATAGACAATGAATTCTTGCTAAAGCACATAGTTCACGCTACTATATTTATCCTGGGGCCACGAAGATATAATACAACTTGTTGGAAGTCTATTGGTGGAGTGGGATAAAGAGAGATATTGGAAAGTTTGTAGCTAAGTGCTATATGTGTCAGCAGGTTAAGATTGAACATCAAAAGCCTAGTAGGTTTATGCAGAATTTCAGTATTCCCACTAAGAAGTGGAAGAAAGTGAGCATGGATTTCATGACAGGTTTTCCTCGTACTTATCGATAACAAGATTCGATTTGAGTCATTGTAGACAGTATGACCAAATCAACCCATTTCTTGCCAGTTCATACTTCTTATTCAGTCGAGGACTATGTGCTAGGATTTATATCAGAGAGTTGGTTAGGTTACACGATGTCCTATTGTCCATCATTTTAAATAGAGGTACACAGTTCACCTTTCACTTTTGGAAAACTTTTTAGAAGGGTCTTGGTATCCAAGTTCACCTCAGTACAGCTTTTCACCCTCAGATAGATGGTCAAGCTAAAAGGACCATTCAGACTTTAGAAGATATGTTAAGAGCATGTGTCGTTGACTTTAAGGGTAGTTGAAATGACAACCTATCTTTGATTGAGTTCGCGTCTAATAATAGCTATCATTCTAATATTCAGATGGCTTAGTTTGAAGCTCTTTATGAGAGAAGATGTAGGTCTCCCATTGGTTTGTTTGAAGTAGGGGAGGTGTAAAAACCCGTATTTCCCTAGCTAAAATCAACTCTCAGTTCATCAGTTATCTAATGTAAATATTTTGAAATACTTGGTATTTTTCAGTTTAGAGCTTACCAATGCATAGAAAATTCAGTTAGCTTTCCAACGATATAAAATTTGCCTAAATATGACAACCGGGTAAAAAGTTATGGAAATTTTAAGTTTGAGTCATGAAATACCATAATTTAGGCTAGTTGCTCATCACAAAGTAAGCAAAAATGGCAATTGTCAGTTTCCAGTGAGGTACCGCTATACTGACGTATCGCGCCAAAGCTCATTTCACATTTTTCAATTTCCATAGAGCTAACACGATTGTACCGCATCGTGCTGAGCTTCCAGGTCCCATTCAGTATTGCAACAAGATTCCACCATGTCGCGCGACCAACCATATTCTAGTTGTCATTTTTTAGTGGGTTGGAGCTATAGCGGCGCATCGCGCCAGGACCCAAAATCGAGTTTTTAGTGACGAAAATTAAAAATGTTCTTGGGTTAATAGGGTCTTTTTCCATGACCCAGATCAACCGTAAATAAGAAATTATTCCCTAAATAACCTAATATCTCATTATTCACTCACTTTTCTCAAGATTTAAAACATTCTCTATAAAAGAGGCAGAAACCCTAGTTCACGAAATCAAGGTCAATCCTCAAGAAATCCTCCAAGAACCTTTAATAAAGAATCTTCTAAGATATGTTAGGTGTTCATTTATGTTCCTTTCACCCATAGAGTCCACGAATCCATTTTCAAATTACAAGATTGTTGGATTATTAACTTCTATGTTTTAATTGGATTGAATTCACGTTCATGTTATTGTGGGGTCTTAGTCCATGATTAAATTACAAGCCTTCATGAAATTGAATAGCATGTGTGATGAATATGTGATTATGTTGATAAATCCTTGAATTTACAAAGTGATTAATGTGTCTATGATGTTAATTGGGTTTAATCTATAATTATTATAAGATTCATGAAATTAGATTAGTACTTTATGGGGAATTATATGAATTGCATGCTAAACCTATGAAATTATAAGTTTGGGCATTGTAGTTGTCATGTTTATATGTTATCCATAGAAAGAGTGTCAAGAAATGCTCTAGTCAAGTATAAGTTTTCAAGCATAAGATAGTCTATACAGCCAATAATTCAGTTTAGCAGTCAGGCAGACAAGTTCATATGGTTTCCCATCTTTCCACCCAGTTATACTATCTGAAGTTTTATGAATATGACTATTATAAGATAGATCATCTTAGTAGTTACGAATTCAGCCCAGTTCACGTATCATGCTTCAGTTTAAGATCCCAGATATTCAGTCATGATTCAATTCATAGGTGCCTCGTGCATCCTCTCAGCTTTTACTTAGTATCTTAACCAAGTCAACATTCTTCAAGGGGACATAGTTTCCCAAGGGGGAGATGCACTATAATTACCGATATTTCATGTCCCAAACATTTCAGTTTCTCTTCACGTAACGAATCTAATTTGGAGCAATGGGTACTCATAAGTTGACCCTTTCATTCCAATCTAAGCTGAATGACCATTCCCAAGTCATGGAAGGTATTCAAGGGCCCAGTTCCTTTCATGATAGTCAGTCCATGTATCATGTTCCAGATTCGGTCATGTTCTTATGTTCCCGTTCATAGATTCAGTAAATGATCTCAGGTTCATCAATAATCTCAGCTTAAGGTGATAGTATTCCATAGCTTTACTAAATTCCATGTCTATTTATAGTTATAAACTTGGTATCTATTATTATTGCATATTCAGTCATGCATTCATGAATCATTTCAGTCATGTATTTTATGCATTAGAGATGCATGGTCAGTATGTAAACTTAGCGTATCAGTAGTTTTAGTCAGGTAGTCATGCTTTAGTCGTGTATGTTCAACGAGTAAACTAAGTCTATCAGTGTTCCTCAGCTTAATCACTCTCATTCAAGGTCAAATGTTCCCAAAAGAGAGATATTATAATACCCCATATTTCCCTAGCTAAAATTAACTCTCAGTCCATGAGTTATCCAATGTAAAATTTTTGAAGTACTTGGTATTTTTCAGATCTAGCTCACTAATGCATAGGAAATTCATTCAGCTTTCCAACGATATAAAATTTTCCTAAATCCGATAACCGAGTAAGAAGTTATGCTATTTTAAGTTTCAGTCGTTAAATACCGTAATTTAGGCCAGTAGTGCATCGCGGAGTAAGCCAATATGGCAATTGTTAGTTTTCAGTGAGGTACCGCAATACCAGTGCATCGTGCTAAAGATCATTTTCACATTTGTCAATTTCCTGTGTGCCAACGCATTTGTACCACGTTGCGCCGAGTTTCCAGGTCCCATCCAGTATTTCAAAGAGACTCCACCACGTCGCGCACCAAACATATTCCTAATTGTGATTTTCCAGTGTCTTGGCGTGATAGCGGTGTGTCGCGCTAGGGTCCAAAATTTTAGTGAAGAAAATTAAAAACATTCCAGGAGAAATAGGACCTTTTTTCATGACCTAGATCAGCCTTAAACACACAATTATGCCCTAAATAACCTAATATCTCATTATTCACTCACTTTTCTCAAGATTTAAAATATTCTCTATCAAAGAGGCACAAACCCAAGTTCAAGAAATCAAGGTCAATCCTCAAGAAATCCTCCAAGAACCTTCAAGAAAGAATCTTCTAAGGTATGTTAGGTGTTTATCTATGGGTTCCTTTCACCCATAGAGTCCACGAATCCATTTTCAAATTACAAGATTGTTGGATTATGAACTTCTATGTTTGAATTGAATTGAATTCATGTCATGTTATTGTGGGGTATTAGTCCATGATTAAATTACAAGCCTTTAGGAAATTGAATAACATGTATGATGAATATTTGATTATGTCGATAAATCTTTGAATTTACAAAGTGATTAATGTATCTATGATGTTAATTTGGTTTAATCTATGATTATTATTAGATTTATGAAATTAGATTAGTATTTTATGGGGAATTATATGAATTTCATGCTAAACCCATGCTATATTATGTTTGGGCATTGTAGTTGCCATGTTTATATGTCATCCATGATTATGTGCATGAAGTTGTGCTTCCCAAGTGGTTCATAGAATGTCCATGTGAATAAAGTGATGAAATCATGACATGTTAGTATATGTACAAGTTTATTCCCTACAAGTGTTTGATAAAATGTTTCTATAGATGAAATATGAACATGTGTACATTGTTATGCTTTTCAAGATCATGTGATGCTTTACTTTTCATGCTATCGAGTCCTGGGGGTATTTAATACTTGATAATTTAGTTGTTTACCTGGAGCCACTATCAATTACAGAATAGTATCAGGTATATCATATGTAGTAGAACTCAGTCAGTTATAGAACTCAGAAAAAATTCAGTATACTTAGTATCAGTCCAGTCCAGTTCAGTATAATAGTTCAGTGTCTATTAAGTTGGGAGTAGGATTCAGCATCAAGCGAGCCTAGGTATGGGGGCTCAACTATTAGTGTAGGTTATGAGATGTCGCCTGTGAGATAGGACTGACATACTCAGAGATCATCTGCTAGTTTAGGACTGCTCTCAAGGGTCACCCATTTATTAGGACTGACTCCACAACTAGTGTTAGTACTCATGATTCATTATTATCACCCTTCCAACTAGGGTCAGAGGTTGGACCCCTATCAGCTCAAATTTGGGCCATATTGGTTAGATGATTACCTCTCACCATTTTAATTTTAATCTTTAGTTTTGAACTCAGTTCATTTTACAGAATTAGGACTATCAGACACAGTCAATCTGTATCAGTAAATCAGTTATCAGTAACTTCATATATCAGTTACTTAGTTATCAGAACTTCGTGCTCAGCTTCAGAAAATCTCAGTAATAGTTTATATGTATATGTACAGTATTGTATACTCAGTGATTTCCATAGTATCATTCATCCATGTACTCTTATATTCAATTACTCTATATCATTCATCAGTTCTTGTTCATGCATTTGCATTCAGCCTTACCTCATCTAGCATACCAGTACGTTCCACGTACTGACTGCATACTCTTTCTTTGCGCTATGATGTCTCATATCATAGGTTCGGGCGCTCAGGATCCTGACCACGTTTAGACAGATCCAGTCAGTAGTTACAGATTTAGTAGTAAGTCCTCATTTATCGAGGATATGATTTACTTCATTTTATCTGTAGTTTAGTAGTTGTAGTTAGTTAGGGGCTTGTCCTATTAACTCCACTTTCAGACAGTTCAGATTACAGGCATTTAGACTAGATTTTTCACATAGTATTTATTTTTATGGATTGTTATTTCAGATGTTATATTTTATCAGTATTTTAGATTTTGAAACTTATGTCATTTTGGCCTAATTCAACATTTATTTCAGTATTATTATCCAGTGCTCATAATAGATATCAGTCATGGGTTAGCTTGTGGTCCTTTGGGATCGTAAGCACCGTGGGATGACTAAGGGGTAGTCTCGATTCATTACAGGAGATCACGATAGTGGGGCCTGACTTAGTGTTTAATGCATTAGAGAAAGTTTAGTTGATTTGAGAGAGGCTTAAGGCGGCCAAGAGCCAACAAAAATCTTATTCAGATGTGAGATGGAAAGACCTTGAATTTGAGATTTCTAATTATGTGTGTTTGAAAATCTCTCCCATGAAAGGGGTGAAGAGATTTTGTAAGAAGGAAAAGCTTAGTCCCCGATATTTTGGTCCTTATAGTATTCTGAGTTATTTCTGTAAGGTAGATTATGAGATTTAGTTACCTGTAGATTTAGCATAAGTCCACCCAGTGTTTCACGTCTCCTTTCTAAAGAAGTGCATTGGTGACCCAGCAGTTGTAGTCCCTATAGAGAGTGTAAATGTTTAGAATAGTCTCTCTTATGAAGAATTCCTAGTCGAAATCCTTGATCATTAGATTCGCAGACTAAGAAAAAAAGAGTCCCTTTTGTCAAAGTTCTTTGGCGGAATCAGTCCATTGAGAGAGCTACTTAGGAAGCAGAGGTAGACATACGAACCAAGTATCCTCACATCTTTTCCGTAAACTCAGACTCAGCCTAAGGTAACAACCTTTCTTAGATTTACTATATTTGATATTCATTTATAACTGCATAACATTATCATATCATTGATGCATTCATAAAACAGTTCAGTCATGTGTCATGTCTCCAGAATTCAGTCATGCTTTAGTTATGCATGTCAATGGAAGTATAGTTCCTTAGTTCCTGTTAGTTCAATCAGTCTCATCCGAGGATGAATGTTACCAAGGGGGAGATATTGTAAGACCCCGCAAAGTTCAAGTTCAATTCAGTCCTATATAGCTTGTAATAAGGGGTCCAAGACTTAGAAAATTCAGCTAAGTGTTATGACTTATAATTATTTTTATCTTTCGTAATTGGATGATCTTAATTTTTATCCTTAGGACCTTAGAATATCGATTTTTCAGTTGATTCATGATCGGGTATGTCAATAGGTAATCTTGGGTGAGTTTTGAAATTTTCGAATGTCATTTGAGTCACGTTTGGATGACCAAAACAGCAACCCAAAGCAATCTCCACGCATCGCATTGGCTATCGCGTCGGCAATCGCTTTGACACCATCGATGTGGAGCGTAGCCTGCCGCATCACTGGGCATATTTTTATCATTTAATTATGACTTTTCAAGGGAAATTATGTCCTTTTCCCCTTACCCAATTCAGCCAAAACACGAAATTAAGCTTCCAAGATGGCAAAATACATTCACTCATTCACAAAATCCTCTAAAGAAATAAGCCCTAGTTCACCAAGCTCAAGATCAAGTTACAATTTGAATCTCAATATTCAGTGAAGAACTCAGTTAATTCTACAGAACCATGGCTACAGTTATCTATTACTTAGCCATCAGAATTGAGTACTCAATTTTAGTATATTCTCAGATACACGATGTATACCTATAGGTGCAACATTGCATGTTCAGTATGTTCAGTAGTTAAAGTTTTGCATGTACTCACATCCAGTTACTTCCTGATGTTTATTCAGCCAGTTATCATCACATGCATATGAACCTATGTATATCAACCTTACCTCACTTAGCATACCAGTACATTCCACGTACTGATCACATACTCTCCTTTGTGCTATGATGTCTTATATCATAGGTTTGGATGCCCAGGTTCCTGAGATTACTTAGAAGCTCAGGCTATTAGCAGCAAATATAGTGGTGAGTCCTCATATTTCGAGGACACAGTTTATTTATTTCAGTATTCCAATAGTTCAGAAGTTATTTCAGTCAAAGTTAGTTGGGGGTTTGTCCCATCAACTCCATATTTAGACAATTAGAGGCTCTCAGACTAGCATAGTCAGTTATTCAGTTTTCAGATGTTATTATCAGTTATACTCAGTTATTATTTCAATATTTTGAGAACCTAACAACATTTCTGATTTCTTCTGCATATTTCCAGTATTGTATTCAGTGCTCACAGTAGATACCAGTCATGGGTTAGCTTATGGTCCTTTCGTGTCATAAGCAACGTATGACGCCGATAGTGCAGTCTTGGGGCATTACAAAATCTTATTAAAACAATGAATCCATGCCCATGAAATTTAGAATAGCCCCATGCACCTTTAGTTTATTATCTTTAAAGATGAAACCCTAATTTTGACTCTTTCTTGAGAGTCTTGACCTTGTAAATCTTAAATTCTAGATTACTTGGGGGGAAAGGACTGGATTCTTGTTGTTGGAGAAGAGGGGAGGGTTTTTCTTGAGAGTTAATTGTAGAAGATGGACAATTTATGCCCTATCTGATGATCTTAATCGTGATTTGATGGATTAGGTCAAGGGGAAAACACACAACTACCCCTCGGCATATTAAATTTAAAACTGGACCACAGTTTACATGCTCACCACGATGCGGTGAAGGTGCCATCGCTATGAGCACCGTGATGCGACACTATCGAGGTGAGCTGCTAGAATTGTGGTTCAAATGTGACCCAACCCCCCTCCGATAAAACTAAAACTTCCTCGAGACATACTAACCACCTCCCTAAAAATGAATTAACTCAAAATAAAATGCCTCGAGGTTTGGAAGAACAGTTTACAAATCCTCGAAGTTAAGAGTATTAAGTCCCCAACACTTAGAGAAATTTTTAGTCCTTAAACACTCCATGCATACAACTAAGAGCTGAATCAAGCCAAGAATAATGCGGGGTGATACATTATCCCCCCTTGGGATCATTCATCCCCGAATGATGACTAGGGACACAACAAGTACAATTTCAAGCACTACAAGGAAAGAAAAGGGTAGCATAATATTTTGTACCTTCTATATCATCGTCCACAGTTTCAAAAAGAGTAAGGTATCTCGTACGCATATCATTGTTCAAATCCGAAGTAGCTTCCTCGGCTTTATTATTCTTCCACAATACCTTAACTAAAGCTATCTCTTTAATTCTCAACTTTCAAACTTGGCATATAAAAAGGCAATGGGTTCTTCTTCATATGACAATAAATCTTTATGTTAATCTCTTCCACAGGTAACACAAGAGAATGATCTCCAACACATTTCTTCAGCATCAATACATGAAATACAGAATGAATAGAAGCTAAACTTACTGGCAAATCAAACACATAAACTACCCTACCAAGCCTCCTTGAAATCTGATAAGGGCCTATGTAATGAGGACTAAGTTTTTCTTTCTTTCTGAATCGCATGAATCCCTTCACAGGGTAGACCTTTAGAAATACCCAATTATCAATCTTAAACTCCAAATACCTTTATTCTAACATCGGCATAGAACTTTTAGCGACTCTGAGTTGTCTTAAGTCGCTCTCTAATGACCTTCACTTTCTCCATCACTTGATGAACAATTTCAGGACCAAACAAATGAGTTTCACCCATTTTATACCACCTAATCGGGTGGCCCACATATCTTCCCATAAAGAGCTTCAAAAGTAGCCATATGAATGCTGGAATGGTAGCTATTATTGTAGGCAAATTCTATCAATGACAAGTGACCCACCCAACTACCCTTAAAGTCAATCACGCAAGCCCTCAACATATCTTCTAAGCTCTGAATGGTTCACTCTACTTTCTTATATATTTGAGGGTGAAAGGCGGTACTAAAGTTTACTTGGGTACCTAAAACCCTCTAAAGTGACTGCCAAAACTGTGAAGAGAATTGTATACCTCTATCAGATAGAATAGATACCGGAGCCCCATGCAAATGAACTATCTCTTAAATGTATAGCTTAGCATAATCAGTCCCTAAATAATTTGTCCCCACTGGAAAAAATGGGCAGACTTGGTCATCTTGTTTACGATCACCCAAATAGATTCATAATTATTTAGAGATCTCGGAAGTCCTATGATAAAGTCCATGCTGATCATCTTTCATTTCAAAATAGGCAATGCTATCTCTAGGTAAGTACAACCTGGTCTCAAATGTTCCACCATAACTTGTTGACAATTTAAACACTTAGCCACAAAGTCAGTAGCATCTTTTTTCATATTATTCCAGTCGTAAACACCTTAAGATCATGATACATTTTAGTAGAGTTAGGGTGAACAACATGCCTGGAAGTGTGAGCTTCATCGAGAATTCTTTCTCGCAACCCATACATATTCAAAACACATAGCCTACCTTGATAACTCGAAATACCATCACCTCTAATTTCAAAAGCCATTACCTTTGGTTGACCAACATCTTCCTTAATCTTCATCAAGATGGGTTCCTCGGCCTACTTCTCCTTAACTTCTACACATTGGGAGGATTTAGATACCTTGTGAACGAATATTCGTCCATCTTTGAAATATAAGAGTTGAACTGCCAAATTTGCAAGCTGATGTATATCCTTTACAAAATTTATCTTTTCTTTCTCCACATGAGAAAGACTGCCCATAGATAATCTTTTAAGGACGTCACCTATCACGTTGGCCTAGCCCAGGTGATAATTCAGGCTCAAGTCATAGTACTTCAATAATTCCAACTATTGCCTCTGCCTTTTTAGTTTGTTCGGGATGAAAACATACTACAAATTTTTGTGATCAGTAAATATATCAACATGTACCCCATAAAGATAATGACACCAAATTTTTAATGCGAACACTACATCTACTAACTCTAAATCATAGGTAGAATAGTTATTTTCATGAACCTTCATCTGTGTAGATTCGTAGGCCACTACCTTACCATGATGAATAAGTACACACCTAAGTCCCACCTGGGATGCATCACATTACATAAAAAAGCCCTCTGTACCCTCATGTAGAGTTAAGATAGCTACGGTAGTTAACTTGTCTTTCAGTTTCTCAAAACTATTCTCACAAGAGTTAGACCAAAAGAATTTTACCCTTTTCTGAGTTAATCTAGTAAGTGGAGCATCTATGGACGAAAAACTCTCAACAAATAATTTTTAATACCCTGTCAAACCCAAGAAGCTCTAAATATCGGTTGGAGTCATGGGTCTGGGCCATTTTCCCACTGCCCAACCTTTTGGGGGTCAACCTTCATTCCCACACTAGAAACAATACACCCCAAGAAGGAAATAGTACTAAGCCATAATTCAAACTTGGAAAACTTTGCATACAACTCATGATCTTTAAGAGTTTGAAGGATCATTCAGAGGTGATTGGCATAATCCTCCTCACTCTTAGAGTAAATCAAGATATCATCAATAAAGACTATGATGAACATATCTAGAAACTGATGAAACACTCTATTTATTAGGTCCATAAATAATACGGGGGAATTAGTCAGTCCGAAAGACATAACTAAGAATTCATAGTGACCATATCGAGTTCAAAAAGCTATTTTAGGAATATCAACCTCCCTAGCTTTCAACTGATGGTACCCAGAATGAAGGTCTATTTTGGAAAAATATTTGGCACCTTGGAGTTGGTCAAAAAGATCATTGATCCTGGGAAGAGGTACTTATTTTTAATTGTAACTTTGTTCAGCTAACAGTAATCTATACACATACGGAGGGAGCCATCTTTCTTGCGCATGAAAAGTACTGAAGCACCCCACGGAAAGACAATAGAATAAATAAAATATTTGTCAAGAAGGTCTTTTAACTGTTCCTTCAACTCTTTTAATTCTACGAGAGCCATTCTGCATGGCAAAATAGAAATAAGTCAGGTGTCCGACAACAGGTCAATGCCAAAATCTCTCTTCCTATCTGGTGGTATTCCAAGGAGGTCATCAGGAATGACTTTTGGGAATTCATTAACTACAGGGACAGACTGGAGGGAAGGAATTTCAGAACTGGAATCTTTGACCTGAATAAGATGGTACAAACAACCTTTGATATAAGCTTATAGGCGCTTTGGGTAACCACATGACTCTTTTTAATCCCACTTTTAATGTTTTAAACATGCATCTTACTGAAATCATGATATGAAATCTGAGGTAAAATCAGTATTCTATTCTGTTCTGAGTTTGTCATGGCATTATCTGTTTTGGTATCATCATACCAAGACTAGCAAGTCATATAAGATATATCATATCATGTATTAGTATTTTTATTAAAAACATGTTAATTGACCACCAAAATATTTAAACAATGAAAGAAAATTCATACTTTAAAATATGTGAAAGCTTTTGCAAAGATTTTCCCTTTTCAACACCTTTACATATGATGATCAGCTTCTTCAAAAAAACCCATGAAAATCTTTTAATTATCACATTGAACATTTTATACACAAGAAAACACCCCCCCTTTAATTCATTACCAATGACTAGTCTATAAATAATCTTAAAACATTTATCTTATGCTTCAAAACATGCAATTAATTAACCAACAATATGTTAAATCAAGATGTATCATAACAAGAAAGGGAGTTTTATTATTCATGCCCTCAATTCAAATTATAAAACTAAAAATACATGTATACATGCTAACATATTTCAATTCACGAAAAGGATCCTCAATAGCAAAACACTATATCATTGAAATGGGTTCATGATTTGTCTATTTAAAATGATCTTTCAAAACCCTTTTTATAAACATAATAACATACTTCAAATCTTAGTAAAACAATGAATCCATGCCCATGAAATTTAGGATAGACCCACGTACCTTAAGTTTATTATATTGGAAGGTGAAACCCTAATCTTGACACTTTCTTGAGATTCTTGAACTTGTAAGACTTGAATTCTAGAATAATTAGGGAAAAACGATTAGATTCTTGTTGTTGGGGAAGAGGGGAGGGTTTTTCTTGATAGTTAATTGAAGAAGATGGGAAATTTATTCCCTAACAGATGATCTTAATCATGATTTAATAGATTATGTTGAGGGGAAAAGACACATCTACCCCTCAGGCAATTAAATCCGCAACTAGACTGCTGTTTGCAAGCCCACCGTGATATGGTAAAGGTGTCTTCGCTATAAGACCCACAGCGGCACTATCACCGTGAGTTTCTGGAATGACTATCCAAATGTGACCCAACCCTCATCCAAAAAAACTCAAAACTCCCCTAAGACATAGTACCTACCTCCCTAAACATGAATTAACTTAAAAACAAATGCCTCAAGGTCGAGAAGACCAGTTTACAAAATCCTCAATGTTAAGAGGCTTAAAATATGTCTAGGTCCCCAAGTCTTAGTTAAAATTTTAGGCCATAAACTCTCCATGCATGCAACTAAGAACTAAATCAAGCTAAGAATAATGCGTGATATTATAGTTTTTGTAATATGGGAGAGATTATGTTGTCACCTATGTTTAGTAGTAAACAGTAAGTTTGAATTGTGGTTGATCTGGATATGTAAGGTGTAGTGATTGTTAAATAATGATGCTATTTATATAAAATGAATTTAATAGTATTGATTGAGTTCATGCGGGTATCGAAGTAATGTGACTTGTAAATAGTGTGTTGGCTTACATATGATCAAGGTGTAGATTCTCCATAAGGTAGTCCTAGCTAGAAACTGAGTTAGGTGTCTCAGGGAGAGCTTGTGTGTTGGGTGGATTAGGTGTGACTTGTCTAGTGTTGAAATTCGAGTTGTACATTCGTATAGCATCTCGTAGCACTTTACAAAATTAAATTCGGGTCTCTAGAGCGAAAAAAAGGTGCTTTTAGATGTTTTTTTTTCTTCAAGGTAAATCTTTTAACCCTCTTATCTTATTTTGACTCATAAAAGTCAAGTTTGAGACTTAGGTCATTAAAAGAAGAATAAGTGATTCGTGCATAAATGCTTGGTACTGTATTTTTGTATTTTGAAAAGCTTTGATAGAATGATTGACTAAATATTGGTTGGTTGATAAGGATATAAAGTGAGTGCATAGGGTGCAATATAGAAAACTTTGTTAGTAATGTCTCTCTAATTCCAACCTTATGTTAAATTGAAATATGATTGTAACAACCCATCTCTTCATTACCAAATTATCCTAGATAAATTCATGAAAAATCTTATTTTTCATTCTTCAATATTATCTTAAGCCCAACATAGCCATCATTTTAGCTATTGTGTCACCTCAAACTTTTTGGGTAAGATTTAAATCTTTTGATGTGTCTAGATAGACTCAAAGCTGATGAATTTAATTATTCATGAATACTAATATTAATACTTTAATTTGGAAGTTCTTTAGGTATGTTTTAAGTTCGTATAGTATCCCAAACACCAAGTTAAGTTTAAAACTTTCTTTTCGACAGTGTTTTGGTATGAGTTTCTATCAAGGATAACTTCAAATGAACATATATCCTATAATATAAGGATATGGCATCCAATAACCACTAACTCAAAAATCTCTGAGTCCTCTCTCCAACTCAATAAATAGTTCATTAATCCGAATTTAGAATAAAAAGCTATGACTGTTTTACCAAGCACTCTCTAGGGTAAAATGAGACTAATGGTATCTTATTTCTCCAACACTAGAGAAGTGATTTACTAAATTTTAAGTTAAAAGTATTTTTTGAGGTAATTTTTTCCATTATTTTATTCATCTTTTAATACTTAGAATCCTTAGAAAGACCTTCAATGGTGAATTTTTTTTGGAGAAAAAAACTTATGTGTATTTTATTATGACCTAGATATAATTCTAAATTATAAATTAATGATTTCTAACATTAATTTCATAAAATATATTATGAATTTTGATGGTTAGAAATCTTGAATTCCATAAAGATGATACATTTAGCAAAAAAAAAAACTCCATTAATAAAAAATGGTTAATCTTGAAAGAGCTAGTTAATGACTAATTGATCTTGGAGAATGATATAGACCTTGAATTATGGATAGAATTAGTTATTTTGATTCCCAATATATTTGTTTAAAGAGTAACTATTTAATTACTCTTATTCTTGCTTGATTTTAGATGATTGATTACTATAAGACATGAAAGAAAGGAAAGAGCATCCTTGTTACAACTTGATTCTTTCAAAAGTTTGGTATCTAGGTAAGATATTTTTAATGAGTATAATACTGTGTTATTTTATATTTTCATAGTTTAGAATTAATAGGAGATTGCATGTCTAGGCCTGCGAGCATGAAGTTGAAGTGGATAAAGACATAAGAACTTTACTTTAATCCCAAAAATTATGTCACGGCTTGATTATGTGTTCCTTATGTTATACTATGTGTTATGTTCTTGGAATAAAATTATTTGTAAATAAAGTGTGAAAGCGTGTTGTCAGTAAGTTATTCTAGTGATGAATCTAGTTGAGTTACAAAAATTGTATGTTGGGCAATAATGTGATGTGGAGAATTGTGCTAGGGTCAAATATTGATGAGCATGGTAATATCTAATGAAGAAATGACTTGAATCATTATTAGAATTTTATAATGTGGAAAGAGGTAGAGGATAATAATATACTTGGAAGTACTAGTTATAGGTGGTGATGTTAGAACCCAAGTTGTGGTATTTAAAAAGGTAATAATATTTTAATAATTAATGAGTAATTAAGTCTTCAATAGAGAATTATATGCTTGAGTGTTAAATTGTAATTTACTTTATGATATTCTTGTTTTGGTATTGATAAAAATACTCCATCCATTAGATGTCCATGAGAGGCTAAATTGGTGATAATGATGATTTATTCAATTTTGCCTATGAGAAACTTGTTTGATAATGATAACTCCTTGAAGTAGTGCCATGAATGACTTGTTGATAATCATAATGAATTACTGAAATAATGTCCGTGAGAGAGTCAAAATATTGAGAAATGAAAGAACTTGATCGAATTGCCTTATGATTTTAAGTGCACTTGTAAATTTATTATATCGTATTACACCCTTGAGATTTATCTAGTTACATGTTCTTGAAAAAGTGAAACTCTATATTTAATTTCTATTAGTTGGCCGACCTTCTTTTATTTATACTTGTTGTAATTGTAGCTTACCCGATTAGCTAGTTATTATTCTTTAATGTTATAAGAGAATATTCGAATGTTATTCTGAGGGTTTAGTGTGATTTGTCTGTGATTACTGGTTGATCCTATGGATGTGGGTAATGGAAAATAATATACAAATAAATGAGTGATAGACATGATTTAATTTTGCATTGTGATGGATGGCGAGAATTAATGAGGCTAGGCTATGCTAATGGTGAATATAATCTCGTTAATAGAGTTAGAGAATTATAAATTATATAGGAAAAGTGTTATAATGATATTACAACCTTAGTTGAATTATATTTCATTTAAGATGTCATTACTTCTTTTCTTTGATTCTATTTTATGATTATGTGGACTAACATTGGTCGATCGATGATGCCTATCTGTACATGTATTTTGTACTAACCCTACTCTTCTATATTGCTTTTTGGAGTGTAGAATGGATGCAGGTTAGGTTGCAGTTACTAGATGGATGATAATACTCATCACTAACTTCCACACTTTCTTCCTAATAGATGTTGGAGTCTTTATGTTATTTGTTTTCTTGTCAGCCTATTGTTTAATATGTAGCTCTTGTACATGTTTGACCAGATTTTGAGATAGTGAAGGACAATTGCAAGAAATTTTTGAAAAGTTTATTTTTTGATATTTAATTTACTTTATTATTTTTAATTTAGTATTTTCTTAAAAATAGAAGTCTTTGATATATTTTTTTTTGGATAATAAGGGTTATCCTACCTACTTAGGATAGTATATGTGCCTGCACGATCCATTAGTTTGGAACGTGATACTAAAAAATAGTCCTCAGGATTTTTCGAGAAAGAGATTTAGTATTCTTTGTATTCAAATATTATATAATGTTTTTCTCCATCATTAATTATTTCTACTTCTTCTTCATGATTTATATTATACATATTTTTTTTTTTTCAATCGCTATCATATTACATAACTGCTTTTAATTTATTTTCATCATTTCTTATGATTTATTTTCATTTATAGAGATCTTGTTCTCTGAGTGTGGAGGTTGTATTAGAAACATTAACTACAATAAAAACGAATGATGTAGTTCTTGTTGATTCAATCAAGGAGAAAGATGCATTGTGTGATGATATTTCAGTACAGTTGAATGGTAAATTTTAATGCTTTCATATTAAAGTTTTATTTGTTATATAACTATCTTGTATTATATTAAATGATCAAATATATTATTTTAATTATGTGTTTTGTTGATGAAATATTATAGATTTTGAAATATATTTTCTTTTATCATTTATAGTTTGTAACCTTGAGGTGTGAAACAACCCTATCAACAATCAATTATCATTGAATGAATTGTCTTTTTTCACTGACACTCAATTAATGACTTTGAAACCTGCATTTAGAGAGTTAAAAACACCAAATAATAAATTGCACATAATTTTTTCAATGGTCTATGATAAATTCTCAGTAAGGTTCCATAATGAATATGGCTCTAGCTCTGAAAAACACCCTTTGTACTTTAAGAGCAAGCACCCATTTGAGGATTATATTGAATTTGAGGTTTCAAAAGTGTTGATCGATCAATTCATAGATTGATGTTATCTATATACGAAGTTCAGACGCAACAGGTGATGTTGTAGTATTTGAATTTATTATACAATTTACGCTTTAATTACAAAGTAAATATGTTTGTTTGTTTTAGTTTTTAACTAAAATAATTTAGTTAGTCAATAATATATTACTTTGATATCAAAATTGTAAGGGATCACTAAAAGAGTTGTTATGTTTCAAAATATTTGTCGGAGTGCTGCAACTACTATTTTAAAGTACAAGATAATTTTTAAATTTGTCGTAGCTAAAGAGGATTGATTTCATACTTTAATTCATATTTGATGACCATGGAATGACGAGGTATGTTTTTAGCTTGCAAATATTTTTTAGGTTTATCATATGTAACTGATTTTGGCCTGATGTGTTATGTTTGATTTTAATTTTGTGATTCTTATAATTTGCATATTTTAAAATAAAATTAATTAAAATTAATTAAAAAAAAATTGTTTTCTAAATTTTTATTTGTTTGTGAACTATAAAATTATTACTGTTGATACAGAATTTTTTCAAAAGCAGGGTTACTGTCCCTTTGATTTATCGGTACATAATTGTTTATGTTCTTAAAAACATATTCCTAATTATGTAGTAACAGTGTGTTTTTCTGGGTATGAACTATTTACAATTCTATTTCTTTTAAGCCAACATGTTGATATTATTATGTACTATTTAGGAAAAAGATAAAGTATAGTGTGATGAAGTCAGTTACATACATCATTGTTAATGTTTCTTTGTTAAATAGCTTCGACTAGTTGAAACATAGTGGTTGAGTTAGAATAAAGACATGAGATGTATAACTCCTGAACACTATGTTAGCAAATATATTAGAGATTTTAAGATACCTACCAATGTATCTTGGGATTTTATTGATAATTTTATCATTTCAATAAATGTTAGTGATTCATTTCATTGGATTTTGGTTGTTTTCCGCATCAAACATATGTGTCTATATATTTATCAATCATTAATTAGAGGTTTGTGAACACAAAAAATGTCACGATCCGAGGCTATCCCTTATTACAACAATAGTGCTTAAGGCCACAAATGATCCCAAGCTAACCCATGGTCTGGTACCTGCTATGAGCACTGAATAAAAAGATAATAACCAAACGTGTGTGGATGATAAACCAATAAAGTACTGTCAATCTGAATACTGAAATATGAAATATAACATGTTTGAAGTATTTGATAAACACTGGAAAACTAAGCTGACTGCCTAAAATAACTGATAAAACTGAAAACTAACTGTCTGAAAGCCTCTAAGAATCATAAGGAGTTGATGGGACAAACCCCCCAACTAAATCCAATGTACTGAGCATAAAGAAATACTGAAATAATGGTAAAGTACAGCATGTCTTCAATGGAGGAGGACTCGCCACTACTGCTGCTGGGTGATGCTAGACGGTCTATGAACAATTGAGAAACTGAACGTCGAAACCTATGTTATAAGACAACATAGCGCAAGAGAAGAGTGTGTGATTATTACTTTGAATATATTGGTGTGTGAGATAAAGATCAACTGAAATATATATAGTAACTAAACATGGATGCATGAAAAAAGTAAACTGAGAATGCAAGACCAAACATAAATATGTTCTGAAATAACCTGTAAATCTGAGTGATTGAATCACCATAATAGCATGGCTGGATAATTGAAGTCTGTATAGTCAATCAAGCAAGCCTAAACTAATCTAGTCTGAATACTACACAGAGACTATGGAAGCTAACTACAACAGAAAATGCCCCAATCTGAGCTATCGGGGTCCAACATGTAATCCTAGTTGCAAGGGTATTGGTACCTTGCCTTAGGTACTAACACATGACTGTCAATGTGGATCCACAAGGCTGATGTCCCGTAGGATGAGGATGTCATGAATAACTAACGGGAGACCCCTCATAATCTATGGTGGCACCATAGGTCTGGAACCTTGGGATTGCTAACTGGCGGGGGAGACATCATCCTTACGTTCACTCGGTGCTAATTGTTACTCCCAACTAAATGACATTGGTATTATTATTCGTTTAATATGACATGGTACTGTACTTGTAAATTCTAATCATGAACATGATGCTCTAAATATAATTTTAAAATCATGGTTTGACTGACTTGTTACTTGAAAATGGAAACATATAAAATCTATAGGTATCGGGTGTTCATGATCCGCCAACACTAAATGATGATAAAATATGATAACCATGCTTAGAAAATCATAGTTTGAAGACCCAAAAATAAAAAATTTCAATATATAGGTGAGAAGCATGAATATGAATACAGAAATATGTTACACGTGAGAGAACAACATATTTAAATGGCTTAATATAAAATTTGATACTGTAACATGAAATCGCTGAATATAACACGGGAACTTAAAATTTAAAGCATGAAATAACCTAATATTTCATGGGGTCATATGAGGACATGGATTGAGTCAATTTACTAAGGAAAAACATGGATTGAATTTATCTTAAATATGTGAAAATTCTATAATAAAGGAAAGGCTCATACTTTAAACAAAGAGAGGGTTTTTGGGCTCAATGGGTGAAAGGGACCCATTGATGAATACCTCATATACCTTAATTGTATGGATTCTTGATAAAATCTTGAAATTCAACCTTATATCCTTGTGTTCTTGAGAGGAAAATCTTGAACTTTGTTTCTTGTGAACGGAGAAGGGTTTCTAGTGAGTAATTTTGAGGAAGATGAGCAAATAATGCTCTTTCGAATACCCCAAATCGTATTTTGGATGGCTTGGATTGAGGAAAAAGGACCCAACTTACCTTGACCTCTATTTTTCGTGTAAATAACCCTCGTGGTGCGACCCCTAGTGCCGGGGAATAGCCCTCGCGGTGAGTGGCTATCACAACCTCTTACCGTTTCTCATGAAAATGGTCATAACTTTTTGCTCGGGTATTGAAGGTAAAATTGGTATTTTTTGAAAGTTAACTCAATTATGTATAATTTGGTGGGTACTTAGCTAAAGAATTCTACATATGTCAAAAGTTAGACATGTTTCAATTTGACCCTTGTAGAATCTAATATAAAAATTTGGCTGAAGTAAAGGCTCTTAACTCAACTTTGCTCTAAATGATTTCTATGAATATTTTTAACCTCATAAACACTATTATCACTAGGATAATGATCATGAAATATAAATTCAAATATAAATGAGATTAGAGTTTACACACGTAGGAACATCAGATCAAAGTCTAGCTCAAAAATATGGGGTGTTACAAAGAATTTCTCTAATCATGTTCAATCTCGTGCTACTATGGTACCTGTATTTTTTCTTGTTACTGACTTTTATGATAAATGAGCAGATATTGAGTGGCAACAAAAACTTTCATACATTGATAAGTCCACGACTAATCCATTAGAGTATATACTTGTGAAAAATGCACTCCAGTAGAGCCCACAATCTAAGTATGTTATACTCATATATTCATATTTTTTTTTTATAAATATACATGTTTCTTCCATAAAATAAAATTGATACCTTTTCCTTTTACAGTGATTGTGGCATGTTTGTGTGTGACTTTGCTGAATTTATTAGCCATAGGGTATTTAAAATTTCAAGTAGAATATTTGGTGCTTCTAAAAATCATCTTAGATATGATGCACTACTATGAGACTATGCAAGAAGAACGCAAAATGATGGACCAATTAGTAAAATTAAAGTAACTAAAAATGTTATTAGCAAACTTGGTGGTCAGAAAAGCTCTAGAAAAGTTATTTCAAATACTTCAGTATATCAGTTACAAAATTAGAAAGTTGTAGACTTGATAACTAATATTGCTTTGGTATTGATCAGATCACTTTGTCCATCTCTAATTGTTTTTTAAAAGTAATGTTAGATTGAGACTTATTTTTTTCTATTAAAGATGTCCATCCTTTTTACAAATATTGTTTTGTTATTAAAGTTCATATTACGTTTTAGATGTGTTGAATCATTTTGTATGTGCTATGTTATATATTAAAAATATCTAATAAGGTATTGATATAACATAATACATACAAAATGATTCAGCATATTCAAAATGTGATATAAACTTAAATAAAAAATAAATATTTGTAAAGTTGATAGATATCTTTGATAGAACAAAATAAGTTGAATCTAAAACTATTTTTAAAAAATAATCAGAAATGAACACAGTCATCTAATCAGTACCTAAGTAATATTTGTTATTAAGTCTACAACTTTCTGATTTTGTGACTAGTATGCTGAGGTATTTGAAATTTTGGAACAACTTCTCTAGAACTTTTATACCATCAAGTTTGCTAATAACATTTTAGTTATCTCATTTTCACTAATTGCTCTATCATTCTGCTTTCTTTTTTAATAGTCCCATAATAGTGCACCATATCTGAAATGGTGGTTGGAAATGTCAAATATTCTACTTGAAATCTCAAACACACCACCACCACCAACAACAAAAATAACATACTCAGTGTATTTTCACAACGTGGGGTCTGGGGAGGGTAAATTGTACGCAGTCCATATCACTACCTCAGATGAAGTAGGGAGGCTATTTTCGATAGACACCATTATTAGGATATATAACAATATAAGAAACAAAAGCACAAAATCACACAACAAGACGGGATAACACAATGCTAGACAATATAGGAAATAAGACACCCACAAGGTACAACTATAAACTATCTATCCAAAAACATAGACATCACAGAAACACCATGAACAAGAAACTCTAGGCGTAGAAACAAACAAAACACTCTTCCTTATTATAATGGTTGAACTCCTACCTACTAACCCTCTACCCTAAATCAAGTCCTCTATACCTTTCTATAAAGGGCCATGTCCCCTATAAGTTGTAAGTACTCCATATCATGCCTAATCACATTCCTCCAATACTTTTCGGCCTACCTCTACCCCACCTAAAACCATCCATATCAAACTTCTCACACCTCCGTACTGGAGCATCCATGCACCTCCTCATCACATGCCTAAACCATGGCAACTTCACTTCCCGCAACTTGTTTTCCATTAAAGCCACTACCACTCTCACCCGAATAATCTCATATCTAACCATATCTTTCATGGTAAGCCCATACATCAATCTTAACATTCTCATCTCCACCACCTTCAACTTTTGGATGTAGGAACTCATAATTGGCCAACACTTTGCTCCATACAACATAGCTGGTCAGACTATCACTCTATAGAGCTTACCTTAAATCTTAGGAGAAACCCTTCTTATCACATAATACTCGTGAAACGAGCCTCCATTTCAACCACGCTGCACCAATATGGTGCGTGACATCCTCGTCAATATCACCATTACCCTGAATCATAAACCCAAGATACTTAAAACTCTCTCCCTTTTGAATGACCTGAGAATCCAATTTCACTACTACGCCAGTCTCATGCAATAAATCACTAAACTTATATTCCAAGTATTTCGTCTTAGTCCTACTCAACCTAAATTCTTTAGACTCAAGGGTCTATTTCCAAACCTCTAACTTATCAATAACTTCTTCCCTAGTCTCATCAATCAGAAAAACATCGTCAGCAAATAATATACACCAAAGCACGTCCCCTTGAATATGTTGTGTCCAAGCATCCATCACCAAAGCAAATAAAAATGGGCTATGAGTTGGTCCCTGGTACAACACTATCAAAATAGAAAAAGTTTTTGAATCTCCTCCTACCATCCTCACACGTGTCTTCGCTCCTTCATACATTTCCTGAATTGACCATGGCTAATAAATTTAGCAAACACCATAAACATGCCACAATTATTTTAAAAGAAAAATGTATCAATATTATTTGTGGAAGAAATATGTATATTTATTGAATATAATTATGAAAATATGAATATAACATACTTATATTGTGGGTCTTGCTGGGATACTTCCTTCACAACTACATACTCTAATAGATCAGTCATGGACTTATCAATGTATGCAGGTTCTCGCTGCAACTCAATATCCACTTGTTTACCATAAAAGTTAATGACAAGTAAAAATGTAAGTATCATGATAGCAAGGTATTGAACATGATTAGAGACATTCTTGTATTTACAGCCCCTCCAATTAATGAATCATAAACATACAGACACCTATGTATAATGCAGAAAACAATCAGAATTTCATAGAATGAGTCACTAATATTTACAGAAATGAAAATATTATCAACAGAAATCCAAGGTACATTTGTAGGTATATTAAAACCTTTAATGTACTGGCTAACATAGTGTTTAAGAGTTATACGTCCCATGTCCTTATTCAAATTCTACCATTGCTTCTCAACTGGCTGAAGCCATTTAATGAAAAAAATATTGATAGTGGTGTATATAATTGACTTCATCACACTATACTTTCCCTTTTTCTGCAAATAATATATAATCACATCAATATGCTGGTTTTAAAAAACTAGAATTAGAAACAATACATATACAATAATACAAAATGTTACTACATATTTAGCAATACAATTTTAAAAAACATAATCAATTATATATTGATAAATCAAAGGGGCAGTAACACTAATGAAAAAAATCTCCATCAATAATAATAATTTAGTAGTTCACAAAGAATTGAGAATTCAAAAAATACACAAAAATTTGTGTAATTAATATTCGATTTATTTTGTTTGAAAACATGCAAATTGTAAGAATCAAAAAATTGAAATCAAACACAACTTATCAGGTAAAATAACTTACAAATGATAAATCTAAAAAAGTATTTGCAAGCTAGAAACATCCCTTGTCATTCCATTATCGTTCAATATAAACTAAATTGTAAAATCAATTCTTTTCTACAATTTTAATATCAGCTAGGATAAAATTAAAAATTATCTTATTCTTTAAAGCAGCAGTAGCAGTACTCCTACATACAATTTGAAACATAACAACTGTTTTGGCGATGTTATCAAAAAAATATTCATTATCCTTTACAATTTTGATATCAAAGTAATACATTATTAACTAACTAAATTATTTGAGTAAAAAAACAAAACAAACAAACATATTTATTATGTAATTAAAATGTAAATCAAATAATAAATTTAAATATTAAAAAATCAGGTGTTGCACTAGACTTCACATCCTAATAACAGCAACTTGTGAATTGATCAGTCAACACTTGTGAAACTTTAAATTTAATATAATATTCAAATAAGTGCTTGCTCTTGAAGTACAAAGGATATTTTTGAGATGGACCATATTCATTATGACACCCTACTGAAAATTTATCATAAATCACTGAAGAAGTTATGTGTAATTTTTTTTGGGAGTTTCCAATTCTCTAAATGTAAGTTTCAAAGCCACTAATTGAGTCTGAGCGAAAAAGACAATTAATCCAATGGTAATTGATTGTTGACAAGGTTATTTTCAGCCTCAATGTTACAAACTATGAATGATAAAAAAAAGCATACCAAAATCTATTATATTTCATCAACAAAACACACAATAAAAATAATATATTGGATCATTTAATATTATACAATTTAGTTATATAACAAATAAAATTTCATCCGAAAGAAGAAAAACTTTACCATTCAATTGTACGGAAATGTCATCGCATAATGTATCTTTCTCCATGATTGGATCAACAAGAACTTTATCAATCTTTTTGGTTGAAGTAGGCATTTCTAATAAAACCTCCTCACTCACCGGAAAAGATCTCTATTAGTGAGAATAAATCATAATCAATAATAATAAGAATAAATTCAAAATAGTTATATAATAAGACCACAATTGAAAAATATATAAAAAATATCTAAATTAAAAATTTGAAGAAAAAAGAGAAACAATTAATGATGGAGAAAATGGTCTAAGAACCCTCCCCCCTCCCCCCCCCCCCCCCAAACATATATTCGAAATTCTAACTACACACTCCAACTTTGCAGGAGTTCTATGACCTGAACTATTTAAAACAGAAACTATTACACCCCTAAAAAGCCACAACCACATCTTTATTGAAGGGTGAAACCCACGCATTTTGAGTGGTCAATTTTGATTTTTTTTTATTTTTAATTATTCTTTCCCCTTATTAAATTAAAATTTCATCATTTTTGCCAAACAAATATCAATATTCTTGAATCATCACCTAATCTATATCATCAGATGGAATTAGACAAACAAACATAATTAAATTCCCAACAATCTCGCACATACAACATAATGCAACCTCACTCTTTTCTCTATAACTACAATAATTTTTGGCTAATTTTGAGTATAGATATTTAAGAGATCAATTTCTTGAATTTTTTATTAATATGACAAGGAGTAAGTACCCAATTGTCATAGGCCAAAAATAGTTTGGTCTGCTACCATGTGAAACTGCTGCCCAATTATATTTTTATTCTTTATTTGTTAATTCCACCCTAAATTTGATAAAAGGAGGTAGCGGTGATGGCGACTAATGGGGGTGAGGGGAAATCCATAATTTGAATTAGAAGACTGGCTTGGATTGAAGTGTGGTGAAAAATAATATGGTATTGATAATACAATGTTGTCATAAAGATTCTTAATTTTTTTTATGTTAGATTTTTAATTCTTAAAATTTCGATAAGATTTTGAAAAAAATGGGCAATAAAAAAAGAGAAAAGGTTGATGATTTATATGGGAAGAAAAATGGAGGAAGGTAAGAAATATGCTATTATCAGATTGCTCTACTTTTAAATCTAGAAATTAATGCATTTTACCAAGATTAGACATCACAAATTCATCCATCATAGATTTCTTGAAATCAGAAAACATGCCACTATTGTTCCCCATGAATTTGAGATCATCGACATACAAACACTCAATGAGTATTTTCACATTCTCCCATATTTTCACAAAGTGTAGGCTCATATGGATAATTTTGAAAACTCATTTTCTAAAAATAAGACTCAATGTGACTATACCAAGCCCATGGGTCTTGCTTTAATCCATAAAGACCTTTCTTTAATCGATAAACCTAATGATCATTTCAAATCTTAACATAACCAGCGGGTTGTTTGATCAATACATATTCCTCCAAGTATCTATGTAGAAAAGCTAATTTGACATCCAATTGGAAGATTGGCCATGAATTCTGTGCTTCCAAGGATATTAGCATTCTAATAATGTCGTACCTTGCAACTGGAGAAAAAATTCAGTATAATCCACACCATACTCTTCCTCGTATCATTTAGCCACCAATCGCGCCTAAACTTGTTGATTTTGCCATTTTCTTTCAGTTTCGTCTTATAGAAAAACTTTACACCAATAATTTTGTGCTTCTCAAGAAGATCAATAAGCTCCCAAGTATCATTCCTTTAAATAACTTCATTTTCATCATCCATCACCTTTCTCCATTTTTCTTCTCTAACAGCACTTTGAAAAATTATCGAGTCACAATCTGCAAACACTCCAAAATGGTTAACCACATCATTATTTGCATTAAGTCCTATTACCTCATAGTTCATCATCCACGCAGGATTTTTGCAAGCATGATGAAGAGGCTAAGTTATTGCATCAGTTTCTTCTAAAGCTGTTGGTAAAGTTTCAGCCATTGGTGAACTTCTAGCAAGAGTTTGTAAATTTTCAGCAGCTGGAAGTGTTGAATTCTCTCCACTTTTGGGTTTTTCATCTACTTCTTCGACTCCCGTATCAAATATGATTGGAGTAGACTATTGCATACCCAGTCCCAAGTGTTTTCTTCATCAAAAATTATATCTCTAATGATTAAAATCTTCTTCTTCAGTGGATTAACTAATTTATATTCCTTTGATGCTTTAGTAACATTGAGAAAGATACATTTTCACTTTTGTCATTGAGCTTCTTCTTCTTGTCTGGAGGATGTTCATAGACAATTCAACCAAAAATTCAGAAGTGGTTAACATTTGGTTTTCTTCCACTCCAAGCCTGCTTTAGAGTCATGCTTTGAACAACAAATGTTGGAATTCTATTCAATACATGAATGCTCCAATTTATCGCTTCTGTCTAGAAAGTCCTTTTCATTTTTTCTTTGGCCAAGAAACTCCATACCATATTGAGAGTGATTCTATTATTCCTCTCTGATACACCATTTTGTTGTGATGTATAAGAAGTGGTGAGCTCTCCTCAAATTCCATTAGATTCACAAAAATCTTTAAAGACTTTTGAGCAATACTCGCCCCCACGATCAGTTCGAAGAGTCTTTATGACCCTTCCAGTTTCATTTTCTACATGAGCCTTGAAGCTTTTAAGTTCTCCAAAAGCTTTTAGTTTTTCCTATAAAATATACACCAATTTTTTTCGGGAATAATCACCTATAAAGATAATGAAATACCTTTTACCTACATTAGAAATTGGTTTAACTAGGCCACAAATATCTGAATGCACCTGCTCCAAAATACCCTTGCTCTCCATGAATTTTCTTTTGAAAATTGAGAATGATGTTGTTTTCAAACAACACATTATTTATAAACTATGGAAGGGATGATGATTTCTGGAAGACCTATTACCATATTTTTCTGTTGGTGAGTTTTTAATCCACCAAAACTTAAGTGACCATATCTAAAATCCACAACTATGAAGGATCTTTTACTTCCACCTTCAAAAAAGACCGAACACTATCAAGGCTGACACCACTACCAACACCACCCATACCAACCTCTAGTAGTTCTACAAAGCCTCTATCCGAAAGTAAAATAATATTCGTTTAGGACATGCCCTCGACCATGGCCGAAACTGATATCCAAAACTAAACCCATAAGAAACATAAGAATCCAAAACAAAAAATGGAGTCTTCTGAAGTATGAAAGCTCACCATTTCAAGTTAGCACAAGCTGCATCTAAAGTCCAAGTCTACTGAGCTGAAGGTGTGGTATGTATGATCAAAACCTGCATCACGTGGGGATATAATTTCAAGGATAAGGATAAAATAATGCCAACAGTTCCAAAATCAATTAATCAATGCACATAACTAGTGTACACATACATATATATACATATACCATGCTGAGATAGGAAACAGGATTAGCATGAACTTTTAAAACTACTAACCTGGGTTATGTAGCACAACCATACTAGAATAAGGAACCTACGGGCTAAATGGGCCCAACTCTCACCTAGATGGAAAGGCCCCAGTACGTGTAACCACACAAACCAGAGAATACCCATAACCAAAATACATATATGGGGGACTCTAACCTCCCGAAATAATCAAGGTGACTTAATCACCAATTCATATAGTAAGAGGGACTCAAACCTCCCATCCATATATTCACTCGGGGGGACTCGAACCACCCTTTCATAAGACACCCGCACTAGCTAGTGCGGTTTCCAGTGTTAGTCTTTTGCACTTCTCTTTTACAGTTTGGCTACACATCCCGCCATTAATCCTAATTCAAAACCATCATTCCATATTCACATCCAATAAGTCAATTAGTTATCAAGGTATTTCTTTGGTATCATTATACCGACACTACTTGAAAGTATTCCATATTCCATTATCATTATCAATCAACCATTTACTCAATTGACTTTAGGACTCGTTCCCACCGTCTACAAAAATTCTTGTTCAATTAAAAGTTTTGGGGCTCACACCCATTATCTAACAATGACATAATTCAAGTGTATATTTAGGGACTCAAACCCGTTAAAAATTTAACCACCAAGGTTACTATTTAGTTCATTACATGGAGAATAAGGCCTTTCAAATCATTTACCAACCATTCATGACCATTAGGTAAAGCCTTAGTTCAAAACAACATTGTCATGTAACTAGTTCATTCTTTTAGGCATTTTAACAAACATTTTGAGGGCATGCATTTACCAAGACCAAAACTAAAGTATAAACCATTCATTTTTGGATAACCCATTATCCAATTGTTAAATCATAATTACCAAGCACCTATATCTGTAAACCATTATAAAAATCATGCATAAACACAATTTAAACCAAGAGTAAACAATACTTAATAATATGCATCAAAATCCTCAAAATTGGTTTTCAAAATCACCATTTAAGAATCATAATCAAGATTAAAACACATGAAATTTATCAACTAACAATGAGGGAAGAGTCACATGCCTTATACAAGATGATTTACAGAATGAACTTGACCCTTTTAGACTCTAGATGAACACTTATGGAACCCTAGCCTCCAATCTTTAATAGTAAGTTAGAGAGAATTTGTAGAGTTTTTAATATTTCAATAGTATGTTATGATAGGCCACAACATATTTTAAGACATGGTTACTTAAGGGTATTGGGGTGGAAAACATCCAGAATACCCCCAACATAAAAGCTAAAAACTGACTCGCTGGAGGGTACGACCATATCTCTATACCTCTACCCTAGGGTATGATTGGTACCCTATATCGTACCCTGGTGTAAGACCTCATAAAATTTTTTAGCTTAATTTAGTCCTTTAGTCTTGGTAAGGGGTTTCAGACTTAGAAAATTCTGGCTAAGTTTCTAGACTTAGTTTATTTTAGCCTTCAAAAATTGGCAATCTCATTTCGCTACCTTAAAGTCCTTTAAAGGCCTATATTTTTGTTAATTCATAAACAAGGAGTCCAATAGGTGTCCCCGAACAAGTTTTGGATTTTTAGAACCTCATTTAGACCTTTTTTGGAATCCCAAAACAGTGAGTCGATGCGATGTTGGCGCGTCGCGTTGCCAATCATGTCGATAGATAAAATTAACCTTAGATCAAGACAAATTCTAGAAAACCAATGCAATGTCGGTGCATCATGGTGGTTATCACATTGGTACCCTCAACGCGCTGTGTCGGCTGTAGCATTGTTGGGAACATTTTTCTATCTTTTAAACCTGCATCCTTAAGGGTAATTAGGTCTTATTTCCCCGACCTTTAGCCCTCATAACATAAAATTTATCTCTCTTTTGGATAATAATATTCATTCTTTCATAATTTCTCAAGAACAAAAAAACCCTAGGTGATTAATTTCAAATTAAGAACTCAAGATGTCTCTATTTACTTTAGAGAAATTTGAATCCAAGGTATCTAAAGTTTTCATTCAAGGACTCCTTTCATTCTTGGAGCTCAATAAATAAATTTTTAAATCATGAATTGTGATTTCCATATTGTGGATTGTTTTCCATCCATGTTAATGTTAATATATGGTTTACAAGCTGAAAACTTTATTGTATACAATGATATTATGATAGCATGTATGTTGGAATTGAATTTGCTTATGTTGATCTCTTAAATTATGAATGAAATATGATAGTCATGATGCTATACCATGTTTTCCATGCCCAAGTACAAGATTATGCCTTCTAGGTGTTTGAAAAAAATGCTTAAATGAATGAATTGAACAGTTGTGACTCAATTGTGATCTAAATAATGACCCGATGCTATATTAGTGTGCTTAGGTTGACTCCTATGCTAAGTCTATGCCTTTTTATTGATTAATGGAATGCTCATGAGATTTGATTTGTGAACTTACAATATGTTCGAATGCATTCCTACTCATGTACAGGATTATGATTATCAAATGCCTCATGAAATCCCTCAATAATTGTATTATGAATTGTTGATTATGGTCGTGTGTTCAAGAAGTGTCATATTCTATTTATGTTCATTCTATCGAGTCCTAAGGGTATTTCATACCCGACAATTTAGCTATATGCCTAGAGCCAGTGTCAGTTTTCAAGATACTCTCAGTCAAGCCATGATTAGTAGAATTCAGTCAGTCATATGACTCAGGAAAACTCAATAAATTCGCACGTACTGATAGATACTTTTCTTTTTCTCTATGATGTTTTATACCATAGGTACGGACACTCAGGTTCCCAACCATACATAGATAGCTTTAGGTTTAGTCAGCAGCAATACACTAGATATGAGTCCTCATCATTCGAGGATATTTGATTATTTTATTATTTAAGTACTTAGTCATTTTAGCAGTTGGAGTTAGTTGAGGACATGTCCCATCAACTCCTTATTTAAAAAGTTTAAGGCTTTCAGACTAGATGTTCAGACTAGATATTTAGACTTCAGTATTTATGTTCAATTTTGGTATTCTTATATCTTGTTCAAACATTAGTCAGTTTTGAACCTTATGGAAGATTTCCGCCAGATTTCTGCATTAATCTTAGTTTTATTGTTATTATAGTATTACTATATACAATGCTCACAGCAGGTACCAATCATGGGTTAGGTAGTGATCCTTTGGGATCGTTAGCACCATGTAGCATTTGGGGTACCAGACTCGAGGTGTTACAAACTTGGTATCAAAGCCTAAGGTTTAATAGTGTCCTAGGAAGTCTGAAAAGCCGCATCTAGTAGTGTCTTATGCATGGATGTGTTGTGCATCACATTTATGTACAGGAGGATATGAAATGTTTTAGGAACAATTTCCCTTCTTTTAGTATTCATGTCATGCTAGTGAGCATGAGCTCAAATTTAACTCTCAGTCTAATCCATTTCTCCCTTTTATTCATAAAATATGCCTCCTAAAAAGACTAACGAAAAGAGGAACATAAATTAATCAACACCTCAGCCCATTCAGGCAGATCCCCTGGATGAACACGTCTCTCATGCAGAGTTCAGAGCTGCATTCACTACTCTTGCTAATTCAGTTGCTTCTTAGAATAAATTCCCATCTACCATTCCAGCTAACCCTATGGCCAATTCTACTACAGCCAGGATTTGGGAATTCACCTAAATGAACTCTCCTTATTTTATCGGGTTTAAGACTGCTGAGAACCCTCAGGAATTCCTTGATCAGTTACAAATATTATGGGGGTAACTACTAGTGAGAGTAATGAGTTAGCTACATATCAGTTATAGGACGTGGCTCACATATGGTTCAAGTAGTGGAAAGCAGAGAGGGCCATAGATGCAGGGTCTATTAGATGGGAGGAGTTTGCCACTGCCTTCTTAGATAGATTCTTTCCCCTAAAGCTTAGAGAAGCTAAGGTGTTAGAGTTTTCTAACCTCAGCCAAGGCAACATGACAGTGAAAGAGTACTCTCTTAAGTTTACTCAATTAGCTAGATACGCTCCTCATGTAGTGACAGATAGCAGAACTAAGATGAGTAAGTTTGTTTCTAGAGTGAATAATAGTATCGTCAAGGGGTGCAGGGACATGATGCTGATTAGTGAGATAGGCATAGCTTGGCTTATGGTCCATGCTTAACAGATTAAGGAGCAGAGGATTAAGGAGATGGAAAAATCAGAATAAAAAAGTAAGGACAGGTAGTTTCAACTTTGCTGAGCCTAAGTCAAAGGGTGGTAAGCGTTGTCAGTTCAACCCAAATTCTTCAGTTCCAGCTCCTTCCTCAGCCAGTGCTTCAGTTCCTAAGTTTAGGAATGGTGACAAAGATAGGGTGCAAGGATTTAACTCTCAGGGTAGTGTCAGCAGTGCCCGAACCCATCCTCTTTGTCAGACATGTGGCAAGCACCATCAGGGTATTTGTAGAGCTGGCAGTGATGTTTATTTTTTATGTTGAAAGTCAGGCCACAGATTTAGAGATTATCCTTAGTCAGGTTTTTAGGGTCAGTATAACCGTTCCTTAGCTTAGTTCGGTCACCCAAATCAGCAGGGTGCAACCCCCATCACTACCAATGGGCAACGTCCAAATAGACTCTATGCTCTTCAGTCCAGATAGAATTATGAAAATTCTCTAGATGTGGCCACTGGTACATTACAGATCTTTCATTTACATGTTTTTGCTTTGCTAGATCTAGGAGTTTCCTTGTCTTTTGTTACTCCTTATATAGCAGTTATTTTCAGAGTCAGTCCTGAAATTCTAGCAGAGCCCTTCTCAGTATCTATCCAAATGGGTAAATCTATCATAGCTTGGTGGGTATACAAGAATTATCTAATTATGGTATCTGAGAAAGTCACTTCAGCATACATAGTCAAATTTGAGATGACTGATTTTGATGTAATTCTCGACATAGATTGGCGTTATTTCTTCTATGCCACAGTCAACTGTAGAAATAGAATTGTCAAGATTCAGTTTCCGAATGAACCCATCCTAGAGTGGAAGGGTAGTACTTCATCATTTAATAGTCATCTTGTTTCCCACCTAAGGGCAAGAAAAATGATATCTAAAGGATTTGTCTATCATCTTGTTTGATTTAAATACTCTAGCTCTGAAAATACCAGTCTTGAATCAGTTCTAGTAGTGAATGAATACTCAGATGTCTTTCCCGAAGATCTTCCAAGAATTTCTTTTGAAAGGAAAATAGACTTTGGCATTGACCTTCTCCAAGATACTCAACCCATATCTATTCTACCATACAGAATGGCACAAGCAGAACTCAAGGAGATAAAAGAATAGTTAAAGTATCTCCAAGATACGGGATTCATTAGACCTAGTGTGTCCCCGTGGGGTGCACTAGTTCTATTAGTGCATAAGAAAGATGATTCTCTTAGAATGTGCATATACTATCATCAGCTCAATAAAGCCACAGTTAAAAAAAGGTATCCGCTTATCAGAATCGATGAACTATTTGACCAACTTCAGGGTGCCAGTTACTTCTCTAAGATCAAGCTATCATATGCTCAGGGTTAGAGAATGTGATATCCTGAAGACAGCTTTCAAAACTCGGTATGGTCATTTTGAATTCTTAGTAATGTTCTTTGGTCTTACCAATGCCCAGTAGCCTTCATGAATTTGATGAACCGAATGTTCAAGTAGCACTTGGATATGTTCATTATAGTCTTCATAAATGACATCCTTGTCTATTCTCACATCGAACATGATTATCCAGATAATCTTAGAATAGTAGTACAAACCCTTAGAAATTATCAGTTGTTTGCCAAATTCAGTATATGCAAATTTTGGCTAAGGTCAGTAGCATTCCTTGGCCATATAGTTACCGGCAATGGCATTTGAGTTTTTTCTCAAAAGATCAAGCAGTGAGAAACTAGCCCAGACCCATTTCTCCGAATGATATCAGGAGTTTCTTGGGTTTGGCTGGCTATTACAGATGGTTTGCTAAGGGATTTTCTTCTAATGCATCCCCTATGTCCATATTGACTCAGAAGAAAGTCAAGTTTTAGTGGTTAGATTTATGTGAGAAAAATTTTCAAGAGTTGAATACTCGACTCACCTCAGCCCCAGTTTTGACTTTTCCAAATGGTACAGATGGGCTTGTCATGTATTGTGATGCATCCAGAGTAGGTTTGGGTTGTGCCCTCATGCAACATGGTAAGGTCATAGCTTGCGCCTCCAGACAGATTAAGCCTCATGAGAAGTACTATCCAACTCATGATCTTGAGTTAGCAGCTGTAGTGTTTTCCTTAAAGATTTGAAGGCATTACTTACATAGGGTGTATGTGGATGTGTTCATATATCACAAAAGCCTTTAGAATGTATTCTCTTAGAAAGACTTAAAACCTCCATCAGAGAAGATGGTTAGAGCTCTTAAAAGATTACGACATGAGTGTCTTTTATCATCCGGGCAAGGCCAACGTAGTGCTGATGCTCTCAGTAGACTATCTATGGATAGTGTTGCCTATGTTGAGGATAGTAAGAAGAAGTTAGTCTATTCAATAGAAGGCAGTGTATGGGTTTAGAATAGTTTTGAATCATCTCTAGTTTTTGAGGTAAAGGAAAGTCAGGATAGAGATCTCAGTATAGTTAAGCTGAAAGAATCAGTCAGAGATCAGAAGGTAGAGATTTTCTCCCAAGGGGGAGATGGGGTGTTGCATTGTCAGGGTAGATGATTTGAGGCAATAAATTCTTGCAGAAGTGCATGATACGCATTACTCTTTTCATCCAGGGGCCACTAAGATGTACCGCGACTTGTGGGAGATCTATTAGTGGAGTGGGATAAAGAGAGACATTGCAAAGTTTGTGGCTAAGTGCTCAAAATGTCAACAAATTAAGATCGAGCATCAGAAACCTAGTAGGTCCATACAGGAGCTCAGTATTCCTACTTAGTAGTGGGAAGAAGAGAACATGGACTACGTGATGGGTTTGCCTCATACTCATCGTCAGCATGATTAAGTTTGGGTCATTGTAGACAGAATGACCAAATCAACTCATTTTCTTCGAGGACTATGCCAAACTCTATATCAATGAGTTGATCATTTTGCATGGCATTTCATTATCCATCGTTGTAGATAGAGGTACCCAGTTTACCTCTCATTTTTGGAAAGTATTCCAAAAAGGTCTTAGTACCCGAGTTTATCTCACTATAGCCTTTCATCCTCAAACAGATGGTCAAGAAAAAAGGATCATTCAGACCTTAGAAGATATGATAAGGGTGTGTGCAATTTATTTGAAGGGTATTTGGCATGACCACTTGCCTTTGATTGAGTTTGCATACAACAACAACTATAATTCTAGTATTGTTTATGGCTCTATTCAAAGCCCTCTACGGTAGGAGATGCAGATAGCTAATAGGGTAGTTCGAAGTCAGTGAGACCATTGTAGTAGGACTTGACTTGGTTTTTGATACCTTAGAGAAAGTTTAGTTGATCAGAGAAAGGCTCAAAACAGCTCAAAGCCAACATAAATCATATGCAGACATACGCAGAAAGGATGTGATGTTCGATATTGGAAACTATGTGTACTTGAAACTATCTCCCGTGAAGAGAGTGAAGAGGTTCGGAAAGAAGGGAAAGCTTAGTCCCCATTATGTCAATCTCTTTAAAATTCTTAATATTTTTGGCAGGATAGCGTATGAGCTCGAATTGCCTTCAAATCTAGCATCAGTGTATCCAATATTCCATGTCTCCTTGCTTAAGAAGTGCATAGGTAACCCAACAGTTGTAACCCCTATATAGGGCCTAGATATTTAAAACAGTCTCTCTTATGAAGAGATTCCAGTAGAAATCCTTAACTATCAGACTCACAGATTGAGGAACAAAGAAGTCTCTCTAGTCAAAGTTCTTTGGAAAAATCAGTCCGTTGAGGGAGATACTTGGGAAGCAGTAGCAGACATACGAACCAAGTATACTTACCTCTTCTCTGCAAACTCAGGCTAAGCCCAAGGTAATATCTTTCCTTAAGCTTATTTAGTTTTATGTTCAGATTTTAATTACAAACTTGGAATCAGATACCAGTGCATATCCAGTCATATGTTCATGAGTCAGTTCAGTCATGTTTCATATATGCATGATCAGCTTATCAGTACTAAAAGTCATGCATTCATAAATCAGCTCAGTCATGTATTCAGGCATCAGATATGCATATTCAGAATAAAATTCAGCATGTCAGTAATATCAATCCTATTGTCATGTCATAATGTTCATGATTCAGTAAGTGGATTCAGTATACTAGTACTCTCAGTTCAGTTAGTCTTATTTTAGGACAAATGTTCCCAAGGGGGAGATATTTTAAGATCCCATAAAAATTTCTAGATTAATTCTGTCCTTTAGGCTTATTAAGGGGTCTCAAACTTAAAAAATTCAGGCAAAATTTCTAAACATAGTTTATTTTAGCCTTCGAAAATTAGAGATCTCATTTCTCAACCTTAAAGTCCTTTAAAGGCCTATAGTTTTGTTAATTCATGATCAAGGAGGTAAATAGGTGTCCCCGAACAAGTTTTGGATTATTTGAACCTCATCTAGACCTTTTTTGGAATCCCAAAATAGTGAGTCGACGAGATGTTGGCGCGTAGCCTCAGCTCAAGCCAAATTCTAGCGAACCGATGTGATGTTGGTGTGTCACATCGATTATCGCGTTGGTACCATCAACGAACAACATCGGCTATAGCGTCGCTAGGCACATTTTGTTTTCTTTTAAACCCGCATCCTTAAGGGTAATTAGTTCTTTTCCCCCCAAACTTCATCCCTCATAACATGAAATTTAGCCCTCTTTTGGCTAATGATAGTCATTCTTTCACAATTGCTCAGGAAAAAAAACATTAGGTGATTAATTTTAAATTAAAAACTCAATATCTATCCATTTACTCTCAAGAAATTTCCATCAAAGGTATGTAAAGTGTTTATCCAAGGAACCCTTTCATTCTTGGAGCTCAAGAAACAAATATTTAAACCATGAATTATGATTTTTATATTGAGAATTATATTCCATCCATGTTTAATGTTAATGTATGGTTTCCAAGTTGAAAACTTTATTGTATCCCAATATATTATGCTAGAATGTATGTTGGAATGGAATTCTCTTATGTTGATCTCTTAAATTATGAACGAAATATGATAGTCATGATGCTATACCATGTTTTCCATGCCCAAGTACAAGATTATGCCCTCTAGGTGTTTGAAAAAATGCTTAAATAAATGAATTGTGCAATTGTGACTCAATTGTGATCTAAATAATGACCCCATGCTACATTCATGTGTTTAGGTTGACTCCCATGCTAAGGCTATGCCTTGTAATTAATTGATGGAATGCTCATGAGATTTGATTTGTGAACTTATGATATGTTAGAACACATTTCTACTCATGTACAAGATTATGATTATCAAATGCCTCGTGAAATCCCTTAATGATTGTATTATGAATTGTTGATTATGGTCATGTGTTCAAGAAGTGTCATGTCCTATTTATGTTCATGCTATCAAGTCCTAGGGGTATTTCATACTAGAGCCAGTGTCAATTTTCAAGATACTCTCAGTGAAGCCATGATTAGTAGAATTTAGTAAGTCATATGACTCAGGAAAACTCAGTAAATTCAGCATTATTCCAGTCCCACTCACTACTTAGAAATCACAGTAAACTTAGTCAGTTAATAGAATTCAGTAGTATTTCGTCTATCCACAAAAATTTAGTGAACTCAGTCTAGTATAGTCCAGTACACTCAGTTTAGTATCTATTCAGTTGGGAGTAGGATTCAGCACCGAGTGAACCCAAGGATGGGAACTCACCTGCTAGCAGAGAGTGTGATTCTTAGAAGCAATCCTTGCATTTCAGAACTACGTAGCCAGCGTAGGTTGAAATATCAAACCTGCTAGATAAAGGTTGATGAGGTGGCTTAACCTGTTAGATGAGGGTCCCACCGCTCTTGTTAGAGTACCTTATAGATGAAGGTCACTCATAATTTGTCCTTAGCAGTGGCGCGGTATTGTCACCTTTCCAATTGGGGTTATAGATTAGACCCTAACTCAGCTACATTATTCTATTTGGGGCATGTTGGCTAGATGACTACCTCCCACAGTCTCAGTTTCAGTCTTCAGTAAAGAACTCAACTAGTTTTATAAATTTTAGGACTGTCAGTACAGTCACTCAACTCAGTATGGAACTCAGCAAGTTCCATCAGAATCAAGACTGTCAGACACAGTCACTCAGTAATCAGTGTATTAGTTATCAATATATCAGTTATCAGTAATCCATGTTGTCAGTAATCCATGTTATTAGTAACTCAGAATCCATAATCCATATGATTTCAGTTACAGTTATGTATTCATGTATGTATCCCCACGTAGTCATGTTTATGTTATTCAGTCAGTTATAGTCATGCATATGGACCCTTGCATTCAGTCTTACCTCACTTTGCATACTAGTACATTCAAACATACTGATGCATACTTTTCTTTTGCACTATGGTGTTTTATACCATAAGTTTGGATGCTTAGGTTCCCAACTGTGCATAGACAACTTCAGGTTCAGGCAACAACAATATTCTAGATGCAAGTCCTTCGTATTCGAGGATATTCTATTATTTTATTATTTCAGTACTTAGTCATTTTAGCAATCGACGTTTGTTAGGGACATGTCCCATCAACTCCTTATTCATATAGTTTAGAGGCTTTCAGACTAGATGTTCAAGCTAGATATTAAGACTTCAACATTTTCAGTATTTATGATCAATTTTGGTATTCTTATTCCTTGTTCAAACATTATTCATTTTTGAATCCTATGGTAGATTTCCGCCAGATTTCTACATTTATCTCAGTTTTATTGTTATTACAGTATTACTATGTACAGTGCTTACAGCAGGTACCAGTCATGAGTTAGCTAGTGGTCGTTCAAGATCGTTAGCACCGTGTAGCATCTAGGGTACCAAACTCGGGGTGTTACACCTTGTCCTCACCTTGGAACCTTACAGAGCCTCACCTTGGACCTCCATATTGGTCACCAAACGACACCACATGACCAACTCATATTTTAACATACGAGTGGTAACCTATGACTCGTACCCCTAACAGAATCTTCTAGGCAAAGTGTAGAGCATCATACAACCCAACCACATACGACTCATACACTATCATATGACCTGTATGATCCTAGTCGTACCTTGGACAAAAACCAGACCCAATCTCACTGATAAGCATATAAGAAAGGGACCATGAGTTGTATCCAAATATACGACTGGTACCCTTTAACCGTATTCTGTCTAGAGACTAAAAAATTTGAGAATTTTCTAAGGGTCAAGAGTTGGGGCATTTCAAATTATGAAGTATAACATTTCAAGATTGTAAAAATCTTCATCTCACATAACATCTTCGTTGTCGACAAAATCAGCATAAAAATTTGACTACCTGACTTTTTTCAAATCCAAATAATATCTATCCATTAATTAGTTTTTGACTTTCAAGTCAAAATTAAAATTAGTCTTCTTACTGTATTTCAACCCACTAACTACACAAAATTATCTCTTGTCAAAATGCAATATTTTTCATTAATATTAAATATGAACAAATCATCCCTGTAATTATCCATTTATGCTTGCAATAGATTACAAAGGAGCTGTAACTGCATTTTAAAACTATGCATATTTAAGAAATGCCTAAATATCAAATTTTCAAACAATTTGAAATGCTCTTTTTTCATCTCTTTCTAAGATCATCAAACACATTGACTTTCACGTATCATGACCAGTGTTTCATGATCCAAATTAGGACTATGACCTGTGCTAAAGAGGCTAGAACTCTAAAGAAAGCCTCATTAGTATTCTACAGAAAATCGAGCAAAAATTTTTCCTATTTTTTTGGCCTATCCATAAATTGATGTTGCATAATTTAACAACACAACTACAATCATCACCAAAACAATGTACCAATATAATCAACAACCCATTCACAACATAATAATACTCAATCCATCTCCAAATATGAGACAAAGTCAAAATACTTCACAAGCCAATACTAACCCATCATCAAATGCGTATAAAAGTTCAACACTAGTCATAAGTCTCCAAACAATGAAAGAATACTCAGACTCAAATGAGATGATTATGGAGAAACTCAAAGAGTTTTAAGGAAAATCCCATAGCAAATAAATACGCTTTCACTCATGCGAACAAGTGCGAGGCTAAACAGGAATTTCCTAACTCGTATGCTGTAGTTAACAAATAATCACATTCACATGCATTCTCTAAAAAATAGCGAGGAGTAAGACACTAGCTCAGTGAGTAATGACACTTAACCACAGACGTTTTACTGGGGTCAACTCATAAAATAACCTATTATGAAAATTAGAAAATGTCATGAAATAATTCTCTTTTAGAAATTTATAACCATCATATAAGAAATTCAATTTGAAAATTTGGTAATAACCAACAAATAATTTTATATCAAATTTAATCCTTTTGAAAGTTTGCAAGAATGAATCATGTAATCACTGCGGCATTCTTCTTCAAGAAATAGCCCATAATAGTGGACCCCTCATAAAGGAGTCAAAAATTTTATCAGTAGGTCCCTACTCGAGGGAGGTCAGTAAGAGTATGCTAGTTCTACCTTTCTACTAACGAGGGCTTTAACAGTAATATGTAAATACAGGGTGCACCGGGTCTAACAAACCCGCAGTTACTATGAGATCCAAGTTAAAGTCAGTTCTCAAGTAAGTGAAGAACCTTCAAAGTAACAGTAATCATATCGAAAATATCGATAAATATGTCTTAAAATAGTGAAAACATCTCAAATAACCATTTCAATATCATATCAAGTAAAAGACTTGTTCTGCGTGCAACTTCAAAGCATTCAGTAATATCATTCTTAAAGATCATGTATAAGCTATGCAAATTATAAAAACACGAATCATGGTAAGGTTACTACTCACAATACTCATGTTAAAATATCAAACACATCACCTCGAGCATGCCCTTCAACTTTTTCAACTACCTATATTGTCACAACACTTATCTTTGTCATAACTTCAAGTGATTAATCCACCAAATTTGGTAAGGTCCATCCTGTACTTGATTCCCTTGAAAGGACTATAAATTTCATAATCATCAATTTAGGTACCATTTTCATATGTATAATCAGTTCACTAATACCAAGTCATTCTTATCTATGATTTACCCATTATAAAGAATTCCATGAACTCTCTCAATTCAGGTAATACGAGATTGTAATTCTTCAACTATAGCCATGAATTTCTTAATTCAATTTATATCCCTGTTATATAATCAAAGTACTTGTCAAAACAAACCAAATGAGTCACTTGAATTTTCACTACGTCCAAACTTTACCAAAACTATATAAAATTTAAATCCATATAAATTGTATAATCATGATACTCATGTCAAATAACTAATAATTATATTGCTACCTTGAATATTTTTTGTGTTGGTGCTGCAAGTCCATATTGATACCCAAAGCTCTTTAACCGGAAGTTTGAAGGGGTTGAAAGACTGATTTGGTGGTCCGTCTTTGCAAATATTTTGGCTGCTCTTTACTGTCGCATGTTTCTTTGAAATCTGAGGACTAAGATCCTCATTAGGATCCTTGTTCATCGTAGGGTATCACTTTGGTGGTTTTCGTCCCTTAGACTGATTAAATTTTCCTCTTTTTTTGGGTCATAATGACCTCTTTGCCCTTATGTAATTAAGGGGTATTAGACAATGACTATACTGTTTTTCCTCCAGAGAAAAAAAAAGCGATAAACAATGTTAGAAAAAATATTAGAATATTACATAAAATAAAAAAATTAAAACCTAAAAAAATAACTTTGATGATTACATAAATTACTAAATGATACATATACTTATAAAAGATGTAATAAATAAGTAACCACTAAATTATATTGTTAAACTTAAGAAAAAAAAAAGATTGAGAAATCTAATTGATATGCATGTTATTTTAAAAATTGATTTACCATACTAAAATTATACTGTTTTTTAATACATAAAAAATCAACAAAAAAATCTCATTATAATTACATTACAATTTTTTCTGAATTTTCTTGTTATCCTTCTTGCCAACTACTTTGTCAATTGTTACATTGCACTTGAACCTTATCACTCGAATAGGTCCATGATTTTCACTTTTTGATTTTTTATTTATTTTATGAGACGTGATATCATCTTCAAAATCAAAATCGAATATTTTCTCAATGGCAATATTTCCTCTTATAACTCCTCTTACTTTGTGGAATAACAATTTTTTCTTGATAATACCTCCTTTTGCATGTTTATTAGCAGCTACTTCAACCGTGATACATTTTGAGAAAAATCAATTTTGTCTTACAAAATCTCAATTTGATTGTTCAAAATAGAATCACTTTGAAATAAATTATTTTTGTTCTTTGAGATCGGAGATCGGGTAAAACACCCCAATCAAAAAAAGGTCTTGAAAGTGCAATAGAATTGTTTTCTTCTAATAACCTGCTATTCCTAGTTTCCTAGTTTGAGTAGAATCGAGCCTAAACGTTGAAGACATGATTCAAACAAAAATGAAAAACAAGCAAAAATCTAATAGATAATGCACTTCAATAGAAAAGCCAACCCTAAATTGAGTCCAAAATCACTATTAGGTAAAAAGAAATACAATGCTAATAAAATCTAGAGAATTCTATGAAAATGAATAAGAAATATAATTATTTAAGAAAAGAGAGTAGATTGAAATTTTGTGAAGTGTATATATCAATGAAAAAAAATCCTTACCAATAAAGTAAAGATAGAGGGGGTTTGGGCTATAGGTGACAAAAGAGTTTTAAAATGAGGTGTAGTTGACACAAGTCTTAATAATTGAGTGGAGGTGACAATTACTTTATTATGGATTAAGAAATTTTTGTAAGTTTAAGAATAGCCCACAAGTTTTTAAATTTACACTTTGTTCCAAATGTTTACCTAATAAAATGAGAAACGGAGAGAAAAAGACGCATTTCTCTCTCTTCTCATCCATTGTTGCTGGTTTCTCTCTCTTATCGATTTTTGTTATTCATTGTTGTTGCTGCTTTATTCATTATCTTCTATTTCATTATCATCTTCATCTTCTTCTTGTTGACCATTGTCGTTGTTGTTGTTGTTGTTTCCGCTACTGTTGCTATTTGACCAATTTATTAGGTGAAATCTTATTTCGTACATCACTTTTCACTTAGACATTACTTCATAGGAGACTTTGGTAAGTCAAATTATAATTTTTAGTTGAATTTTTTATCTGGGTAACTGCTATTGTGTTGTTTTTCCAACAATGGATAGAACCTGATCATGAATCTAACATAAGAGTCATCTGTTTAAACAGATAAATCATTAGTTGCGGCAGATGAGACATTTGTTTCAATGAAAGACTAATATGTTGGATTCATGCTTATGGTTCTATATGTTGTAACATGAATTGAATAGATAGGTCATATGTTGCAATAGATGATTTATCTGTTTAAACAGATTAGTTATCTGGTACAACATGGTAAACATCTATTGCAACATATTATAAACCTGTTGCAACAAAATCTAAACTCAATTCCAACAGACGTATTGTCTGTTGCAATAGGGTAAGTATCTATTGCAATAGATTATTAACTTGTTGCAACAGAACTCGAATAAGATTTCAACAGATGATAAATATTTGTTGCAACATATTAGTAACTTGTTGTGATAGAACCTGACTTCGATTCTAACAGATCATCGTCTGTTGCAACAGGTAAGCCGTCTATCGCAACAGGTTAATTATGTTACAACATCTCTCTCATCTATTGGAATCATCTTCAAAGGTGCCTCAGTACTATAATATCAATCCTAACAAATATATAGTCTGTTGCAATATATGATTCACCTATTACGACAGATGACTCATCTATTGAAATCATTTAGGAGCGTAACATGAATCCAAACAAGTAATTTATTGAGACTGATCACACATCTGTTGGGATCCATTTACGACACTATGAAATCACTATTAACTTTTTTAACAAATGACATTATTTAGGTACCACTAATGTAGGGATCAATAAAAATAGGGGTGAATTTTCATGTTCAATGGATCGAGAAGAGCAATCAATATGTATGACGTTAAAACGAGGGTGAAATACTAGAGACGATAGCTATGACAGTCCAAAGTGTTTTTTCATATGATGATTTTGTAAACTTAATCATCAGTTATTGTGGACTGAATTGTCAATCAAAAGAACTCATCATCAGCTACATGTACAACTCCTTTGATAATTAGAGGATACTGCCTTTCAAGATAACCGATCAGGTTTAATTGCGTACTTATCTTAGTGATTCATCCAGGTAGGTGTTAACGGTAAATGTGGTTGAAAAGACCAGAGAGAATAAGAACCAAAACATAGAACAAAAACAACAATAAGACATCTTTGATGCTAGATTGGATGATCTAGACATGAGTATTCTAGATGATGATCAAACACCTACTCCCGTTGATGCGACCAATACGATATGCAGTTCTTCTTAATTGACACAGTCTGAAAATCTTAAAGACAACGGGACTGGATTTTTTATTAGAATGTCATTCAAGGACAAAAATGAACTATCTACCACTTTATTTATTTCTTGCTTGAAAAAAGATTTCAGAATAAAGAAGGTTATTAATTCAAGCAGTGTCTTTTGCTTCAAATGTGCTAATTCAAATTATAATTTGTGGTTGAGAGTGGTGAAGTATGCAAGTTATGATAGATTCATCATTTATAAACATGAAAAGCATCACACATGTCGTTCAAAGCACATCTCGGGCCAAAATCCTTATGGCACGGCAAAGGTCCTCGATGAATATTTTAGGAGTAGTTTCCCCGATGGCAAAGTCCCTACAATAAGGGTTATGGTCAATCAACTCCGTACGGAATTGGGTGTCCTGGTAAATTATTAGAAGATATATGTGGCCATGGGGATTTCCAAGGACTTGGTTAGTGGGACACTCGAGCATGGGTATACAGTCCTGGATGCCTACCATTACATGATTGAGTCCATAAATCTTGGAAGTAAGATAACATTGCATCTTGATGAAAATGAAAGGTTCAAGTACTTTTTTGTATCCTATGGTGCTTGGATTCAAGGTTTTCAACATTTGAGAAAAGTCATAGCTGTCAACTGTACCTTCTTGAGGAGAAGGTATAATGGAGTTCTGCTAGCAGTGGTGGCACAGGATGCGGAGAATCACATCTTACCTATCACTTTTTGTGTAATAGACAACGAATGTGATGCCTCTTATTGATTTTTTTTGAACAACTGTGAAGCTTTGTCGAAGATACCGAAGATTTGTGTTTTGTATCGGATAGGCATCCATGTACTCCAAGATGGGTTCACATTTCTTCACTTTAGCTTACTTTGGTTGGTGCATCAGACATCTTGGAAAGAACATTCGGACCAACTATCACAACGAAAGGGTAGTGACCTTTTTTTATAGAGCACCTACAACATTAAGTATAGAGGAGTTTTTAGACCATTTCAATCAAATAATGGATGTGAATCCCAAGGTAGCAGAATTTCTCGTACGTTTCGGTTTCGAGACATGTACCCAGGCATTTTGTCAGGAAGATAGGTACATTCTTATCGATTTAATGTCTTGTTTGAGTTACAAGTTTAGTATGATGTCGTACTAAGTGATTCTTTTGTATAGGTACAATATTATGACATCAAACATAGTTGAATTGGTGAATTCATTGTTTGGCAATAAAAGAGAATTTTCCATCAAGGCTATGTTTGAAAAAATAAGCAAGAAGTATGGAAAAAATTTTAACGAAAGGCGTGTGCAGTTCAAGTGCCGAAAAAAATATCCCAATTTGTTGTCGAAATTGAAAAAATAATATCAATGAACATCAGTTTGGAGAATAGGTTGTTATCTCATAAAATAGAAAATTACAAATTCAGTATCACCGGTCATGGTGATGTTGCCATGATCAATCTTCAAACAATATCTTGTACGTGTGGAGTTTTTTACTTGAATAAAATACCCTATCCACATTCTATGGCAGCGCTTCAAGATCAATACGGTCATAAATATGGAGATGAAGTTTATGAGCACTCCTATCAATATTATTTGGTGGAAAAATATAAAATGGCCTATAGTAGGCATATTACTCCGGTGCCTACCGAAGAATCTTGGATTGTTCCTGTAGAGCTTATGGAGAGATTAATACCTCATCCATATATTGACCCAAGCACTATGAAATCGAGAAGAAGAAGAAACAAGTGCTCCGTATGTAAGCGCGTTGTCCACAAAAGAACTACATGCCCGAATCGTAATCCACTATGATCATTTTAATTGCAGAAACTTGTATAGTTGTTTGTTGTGGACATTTATATATTTAACTCATTGTTGTGAATGTCATGTTATCATTTATTATATATAAAATATTCTTATAATAACTTGTCCATCAATAAAAAAAGGCAAAAATGAACTAAACAATACAATAGGCCACAAGTACTTTTAACAGATTACCCATCTGTGGAAATAGATGGACATTAGCTGGAAGAACACAACAGTTTCATAAAACTGGAATATTTTCCTCCAACAGATGATAAATCTGTCACAAAAGATGGATAATTTGTTGATAGAAACCCAACCGATGACCAATTTGTTCCAACACATGGTCCATCTGTTGAAAGAACTCAAAAGACAAAATTATTATTGCTATTGGATTCAAAATTGCTCCTTACCTCCAATCGTTGACATGTTAACATGTAAAATGTTTAGAAGAAGAAATAGACAGAATGAAAATTGAATAAAAATTAAAAAGCCAAAATCGACTAAAAAATAAATTTTTCATTAAACAAAAAATAAAATACATTAGGTATAGATCCGATATAGAAAAATTAAAATACATACGCTAAAAGAAAAAACACATTCTAATTATTATTATTATCATCATCATCATCATCATTAATGATAGTCGGCCAATCAACTCACAGTAGCAGGGCCCTAATCAGCCTCTACATCTCTCTGAATATCATCGCTCTCACGACGACCAACTCCCTCTGCAGGTTATTAACCTTCCTCTGAAGTTCCCGGACTGTGTCATACAAAATAGCAATATCCCAAACAGGACCAGCCATATCTAGAACATGCATGAATTGACAAATGTGAAGAAAAGAGTCCAAATGTAATACAACGTGTACTACAAAATAGTAGATTTACACCAGAAAAAAACTTACCTCAATGATAAAGAAATATGCTCTTTGAAGAGAAGTTGTTGAAGATTTCACATGAAAAGAAAAAATGCAAGAAATAAATAGAGTTTAGCAGAATGAACATTAAGGAGGGACCTATTTATAGAGGATTGAATCTAGATGTGCAAGGACAAAAGAAATGTCTGTTAATGTAATGCCCCGAATCTGGCACCCTGAATGCTACACGATGCCTATAATCCTGAAGGACCATAAGCTAACCCATGACTGATATCTGTAACAAAAAATTGAATAATATACTAAAATTATGCAGAATACGTAAAATATGTAAGGCCATAAGGTTCAAAACTAAATAAACATATGATAAAGCAATGTCTGAAAATGGTACAACAAATACCAAAACAAATCTGAAGTAACTGTCTGATATATTATAGACTGAAAGCCTCTAAACTATCTGAATAAGGAGTTGATGGGACATATCCCCAACTAACTCCGATAACTAAATTAAACTGAAAGCTGAAATAGTAATGTAATCATGTCCTCGAAGGATGAGGACTCATAGCTGAATCTGACTGCTAAACTAGGATGCTACTGATATTTAGAGATCGTACTTCTAAACCTATGGTATAAGACAACATATTACAAATATGGAAATACTTTGAATGTACTGGTATGCAAGTGAGGTAGGCCGAATGCAAATGGTTCATATGCATAAACAATACTAACTGACTGACTAACATGAATGCGAGAATACATGTATGACTACATAACTGTAATTGAGATCATGATAGGACTAAATACTGAGTCTACTAATATTGACCCTAGTCATTAGTAAGTGAGATAGATTGATACTGTATTACTAAATACTGAGGGACTATACTATGTTACTGATACATGAATAACTATTTCTGATAGTTTTGATGATGAAGAACTGGTCTGGTTGACTATATGTGACAATCCTGAAGTTGAATACTGATTACATGAGTTCTTTGAACTGATATAACTGATAACATGAGTGACTGTATCTGAAAGTTCTGAATCTGATGGAACTAGCTGAGTTCCATACAGTATCTAAATTTGACTGTATTTGACAATCTTAAAATCTGAAAAACTATCTGAGTTCTTTTACTGAGACTAGGACTGAGACTGGGACTGTGAGAGGTAATTATCCAACTGACATACCTCAGAACTAAACTGGGGAGGTCCGACCTGTAACCCCAGCTAGAAGAGTGTCAATACCGTTCCATAGGTAAAGACCTTCTAGTAGGTAACCTAAATACGATGTATATATATATATTTCCCTAAATGCATAGGGTACATCTCAACTTATGCTGGCTACGTATTTCTAAAACACAAGATTGTTTCTAAGGATCACAGCTTTCATTAAATAATAGGTGAGTCCCCATCCTTCGGTTCACTCGATGCTGAATCTTACTCCCAACTGAATAGACACTGAACTAATTAAATAAACTAAACTAATTTAACTGAACTGAATTGATTAACTGATGGTATCATTTGGCAGAGCTAAAACTAAAATTTACTGAGTTTCGTTGACCGACAGAATGCTACTGAGATTTGAGGAATGACTAAGAGTAATAAAGTTACTAAGACTTACTGGGAATACTAAGATCACGGAGGTTACTGAACTACTGAGATTACTGAGATTTCCTGAGTCACATGACTGATTGAGTTCTATGGATCATGACTTTTTTTAGAGTATTGTGACAACATAACATGGCTCTAGGCACGCAGATAAGTTGTCGAGTACAAGTATCCCCAGGACTCGATGGAAAGAAACTAACATAACATGACTTACTCGAACACATGACCAACAACACAATTCATAATTCATATATTGAAGCACTTCATCAAACATGTGATATGCATAAACCTGTACATAAATGGAGATTTCATAATATCATGCTAGTTGGGCACTTTTCCTTCATACAGGCATCCAATCAAACACATGGTAGGCATAGTATATGTAAGCAACATTGTACAACAATTAGACATCATAGTTCAACTCTAATTTCATCATTATAGGGTTTAATCGTAAGTTCACATGAATATACATCTATACTAATCAATTCCACACAAAATTGATCACCCAACATGGATTAGTATTCAATTAATCATTCTCAACATGAACAAAACAAACCCAACATGAAACTCATAAAGAAATCCATAAACTTGAAGTTGGAAAAGATATTCATGGGCTTCATGAATGGAAAGAGTCCATGAATGAACACTACGCATACCTTGGTTCATAAATACATAAAGATTGACACAGGAAATTATTGAACTTGAATCTTCTATGAAAAACCCTAATGTGTTCTTGAGAGGATTTTGAAAGAATAGAGGATATTTTGGTGTAATGGAGGCTCAAATCCATGTTTTTGAGCTTATTTAGGATAGGGAAATTGACACTTTTAACACTAGGACACCTATTTTAGTTCCTGTGAAAATTTCCTAATTTTTATCCTTGGCGCGACACGCCACTATCGCGCTAAGTCACTGGAACTGGACAATTGGGAATCTGCATGGTGGCGCGACGCAGTGCTATAGCATTGCCACCTTGTTTGAGACCTAGAATTTTGGTGTGACATGCCACTATCCTGGAGAAACACTAGAAATTGACAATTGTCATTTACACTGGCTCCGCGATGCGCTGATGGCTTAGGTGATACACTATCTCACTAAAAAGGCTCTAACTCTTCGCTCGGGTGTCGAATTTGGGCGAATTTTGTATCGATGGAAAGCTTATGGAATTTCCCACATAAAAAAAGTGAATCTTAAAAATACCACATTTGTAAAAGTGTATTAATCTTTCAAATAAAGCTTCTAACATTCTTATTGAAAAATGTCAAGCTAGTAAAAGTACGAGTATTACAGTTAAGCTCCATTGTATTAATTACATTCAAACTGGTGCCATTTTTTTTTCTATTAAAAGTCACGACTTTTTCATTTACTTTAATACTTCGTACCTTTTCAAAATAGTTTTGAGAAGACTTGATAACAACCATTATTATTGAGCTGTTGCAACAGATCCTCCATCTGCCACAACAGATTTACCATCTGTTATAACATATAGATTATCTGTTGCAACAAATGGATCATATGTGGGGATGTTTTGATTTCTTATAATAGTTGATTCATCAGTTGAAATAGATAGAGAATTCAATTCATCAGCTATTTTGAATGTGTTAGATAAAAAGTCATGACTCTTCACCATTTTTTATTAGTCATCACATGGGTGCAGATGAATAAAAGATGTCTAGTCTATCACAATAGATTTACAATCTATTGCAATATATGGATTAACTATTGCGACAGATGGACCATATGTTGGAGGAGATGTTTTGATTTCTTCTAACAGTTGATTCATTAATTGCAACAGATAGATATTTTGATTCATCAGTTGTTTTGAATGTATTAAGATAAAAAAAGTCATGAATCTTCAGACTTCTTTTTTAATAGTCATCACATGCATGATGATGAACAAACATCACTATAGTGTCTTTGATGGGGTAGGAAGAATAAGATGCGTGGAATGGATCCACTTTCATGCGTGGAGTTATGTAATATTGATCAGTCTACCACAACAGAAACACATAAAGTGCAATGATTTTGTGAATGTAGTTGTTTACCAATTATACATTGATCCTGTATTGCACAGTTTTGTTTGATAGGTATGAACTAATAAGACCGAAGGGTTCCAAGATGGTGGTGTCGATACTCTAATACAATTTAATGATAGTCTATGCTCATGTTTTTGAGTCAAAATTGGGGAAGTTTTCAAGTTTTTGGTGGCAGTGTAAATATCTAAGAGTGATTGGACCGGTTTTAATGGTGGACTTCTTGAAAGGTCTCCAAAGCCTTGCACTGCCGCAAACAATGATGGAACCAATAGAAATTCCCCTATTCCAAATTTATAGAGAGATTATTGGAGGAGACTTTTATACAGCAGAAGGTGTTTGGGAGAATACCTATGCAGGAAAAGGGAGGTAGAGAAGGCCATATATCATCTCAGACTTTGTTTAAGAGAAAACATAAGGGATCAATAAAGGAAATTCTAGAAAATCTGTCCAATGAAATTGACATAAGAAACGGAAAAGCAGGATGAGTTTAAAATGTGGAAGTGTATCCAAATATAAAAATCCATCAGTCATTGAAAAAAAAAAGAATGGTCAAAAGGATTGGAGCTTGACACTTTTCTAGAGAATGAAAATAATGAGTGTGGCCTCCATGAAAACTCTCACAAAGTGTAGGACCAGAACTCTAAGGAAGAAGTCGCGAGCACAGGAAATTTATAAGATTGTCAGTCAGAATTGAAACCTGAACTAACTAATCCAAAATTAAAAATATGGGATCAAGCCAAGGTGGCAATTTCTCAAGTTAAACTTGTATGCCATGCCTTCTGTTTGTGGCTATGATCAGGTCCATGTTAGTAGAAACAAAAAGGTTTGAAGTTGGGTAGAAATCCTATGCCTTGTTGTTTACCCTGCCTTTCACCTAAACAGAGCCATAAACAGGAGGCATGGGACATAAGTTTACCTTGAGAAATTTCCACCTTGGCTTGATTCTATATTTTTAATTCAGGGGTAGTTGGTTCAGGTTTTAATTCTAACCAACAATCTTACCACCTTCCGTCCTCGCGAAACTGCTTCCTTAGAGTTCTAGTCCTGTATATTTTAGGTCTTCATTGAGGCCAAGCTTACTAGTTGCATTCTCTAGCAAAGTGACCAGCTACAGTCCTCTTGACCCTTCTTCTTTTACTTCAACAACTGATGGATTTTCATTTTTGGATACTCTTTCACATTCGCAGCTCATCCGGTTTTATTTTTCATGTCAATTTCATCAGCCAATTTTGCTACACTTTCCTTCCTACCCAATGTTTCCTCTTAAATAAAATTTGAAATGATATATGCCCTTCTCAACCTCCTTCTTCCCGCATAAGTATTCTCCCAAGCACCTACTTTTGTATAATAGTCTCCTCCAGCAACCCATCCATATAAATGTGGACCAGGGGAATTTTTATTAGTTCCATCAGCGTTTGTTGTAGTGCAAGGCTTCGGAGGCGTTTCAAGAAGTCCATTGAGCCATTATGTAATGCCCCAGAAAATGGGTCCCGGAGCATCACACGGTGCTTGAGACTATGAGTAGCCCCAAGCTAACCCTTTGAGCCATTTTTATTCAGTTCAACACAAATCAATGGGGTTTCCATAAATAACCCTCAAATATCAACAGAGTAATCATCATCCAAGAATAAAAAAATTTCAGAAAAATAACAAAATACGACTTTTTAGTCAACTCCCAACATCTACACTAGTCTGACAAGCCTCTAAGAAAATCAATAAAACCAGCGAGCCATTGAGACATGCCTCAACTGACTCATACTCAGTTATCAAATATAAACAATTCCGTGAAACCAACATCAGACATCACATCCTCAGAACATGAGGACTCACCACAATAGAGGATGTAGAACAACGTGCCCGAAGAATCACTGTCGAACCTGTAAATGAGCATCTTAACCTACATTCCGAGAAAATACAGCCCACATCCGAAGATGTAGGTCAGTACCATGGAAAGAGACCGAGTATATGGGGGTGTATGCAGTTGTATAAACATCATCATCATAAATATTTATAAGAAATATACAGGATGTATGAAAGACTCACATAGCCCGAAGAAAATCATCATAATCATGAGAGGATGAAATAAGTACAATAACACATGTGAGTTATCACATAATTTGTCAATCACTTTCAGTTTATCAAGAAAACCAATTCTCATAATGTAAATATCAATTAATCTTTCGAAAGAATAACTTGACAATTCCACTTTCAAATCACTTCACCATTCACCATAGACACAAGGAAACACACACACATTGGGAGATCCTATAACCGACATAAACCATGTGAGCTACATGGAGTCTAACGTACAACCCACGTTGGGGAGAGCCATCCTATCCTTGCTATCGGAGTAGGACTATCGATATCAAATCCACACAAACTAGTGATCACTATATAAATCAGCCTCAGGCTCACTCCTACGGGGGCACGTAGTTCTTGGGAAGTTAGGTCGCTTTATACCTCCTACTGGTGCTAAATATTTCTCCCGGACTTAGCTCAGATCATTTCAAACAAAATCCACAACAAAATAATTTCAGTAATATATAAATATACATCGGGAGCCATCATGCTTCCCATCTATCAAAATCAACCACGTTGTGGATTTCTTTCACACTTGAGTTCAAAACAACTCCATTATGACCAAAAGGTCAAATCATTCAAATTTATCTCAAATATTTAACATCAACGTGCTTATAACACACACTTTCTCAAAAAAACACAATTTCCAATGGGGATTCACGATCCAAATATCAAAATCATGATAAATATCATTCAAGATTCATGCTTTAAATCACCACACATTCAAATTCATCTTTCAGAATCAAAAACATCAAGATTTCATAATAATCATCACAAGCTATGGGTTCATGCTTCAAATTCGTAAAAATCAAATAAAAATCATGCCTTTGTAAAGAATATTACTTTTGGGCACAAGAACAAAAGAGAGTTCTTGTTGAAAATCCCCACATACCTTGAATGATGATCATTAGATAGATACTCATTTTTGAGATGTAATCGTGCCTTTGAATGATGGTTCTTGGAGTTCTTGAACTAGGAACTTAGAATCTTGAATAAATTTGCAGAATTAATGGTGAAATTTGAAGGTTCTTGAAGTTGGATGTAGGAGGTTAGGGTTTTCTTTTTGAGGGAGTTTGATGAAATATAACATATAATACTTCTAATAGGCTTTAATATAGGGTTTGGATGGATTTTCGGTGAGGAGGAATGACCAAAACGCCCCCAAAAATAAAAAACATTCTCGAATCTGTCCTTTGGTAGACTATTTTGATAGTGTGAAGTATATCAACCATAACGTTTTGCTCCGATATTCAAATTGGATGAAACCAATTTCATTAGAAAGAGGACTTTCATATCTTTCCATTGATATATAGTATCTCATATAGATCATTCTGTATGAGGAGTTATGATTGTTTGAATTTGACCCAAAAATTCACTTTTGATAGGCTGAAGTAGATCGACCATAAATTTTTGCTCCAATAGACAAATTGGATGAAACCAATTTCATTAGAAAGAGGACTTGAAGAGCTTTCCGTTGATATATAGTAGATCGCCCAGATAATTATGTACTAGTAGTCATGATCATTTAAAGTTCGATGAAAAATACGTCAGGCCTCAATACTTTTTCCCGCACGTTTTCCTATTCACTACTATTCATGGTTCGATTGGAATGTTCATAACTCATCGCTCGGGTGTCTGTTTTGGATGATCCACATATCGTTGGAAAGCTTATTAGATACTCTACACAATGGTAGGTCATAATCTAAGACATTTTGCATGCAAAATTTATTATTCATTCTAGTAGATAGAACCCAACATGTTTACTCACAAAATTTCAATGAAAAATTTCCCAGGGTATTACATCATCCCCCCCTTGGAAACATTCATCCTCGAATGATTCTATACATGCCAAGATTAGATAGGAAATAGATCATAAAGCAGAAACCATTCGTTAGATTCATCACCACATCGTTTCTCACTCTGAATGCAACATAGAATGCATTAATTCAAGAAACTACAGCTGAACACATAATAAATGACAGCTGAACTGCTGCAACTTTTATAAAAAGTTCATGATTTAGGAAGGAACAGTACCTTTGTCTTGATCGGATTTTGCGGAAAATAGGTGTCGGTACTTGGATCGCATATCCGCCTCAGCTTCCCAAGTTGCACCCTCAACAGATTGGTTTCGCCACAACACCTTGACCAAGGGAACTTTTTTGTTCCTTAGTCTTCGGACACTGAAATCAAGAATCTTCACAAAAATCTCATCAAAAGAAATATTTTCTTGAAATTCAGCACTCACAGAGTAATCCACTACCACAACATCGCTAATATGCTTTCTAAGCATGGAGACATGGAATATTGGATGAACAGAGGACAACTCGGAAGGCAACTCAACTTCATAAGCTACCTTACCAACACGGCTAAGAATTTTGTAAGGACCAACATAACGGGGACTAAGCTTCCCCTTCTTTCCGAATCTCTTTACACCACTCATGGGTGAAATTTCAGAAATACTAGGTCACTAACTTCAAACTCAAGGTCTCTCTTTCTAACATCCATATATGACTTCTGATGACTCTGCCCAGCTTTCAACCTTTCCCTAATCAACTTCAATTTTTCCATAGCCTCAAATACCGAATTAGGACCACTCACAGCCACTTCACCCACCTCTAACCAAGCTATAGGTGATCTACACTTCTTCCCACATAAGGCTTCAAATGGAGCCATGCCAATACTAGAGTGGAAACTGTTATTGTAAGCAAACTCTATCAATGGTAAGTGATCATCCCAACTTCCCCTAAAGTCAAGTGCACAAGCTATCAACATATCCTCTATGGTCTGGATGGTCCGCTCAGCCTGACCATCGGTCTGCGGATGATAAGCAGAACTCAAAAGCACTTAGGTACCAAGACCCTTCTGAAAAGCTTTCCAAAATTGCGAAGTGAACTGAGTACCCCTATCTGAAATAATAGACAAGGGAACTCCATGCAGTCTGACTAGCTATTGGATATACAATCTAGCATAATCCTCAGCAGTATATGAAGTATTACCAGTCAAGAAATGAGCAGACTTAGTCAACCTATTAACCACAACCCAAATGGAATCGTAATGGTGTCGGCAAGGAGGTAAACCAATCACGAAGTTCATATTTATCTCTTCCCACTTCCAGGTGGGAATACTAAACTCTTGCATCATACCACCAGGTCTTTGGTGTTCAACCTTAACCTATTGGTATATTCCACACTTAACTACAAACACTGCTATATATTTCTTCATTCCACTCAACCAATAGATTTCCCAAAAGTGTCGGTACATCTTGGTGGCACCAGGATGAACAGAATATCGTGCCCCGTGTGCTTTATCCATAATCCTCTATCTCAGATCATTAATATTCGGGACACATAATCTACCCTGCAATCTCAACACACCATCTGCCACTGAGGAGAAAACCTCTACTTTTTGGTCCTTGACTGACTCCTTCAGTCTGACCAAACTAGCATCTAAGTATTGCTTTTCCTACACTTCTGAAACCAAGGAGGATTCGGAACTACTCTGAACCCCTATACTACCTTCAGCAGAGTCAAACAACCTAACCCCCAATCTAGCCAAATGATGTAAATCACAAGATAACTTTTTATTACCTTCTACCACATACGAAACACTACCCATGGACACTCTACTTCGGGCATCCGCGAAAAACATTATCCTTGCCCGGATATGTACTGCACACTCGTATCATAGTCCTTTAACAATTCTAACCATCATCTCTGCCTAAGATTCAATTCTCTCTGGGTAAACACATACTGCAGAATTTTATGATCAGTAAAAACATCAACACGGACACCATACAAATAGTGTCTCCAGATTTTCAAAGCAAACACAATAGCAACCAACTCAAGGTCATGGGTGGGGTAATTTTTCTCATAGGTTTTTAACTATATAGAAGCATAAGCTATCACCTTACCTTTCTGCATCAATACACAACCCAACCCAACTCTCGAAGTATCACAGTACACCACAAAACCATTAGCACAATCAGGCAAAGTCAAAATAGGGGTTGAAGTGAGTTGAGTCTTCAACTCCTGAAAACTCTTATTACAAGATTCAGACCACAAGAACTTCACTTTCTTTTGGGTCAACCGAGTCATAAGAGATGCTATAGAGGAGAAACCCTCAACAAAATAGTGGTAATAGCCAGCTAAACCCAAGAAACTTCGGATATCAATCAGAGAAATAAGTTTAGACCAATTTCTAATAGCTTCGGTCTTTTGAGGATCAACTCTAATACCCTCGAAAGAAATGGTATGACCCAGAAAAGCAACTGACCTTAGCCAAAACTCACACTTACTAAAATTGGAAAACAACTTGTAATCTCTAAGGGTTTGCAAGATAGTTCGGAGATGATCAAAACGTTCATCCTCACTACGGGAGTACACCAGTATATCATTGATGAACACTATGACAAACATATCCAGATATGATCTAAACACTCGATTCATGAGGTCTATGAAAGTTGCTGGGGCATTAGTTAACATAAATGACATAACAAGAAACTCAAAATGGCCATATCGAGTTCGAAAAGCAGTTTTTAGGATGTCACACTCCCTAACTTTGAGTTGATGATAGCCTGAACGAAGGCTTTGAGAAATAACTTGTACCTTGCAATTGGTCAAACAAATCATCTATTCTCGGAAGGGGGTACTTATTTTTTATGATGACTTTATTCAATTGGCGGTAATACGCAAAGAGCCATCTTTCTTTCTCACAATCAACATAGGAGCACCCTAAGGAGAAATACTGGGCCTTATGAAACCCTTATCTAGTAGATCTTTGAGTTTGTCTTTTAACTCCTTAAGCTTTACAGAGGCCATATGGTAAGGAAGAATAGAAATGGGTTGAGTATTAGGAATAAGATTAATCCCGAACTCTATCTCTCTATCACGAGGTATCCCTGGGAGATCATCCAGAAAGACATTAGAAAACTCATTGACGACGTCAATAGACTAGACAGTTGGAGTTTCAAACTTAGTGTCTTTGACTCTAACCAAATGGTAAATACACCCCTTGAAAATAAGCTTTCTAGCTTTGAGGTAAGAGATAAAATGACTCTTGGGTGACACAAAATTCCTAGGCCACTCAAACATGGATGTACCCAGAAATTGAAACTTGACCACTCGGGTCTGACAATCAATAGAGGTATACAAAAAATACAGCCAGTCCATACCCAGAATCACATCAAAATCTACCATGTTGAACTCAATCAGATCATCCAACAAGACTCTATGAAAAATGGTAACCGGACACTTTTTATACACTTTGTAGGCAACAATCGAATCACCCACTGGGGTAGAAACTAGAATAGGCTTAGGAAAAATCTCAGGACTCATTTGAAAATTCACAGCAATCAAAGGTGTAACATATGATAAACTGGATCCAGGATCCAACAAAGCATACACATCAAACTAAAATATATGAAGCATACCAATAACATCGGGAGAGTCCTCATGTTCCTGCTGGGATGGTAAAGCATAGAATCTATTTTGGCACTGCTTGCCCGCATTGCTAGAAGAGGCGTCTTGAGCTGGGGCTGCGTGATTCGTTGGAATTGGAGCACTAACAGTCTGAGTCTGTCTGAGGGTGATAATCATGATGCCTTTGTCTATCCTTTGGACAATCTCCAACTCTGTGACCCATGTCACCATACTAGAAACAACCCCTCTTCTCACCCCAGCACTCACCCAAATGAGCCTTACCACACTGAGGACACAAGGGATGATTTGGCTTACTGCCAGCACTGTATTGGGACCAGGATGCATATGACCTGGTACCTTGCTCCTTCCTACCTCTAGGCATGGGAGAACTAGTAGATGACGGTGCTGGCACAGATGAACCATCCTGATACTGAGGGCGACTCAGACCCTGTCCGTGCTTCTCAGACCTAGCTCTCTTATTCCCTCTCATTCTATCTCTCTCCTCAATCTTGTCTACCTCAATCTATTGGGCATGAGTCATCAGCCTAGAAAGATTTATCTCACTATTCAACATAGCAGAGCTACACTCGTTAACCACATAACTAGACACTCTAGTCACAAACTTACTCATATTAGCCCGATTATCAGCCACTAAGTTAGGAGCAAACTTGGCCAACTGATTGAACTTTAGATAGTACTCCCTAATAGTCATAGAGCCCTATCGCAGGTTCATAAACTCTTCCACTTTTTCCTCCCTCATCTCCAAAGGAAAAACTTATCTAGAAATGCATCCTGGAACTCTTGCCAAGTTGAAGGGACAACTCCCTTACCTTTACCTTTCCATCAAGCAACAACCCAGTCATAAGTATTGTCTTTCAACCTATACGCAGCCAACTCCACACTGTGTTCCTCAGATACATGCATCACCTGAGTAATCTTTTATACCTCCTCTAAAAACAATTGTGGATCCTCATCAGACTTGGACCCATAGAATTCTGGCAGATTCATCCGTATGAAGTCATGGATCTTGGCAGTAGATGAATCACCTCCCTACTACTATAGAGCCAGGGTCGGGTTGGCCTGAACATTTGCAGTAACAGCTTGGGCCAGCGCCTGAAAGGCTGCTCGAAATTCAGTATGAGATATGTTTTCATTCAATGGTTTAGCGGGTTGAGGTTGCTGACCATCATTATTTCTTCTAGCTCGACGTGGAGGCATATTTTTGAAAAAAGAGAGCACGAATCAATAGAAGAGAGAGACACTTTAAGCATGATAGACTTCTAATAGAAAGAATCACACTTTTTCCTAAAAAGTCTTGTAGCCTCTTGCTCATAGATATGGAGCACTATACACTGATGATTAAGACTCTACTTAACGCGGCTTGTTAGACTCCCTAGGATACCTTAAAACCTGGCTCTAATGCCAAGTTTGTAATGCCCCAAAAAATTGGTCCCGGAGAGTCACACAGTTCTTGAGGCTACGAGTAGCCCCAAGCTAACCCTTTGAGCCATTTTCATTTAGTTCAACACAAATTAATAGTGTTTCTATAAATAACCCTCAAATATCAACAGAGTAATCATCATCCAAGAATAAAAGAATTTCAGAAAGATAACAAAATACGACTTATTAGTCAACTCCCAACATCTATACTAGTATGACAAGCCTCTAAGAAAATCAATAAAACCAGCGAGCCATTGAGATATGCCCTAACTGACTCATACTCAGTTATCAAATATAAACAATTCCATGAAACCAACATCAAACATCACATCCTTCGAATATAAGGACTCACCACAACGAAGGATGTACAACAGTGTGCCCGAAGAATCACTTTTGAACCAAGAACTGAGCACCTGAACCTACATTCTAATAAAATGCAGCCCACATCCGAAGATGTGGGTCAGTACCATGGAAAGGAACTAAGTATATAGGGGTGTATGCAGTTGTATATACATCATCATTATAAATATTTATAAGAAATACGCAGGATGTATAAAAGACTCACATAGCCCGAAGAAAATCATCATAATCATGAGAAGATGAAATAAGTACAATAACACATGTGAGTCATCATATAATTTGTCAATCACTTTCAGTTCATCAAGAATATCAATTCTCATAATGTAAATATCATTTAAATCTTTCGAAAGAATAACTTTCACAATTCCACTTTCAAATCACTTCAGCATTTACCATAGACACAAGGAAACACACACACACTAGGAAATCCTATAACCGACATAAACCATGTGAACTACATGGAGTCCAATGTACAACCCACGTTGGGGAAATCCGTCCTATCCTTGCCATTGGAGTAGGAATATCGATATCAAATCCAATTATCACTATTTAAATTAGCTTCAGGCTTACTCCTATGGGGCACGTAGTTCTAGGGAAGTAAGGTCTCTTTATACCTCCCACTCGGTGCTAAAGATTTCTCCCGAACTTAGCTCAGATCATTTCAAAGACAATCCACAACAAAACAATTTCAGTAATATATAAATATACATCAGGATCCATCATGCTTCCCATCTATCAAAATCAATCACGTTGTGGATTTCTTTCACAATCGAGCTCAAAAAAACTCCATTAAGACCTAAAGGTCAAATTATTCAAAATATCTCAAATATTTAACATCAATGTACTTATAACAAACACTTTCTTAAAAAATATAATTTTCAATGGGGATTCATGACCCAAATATCAAAATCATGATAAATATCGTTCAAGATTCATGCTTTATATCACTACACATGTAAATTCATTTTTCAAAATCATAAACATCATGATTTTATAATAATAATCATAAGATATGGGTTCATGCTTCAAATTCATAAAAATCAAATAAAAATCATGTCTTTGTAAAGAAAATTACTTTTGGGCACAAGAACGAAAGAGAGTTCTTGTTGAAAACCCCCACATACCTTGAATGATTAACTTTAGATCGATACTCATTTTTGAGGTGTTAATCGTGCCTTGGAATGATGGTTCTTGGAGTTCTTGAACTAGGAACTTGGAATCTTGAATAAATTTGCCGAATTAATGGTGAACTTTGGAGGTTCTTGAAGTTGGATGTAGGAGCTTAGGGTTTTCTTTTTGAGTGAGTTTGATGAAATATAACATATAATGCTTCTAATAAGCTTTAATATAGGTTTTGGACGGATTTTGGGTGAGGGGGAATGACCAAAATGCCCTTAAAAATTAAAAAAATTCTCGAATCTGTCCTTTAGTGGACTGTTTTGATAGTTTGAAGTGGATCAACCATAACGTTTTACTCTGATATTCAAATTAGATGAAACTAATTTCATTAGAAAGAGAACTCTCATATATTTCTATTGATGTATAGTATCTCACCCAGATCATTGTGTACGAGGATTTATCATCGTTTGAAGTTGACCCAAAAATTCACTTTTGATAGGCTGAAGTAGATCGACCATAACCTTTTGCTCCGATAGACAAATTGAATGAAACCAATTTCATAGGAAAGAGGACTCGCAGAGCTTTCCATTGATATATAGTAGATCACCCAGATCATTATGTACAAGTAGTTATGATTATTTAAATTTGGAGCAAAAATACGCCAGGCGTCAGTACTTTTTTCTGAACGTTTTACTGTTCACTACTATTCACGGTTCGATCGGAATGTTCATAACTCGTCACTCGGGTGTTCGTTTTGGATGATCCACATATATTTAGAAAGCTTATTCAATACTCTACGCAATGGTGGGTAATAATCTAATACATTTCGTAGGAAAAAATTATAATTCATTCTAGAAGATAGAACCCAACACGTTTACGCACAAAACTTCAGCAAAAAAATTCTCGGGGTATTACACCTTAAAACCAGTCCAATCACTATTAGATATTTACACTACCATAAAAAACTTGAACCCTTCCCCAAACTTGACACAAAAACATGAGCATAAACAGTCATTAAATTATAACAGGGTATCGACACTACCTACTTAGGCCCTCAGCCTTACCAGTTCGAACCTAAAAATCGTAACTGTAAATTGTCATATCTTGTTTGAATAATTAATGCCTAATTGGTAAAGAACAAATATTTACAAAATTATTGTACTGGATGTATATTTTCACGATAGGATGATCAGTAATCATACCTCTTACATATGAAGTGGTTCCATCTGTAAGTAACTTATTCTTCCGAACCCATCTTTACTCTAGCCTTTAATGCTAGTTGGGTAAAAATGGACCTAGTTTCACTTCCTTTTATCTGCAAATAAGAGAAATACATTTGATGTCAAATAAGAGAAGAAGAAAAAGAAAATTACAAAAGGGTAACACAAAATTAAGAAAATCAACAGATGACCAATCTGATGCAATAGATTGCCCATCTGCTCAACCGATGAGGCATATATTGCAACAGATGGATGACATGTTGCAACAGATGTGTCATTTATTGGAATAAATCAAATTAACCTTTCTACTGGTTTCATTTCTTCAAATAGTTTCTCCATCTGTATAAAAGGGTAATACAAAATTGAGTGAATCAATAGATGACCATTCTGATGCAACAAATTACCCATCTGTTCAACTGATGAGGCATTTTGCAACCAATATAAATACAACGGTTCATTCATTCAAGACTGAAAAGTCACTTTTCATTCAATTTTCTCAATAAATAGGAAACTGGTAATGGGTAAATAACCAATAGCAATAGATGTAAATATCTAATTTAAATGACATACAAAGAAGATGACGAGATGAAAAAAACAATAGTGAACCATACCTGCAATGTGAAAAAAGAAAAGGGAATCAGAACATCCAGTTCAATCGAGAAAAGATATTAATTGATTGAGATCCAAAAGGATCCTCATCCGAAAGAAGAGATAAAAAATATGCAAAAAAGAAAGAAAGAGAATTGAGAATAAAGAAGAAAAAGTGATAGATGAGTTGAGTTGAGTTGAGTTTTGAGTCTTAATTATGTTATGGCTGAACGAGAGAGTATTCTTCTAAATGCGAGTTTTAAATATTTATTAATAACATTTAACTTTTTATGGGCACGAGGAGACGGTGACATTGAAAAGACCAGATAAGACTACTCACTCAGGAGATTTTTTTGTTATCCAAGTAATATTTTTTACCGTCTTAGTATTTTAAATTTTTTTATCTCAGATAGGAAATACCTAAATTGCTTTTTTAAAAAAGGGTCTTAAAACATCTAAGTGCAATAGATAACAATTTCTGTTTGAAAATTTTCAAAGCTTGATCATCCATCGCAACAAATGCATAATATGTTGCAACAGAGGACTTAATTTGTTTCATTAAATCCAATAGAAAAGACATATGTTGCAACAGGTTGAACATTTGCTTTTATAAAATTTCAATTGATTTCATATGTTAGACTAATATCTTAAGTGGTCGTTTGGTAGAGTGTATTATAAAATATAATGCATGCATTAGTTAATATGTATTGCTAGTACCTTCTTTGATATTACTTTTTGCCTATTATAACTAATGCAAGAATTAGTTATACACTCTATTATGTATTTAAGTGTGTATTAGTAATACACTCTATTTTCTATGTATTAGTAATACAATGACTTTAAACACATGCATTAACTTATTAAATAACCTTAATATCTCTCAATTTTCCTCTCAAAATATTTCACCATTCCTTTTCCCGCCATTTTAATTTGCACTAGCGGATCTTTTCAAAATATTTCACAACTTCTTTTCCCACTATTTGAATTTACAACAATGAATGGTTGATTTAAATAACTATAACATATTTCTTCTTTGCTTCAAGAGTCTTTAAAAATATTTTAAAAAAATTGAGACTTTCTTAATCTTACTTCTTGTATTTTATTTTTGTTTCAACTATGTTAATCCGTTGGCGTAACATTTTTACGCAAAAACGAAGGTTTTGAAATTAATCCTAAGCCTCTATATAATAGTTCAACAATATTAATTTTGTTGGAAATAACAAAAGAACTTTGTTGCAAAAAAGTGTACAAAATCAAAGAAGGTATTTTTGTAAACAAAAATTTCTTTTATCAAAATTATGTAAAATGTACTATTTCTTATACATCATACCAAATAATGTATAAGAAATAATACATGAATTACTAATACAAGCATAACTAATACAAGTATTACTGGTGCAAGCATTACTAATACACTATATTTTGCATTGTTCTTATACACTCTCTCAAATGATCCCTAATTGATTAATCTAGGATTAGGGGTGAGTTCTCATAGGATCAACTACAACTTTAATTGAGTCTTTTAGCAAATGAATAATGAGACAGTATTGCATTCCTCCTGACCAGAGTCGTCAATCAATCACTCTGAGCTGAATCGATTCTTACTACCTCATATGTTAGACCAATACCTTAATTAATTAATCTAGGAACAGGGGTGAGTCCTCATATGGTTAACTACAACTTTAATTGAGTTTTGTGGCAATTGAATGATGAGATGGTATTGCGTTCCTCCCAGCCAGAGTCGTTGATTGATCACTTTGAGCTGAACCAATTCTTATACTTCAAATGTTAGACCAATATCTTAATTGATTAATCTAGGACCAGGGGTAAGTTCTCATAGGGTCAACAATAATTTTAATTGATTCTGTTGGATATTGAATGATAAGACGGTATTATATTCCTCCCGACCAGAGTCATCGATCAATCACTCTGAGCTGAACCGATTCTTACTATCTCATATGTTAGACCAATACCTTAATTGATTAATCTAGGACCAATGGTGAGTTCTCATAGGGTCAAATACAATAGATGGCAGCCCTTATTTGATAATTTACAATAGATAGGTAATCTGTTGCAACATGTGATAATCCATTTAATATTTTGCAACAGATGGGTAATCTATCGCAACAGATTACATATTCTGTTTGATAATTTGCAATAGATGAGTATCTAATGCAACAGGTTGAACATTTGGTTTTATACAATTTCAATTGAGTTCATATACCTAAATTAATTAATCTAGGACCAGGGGTGGGTGAGTTCATAGGGTCAACTAAAACTTCAATTGAGTCTTTTGGTAATTGCATGATGAGAGGGTTAAAAATTATGCATATCTTTTATAATTTTAAAATATAATTAAGATCAATTTGGACCAAATTAATATTTTTAAAACTCGTCATTCTTTTTCAAAATACAAATCAACCCATACAAATCATATATTTGTGAGAAAAATGTTTCATCATTTCACATCTTGAGTTCTCTCTCTTTTCTCTTTCTCACTCAATTGTACAGTACAAACAACAACTACAACTACTCAAAAAATTTCTCTACTATTCACAACAAATTGATTTTCTTCTCTTTTTTTACCACATAGGTGTTATTTTTGACTTCATTATTGCTTGTATCAGTCGTTTTCTCTGTCTTCATAGGTAATAGAGTTTGAGAAGATTTCTATATTTGTTATTTTTTTTTTTGAAAAATAAGGGATTTTAAGTTAATGATGAAAAATAAAACTTTTAGTTGTATTATATTTGAGAATGAGTTTATAATTTTAAGTTTTGATGGTAAAATTGTAGGAAGAACTCGAGAAAAACCTAGTTTCTATCGCAGTGTTCCATTGACTTTCATGGTATTGTTAGATGGTGTTTGTGGTATTTGTGGTGGTGGTGGTAATCATTGAATTGGTGGCACTGGTGGTGGTTTTTGGAGCCATTGGTTGGTGGTGTTTGTGGTTGCATTGGTTGGTGGTGTTTGTGGTAGCTATCGGTCGTATCGGTATTCATGGTGTTTGTGGCATTGGTTGGTAGTGTTGGTGGTGGTGGTGGTTGGTGTGTCATTATTGGTGGTGTTTGTAATGTATTTTTAAAAATTTATGCATACATCAATTGTAATGTAATTTTTGTTTTTCTGTTGTTTTAGGTAAAATATGTCTCCCAAAAGAAATAAAACAAAAGTGGATCAACGTCTGACGAACCAAAAAAAGGCTACAGTATAGAGGGATTCGAAGTAGCTTCCTGAACAATCCCAGTCAGGGAAACAAAGTGAAGCTGAGGAGAGATATGAAAACAATGTTGAGGGAGGTGAACTAGGGTCTGTAGATGGTAATGAAGAAAATAAAAGTGAGAAAGAGGAGGAAATAGAGAGTGAGAAAGAGAAAGAGAAAGAGGATAATCATCAACATAATGATAATGGATCACCAATGGGACCTAAATTAATATCAATATCCCAGTACGATCCTGTCAAAACTTTTAGTATTAACAAGTTTCAAGTTGTGATGCTGATAAATGAAAAAAAAAATAGAAGAAGAACTAACTGGTCAAATTGTACTTAAATGTCAGATGGGGAGTAAATTTATTTATTTTAGTAAAATTATGAAGGACAAAAACATAGACGGACTTTTTAAGAAGCTACTTTGCATGCTTTCTTGAGATGGATGAGTAAGCCCCTACTCGTTTCCCAATATGGATAGTATATGGTCTTTTCAAGCGCAGGATCAAGTATGTGAGGAATGATAAAAATTTGGAGGAGGGGGGGAAAATATGGATGAAATCTGGATCAACTATTGTGGCATAGCAATTTATTTTGGCTTCTAAGAGTTTTCCATAGTAACGGGCTTAAGATTCCATCATCCAGAAGAACTACCTACCACCAGGGGAACACCCCTCAAAAGGTCCAAGGCAAGAAAATGCAAGGAAAAAATAGATGGGTTGTTTGACATTGCTCGACGTTTCTATAAATCATCGGATTTGTTGATAGATCTCATGGATAAAACCATACCAAAGCAGTACTAAGAGAAATTATGCTTAGTTTGGTTTTCTTATTCGTTTATATTGGCAAGAGACATCAACAAGGTTATAGAAGATAATTTGTTAGTGCGTGGTGAGGATTTTGATAAATTCAATAACTATCCCTGGGGATATGACAGCTTCTACTTGACTGTCCAATATTTACTGACAAAGCTATCCTTAAGGATGACCACATTATACGGCTTTCCTTCAGATTTTATGGTAAAATTAATCACTATTTTAACTCATCCATTAAGTTATATTGAATATAGTTATTATGACTTTTTTTGCTTGCTTCCTATTTACATATTTTAAGCTTGGGCATTTGAAGTCATTCCTCCCCTCCGAAAGCAGGTAATGAATTACTCGAATGAGGTTTCTTATCCAACGATGTTAAGTTGGTTGGCTAATAAGAGCAACACCAAAATTAAGGAAGCTGATCTCTTTAACCCTCAGGATGATGCAGTACGTCTTCTTCAAGTAAACTAATTTTACTCAATGAAAGATATTGAACAGATGTTATTTCTGGTGTAATAGATATTATATCTGATGCACCAGATTGAACACCTGTTGTGACAGATTACCTATCCTATGCCAATCGGTGCCACAGATGGATAATCTGTTGTGACAGACGATTGATATCTTGCATTAGATTACCCATATGTTGCATTAGTTCTCTAAACCTGACTCCTAACATATTAACTATCTACTGCAAATTATCCAATAGATGTGCAATCTGATGTAACAAATTATTAATACACATATAGATCATCTGTTGCATAACCTGTAACCCAATCGATTACCCGTCTTATGCAAATGGTGCAACAGATTGGTAATATGTTACGACAGATGATTGATATTTTGCATCAGATTATCCATGTGTTGCTCTGGTTCTTTGAACCTGACTAAAATAGATTTTCACCGTCTAACTTCAAACTATGCAACAGATGGGTAATCTGATGCAATATATTATTAATCTGTTGCAGAAGTTGCCTGTTAAAATATTAACCAAACTTTGAAAATTATTATATTATATGATTTAAATATATCTATCTTATTTTTCTAGGTTGTGAATCCATGGATCGTGCCTACTGAGGAGGAGTCGTTGATGCCTTCTTTCATTACTCTAGGTCATGTTGATACTATAACAGACCCAACGGTGGAGTTAATAAGGAAGGAATTGGCTAGAGCAACAGCCATAAGAAGAGTAGTTAGGCAAGGTCAGCCTAATGTTGAGGCTTTTCATGACTAACCTACTAAGGCAGATCCGGGTGCTTCTTCTGGTAGAGTTGTTAGTGTTGGTGGCAGGCATGCTAATGCTTCTACCACTCATTATGATGACCATGTTGATGCTAAAGGAATAAAATATGTTTGAAAACACCCCTTTTCACCCTTACATAGGTCCCTCTCACCTCTCTTTACCCTCGTGTTCTCATTGCAAATGCGAAGAGTGCAAGGATAGCCAGGATAAACTCTTTGAAAAATTAGAGGCTATCTCTAAAGCTGTCGAGGAATTCAAATCCAATAGGGATTTCATAGCATCCAAGAAGGTAAGGGAGCGATACACTCCTACAGTGTTGGGTAGGAGGAAAAATGGAGCAATAATCGACGTACTCTCCTGTCTGTAAATAAAAAATAATTGCAAATCCTCCTTCTCAAAAAGTTGTTGATGTTTAGGGGCCATTCAATAAGGTTTACATATACGTGGAACTTGGCTCCAAAGAGAAGAGGGATTTTTGAAAGGCTAAGAATGCCAAGCCAGGTGCACCAGATTACCCCAGGCCTTCCTCCCCCAAGACTTTTAGACTATGAAAGATATGCGTATGTGGTATGAGGACAAGGCAAGTTTACTTTTCCAAACGTAGCCTTCTAAACTAATCTACACCATGAAGAAGAAAAAGCTACGCAAAAGATATGAAATTTGTTGCAACAACTGGGTATTCTGGTGCAACTGGTAGTGGTTCTGTTGCAACTTACTATCCATCTGTTGCGTAAGTTGCTTTAGATTATTAATTCAGAGAACCCTATGCAATAGATGGACCATCTTTACAATTACTAACCTATTTAAAAATTATCTTCTTATATCATATCATGTTGACAAAATTCCCCACCTCATGAGAAAAAGGCAATTAACGAACCTAGAAGCTTATGATGCTGCCGATAGGATAATGGATCTCGACTTCTGTAAGAAGCTCAATGATAAGTATGATCAACTCAATTCTGAAGTGTGTGGCACGGGACTTGATTTTTTAGTTTCTACATTGGACTTGAAGGAAGAAGAAATGATAAAATATGTTAAAGGGGAGAGGCCAAATCCACACAGCAAGATCTAAATCGAGGCAAAGAGGATTCTTATAGTCATTAGCATAAACGGCATACATTATTGGATTGTCAAGATACTACTCAAGGAGGGAAAGATAAAAGTTTATGACTGTAATGAACCTGCCATCGACGATGTTGATTTGTTTCTCCTCGTACAACCACTGATGGAGTTGTTGATCATCTTGTTGAGGGAGAGTAAACTGATGAATCATTTTCCAAAGGAAGTGTTGATGAATAAATCATGGGATTTTGAAGGTCAAAACAAGGGCATGACCATTCCAAAAAATGATACCGGTTACGCAAACGGCTCGTATGCTCTTGCACATATTGAATGTTTGTTGACCGGCAAAGAAATGGCTGAGATAACGACCTCTCTATACGACAATGCTGTGGCAAACCTACAAGAGGTCTGGGCTTATGGGGTACTAACTAAATGCTTGGAGCCTGTGCATATAGAAGATCTTGTGAAATAACAATTTTTTATTTCAATTCACACTTCACTTTACTTTAAATTACATGTACATGTAGTGGCAATAATTTTTTTTGATGAATGAACGTTTAGTTTTTTATAATGCAATAGATTGTCAATCTCTTGTAAAATATATTCTATCTGTTCTGGCAAATAGTTTATCTGTTGCAATAGGTTGGTCATCTACTACATTATGACGATGTTATTTCTATCTAATCTAAGTCTAATCTATTGCAATAGCGGGAAGACTTATTTGATAATTTCAAATAGATGACCTATATTTTACAACATATGCCTAAATCTCTTTGATATTTTACAATAATTACTCTTGAATATCCATGTGCTCGAAAACACCAAACCAGTAGAAAATACACTACCATGAAAATTTCAACAATTAGGCTTGAAAATCCATGTTCCTAACACCACCAAATTAGTAGCAATAACGGCAACAATGTAGTATCTTCTTGCTCGATTTTTTTTTCTCTCCATAAGCCTTGACTTTCTTTAACAAACCCCAAATTACAAGATTTTCTTGTGAAGAGTGTCATTCTTCATACCAATCAAAGTAATCGCATCCACCCAATTTTTATAAAAATTAGAACACAATTACAAAACGATTACAAGTCTATAATTAATAAACTAATTAAATAAAAAAATATTACCTTTGAAATCTTACAAGTAAAAAACCTACGACTTGAATTTTGTTGAGTCCAACAAATCTTCAATAGAGCTTCATGACCGCACTTATAATATCAAAAATTATTATCACAAAAAACAGTGAAAGATGTGCTCGACATTATCAAGCTCAATTAGAAAAAATGAAAAAAATTAAGAAAAGAAAGACAAAATGCAAATAATTTGAAGAATTTAGATAGATAAAAAAAAGATGACGATGAAGAAGAAGATTTAAGAATTTAGGTTTAAATTTTAAGAAGAAGATGAATATATTAGACATTGGGGGAAAAATGACCGTTGGGGGCAAAATCAGATGCCAAGTCAGTACAAAGTGCCAACCTGACACATTTTTGCCTATTTTATTTTACGTTTTTAAAATGAACACTGTCTACTTGATTCCTATTTTATTTTAGGTGTTTGAACTGAACACTGTCGATGGGTTTTGTCTTTTTTATTTTAATTCACTTTCACTTTTCTACATGTAGTGACAATTTTTTTATGTCTAATGAAAGTTGAATTTTTATAATGCAATAGATTCTCCATCAGGTGTAACATATATTTTACCTATTCAGACATATAGTTTATCTGTTGCAATAGGTTGGTCATTTGTTGCATTATGTTGGAGTTTCTATCTAAGTCTATGTATTGCGGTGGTGGGAAGACCTATTTGATAATTTCCAACAGATTACCTACCTGTTGCAATATATGTCAAATCTATTCGATATTTTACAACAGATGTGCCATCTGTTGCAACAGATACATTGTTATTTTTAATATTTGAATCAAGTATTCTATTTCAATTAATAAGTTCAAATCTAAGGAAAAAATAAAATTCATAGACAAAATAAATAAATTGAAGCCTTAAGAAATTAGCTGAAATAAAATCAACGAATAAATAAAATGTAAAAAAATTGTTTTGGGTACATATTTCAACAATTTTAAGTATTGATGCCAAGGATTCCTAAGGAGGGGTAAGGTTATTACTTTAACAGACTCAAGCTATAAAGATCTACTCAATATGGACAAGTTGTTCTTCATCTGGTACTATGGAATTCAGTTTTGCTCATCGTGGATCTTTATTGTCGCTTATGTACAGTTTATGCGCTCTCTGTTCTCCATATTTCCATAAAAAAAGTAGAGTAGCATCTTATCAATGTTGTTTAGTAGTAGCTTCTACATCTAACAAGAAAGCCTGAATTGGTCATGCTAATCACAGAGAGATAACAAAATAGAAAAGGATAACTCATATCTTCAGCAAATCAAACAAGTCTTCGTCCTGTTTTAAATTATCCCAAATAGATTATATTTTTATTGCAATAATGAATCAACTGTTGCATCAAATTTGTACATGAGGAAGACCTGTATGATAATTTCCAATGGATGAACCATCTGTTGCAACATATGACTCATATATTGCACCAAATAGGTCATCTGTTGGTATAAACAAAATTGGTACAAAGAGCTATTTGATTTTCTCAAATAGAAGAGAAATATGTCGCAACATGTAATTGCAACATGTACTTTATCTGGTGCAAAAAGTTAGTTAACTGTTGCACCAATGTATATATCTGTTTGATAATTTTCAGCAGATGTATCATCTGTTGAAATAGAAATATGTCTAGTTGTTAATTGGAAACCATATATATTCACCTTGTTCAGCTTGTGTTGCTCTGCTTTGGACCTTGTACATTGCTCAGTGCAACACATGAATAGAGGATTTGCAATTTCGCTTTTTTGGATGCTTGATAATGCCTTGGAAATCACTTTCCTTCTCTTCTTAGCCTTAATCTCTAATGTAGTGGATGAAAATAAAATACTCTTTGATGGAATGACTGTAATGCCCCGAAATTGGATCCCGAGACGTCACACGGTGCTTAAGGTCACAAGTGACCCCAAGCTAACCCTTCATCTGGCATAACCCAAAGCAACTGAATAAAATACATAAAATAGAAGGAATAATGCAGAAAAAACCCATAACTTAGTCTGACCAACATGAAAGTAAATTTACACGGTCATAATTTTGCTCATATTTATACAAATCTGAAACTGAATACACTGACTACTAGTGACTGTCTATGAAGCCTCTACTAGCATTGACCAAAGATATCCGGGTCATGACTCCCAACTACCCCTACTCAATACGAATGAATACAGAAAATACAATACACCTCAAATATGAACAACTCAAGTCCCTGAATCAAAAGAACTAATCACCTACTGATCGAGAGCTGCGACACAGCTGAACATGATATGTGCAATACAGCTTGTACCTACATTTTGGTAAGAATGTAGCCCATGGAAATATGTGGGTTAGCACTTTCAAATGTACTGAGTATGTAGCGGTTCATGCAAAAATATAAATAGTATAATCAATTTCATGAAAACATGCATACGGACAATGATGACTCACTTGGCTTGAGTTATATCAAATCATACTTTTTGTAATTTCATAATAAACAGTTCATATGATAAAATCTCGTAATCCACGTAAATCATTATAAATCATAAATTATGATAAATCATCCTAAATCATCATAAATTATCATATCGTCAAAAATCATCATAGGTAATTATAAATCATCCTAAATGACCATAAAACATCATAAACATCTCAGTTTTTTGACTCAAATCTCGGAGTGACTAGGTAATTCAAGAAACATAATCTTATGGACACGGGAGTTTCCTATAACTGACAACCCCACATGAGCTATGTGGAATACCAACGTTTGAAACCCCCGTTGGCGAGAGCGTCATAATCTTTGCCAGGGTGTACGACCTTAAACCTGCAATAATCACAATCGGACTCTCTGGCCAATAATATCATTATGAAACAACTCTACGGTGGCACATAGGTTTGGGAAAATACCAAATTTCCGTCTCGGTGCTAAGTACTACTCCCCGACAAGCTCAGAACACGTTAGAAAATTCACCACAACATCACAAGGGTCTATCATAGAGACCAAATCAAATCTCTTTCTCATTTATCAAATCATATCAATTTGTGGATTCCTAACTCAAAACATTTTAATCTTCCTCAACATCAACAAGGTATCAATGCATTGAACCATAATCGACTCGACATTTGGACAAGGATATGAAGACTCAATACGTAATATTTTCAATAATTTAACTCATCAAAACCATCCAAAAAATACCAAGATTCATTGCAACTTCAATATCAATATACCCAATAACTCAAATCGTCATAAAAAAACTCAAAATTTGACACATGGCTCGAAAATACTTGGAAATATCAATAATTCATTCTTAAACTTAAAACGTGAATACATGTTCAAAATATATCAATTCTTGATAGAAACAACAAGAATCCCAATATTAAATCTCAATTGATAGAATGAAAATAATCAAATACTCATGTGATTCAAAACTTACAATTCAAATCTTTATAAGTTCATAATCGAATTATTTAGACATAATTCAACTTACAGAACCATATGAATCCATTAAATAATCATAATTGGCAAGCTTGAACAATTTACATATATACATAATCAAAATCTCATGGTAGGATATCTTGGAAATAAATTCATTTGCCAAACTCATAATAATCCATAATAAAAATTAAAGATACGGACACAAGAATGGAAGAATTATTCTTGTTCAAAGCCCACATACCTAAAAATGGAAGATGAATATGAACTTCTGACTTTGGAACTTTATTCACAAAAATAAAGGGTGCTTCTCGAAGCCCTTAACATGATCAACTCGAATCCCAAATCAATTTGAAATTTCTACGGTTCAATCAAGAGACGTAAAAGGATGAAATTCGGAGTAGTAGGGTTGGGGTTTGAACCTTGGGAAATTTTGGAGAAAAATGAGCTATTGAATTCTCTTAATGGACTTAAATCCATGGTTTAGCCAGATGGATTGGAGTGGGAATGACCAAAATACCCTTAAAATTCAAATAATGTCAAATCTGTCCTTTGGTGGACTGTTTTGATAGGCTGAAGTAGATTGACCATAACTTTTTGCTCCGATGGAAAAATTGTATGAAACCAATTTCATTGGAAAGAGGACTCTCAGATATTTCTGTTGATATGTAGTAGCTTACCCAGATCATAATGTAGAAGGAGTTATGATCGATTGAAGTTGACCCTAAATTTCGCCTGGCCTGAGTATTTTTTTCCTGCACATTTACTGTTCACCACTATTCATGGTTAGATCAGAATGATCATAAATCATCGCTCGAGTGTCCATTTTGGATGATCCACATATCGTTGAAAAGATTATTTGATGCTCTACGCGATGATGGGTTGCATGTCCTGAAATTCCACATAGAAAAATTATTAATCATGATAAAGAACAGAATTCAACACATTTTCGTTCGAGATCTTAACGGACTCTTGGAAAGATATAAAAGCTTTAACGACTCGACACATTTGGGATAGAAATATTTAACGGTAAAACTCGGGGTATCACATCATCTCCCCCTTTTAAACAATCATCCCCGAATGTCGCTCGTTGGGTTAGGAAGACAAGAAAAATTGAGGATACGCAACTAAAATAGCTTGATGAACAAGTTTATATTTTTCTAAGCTTTGGAGTACTTTCCGACGCATAAGCTCATGATAATCACAACGACATAGTTGAGTCTATTATTTAAAGAGTTGGATGAAGGAAAAATTATTAACTTCAATTTAAATCTGCATTCACAAAGAAAGAGATGAAAGATCTAGGATATGAAAACTCGGGATACCACGATATCTCCCTCTTGGGATCGGTTCTCCCCAAATAATACTAATTGATACACGGGACACTTTATGATCGACCCATGGCTTAATACTTGGGTCGGGAACAAAATAAAAGGCTAAATAGAATTTGGTAACTCACTTCGATGCAAATAAATCATTCTTGAAATGGTTATACTCATGAAACTTCAAGTAGTGAGATTGGACCACATCGGAAGATCGAAGAAATATATGAATCCGTCGGAATAACTATCAAGTTGAATTTCTAGGTGCACGGACTGAATCAAGACACTCTCTCATTCAATTAGGACATGATTCAAAATCTTTCCAAGGAACTTTCAACGCTACTAGGAAGCAATTGGGTCTGGTATATGGTCTGAACAATATATATATATATATATATATATATATATATATATATATATATATATATATTGAAATAAGGATTTATAACTCGACCCCAATTTTAAGTACGGAGCGTAGGTCGATCAGTCTTATATCAAAATAAAAGTACTAGACCCCACGTAGTACAACTCCTTACTTTCAAGCTTATCAATACGCTTTGCACACCCTTTCTCCGCAATACTATTTTCCCCAAATACCATACTTGATTCAATTCATAATTCTCACAAGGCATTTGCAATCTTGGCTATTCAAATCTAACTAAGCCAAAATCTCTATCCTTATTTTCAAGCTTAATTTGGAGTCACCAATTCCTCCACCAAACACCATAACATAGCACCATTCCGAATTATAAATTTACACACATCCACATTGTTACAATTCCTCAACTCACAGATAATTCTTATTACCACTCAATAAACTCTAATCCACTTAATACTCACCTTTTTCAACCATCATATTCATATCAACAAGTATTGAAGCTTAGGAAACTATTCATAGGTATATACGCAATTCAACTTATAGCAAGGCCAAGGCTTGCAACTCATATCCTCAGACAGGAGATATATTCACAATACATGAGTGCTATGCAAGATCAATTTACAAGAGCTTTTAGCTTAGACTTCTAAATCAATATAGACACCAAAACTTATCGATAATATAAACTTTAATATCTGTCTATATATACACACATGATGTTCAAGCCTATCTTTATAATTATGTATACACTCCTAATCAACACCCACAAAACACTTTTTTCCAAATTCTACAATCCTTTATTAAGATAACTTTCGAGCACTATTCTTAAGAAAACACTCACTAACTCTTCCAATTAACTAAGCCATGCACAAGACTTCCCTTCAACAATTCCCCACCTACAAACCTAGATAAACCATCACACAATCACTTTCACAAAAACAACACGAAATTCTTTAAATAACCATGGCATCCATCAAAAGCTTAGCCTCAAGCTTACCCCACACTTGCCACCTTAGCTAAAATGAACATGTCACAATCTTTATCAACAAAAACCCGTTCACTCTCTCCTATCGTCACCATTGTTCATCCATACTCCCTCGACAAATGGAAAGTCATGAAAGGGTAGACTATGAAGGGATATTTTGTATGACTTGGTTCGGTTATTAAGGTCGGAGATCTAGGGCATCAAATGCATGAATTCAACCATAATCAAGATTAAAGATTAAGTACACCCAAGACATAAATTGAATCTTAATGGTCGCTAAGGGTATTGCTGGTGGACTGAACTTGAACATACAATAAAACTTAAGCACATGAATTATGAACCGCGGAACTTGAGTTTGGAGTTTATAGCTTATGGAATGTCGATTTCGCCCGCTAGAAAAATTAGGACTCCATATTTGAATAGTTAGGAAAATACATGATTTCCCATGATATGTATGAACATGTATTATTATCGGGGGAATGAAACATAAGGCATGAGAAGATATCGAAGTCATTGAAAAGGCTGGGGTAAAATAGGATCAACACCACTCTTTCTCACCACCAACTTGCAACCCACCGATACACCTACCTGAATCCCGCAATCTTAACTTAGTTAATTTTTTATTTTTTTTCTACTATCTCCCCCTTAGACTTAAGCCAACACTCCGAGTAAACGAATCACCATACAAACTCTAGTCAATGGCTTTTGCTTTACTCCAGGGTCCCTGGATATACCCATACACAAGATCCATAACTTAACCCGCATAACTACACCCGCGAGCGCAAAACCCAATCTTAACATAACTCCCAAATAACAATTCATGCACTCTATAGCTTAGATTCTAGCACTTACCATGGATACATCAAACCTTTGCTAAACCATACTAACTTCTTCATGCTTTACTAACATCACATCTCAAGCTAACACCCTCGTCAACCTCTAATGCCCAAGTTAACTCACAATTACATCGTATACTATAGATCATCATTCATACTTACCCGATCAAGGATAACACTAACCGTTTAATATTTAGTAACTTAAAAAAAATCTCCATAGCACCTTGAGCATACTACTACCTCAACACACAATATCACACTTGATCACAAACAAATAGACTTAAGCTCTCATACATATGGTTCAAACCTACTAAATCTCCTCCCTATCACTAACGTCGTAGCAATTCAATCATTAAATTCATTTTGCTCATCATCCGCTATACAAACTTAACAACTCACTCTGACTACGATTAACAACAAGCTCAACAACCATTTCCATCCATCAAACACCCCAAATATACAAGTCCACCAAAACCTCATAACGACAATAATCATCCACAATTCCATGGCCTATGCCATAATAATTTATTAACACCGCCTTTCACCACATTTTGAACCCCCCGGCTCTAACCAATGCAAGAACAACAGAGTAAACAGCCAGCTGCCAGTGAATCGAAATAGGCCTCACACAGATTCACTAGACTTTGGTTTTGTATTTTGAAAAAGGAAATAAATATTAAAACAATTTTTCTAGTAAATTGAAATAAGCCCCACACTGCTTCACTAGACTTCAATTTTTCATTAAAAGATGATCAAAAAATATTTTCAAGAAATAAAAGCCTGGTACACTATAATCAAGGATCTGAGAATATGTGTCTCGGTTTACCTCAACTGAACGACTCAAGAGGGATGAGGGTACATCTTAAAAGCTATGGAACCTTTGCTAGTAAACCCATGAATATAATCAAGAGAGAAAATTGGAACTAGTTAATCACCCTGTCTTAACATTAGTACATGGATAAGGGAAATATGAAATCACATCATGAATTCTAGGGAGAAATCCAAAAACACATCCGACTTAGGATTAATGCACAACCTTCAAGAATGTACATATGACACCTCAATTTTTCGGAATTCAAGAGCACTAATGAAATTGTTTTTTTCTAGCTCACTTACAAGCCCTAATATCATAAGAGATTATCTAATAAAGCACCATCTATAAGGATTTACACTTGACTATATCCGGTATTTTAGAACAAGGAAAATGGCCCAATTTATGCAAGATATGAACACATATGATTTTCTTAAGGAACCTTTCCACAACATGATATATGACTTGAAAGAAAGGGAATATTTTTCTAAATGCCTCGTAGCCTCTCGAAGAAAAGTAAAAACGTCTTTGTATCGATCAGCAAGACTCTACTAGACACGGCTTCATAGACACCCTAGGACACTTGAACTCTGTGCTCTGATACCAAGCTTGTAACACCCTGAAATCGGATCCCGAGATGTCACACGGTGCTTAAGGTCATAAGTAACCCCAAGATAACCTTTCATCTTGCATAACCCAAAGTAACTAAATAAAATACATAAAATAGAAGGAATAATACGGAAAAAAACCCATAACTTAGTCGGACCAACATGAAAGTAAATTTACATGGTCACAATTCTGCTCATATATATACAAACTTGAAACTGAATACACTGACTACTAGTGACTGTCTATGAACCTCTACTAGCATTGACCAAAGATAGCGGGGTCATGACTCCCAACTACCCCTACTCAATACGAATGAATACAGAAAATACAATACATCTCAAATCTGAACAACTCAAGTCCCTGAATCAAAAGGACTAATAACCTACCGATCGAGAGCTGCGACCTAGCTGAACATGATATGTGCGCTATAGCTTGTACCTATATTTTGGTAAGAATGTAGCCCATGGAAATATGTGGGTCAGCACTTTCAAATGTACTGAGTATATGGGGGTGCATGAAAACATGCATACGGACAATGAAGACTCACTTGGCTTGAGTTATATCAAATCATACTTTTTGTAATTTCATAATAAATAGTCCATATGATAAAATCTCATAATCCACGTAAATCATTATAAATCATAAATTATGATAAATCATCCTAAATCATCATAAATTATCATATCGTCAAAAATCATCATAGGTAATTATAAATCATCAAAAATGATCATAAATCATCATAAACATCTCAAATCTTTGACTCAAATCTCTGAGTGACTCGGTAATTCAAGAAACTTAATCTTATGAATATGGGAGTTTCCTATAACCGACAACCCCACGTGAGCTACGTGAAATGCCAATGTTTGAAACCCCCGTTGGTGGGAGCGTCATACTCTTTGCCAGGGAGTACGACCTTAAAACTGTAATAATCACAATCAGGCTCTCCAGCCAATAATATCATCATGAAAAACTCTACGGTGGAACATAGGTTTGGGAAAATACCAAATTTCCGTCTCGGTGCTAAGTACTACTCCCCGACAAGCTCAAAACGCATTAGAAAATTCACCACAACATCACAAGGGTCTATCATAAAGACCAAATCAAATCTCTTTCTCATTTATCAAATTATATCAATTTATGAATTTCTAACTCAACACATTTTAGCTCAAAATATTTTAATCATCCTCAACATCAACAAGGTATCAATGCATTGAACCATAACCGACTCAAAATTCGGACAAGGATATGAAGACTCAATACGTAATATTTTTAACAATTTAACTCATCAAAACCATCCAAAGAATACCAAGACTCATTGCAACTTAGATATTAATATACCCAATAACTCAAATCGTCATAAGAAAACTCAAAATTCAACACATGGCTTGAAAATACTTGAAAATATCAATAATTCATTCTTGAACTTAAAACATGGATACATGTTAAAAATATATCAATTCTTGATAGAAACAGCAAGAATCCCATTATTAAATCTCAATTGATAGAACGAAAATAGTCAAATACTCATGTGATTCAAAACTTACAATTCAAATCTTTATAAGTTCATAATCGAATTATTTAGACATAATTCAACTTACAGAACCATATGAATCCATTAAATAATCATACTTGGCAAGCTTGAATAATTTACATATATACATAATCAAAATCTCATGGTAGGATATCTTGGAAATAAATTCATTTGCCAAACTCATAATAATCCATAATAAAAATTAAAGATACGGACACAAGAATGGAAGAATTATTCTTGTTCAAAGCCCACATACCTAAAAATGGAAGATGAATATAAACTTCCGACTTTGAAACTTTATTTACGAAAATAAAGGGTGCTTCTTGAATCCCTTAACATGATCAACTCGAATCCCAAATCAATTTAAAATTTCTACGGTTCAATCAAGAGACATAGAAGGATGAAATTTGGAGTAGTAAGGTTGGGGTTTGAGCCTTAGGAAATTTTGGAGATAAATGAGCTATCGAATGCTCTTAATGGACTTAAATCCATGGTTTACCCAGATGGATTGGAGTGGGGATGAACAAAATACCCTTAAAATCAAATAATGTCAAATTTGTCCTTTACTGGACTGTTTTGGTAGGCTGAAGTAGATCGACCATAACTTTTTGTTCCGATGGAAAAATTGGATGAAATTAATTTCATTGGAAAAAGGACTCTTAGAGATTTCTGTTGATATATAGTAGCTCACCCAGGTTATTATGTACAAAGAGTTATGATCATTTGAAGTTGACCCTAAAATTCACCTGGCCTCAATATTTTTTCCCTGCACATTTACTGTTCACCACTATTCATGGTTAGATCGGAATGATCATAACTCATCGATCGAGCGTCCGTTTTGGATGATCCACATATTGTTGGAAAGATTATTCGATGCTCTATACGATGATAGGTCGCATATCCAGAAATTCCACACAGAAAAATTATTAATCATGATAAAGAACAGAATTCAACACATTTTCGTCCGAGATCTTAACGGACTCTTGGAAAGATAAAAAGGCTTTAATGACTCGACTTATTAGGGAGTGAAATATTTAATGGGAAAACTCAGGATATCACAATGACACCCCTATTAGATGCCAATTTCTTTACGGAAGCAGTTAATGCATTAATAGCATTAATCACTAGATCATGTTTTGCAATGCAGTCTTGGCATTTGCATGCAGAACATTCGCAGAGAGAAGAAAAATTGTATAACCAGTATGATCATACTCATAATGGTTTATTTTAAATACTGTAAGAGGAGAATCATTTGCACCAACAGCAGTACCACTACCACCACCAACAGCTCCATCACTACTAAGACCATCAACAACAACAATCCCACCCCCCAATACTGTTTTCTTATAATGGTTGTTGCTACAAACAATTCTATTTTTATTTTTTCAGTGACCTTAGGGTCCGATAAAGTTTGTACAGATAGTAAAGTAAGAAAAAATTGAATCTTTAACTCTCAATTGGCCAAAACTAGCGATGGATGCACAATCTAACATAAATCATTACATATATTAGAATGATGATTAGATCATTCAAAAAATCATTAATTAAAATAAAAACTTAATTATAATTATACTTACTGCATCCTTCGGGGGGTTGAATAAATCAAGAAATTTTGCATTGTTATTATTTTTGCCTGACAACCATCTCAAGATTCTTGGACAGGAAACTTCTTCCTAGTAGTTCACTTGTTGTCTCAAATAAGGAATGGCTTCAAACGCCCAAGCCTACAAAATAATGTTAATAAACCAAAACCACTATTAAGTTAAAAAAATAAATGATATCATAATATAAGAAAGAAATGAAACATTTACCATGAAAGCCCATGGAAAGCCATATAAGTTGACTGTCTTTGGCGCTAACGGAGTCATCAAATATTGGACAGTCATTTTGACACTTTCTTAACCCCAAGGATAGTTGTTAAACAACACAACATTCTCGGAGAGCTTTATTAAACCAATGCTTAGGTTGTTTTTAACGTCTCTCGCCCAAAGAATATTATGTACAAACCATAATAAGCAGAATGACTGCTTGTACTTCTTCGAAAGTTATTTACATTTCAATACTTCTATCAAATTTTTATTTTTGAAGCTTGAACTAACAATGGACACCAGGTCATCATGATCAAACGACTTGCTTTGCCCTTTTTGAGTGTGCGGGGTACTCTTTTGGGTTAGAATAGGTATAACTTGAGAAGGAGGATAACATTTTAGTCTAGTAACTATGGCAAACTCCTTTCAACCAAAACACACAGGCATGCCATCGTAATTTATCCACACCTCATCCATCTTATATTTGATTTCATACATAAACCTACGCTTAAGAAGTTTATATACCATGTTCATTTGGAAACGAGCCTTGTTGACCTCCGACAAATGAAGATATTTCCTAAAGCAGTTGTCCCTGAAATAAGCATCCAATTTTTGTTCTCAAAGTATTTTTCTGAAGGCGTCGAAAGATTTTCCCATGGATGACCTAACCATGAAATCGCCCATTCAATCTATGGTACCATCGCACTATATTCTCACAGGATAACGATCAATGCTGAAGGTTTTGACCAACTCTTCAGCGGAAGGGCTATTACCATTTGGATCATGGCTTTTGAAATGCTCCTCCTTCCCGTGTTAATCATATTCTCCTCCTGATTGAGATAACACTTGTAAAGCAAGATCATAGAGTGGTGGATGTAGCCTAGATGCTTCACTTGTTTCTTCGGACTTGATTCGATTTCTATTCTTTTGGGATCCATATTATCTATGATTAATAGAAATATAAAAAAATATATTATAGTTGATTAATGCACCGTTAAAAGAGGATAATAGTAAATCTAAAAAGTAAAATAGTAAAATAATAGTTCCAACAAATCACTTATCTGTTCCACTAGGTAGTATATTTGTTGCAGCATATAATAAACCTATGCAATGGATGAGTAATCTGTTGCAATAATACAAAACGTATCACTCATCTTTTAAGACAAATGAATGGTCTGTGCAATAGATCACATATTATTGCAACATGAATGATAAGTTGGAATAATTAAATAACATATTGTAACAATACAAAATATATTACTCATCTGTTGAGAAAAATAAATGGTTTATGCAGCAGATCACATATCTGTTGCAACATATGAGTGATCTATTGGAACAGTTAAATAACCTGTAGCAAATACTAAGTAATCTATTGTAATAATACAAAACATATCACTCATCTATTGAGAAATATGAATGGTCTGTGCAACAGATCATATATCTGTTGCAGCATATGAATAGTTAACTAACCTGCAGCAACGACTGAGTAATCTGTTGAGACAATACAAAACATATCACTCATTCTTTAAGAAAGATAAATGGTCTGTGTAACAGGTCACACATCTGTTGCAACACATGAGTGATCTGCTGGGACAGTTATGAACGGTCAATATTGTTTAGATTTCTTCCAACATTGGGTCGTCTATCGCGCAGATGAATGATCAGATAGAAAAATCATATCTTAGAAATGTCCTACTGAAAACGTTGATAGGATTTTATCCAATAGGAGTTTCATCTATTGCATCATATCATTAATTCGATAATTCTTTCATTGCATTAGATGGTAAATTAGTTGCATCAGATTTTATATCTGATGCTTAATCTGTTATAACATATGGTTAATCTATTGCATCAGATAGTTAAACTGTTGTATTATATGCTAAATTAGTGGCATCAGATGATTAATTTGTTGAATCAAAATTGTAATTTGATAGTTTCTCTGGTGCAATAAATGGTGGATCTGTTGCATTATCTATCAAATCTGTTGCATCGAATGGTTAATATGTTGTACAAGATGAATAATTTGTTGGATAAAACAAAAAATAATAGCACATTTTGTTCAATAGAAAAACAACCATATCACCATTTTTACCAAGAACAAGAATAGAAAAAATCAACCTAAATTATTTTATTGTTTTTATAAACACAAACAATAAAAATCAAACTTCAAAGAAATGCAACAAACAACGAAAAATCATAATTCACTTCGAAAAGAGAAGAGAAAAAATACCAAATATTAGTGTTTTATTGAGACTGCATTTCAAATTAAAGCAACAAATATTAAAATTGTGAACCAATATTATAAGAGAAGTTGTCTCAAGTTCCTCGTTTTCTTCAAAACTAAAAAGGTCTTAAATTTTTACCTGTGAAAGAAAAAAGGAACGATGCTGAATTCGAAGTTGTTGTGGCCGTAGAGAAAAGTTGTCACTTCAATTGAAGGTTGAAGAATTCAAAGTTGTTATGGATGGAGAGCAAGTTTGTCACGTCGATTGAAGGTTTAAGTCGAAAAGGAACTCGAAGTACAACTATTTATTGTCGGATGTTGAAGTCACCGAGGATTGAAAGGAGAAATTTACAAAACTTTTGGTTAGAAAAGAGTTAAGAGAAGTTGTCAAGAGGGAGAGGAGAGAGACTGGTTGATTTGAATTTAAAAGTGGTGTGGGTTGGTTGATTTGTATTTTTGAAAAGATTAGAAAGTTTTGAAAATATTAATCAAGTCCATAATTAACTTAATCAAGTTTCCTAATGATGTTTGACCCTTTAAGTTGGTCAATGTCACCAATCCTTCATTCAAGACTTAAAAGACACCTTTCCTTCAATTTTCTCGAGAAACATGTAAACCTTGAAAAAGTAAATAAATGTATAATTTACGGAAAAGTGAATAAACGTGTATCAATGTAGAGATTATTTTTACCAGAAATTACGAACAACACCTGTACCTTGTTTGATAAAGATAAAAAAATACATAAATAAATATAATTATTGCAACCAAAATTTATTCCTTCCATAAATACAAAAATATTTAATGAGAAGGGGTATGAAATATAAAAAAAATAAACTAAAAATAGAAGATAATTTGACTAATGAATATGTATTAAATGGTTTTTTAAAAAAAAAATTAAAATAAATTTTTAGAAAATTCTACAACTTGCAATTAAAATATTAACTTAATAATTATGTAAAAATGTTGCTATAACTTGCGATAAACAATCTAATAATTATATACAAGATAATTTTAACATTATTTATTTATGTATTTCTTATTAGTATTATATAGAAGTGTGAAGCAGCAGACAATACTTCATCAACATGCCTGCTTCTTCACCTGCTTCAGCTGCTTCAACCATAATTTTACGATATCACCCTTAATTAATTATTATAATTTGTTTACATATTAAAAAGTTAATAATATTTAATAAAAAAAGTAAATAGACATTTATATTGAACCAATAAAATGTCGATACACCCAGTTGTGTGCGAAATATGGATGATGATTACTTGGGAGATAATGAGTTGGTTGATACGTTGAATAGGTAACATGCCAACAATATAGCACCAGTCTACCAAAAACAGCAAGCAAGAGGCAGAGGATGCCAACAACCTACAACTCAGTTTGGCTTATATGATGATAAAGTTGATTTGGATGGAGCTGATACTACTAGAGAAATTGTGTTATCTCTATTGGCTCCCAGGATAAATTTAATATTACTAGCACAATGATACAATTGCTCATCCAGAAAGGGCTATTTAGTGGACTACCCGATGATGACCCGAACATATACTTGGGGAACTTTGTCAACATTTGTATGTTTTTTGCTATCTGGAGTTGGACAGAATGCTATCTGTCTGAGGTGTTCCAATTGTCTCTGTCTGGGAGGAAACACTATGGTTGACTGAGCTGGCACCCAATTCTATAACAAATTGGATGCAACTGAAAAGAGCTTTCCTAGAAAGGTTCTTTCTGCCTTCTAGAGTGTTATAATTAAGGGATGTGATTAATAATTTTAGGCAACTTCCTAATGAGGCTGTATATGAAATACTGTTTAGTTAAAAAAAGAAGTTGATCCAGTTCTAGAATAACAAGTTGACTGATTAATACGTGATAGAGACATTCTACAAACCATTGAATTCAAACACGAAGCCAACTGTGGGTGGTACGTTCATGGGTTGTACCTTTGCTAAGGCAATTGAGTTCTTGGATATGTTGCCGAAGGCAAGTAGATCTTGGAATTCCTGGGATTTTGAGGTAACAAGCAATACATATTCAGTTGGGATACGGCAGAGCAATGCTGGAGAGAGGAAGAACATGACAAGAATGGCTCATATAAAGACACAGATGGACTTGCTCACTAAATATTTACTATCGTAAAATATTAAGAAGAACAAGGCAATGGAGTCTCATAGTAGAGTTGTCGAATTTAATTCCAAATAAGAGGCCAACTACTTGAATAACGAGGGGATTTCTGGGTCAATGGCCAAGGAAATCAAGGTCGGAATTATCAAAGGGATAATTATTATGACAAGGCTGATTATAAAGACCGTGATCAAGAAAACTGAAAGAGAAAAGGTTATCAAAGTGGATTGTAGGTGCGCCTAGGAACCATGACAACATTGCTAATAACTTATAAAAAATATCAATGGAAGCGTACTAATGCAGGTGTCAAGGATATGCGAAGTGATCTATAAAATATGAGTCAGTTGATGGATTCCTATTCTACCTATATTAAGTATTTGAAATAACAAATGAATCATTTATCGACCACTTTCAATCTAAGGAAAAATGAAATGCTAATGGGTGATATGGTGTAGAACCCAAGGAATGATGGTACATGTATAGCTATTACTACAGAGAGTGGTAAAATATTATCGGATCCATATTTGGTAGTTTGTTCACAGGTAGATGATGTTGCATCCTAAGATAAGGGAGTTGATGTACTGACTCATGACAGTACATTTTTCATCTTCAAGAAAGGATAATTACATATTTCCAGCATCCATTAGGATTTTTAATGTGTTTTGTGCTTGTTCTCAGGAGTCAAACTTAAAGGCAAAAAATATCAGAACTCGAAGCTAAAGAGTCCTACGACGTAAGACCTGATAGGCTTCTAGTACCTTGACAGACAGCAACAAAGATGCGTGACACGCCTCAAAATTGGACCATGTCGAATGGGCACCTCAAGTACACGTGTACCGGAGGTTGCCCCGATAACTGAACCCAATCATTAGTATAATCACAAGGGGTTAGATAGGATCCAACCATATAATAAGATAGGGGAAATAAATCTAAGTGTCAAAGCTTAACAAAGTCTAACCACTTTATAATCATCAATACACTAGCCAAATATGCCCAAGTCCACAGTCATCCACAATACTTCTATACATACCAATGTTTAGAAAAGTATATGTTGGGAAAAGCCCCCGACAATAGCCAAACCAAGTAAAAATAAGACTATGTCTAAAGATAAGGGACCAAGAATTAATGTCTTCCAAAGTAGGGAAGCTTACCACTCCAAGTCAATACACGAACCACTTCAATTACCTAATCACAGCCCAGGAAGAGAGGATGATACTCCGGGCCCTATGTCGCATAGAAACATAATGTCCAAAAATGGTTAGCAATTGGAGCGCTAGCATATAACTCAAGGATAAGGATAAAATAGTATCATCATTTAAGAAGAAGTCATTATATCATATTCGATCACATTCGTAACCTTATCCATACAAGTAGGTATATCCCATGCCAACATTAGATCAAGTCTTAACGATAATGTCACATTCATATATTAGTCATGAAATGGGGGACTTCAACCCTCCATACTTATAGATTCAAGAATTGTCATTAAGTATAAGAATTCAACCACATACACATATATATATTTAACAAGAGACTCTAACCACACACCCAATCAAATAGATGTGGGACTTCAACCACATGTTCACTCATTCAATTTTTTTTAGCATGGGACTAAAACTATATGCTCATATATAATGCAAGGTACTCTAACCTCATGCCACACATAGACTCTAACCCCCAAGCCATTCATTTGGAGAGGTTCTCTAACCTCAAGAGATCTCTTTAAGAAAAGGACTTTAACCTTGAGAAATTTCATTGGGATAGGGACTTCAACCTCAAGCACTACATAAGGAAAGGGACTTCAACCTCAAGCCATTTCATAAGGCAAGAGACTTTCACTTCAAGCGATTTCATAAGGCAAGGGACTTTAACCTAAAGACATCACATCCATCATTTGCCAATATTATGGATTTACCTATTTTTCATATGTATCAACATTCATTCTATACAACACTTAAAGACATTAACCATTTTGCCAATTCAAGACTATCCATGACCACATGGTCCTCATGGAAGCCCTCATTGCTCAACCATTTCAATATACCAATACGTCAATTCATTTTATAATGTCATACATTTCATGGTCTTCAAGATCCTCATATTATATTCATATTTCATTAGCAACCATATATCACATTCTTACGATATCTTAGCTTAACTCACAATTCAAGTTCATTTTCATGTATAGGGACTTTAACCCCCTTATCATACATTAACCTACAAGGTCATACATTTCACAATATATGACTCACGATACCCTTAACATATGATTTATCAATAATACATGCTCATTGGGGCATTTTCCTAGATCAATACACCGCCAATATATGACTAGACAATTCACTTAGATATTTTCACAAATAGCTTATGTGCATACCTTCATCAAGGTTATTTTCATGGTAGAGCTCACTAAGATTAGTGTTACTCAAGACCCTCATATTAAATCACATACAAAAATCACTCACATATGCAATTTACCATCACTAGCATGTATGAACATAAGTGAAAACAAGAGTCATCATTATTCATCATTAGGTGACAAAACCCTTTTTATTTGATTCAAAACAACAATGTACACTTACTAATCCAAGTTTGAAATACATAGGTTTAGACTTATTTAGAAAGTGGTAGAGATACATTCCTTAACCAAGATGACACACCAATAATTGTCACTCATTCTTGCCACTAGATGAGCACCCTCCAATACCTAGCCTCTAATCTTGCTTCTAGAAGCTTTTAGAATGTTTTGGAGTGTTTGTTTATTGTAAAATAAAGACTTAGGATTCTACAATACCTTATATAGTGATAGGGTTTAGGGTTTTAGGAAAGGTAAATAACCACAAGGTCTTTGGTTAATAACTGAAAAGTGACCTCGTCCAAGGGTATAACTCCATCATATGACTCCCATAGAAATCGTATCCTAGGGTACGAGTGGTACCCTAACTCATACCCTAGTCTCCTCCTAGGTAAACCATATAATTGTAGGTACAAGTGGACACCTTTAATTCATATCCAAATGGTACAACTTACCCCTAACTAGTAAGCTTCAGTTGTGACAAAAATAGTCCACTTAAGTTGAGGCTTCACTCTATACAGTTGAGTAGTATATGACTCGTATGCATTGGTTGTGACCAAGGGGAGGCCATGTCATATAGTGGACAGTGTGTTAACCTTATAGACTAAACAAGGTACGAGAAAGAAGGGGATAGGAGGGTATGAACTGTATCCAAGGGTATCACTCAAGCCTCTAGTCATATCCAACTAAGATACATAAAAATGAAGTTGTTTTTCAATAGTTAAAAGCCTAGATGTTTCAATGCAAAAAGCTATAAAAGTAGGAACTGGTTGATGGTCCAACTGATCGACTGTCGAGGCTTCGACAGACCATTACCTGGCCGCCCTAACTAAACAGAATTGATGGAAATCTTGACGCAAGCGATGAGTGGGGAAATGGATTGTCAGATCAGTGATTGACCAACACTGAAGATGTCAAGATAAACACAGAGTAGAATGATTTTAAAGAGAGACGACGGTTCATCTGACAAACCATCTCATACCTGATGAACCATTGAGCTAGCCGTGAATTGTGACATCGTAGCCTAGATTTGAAATTTAAATCCCCACTTTTTTGGAGGCTTTAAATATCTATTTTAAGGTTAGAATAGGCATCTTTGAGCTAGTGGTGAAGTTTTTAATATACTTGTGTTATTGAGAAACAAGTTTGGAGGTGAAACACATTGTTCTTAGTTTGAATTTGGATTTAAAAGTCTTGTATTGCTTCATTGTAAGTTATAATCATTGATTTATAAAATTAAGCTTTTTTATTTAATTTTTTATCATGAGTAGCTAAAACTCCATAACTCGGGTTATGAGATCCTTGGTGGAATTTCACTTCTAGGTTATGGGTTGTTGGTTTATATTAAGCTTTGGACTATGTCACTTTTTTCTTCAGTTTAATGAATTATCATAGTTGCAAACTTGAGAACTTTCCCTAAAGCTTAACTTGCTTGAATAAAGAAGTTAATGTTGGAAAAATAGATTTGTGACAAGAATTTAGAATTTTCCACCTCTAATTATAGATTAATTCCTTAAATAGATTAACCTCTTAGGAAGTATATTGAATTATCATTTCATCATTTTAAGTTTTAGTAAATTAAGGTGAAAACCAACTTTGAAGGTTGGAAAAAACTTGGATGGAAAATTGATCTCAACTTCTCTATAATTGCATGTATAAGTATAAACGCACATACCCTAGAATTCGCAAGTGATTAAACACAAAGGTGAACATAACCCTAATTTTCTCTTACTCAATTTTTAAAATGTTATAAAGAAAATATCAACATTTAAACAGACTAAAGTTACTTAATTGATATTATAACAAAACTCCTTATTCTGTGAAAACTTATGATTAAAAGTCGATTAATCTACATACGACTTAATTAGCACCTTATTTCCTGTGGGATTTGATCCCAATTTTTGTTGGGTTATATATTTAATAGTGACCACTTACACACTTTCAAGGAAGTTGTAGTTTCAAAATATAATGAATCTATAATAGCTCAACGAAAGTGGTAAAAATAGAGAGGGAAGATTTGTTGGTGGATAGATCTAACAACATGGGGTTTTTCAGCAGTGATCGATGCGATGTCGGTTTCATTTGCTCATCAGAGCTATAATGTCTTTCTAGAAGTGGTCAGAATGGAGAGGGAGGATGAGTGATGGATAGATCTGGAAACATGGGTGATTTTGTGTATATTTGTGATGTAATACTTTATGAGTCTTTAGGATATTTGGAAGTGAATCTATGCACATATACACATATACAATAGATATATAAGACTTTTAAAATAAAAGATACATATAGTAAAAAATATTTCAAATTTACAAAGCTTAAAATTATATCAGATACACAGTCCTGCATATAATCTAATACACATGGTCATAGATACACACACTCATACACAAACCTAAGATACACAGGAGTTTTCAAACTGTGAGATGTTTTGTAATTAATTTAAGGTTAAGGGGTCACAAGTTTTATGTCTACCTAAGAAGATTGTACATGTTATAGAGTGTATTTACAGAAGATTCATGTGGACAGGGTTCGCTGAAGCTTCAAAGAAAGCCTTGATAGCTTGGGAAAAGCTACAATTCCAAATCTAGTTGTGGTTTAAATTTATTGGATGTTTACACCTAGAACAAAGCACCTATAGGTAAGTGTTTATGGAACTTATGCAAAAAAAAAAAGATAATTTATGGGTGGAATAGATCCATATATACTATGGGACTAAGGAAGTATGAGGCATTAAGGCTAAGTAGGCTTTCTAGATAGTGCAACAAATCCTTAAGGCTCACGAGTACTTCCAGGAAGCTGGATATGATGATGATGATGCAATATTTTCCATGAATAAGTATTCTGTCAAAAAGGTTTATCTATAAATAAGGGGTGACATTGCTCAAGTAGAATAGAGGAAACTGGTATGGTCTAATATGGTGCACCCAAATGGCTATTCATACTGTATCTAGCAATAAATAGAAGACTAGCCACAAAATTTAAATTGGCAAAGTGGGTTTTAGTGGACAATATGACCTGCCCTCTATGTCAAGATAAGGATAAGGATGTGACCATATATTTTTTGAATGTACCTTTGCTGTGAGTGTTTGGGATCTGCTTTTACAGTGGAAAGGGATTATTAGGATTAGTATAAAATGGTAAAATGAGAATAAATATGCATTACAATATAATAAAGGCCAAGATAGTAATGGATAGGTCTACAGAATGACACTAGCTAGTGTTGTCTAATCAATATGGTTGGAACACAATGCAAGGGTGTTTCAACATAAGCAACAACCAACCTATGTCTTAGTTAGGTAGATTATCTATGATGTGCATTGAAGAGGAACTCTGACACAATCCAAACTGGGGCCTCATCGTGTTGGGTGCCTCAAGTCCAACTAGGACCAGAGACCATCCCTAATACCAAACTATAAATGCCCTACACATCATGTCGGATAAATTTCGAATATCTAAAAAAATAATATGGAATAATCACAAATCAAATACATTCAAATGGTGTCAGCCTCAATACCAATACCAATGTAAAGGAAGACTCTAATATCGACACAACCCATACCAACCTAAAGTAGTCTCACAAAGCCTCTATCCAAAATCAAAACAATGACCGGTTGGGACATGCCCCCAACCATAGACAAAACCAAGGTCTATGAAATAAAAAAACTATGTAGAGAAGTCTATAACATGAAATTGAGCCTTTTGTAGTATGGAAGCTCACTACTTTAATTCGACTCTAAGCTGTCCCAGAAATCCAAGTCACTGAGCAGGAGGAGTAGTATGGTCGGTTCCTACATCACATGGGGATACAGCATCCAAAGATGGGTTAGCATAAAATGCTAGTATGTACTCAGGACTAAGGATAAAATTATTCCAATAATCCAAATCCAAGAAAAATAACCAATTAGAATCACATACATATATACATATATACCATGCCGGTAAAGAGAATCAGGTTTAGCATGCATTTAAAACCTTTAACCTAGGTTTGAGTAGCTTCACAATCATAATCGACCCATGGGCTATATGGGTCCAGTGTTACCCTTGAACGGGCCCTAGTGCGTGTAATCATATGAACCAGAGATATCACAGGGGCTAGGGATTCTCGTGTACCCTTCGCCCTCTATGATACATATATACAAGTATAAACTTAGGGGATTCCTTTGTACCCCACAAGTATAAGTCCACCATAACCAACCCTTATATCAGCAAACATGAGTTTCCAGTATTTATCTATCAGACTCACACCTTCATAATAAGATTTAACAACCCATCATTATTGCCCAATGAAAACCATTAGCACACTACCAACCAAATAATTCCAGAAGTTATTTACCAAGGCTTTATGAAGTTTTATCGTTATACCGACTATATCTTACAAGTAGTGACATTTACCAATCCTTAGGGGATTTACATGTACCCCATATGATTTCTAATTAAACCAAATCATGGAAACCACGGCCTTACAAAATCATTTAAACCAATTTAGGTTCCATTATAATATTATGCACTGCAATAGTTTTAATAAAGGTCAAATTATCTAACAAAATCATTCTCATAGGCATTTTATTAAACATGTTGAGGAAATGTAGTTTCCAAAACCAAAACCAAGCAATTTGGGTAATCCAAAGTACCCCTAAGCACATTTACCATTACCACACATTCCTCAATGTTCAAATCAACATTATAATATGAAAAACCATAAGTAAAACATGGGAAAACATTATCCAACCATTAGTAACCAAAACCCTCAACATATATTTCAAAACCAACATAATCCCACAATTTAAACCATGAAAACCATTCATTAAAACATGAATTTAGTTTAAATAACAATGAGGGAGGAGTAACATTCTTTAGATACCAAAGGAGTACGGAGAGAAATCATCCTCGAAAGGCCTAATTGATATGCTTGATGAAAACCCTAAGTGTTCTTAGCCTTGAGGATTCGGGAGTGTTTGAAAGTCTATTTGATGTGTTTTTTATAGCTAATGATTCCGTAAGGAAGTTATAATATGTGGTTTTTAAGTTGGGTAAAGGGAGAAATGTCCAAATACCCTCAGCTTAAAAGCTGAAATTTATGCTCAAGAGGGTACAACCACACCACCCAAATCATACCCACAACATACGAGTGGTATCCACCACTTGTACCCTAGACATAATGTTGTAAATAACATACTTTCCACCATAAGGCTCCCCTATCCTTATTCGTACCCTGAGCTGAGGTGGTTTTATGCACTTTAGTGTTGTTATCCTAGCTTATTTACTCTTATTTTGAGGACTTCTTGTGTGCTTAGTGTGCAAATGATGATATAATTAAGCATATAAGTGTTTAATTACTTGATAATAATGTTTAATATGTATTCCAAACATATTTGTACATAATTTGGTCACTTAGAGTTCAAACAAGAAATCTAATTTTACTAGCTTGAGCTACGCGTTGTTCTAGTTGATCTTGATGGATTTTAATCTGTTTAATGAGTTGCTAATGGTATGATTTTTAAAATATGTGTGGAAAAATTTATTTATAATGTTTAATATTCAATTTAAACAATCCAAGAGTCAAATAACTAAGTAAAGATTCAAAGGACGACTCTAGTTCTTAGGTTGAGTTTCTAGTTCACCATTCTTGATGTTGTGTTGTTTTGAGCTATAATATGTGGGGTTTGATGATGTAGGATTCTTGGTGAGTTGATTATGATGATATATGTATGATTAAAATTCTATAAATTAAGTGGAAACAAGACCATAAGGCTTGGGATGGAAGGACAAGTGCAAGGCAAAGTTTAAACGTCAAAATGGTTTTCCAATGAAGCCTAGTGATAGAGGGGCGCCACAACCCCTACTTGACTTGAGTAGAAATTGATTCATGAAACCTACTTGAATTTATCAGATATTTATATGCGACCCCCACTCCACTTGACCAACCAACATGGTGTGCCACCCATTCTACACACGGCTAAAAGGCTTGGCCTATAAATAGGACTCTTGTACTTGTTGTTATTGACCTTGGACGTCTTAGAGGCTTGGAGAGGGGATGATAAAAACTTAAAATAGGGTTTTTATTGATTTTATTTAGTTTTTTATGGATTATAACATGTTTTCCATGATTTTGATTACGGTTATGTCCATTAGCGGCTACACGCCCCCTTTCAGGGGTTAAGCCCAAGAATATGTTTACTATTGCTTTAAATTGAGTTTGTTTTGATTACATATAATATTTGGTTGTTTAGTTATCCTTGATATAACTATTGTAAGTATTAGTTACCCTTAGAATACATCAATTGTTGACTTTGTGAGGTCGAGAGGGGGGAATAATAAGATAGAACATGGGGATAAATAGAGTAAAGTTCTTATTCTGTTATAAAATAAGGAATATGAACTAGCATCTAGGATAGAGATATACCTAGAAGCCTTGCTTGGTTCTCTACGAGATGAAATATAAATACATTTATCTTAGTTCTCATATCCCTGCTCAACAATACAGTATGGGTCTAAGTTAGATAGGTGATTAGAGGATCGAGAAACCATGATTATAATATAAACCTTGTGAATCAACAACCAAGATAATTAATCTAACGAATGAAGTTCAATACCGTAGTATGATTGTTCGTAGTGCTTTAACCCCAGGCTTTCATCCATTGATTTTCCAAAGCCTTTACTTTTCAGCATTACTTTAGTTGACTTTTATTTTATAACTTTCAAAACTATATTGGTTACCTTTGCACTAATTTCATCTGAATAGTTTAACTAGAATAGTATAGTTTTTAACACAAGTCTCTGAGGGATCGATATTTGGTTTTATTTAAGTCCATTGTATTACTAGGTCAGACCATGTATACTTCCGATTTCATTTCGGTGCAACATACCCATACCATACGACTAGTACCCTCAAACCATATCCAATACAAAATCCAAGGGGGTTGATACTAGGCAACATACGAATTGGAAAATACCACCCATACCATCTCTATACGACCCTTATGATGTTCATTCATACCTTGGATATAAACAAACCAAAACCATACTGAGTAACATATGAACAAGACACCCTAAACCATACCCATATCATATGACAAGTACCTTCAAGTTATATGATGTCTAGAAGATCAAACTCAGGATTTTCAAAGGATCAAAACCCAGGGTGTTTCAAACTCACCAATCGAAATTAGCCTAAAAACTACGTGGTCTTAATATGTTACCTTTGATATAAGTAGTTTAAATATAGGTAGTTTATGTATTCAATAAACCATGGGGCTTTGTTCATGGTTGCTAATTTCCTGTTAAGTACTAATCAATTGGTAAACAAAATATTTTGGTTAAAAAAAAAAAGTTATGGGGACTTTTGTAGATAGTTCCCTTATGTTTGAATATTTTTCTTATTTTCTATAATTTATCAATTCAGATTAATTTCTTATTAAGTTTATTTTTAATAAAATCAAGCCAAACTAAGTATTGTCGATTCTTCTAAAACTTAAATTCAAATTGAATGAAAATCAAATAAAATCAATTTACTTAATCGATTTGGTTTGATTTTTTAATTCAAATTAATTTCTGACCAAATCATGAACACTCTCACTTGTGGTACATTGAAATACTTGTCATGACCCGAACCATGGCCTAGACGTATATAACGCCCCAAAATCTCATCCCAAGATATCACACAGTGCTTAAGGCTACAAGTAGCCCCAAGCTAACCCTTTGAGCCTACTTCTAAGTCTAGAATTCACTTTAAGACAAATGAATTAAGCAAAGACACCATATCACGTCAAATCTAGGCTAAAATAACTGAAAAATATCATTTGGATAACAAATACTGAGAATATGGAAACTCCAACTGATAGTCCGACAAGCCTCTACTTACTAAGGGACTAGAGATTCATTGGGACAAACCCCCCAACTGACTCGAACTAGACTGAAATCAATAAACAACTACAACGAAGACTGAAAATCTAAGAAATAGTTCCTCTAACTATGAGGATTCACCAACTACGAAAGTGTAGATAAAGGTACTCAGAGATCACTGTCGCTGCTGAAACTGAGCACCTGAACCTATATTATGAGATACTGTAGCACATAGACATATATGTGGATCAGTACTTTGGGAATTTACTGAGTATATGGGGTGCATGCAATAAGTAAAAAATATCATTAATCTTTATAAAAATCGTGCATGCTAACATAAAAGGCTTACAGAGCTTGAGTAAATTTGGAATCTAAATCTTGTAAATCATGAATGATAAAGCACATAATATAAATCTTGCGAGTCACTTCACTTGGTTCTAAAATTTGTATGCTCTACTTGTTTCTGAAAACATGTAAGCATAAATTAAAGGAATCTTAAAACAATAACTTTCAAAGAAAATACTCTTATCTTAGGGAGAATAAGGGACTTCTTTTGAAACTTATGGATTTTAGATCTTTAAGAAACTGACGGAGTTTCTTCTAATCGACATAAACCATGTGAGCTGAAATAGAGTCCAATGTATTGCCCACGTTGGGGAGAGTTGTTCTATCCTTGCCATTAGAATATAACCTTAACTTAAGTGATCACTTGTCTTAGTCCACTAGGCGAAAATTATAGACCTATGATGGCTCGTAGTTCTGGGGCATAAGACTTTGGAATTATAGCCAACTTGGTGCTAAATACTACTCCCATACTTAGGCTCAGAACTTTTAGGAAAATCCACCTTAAATAGTACAAGAGTGTATAGTAGAAGCCAACTATGCTTATTTTCGCTTTAAAATAAGATAATGTGGGCTCCTATCTTAGCTTAGGGTCAAAGATAATCATTCTTTAAAACCAGGATACTTGCTTGTTAAAACATGCTAAAAACATAAGCTTCATGAAACATAAAAATTCATTCTTGGCTTAAAGCATATACACATACTCAAATAATTTAAATTTCATAATGAAGCTTAAATCTTGAAATCAATCTTGGAAACACTGGAAAACATCAAATCATTAAAGGGATGTGAAATTCATAGTGCAAATTCTCAATTCACAACATAAATAAACGAAATAATCATGCAAGTCAAAACTTAAATAGCTTATGAATTCATAAACTCAAAACAAAGAAAATTGGGCATAAACTCCATTTGTAAATCAAGAAATTCTTTAATAAAAATCAAATCTTTAGACACAAAAACGAAAGAATTGTTCTTGTTCGAACCTAAATACCTTGGATGATGAACTTGGCATGAACACTTGCTTTTGAGATGGTATTCATACTTTTGAAGGATGGTTCTTGAAGCTATTGGTTTGGGGATTCTAATTCTTGACTCAATTTTGAAAAGTAACGGTGGAATCTTGAGATTTCTTGAATTTTGGGTTGAAACCCTAGTATGTGTTCTTGAGAGAATTGAGTGGAATAACTATATTTTGGTTTTTTGGGGGCTTAATCTCGTGGAATGACTGAATAAAGGGGGAATGACTTAATTTCCCCCTTGGACGTGGATTTTTAATGACTAGAAATAAAATATGCCCAACGACGTACAGGTCGACGCGCTGCATCGATTGTGTCGAAATGATACTCGACGCATCTCACCAAGTTACCATCGACTCACTGGAATTGACAATGATAACTGGAGAAAATATTAACCAATGCGATGGGTGATGTGGCGTGCTAAGATCGTGATGGTCCACTGCTTTGGGACTCCAAACATGATTTAAACAGGGTTTTAAAAATCTGAAACTCACTTAAGATGTACTATGAACTTTCCCCATCATGAATTGACAAAGAAATCAACTATTGAAGGTCGGGAAGGTCGTCAAATAAATCCTTAAAGTTTGAAGGGGTTAAAAGAAAGGACTAAGTCCAAACACTTCGTCAAATTTCTAAGTGTGAAACCTCTCTTGACATGCTTTAAAGGGCTTATGCAATGAGGAAACCTTGTGGGGTCTTACAATATCTCCCCCTTGGAAACATTCATCCTTGAATGTCGCTAGTTAGGCTAAGAATACAAAGAAAACTGAGGATGCACAGCTGATATAAATTGCTAAACTGATGCTACACAATTCTAAACCTTAGAGTACTTTTATGAGTACATAAACTTATAACAAGAATAACAATATAGCTGAATCTTTGATTAGAAAGGGGCTGAATTAAGGAAAAGTAGTACCTTCGGCTAAATCTAAATTTGCGGAGAAGAGATGGGGGTACTTGGATTTCATATCTGCTTCTACTTCCCAAGTAGCGCCCTCAACTAACTGGTTCCGCCAAAGAACTTTGGCCAAGGGAACTTCTTTGTTCCTTAGTCTACAGATCTGATGGTCTAAAATCTTAACTGGGATCTCTTCATAAGAAAGATTGGTCTGAATATCTGAGCTCTCTAAAGGAAGTACAACAGCAGTGTCACCAATACATTTATTAAGCATAGAGATCTGAAAGACGGGATGAATGGATGACAAGTCTATAGGCAACTATACCTCATAAGCTACTTTCCCAACATGGCTTAGAATTCTATAAGAGCCAACATAACGGGTACTAAGCTTCCCCTTTTTGCCAAATCTTTTCACCCCTTCATGCGTGAAATCTTTAAATACACCAAATCAACTTAACCTTCTCCATAGCATCAAACACCGCATCAGGTCCAAGCAAAGTAGCTTTACCTACTTCAAACCAACCTATGGGTGATCTACATCTTCTCCCATAAAGAGCCTCAAACGGGGCCATCTGAATACTAGAATGGTAATTGTTATTATACGCGAATTAAATCAATAAAAAATGCTCATCCCAACTTCCTTTGAAATGAAGAGCACATGCCCTCAACATATCTTCCAGAGTCTGGATGGTCTTCTCATCCTGACCATCTATCTACAGATGAAAAGCATAAATAAGATGAACTTGGGTACCAAGACCCTTCTGAAAATCTCTCCAAAATTGAGAAGTAAACTGAGTACCCCTATCCGAGATGATAGACAAGGGAACTCCATGCAGTCTGACTAACTCTCGGACATACAACTTAGCATAATCCTCAGTTGTCTAAGATGTATGCACTGGCAAGAAATGTACTGACTTACTCAACCTATCTACAACATCCCAAATCAAATCATGATGATGACGCGAAAAGGGTAAACCAGTCACACAATCTATATTTATCTCTTCCCATTTCCAAGTAGGAATACTGAACTCTTACAATGTTCCACCAGGCCTTTAGTGCTCTACCTTAACCTATTGACAAGTTGTACAATTTGCTACAAACTCAGCTATACCCTTCTTCATACACTCCACCAATAGATTTCCCGCAAGTCGCGGTACATCTTGGTAGCACCAGGAAGAATAGAATACCGCATGCCATGCACTTCAGCCATAATTCTCTGTCTCAAATCATCAATACAAGGAACATACAATCTACCCTGAAACCTCAACACACCATCTCCCCCTTTGGAAAAAAACTCTACCTTTTGGTCTTGAATTGACTCCTTCAGTTTGACCAAGCTAGAATCTATGTCTTGCTTTTCCTTCACTTTCAAAACTAAAGACGATTCCGAACTACTCTGAACCCAAACTTTACCTTTAGGTGAATCAAGAAACCTAACACCGAATCTATCCAAATGATGAACTTCTCAAGCTAACTCTTTCTTATTCTTCTCCACATGAGCAACACTACCCATAGACAACCTGCTAAAGGCGTCTGCTACTACATTAGCCTTTCCCGAATGATACAATATGCTTATATAATAATATTTTAGCAACTCCAACTATCACCTCTGACAAAGATTTAACTCCCTCTGAGTAAACACATACTGCAAACTTTTGTGGTCCAAAAAGACATCAATATGAACACCATACAGATAGTGTCTCCAGATTTTCAAAGCAAATACCACATCAGCTAATTCAAGATCATGGGTTGGGTAATTCTTTTCATGAGGTTTCAACTGCCTAGAGGCATAGTCTATAAACTTGCCTCTCTGCATCAACACGCATCCCAAATCGACTCTAGAGGCATCATAATACACCATGAAACCATCTGAACCATTGGGTAATACCAACACTGGGGCTGAAGTGACTCGAGTTTTCAACTCCTGAAAACTCTTCTCATAAGAATCTGACCACAGGAACTTAACTTTTATTTGGGTCAGCCTAGACATTGGAGATACAATGGATAAGGCGATAATAATCAGCTAAACCTAAGAAAATTCTAATGTCTGTCAGAGAGATAGGTCTAGGCTAATTTCTCACGGCTTTTATCTTTTGGGGATCAACTCTAATGCCTTCGATTGAAATAATATGACCAAGAAAGGTGACTAATCTTAGCTAAAAATCACACTTGCTAAATTTGGCGAACAAGTGATGATCTCTAAGAGTTTGTAAGGCAGTTCTAAGATGATCTGTATGGTCATCCTCACTACGAGAGGACACAAGTATATCATCTATGAATGCTTTGACAAATATATCTAGATAATTTTTTAACACTCGATTCATGAGGTCCATGAAAGCTGCTAGAGCATTGGTTAGTCTGAAATACATGACTAAAAACTCAAAATGACCATAGCAGGTTGTGAAGGCTGTCTTTGAAATGTCACACTCCCTCACTTTAAGTTGATGATAGCTGGATCTAAGGTCTATCTTTGAGAAATAACTTGCACCTTGCAATTGATCATACAGGTCATCAATTCTAGGAAAAGGGTACTTATTCTTATTGTGACCTTATTTAGCTGACGATAGTCAATGCACATTCACAGTGACCTACTCCCTCCATCCCATTTTACCCATCCCAAATTGGGATAGAACAGCTATTAAGAAAACAATGATTAGTAATGTAACTTTACCATTTTATCCTTCTTAATTTTGTCTTATTGTTAGTTCCAATATTTATGGATGGCTAATATTAAAGAACTATTTATATTCTTAATGGTGTAGTCTTAATGGTACTTCTCTTTGAAATATTTTTCAAGAATGCTAATAATAAGGAGTAATCAATTACACTAAGGGTATAATGGGAAAAAAATTCTTGTCTAGATAAGTAAAAAAGGACATGTAAAATAGGACATCAAATTAGGAAATTTAGGATGGGAAAAATAGGATGAGAGAGTATTTTTCTTTTGCATGAATAGGACAGGTGCGCCCCATGGAAAAATACTAGGTCTTAGAAACCTTTGTCTAGAAGATCTTTGAGTTGCTCTTTCAACTCCTTAAGCTATGCAGAAGCTATACGATATAGGGGGATAGAAATAGGCAGGGGATTAGGAAGAAAGTCAATCCAAAATTTTATCTCTCTATCGAGAGGTACCCTTGGGACATTTTCTAGCAAAACATAGGTAAATTCATTAACTATACTAACTGACTGAATAGTCAGAGCCTCATACTTAGTGTCTTTAAATTGAACTAAATAATAGATGCAACCTTTGGATATCAATTTTCTGGCTTTAAGATAAGATATGAAATGACTCTTGGGAAATATAGAATTTCTGGACCACTTAAAAACTGGCTCATCTGGAAACTGAAACTTAACCACAAGGGTGCGACAGTCTATAGATGTATAATAGGAAGAAGCCAATCCATACTCAGAATAAGATCAAAATCGATCATATCTAAGTCTATTAAATCTGCAAATAAGATCTTATGAAGTACAGTAATAGGACACTTTTTGTAAACTTGGTTAGCAACAACTTACTAACCTACTGGGGTAGAAACAGGATAGGGTCAGGGATCTTCTCAGAACTTATCTCAAAATTCATAGCAACTAACAAGGTCACATAAGAGAAAATGACCCATGGTCCAGCAGTACATACACATCAAAATAAAAGACACGGAGCATACCAGTAACAATATCTGGTGAATTCTCCTGCTTCTGGTGGAATGGAAAAGTATAGAATCGATTCTGGTACTGAGCGCCAGTAGCGTCGGATAAAGTGCCCTAAGGAGGGGATGGACGTGCTATAGGATCACGTGTACTGGTAGCCCGAGTTTGGGGTCGAACATCTCGGTTCCCTCACTTAGCATACAAAAAGTCTCTAAGTCTATGGCCCAAATTGCCATAACCATAACAACCCTTTTGCTCAGCTAAGCACTCATCGAGATGGGTCCTACCACACTTAGCACATGGGGGAGAATTAAGCTTGCCACTCACACTGAGTTGAGATCTAGACATAGAAGACTTATTCCCCTACTCCTATTTGTTTCTGGGTATAGGAGAACAGGCTGATAAAGGTGCGAGCATAGATTACCAATTCTGAAACTGTTGATGGCTCCCTACATGAGATCTAGTTTAACCATACCCAAACTGTTCTGACCTAGCCCTCTTATTTCCTCTTACTCTCTCTCTCTCTCCTTCATCTTTTTTTTCTCAATCTGCTAAGCATGCATCATTAGTCTAGAGAAATCCATGTCTCTATTGAGAATAGTATTCCTACACTCCTTAACCACCAATCTAGACACACCAGTCATGAACTTACTCATACTAGATCTAAGGTCATCTATCAAATCAGGAGCATACTTAGATAACTGTTTGAACTTGAGAAAATACTCTTTTACTATCATGGAGCCCTGCCTCAGGTTCATGAACTCTTTTATCATTACTTCTCTCATCTCAAGTGAGAAGAACTTGTCTAAGAATGCATCCTGAAACACCTGCCAAGTCATAGGAGCTACGTTCTCCCCTTTACTCTTCCTCCACATCACTACGCAATCATAAGTAATATCATTTAAATGGTAAGAGGCTAGTTCTACGCTCTCCTTCTTAGTTACATGCATAACTTGGGTGATCTTCTTTACCTCATCTAGATATAATTGTGGGTCCTCACTTACTTTTGACCCAAAGAATTCGGGCAGGTCTATCCTCATAAAGTCATAAATTCTGGTTATGGATACATCACCCCCTTGCTGACACAAAACAGAAGCCTGATTATTGGCTTGCATAGTAGCAGTCACAGTTTGGGCTAATATCTGAAAAACAACCCAAAATTTAGCAAGAATCATATTCTCATTCAGGGGATCGACAGGTTGGGGTAGATAATTGTTATTTCTATGGGCATTAGCTCTGCGGAGAGGCATTTTCTATCATGAAAGAGCATGAGTTAATACCAGATAGAGACAACTGTAGGCACAATGACTTTTGAAAGAAAGAGATGACTTTTCCTAAAATGTCCTACAGCCTCTTGCTCATATATGTGGCGCGCTTCACACCGATGATCAAGACTCTATATAACACTGATTGTCTAATTCCTTAGGACTCTCAAACCTTAGGCTCTAATACTAAGTTTGTAATACCCCAAAGTCTCATCCTGAGATGTCACACGGTGTTTAAGGTTAAAAGTAGCCCCAAGCTAACCCTTTGAGCCAGCTACTAAGTATAGAACTCACTTTAGGACAAATGAATTAATTAAACACACTATATAAATTCAAATTTGGGCTAAAATAACTGAAAAACATCATTTGGATAAAGAATACTAAGAATATGGAAACTCCAACAGATAGTCCGACAAGCCACTACTTAATAAGGGACTAGAGAGTAATTAGGACAAACCCCCAACTGACTCGAACTGGACTGAAATCAATAAACAACTACTACATGACTGAAAATCTGAGAAATATGTCCTCAAACCATGAGGACTCATAAACTGAGGAAGTGTAGATGAAGGTACTTTGAGATCACTCTCGTTATTGAGACTGAGCACCTGAACCTACATTATTAGACAATGTAACACATAGACATATATGTGGATTAGTACTTTGGGAATGTACTGAGTATAAGGGGGTGTATGCAATAAGTAAAAAATATCATTAATCTTTATAAAAATTATGCATGCTAACATAAAAGGCTTACATAGATTGAGTAAATTTGGAATCTAAATCTTGTAAATCATGAATGATAAAGCACATAGTATAAATCTTGCGAGTTATTTCACTTGGTTCTAAAATTTGTATGCTCTACTTGTTTCTGAAAACATGTAAGCACAAATAAAAGGAATCTTAAAACAATAACTTTCAAAGAAAATACTCTTATCTTAGGGAGAATAAAGGACTTCTTTTGAAACTTAGGGATTTTAGATCTTTAAGAGACTGAGAGAGTTTCTTCTAACCGACATAAACTATGTGAGATGACATGGAGTCCAACGTCTTGCCCACGTTAGGGAGATTTGTTCTATCATTGCCATCGGAATAGAACCTTAACTTAAGTGATCACTTGTCTTAGCCCACTAGAGGAAAATCATAGACCTATGATGGCTCATAGTTTTGGGGCATAAGACTTTGGAATCATACCCAACTCAGTGCTAAATACTGCTCCCATACTTAGGCTCAAAACTTTTAGGAAAATCCACCTTAAATAGTACAAGAGTGTATAGTAGAAACCAACTATGCTTCTCTTCACTTTGAAACAAAATAATATGGACTCCTATTTTAGCTTAGGGTCAAAGATCAATCTTTCTTTAAAACCAGGATACTTGCTTGTCAAAACATGCTAACAACATAAACTTCATGAAACATCAAAATTCATACTTCACTTAAAGAATATACACATACTCAAATATTCTCAATTTCATAATCAAGCTTAAATCTTGACATCAATCTTAGAAACATCAGAAAATATCAAATCATGATAGGGATGTGAAATTCATAGCGTAAATTCTCAATTCACAAAATAAATAAATGAAATAATCATGCAAGTTAAGACTTAAATAGATTATGAATTCATAAAATCAAAACAAAGAAAATTGGGCATAAACTCCACTTGCAAATCATGAAATTCTTTAATAAAAAATAAATATTTAGAAACAAAAGCGAAAGAATTTCTCTTTTTCAAACCCTACATACCTTGGATGATGATCTTTGGATGAACACTTTCTTTTGAGATGCTATTCGTATTTTTGAAGGATGGTTCTTGAAGCTCTTGGTTTGAGGTTTCTAATGCTTGACACAATTTTGAAAAGTAACGGTGGAATCTTGAGATTTCTTGAATTTTGGGTTGAAACCCTTGGATGTGTTCTTGAGAGAATTGAGTGGAATGACTATGTTTTGGTATTTTGGGGGACTTAATTTTGTTTTATGACTGAATAGAGTGATGAATGACATAATTGCCCCCTTGGACACAAATTTCTAAAGATTGTAAATAAAATACACCTAGTGACGCGTATGTCAACGCGCTGCATCGATGGTGTCGATGCGATACTTGATGCATCGTGCCTAGTTAGCATGGAATCAATAGGATTGATTCCAAATTCACCCAAATCCGACCCTCGGGTGAAGATTTAGAGTCAATTTAGTAAGACAGTGTGCCACCTGGCACTTTAGCGCGTCGCGGAGCCAACCAAAATGACAATTGTCATTTTCAAGTACGCCTACGTGATATTGGCGCATCGCGCCAAGGCTCAATATTAGGATTTTCAAAATCCAATTAAGGTTCACAATCATGGCGCGTCGCGCGAAGGCCAAAACTCGGGCTCCAGTTCTAGAATTTGCTCAAGGGTATTTTGGTCATTTCCACCCATTTTGGCCTCTATATATATATATATATCCAAGTAGATAATAGCAATTCATTTTCTATCCAATCTCTTCCAACAAATATCTAGAGCTAGGGTTTAACTCCTCCAATTCCAAATCCCAATCTTCTCCAAGAAAATTCAAGAATCTTCCATATATTTCACCGAGTTGTTCAAGAATCAAGTTCTCTAAGTCAAAGGTATCAAGAAACATAGCTAAAAAGTGTTAAGAAGAGTTTCCAATCAAGTCTTTTCATCTTAAAATTATAATCCAAGGTATGTGGGGCTTGAACAAGAATATCCTTTCATTCTTATGCCTAAAGAATTGATTTTTACTATTGGAATTTCATGATGCTTGCAAGTGGGTTTACACCCAAATTTCATTATTTATGATTTATGAAATTTGAGTTGATTAAGTTTGATATTTATGATTATTTTACCGTCCAATTTCTTAAATTGAGAATTTATACCATGAATTGTATTTTGTTATTATGTATTGATGATTTCTAAGTGATTTAAGATAAGTGTCATGAGTTATGCTTTTCCATGAGAAGATTGAGTATTGAATATATATCGATATTGAGCTTGAGGGTCAAGAATGAGTCCTATGGTATTTTCTTGAAGCTTTTGATACTTGATATGATTTGATAAGCAAGTGTACTTGATGTTGAGAAAGACTGTTTGAGTTTGAGTCGAGTTAGGAATCCACAAGTTGTATATGATTTATAGATAAGATATATTTATGATTTGGTCTTCATGATAGACCCTTGAGTTGATTAAGGTGGATTTCCTAATGCATTTTGAGCTGAGTCTAGGAGGATTATTTAGCACCGAGTGGGAAGTATGGGTTCAATGCATCCTACTTTCCCAGAACTATGTGCCACCGTAGGATTGAGATTTGAGGTCCAAAGAGCTGAGTTTGTGATCACAAATATAAGTTTGAGGTTATACACCCTGGCAAGAGTATAACACTCCCTCCAATGTGGGGTTCCTTCCTCAGAAGGGATAAATTTTGCACTCCATGCGGCTCACATGGTTTATGTCGATTATATGAAACTCCCAAGTCCATAATAGTCTAAGTTTCTTGAGTTACCGAGTGACTCTAAGTCATGAGTTAAATAATTTAAGTTGAGTCCAATGATTTATGAGATTTGTGAAGTATGTGTTATTATCGATTATTTATGGAAATTATGTTTCAGGAAATTCAAGCAAAGAGAGTCATTATTGTCAGCATGCATGACTTTATTTTACATTTTTGATATTCTTTATAAGTGTTGCATACACCCCTACATACTCAGTACAATCCCAAGTACTGATTCTCATACTCTTCTATATTCTAGATTTTCTCGTGATGTAGGTTCAAGTGCTCAGTCTCAGCAACGACAGTGATCTTTAAGTACCTCCATCTATATTCTTATAGTTGGTGAGTCCTCATGGTTTGAGGACCTATGTCCCTGATTTTTTCTTTGATAGTAGATGGTTGTTTCTTTTCAGTTTATGCGAGTCAGTTGGGGATCTGTCCCAATGGCTCTTCAGTCTTTTGTAGTAGAGGCTTTGTCAGACAAGAGTACTAATATGTACAGAACTTTCAGTATTTTATTTGTACAGGACAGTATTTCTTCGTATCATAGTATGATCATGACATGATTATTCTTCCCTATCTTAAAATGATTAGTGTTATAATGAGTTCTGAAAGTGATTACAGGCCTAGAGGGTTAGCTTGAGGCCACCTGTGGCCTTAAGCATCGTGTGATGTCTCGAGATAGGTTCTTGGGGCGTAACAAGCTTAGTATCAGAGCCTAAGGTTTGAAGAGTCCTAGAGAGTCTGACGAGCCGCATTACATAGAGTCTTGATCATCGGTGTGTGGCATTCCATATCTATGTTCAAGAGGCTTGGGACGTTCTAGGAAAATTTGTTTCTTTCTTTAAAATTCTATCGTGCATACAATTGTTTCTCTCTACTATTAATTCGAGCTATATTATGACAGAAAATGCCTCCTCGTAGAGCTCACAGAAATAATGAACGACCTCAACCCGTTGATCCTTTAGGTGAGACGGTGACCCACACTGAATTTTAGGCAGCTTTTCAAGCGCTAGCCCATGCAGTTACCGCCAATGCTTAGACCCATGTTCAAGCTGCAGTTCCACCTCCACAGGAAGGTAATTCAGTGGCAGCTCGGGTTCATAATTTTATACGAATGAATCCACCAGAGTTTTTTGGGTCAAATACTTGTGAGGACCCACAAATGTATCTTGATGAGGTGAAAAAAATCACCCAAACTATGCATGTAACGGAAGAAGAAAGTGTGGATCTATCTTTCTATCACTTGAAAGATGTTGCTTATGATTTGGTGGAGATGTGGAGGAAGAGTAGAGGGGAGGATGCCACTTTCATGACTTGGCAGTTTTTCTAGGACGCGTTCTTAGACCAATTCTTTCCCCCAAAGCTGAGGGAAGCAAAATTAGAAGAATTTATGAACTTGAGACAGGGCCCCATGATAGTTAAGGAGTATTGTCATAAGTTCAACTAGTTATCTAAGTATGGTCTCGGTATGATGGCTGATTCTAGAACTAGTATGAGTAAGTTTTTGGCTGGTGTATCTGGTTATGTTGTGAAAGAGTGTAGATCCGCTATGCTTAATAGGGACATGGAACTTTCAAGACTAATGATTTATGCTCACCAAATTAAAGCGAACAAGGTGAAGGAGACATAGAGTAAGAGCAAATAAGAGAGTTAGATCAGAGCAGCAGGGGTATGGTCAGACTAGATTTTTTGGAGGGAATCTCCCTCAGTCCCAGAATCGTTCACTTGTGCTAGCGCCTTGATCAGCCAGTGCTCCCACATTCAAAATTAGGCTGGAGCAGGGTAATAGGCCTACTATATCCAGGTCCTAGGATAGTGTGAGTAACAGACCCCGTCCTCCCCCTTGTTCAAAGTGCGGTAGGGACCATCCTGGTGAGTGCTTAGTCGATCGGAGGGGTTGTTTTAGTTAGGGTAAGTTGGGCCACAGATTCAGGGATTGCCCATATGCTAGACAGGGGAGTCATGATGTTCGTCCCCAGAGAGGCTATTAGTGCTCCAGCCCCTTTAGTTCATCCTAATCCTCCTCAGGGTGCCTCTTCTAGTACTGTAAGTGGTCATCGCTAGAATCTCTTTTATGCTATACCACCCCGCCAAGAGCAGAAGGATTCACCAGATGTTTCATTGGTATGCTTCATGTATTTTATTTCGATGTGTATGTGTTGATGGACCCTGGGTCAAGTATTTCATATGTGACTCTTTTGGTGGCTATGAATTTTGAAATCAGTACGAAAAAAATTCCTGAGCCTTTTTCAGTTTCTACCCCAGTAGGTGAATCTATTGTTGCTAAGAAAGTATATAAGAAGTGTTCTATCATTTTCCTTAACATAATCATATTTGCAGACTTGATTGAGTAGACATGGTTGAGTTACCGAGTCTCTCTAAGTCATGAGTTAAAGAATTTGAGTTGAGTCCAATGATTTATGAGATTCGTACAGCATGTGTTATTATCGATGATTTATGTAAATTATGTTTCAGGAAATTCAAGCGAAGAGAGTCATTATTGTCAGCATGCATAACTTTATTTTACATTTATGATATTGTTTAAATGTGTTGCATACACCCCCAAAATACTCAGTACAATCTCAAGTACTGATTTCCATACTCTTCTATGTTCTACATTTTCTCGTGATGTAGGTCCAGGTGCTCAGTCTCAGCAGTGACAGTGACCTTTGAGTACCTCCATCTACATTCTTACAGTTGGTGAGTCCTTATGGTTCGAGGACCTATGTCCCTGATTTTTTCCTTGATAGTAGATGGTTGTTTCTTTTCAGTTCAGGCGACTCATTTGGGGATCTGTCCCAATGGCTCCTTAGTCTTTTGTAGTTGAGGCTTTGTCAGACTAGAGTACCAGTATGTATAGAACTTTCAGTATTTTTTTTGTACAGGACAGTATTTCTTCGTATCGCAATATGCTCATGACACAATTATTCTTCCCTATCTTAAAATGATTGGTGTTATAGTGAGTTCTGAAAGTGATGACAGGATTAGAGGGTTAGCACGTGGCCTTAAGTACCATGTGACGTCTCGGGATAGGTTCTTGGGGCGTTACAGCAACGCGGCGCGCCAACATCACATTGGTCCACTTGTTTGGGACTCCAAAGATGGTCGAAATGAGGTTCGAAAAATCCATAACTCACCCGAGATGTACTATGAACTTGCCCCATCATGAATCGACAAAGAAATCAACTATCGAAGGTCGGGAAGGTCGTCAAATAAATCCTCAAAGTTCGAAGGTCTTAAAAGAAAGGACTAAGTCCCAACAATTAATCAAAAATTCTCAGTGTGAAACCTCTCTTGACATTCTCTAAATGTCTTTGACAACAACGAAACCTTGTGGAGTCTTACAACGTACTGGGCATCCCTAATCCAACCAGGATCAGGGACCACTCCCTGTTACCCAACCTAATCACCTATCCAGCCTTTGATGGACTGAATTTTGAGCAGATAACAAGATAGCATAAATACTCTCATGAAAACTCTAGGATAGAGCCACAACTATGATTGATTCAACCGCTAAGCCAAACCAAAGTCCACAAAGTAAGTCGTAACCAAAGAGAATACTAAAATATAATATGATAATCAATCCCAAAATATAGTACGATGGAACAGTGAGCAATTATGTTCGATGATGCCATCCTCCTAGATAATTCCAATTCCAAGGACAACACTAATACCGATCCCAAATATACCAACCCCCGGAAGTACAACAAAGCCTCTAACCAGAAGAGTAAAAATATCCGGCAGGGATATGCCCCCAACTATGGACAAAACCAATAACCAAAATAAAATAAAAATGTCCAAAGATGTCCATAACATAAAATAGAGCCTTCTCAAAGGATGAAAGCTCACCACATCAGTCCAATGTTGATACCAAAATTTGAATGCTAGATAGGAGGAGAAGAATGGTCAGTTCCTGAATACCGCGGGTATACAGCCGCCAGTAGATGGGTTAGCGAGCGATCGCTTGCATGACTCAGAACAAGGATAAAATAATGTCATTTATAAAATCAAGTAAAACCATCCATAATGCATACAACCATGCATACATATATAAGCATCGAAAAAGGGAACCGATTTTAGCATGCATTTAAAACCTTTACCTAGGCTGTGTAGCTTTGCTGTCCTAAACCACCCACGGGCAATATGGGTTCAGCTCCCCCTGCTGAAAGGGCCTCAGTGCGTGTAGCCAAAAGATCAGGGAAGTATCCCATGGGATGACTAGTACATCCCCCAAAATGAGGTGTGATATCATGCACACGGTCCACGAGGACCAACCTCATACCGACAAATATGAGTTTCCAGTTTTGGTCCCCTCTGGACCTCCACCTTCCACGGCTTAGTTACACCTTCCCCTTTAATGCCCAAATAAAACCATTTCCAAGAAATTCATTTACCATTTATTAACCAAGGCCATTTACTGGTGGTATCGTCATACCAACCATACTTCCAAGTACTATCCATAGCCAACCATATGTATGTTTTAGGGGACTTTTGAGTGCCCTTCCATTTACCATATTAAACCTCTTGGGGAAATTCATACCCTACGGGTATAAATATTTAGCCATTTTTATTTTCAAATCATTTAAACCATGCATAAATCCTTTACCAAGTTTAAAACAAGCAAGAGTTCCTTTTAAAAGTGATCAATGCAATTAACATATATTTATAAGCATTTTGTCAAACACATTGGGGTCATAGTTTATATCCAAAACCAATTCCAATTTTCACAAACCATTCCATGTAATCCAATAATCCAAAACCACCATTAATGCATATAAAAGCAGAATTAAAATCATGGAAAACCATAACCAACCATTTATAATAAAACCCCCAAATCATATTTGAAAACCAAAAGCATACAATGATGAAATCATGAAAACCAATAATGAAAACCATGCCTTTAATTTGAACTAACAATGAGGGAAGAGAACATGCCTTATACTGAAGAATTGATGGAAAGAAATCTCCAAAGCAAGCCCCAAATTAGTCCTCAAGATAAAACCCTAGCTTTCTTGCGCCTAAAGCTCTTGAGAGAATTATCAAGTGTTTAGGCATAGTTTCTATGTGTTTGAGAGTAGAATAATATGGTAAATACTCTCCCAAGTGGGTTACAAGTCATGGGGTCCTATTAGGGTAAGTAGGGAAATATCCAGAATACCCCCACATAAATTGAACAAAACCCTATCACAGGGATACGACTGACCCTTACGAGTTATACCCTTCTTATATGAGTGGTACCCGCCACTCGTATCCAACCTCCAACCTTGGACCCTACACTGTTTAGTATACGACTTATCCAACCAAGTCGTATCCACAATATACAATCTGTACCTCCCATATGTATCCTTGGCAGAATAGAATACCAAGAGGATTGAACACTGTCCCCTATACATGTACAAGATACGACTCATATTCCCTAAGTTGTATAAATTCCAGTAACTTATCCAATCCCATCAACCAACACTGGTCAGTATACCATAGGGCCATACCACTCATACCCTAGCATACGGCTCGTACCTATGAGTTGTATTGGGACCAGAGAACGGAATTCCAAGAAAAAATCTAAGGGCCAAAACCCAGGATGTAATATTCTCCCCTACCAGGAACATTCGTCACCAAATGATGGATAAGGTAAGGGTAACCACACACAGAGTCATTTAAATTATCAAACATATTCCCATCCTTCATCAAAGTTCAAAAATAGAGAGGCAAAGATATTAATCTTTCCTTTAACAAACTCAAAAAATAAAGATGTGTTCAAGAACATATACCTTCCACATGAATACCAGGAGCAGAAAACAAGAGTGGATATTTGGACTTCATGTTCTCCTTCGCTTCCCACTTTATGGTTCTACCACAAAACCTTAACCAAAGCCACATCCTTGGTCCGTAACCGACAAACATGCCTATCCAATATCTCCATCGGGACCTCTTCATAAGACAAAGAATTCGAGATAGCCAATCCTTCAAAAGAAACAACCGAAGAAGGATCACCAATACACTTCCTCAACATGGAAGCATGAAAACCTGATGAACCAAGCCCAAACTAGCTGGCAACTCCAATTCATATGCAACACTACCAACTCTCCGTAAAATCACATAAGGACCAATAAATTGGGGACAGAGCTTTCCCTTTTTTCCAAACTGCACTACTCCCTTCATGGGAGATATCTTTAGGAACACCTTGTCCCAACCTCAAACTCTAAGTCTCTACGCCTTACATCCGCATAGGACTTTTGATGACTCTGGGAAGCGTTAAGCCTATCCCAAATCTCCTTCACCTTGTCCATCACCTGATAAACCAAATTCGGGTCAAATATGTACGCCTCACCAAGCTCAGACCAACCAATAGGAGATCCACACCTCCTACTATACAACACCTCAAAAGGGGACATACCAATACTAGAATGAAAGTTATTATTATAAGTAAACTCCACCAAAGGTAGATGCTCAACCCAATTGCTACCATAGTCAATTACACAAGCCCGAAGCATATCCTTCAATGTATGAATAGTTCTCTCTGCTTGCCCATTCGACTGCAGATGAAAAACAGTACTCATACTAAACTTAGTCCCTAATCCTCTTTAGAAAGATCACCAGAAATGAGATGTAAACTAAGTACCATGATAAAAAATAATCGAGACAGGTACCACATGCAACTTCACAATCTCCTGAAGATACATTTTTGCATAATCCTCTGTCGAAAAGGTAGTCCTTACCGATGGAAATTGTGTAGACTTCGTCATCCTATCCACGATGACCCAAATTGAATCAGATTGGTAACGAGATCTAGAAAGACCGGTACCAAAATCCATACTTGTTATCTCCCACTTCCATTCGAGAAACTCAATTTTTTTATGCAATTCACCAGACCTCATGTGCTCAACCTTAACCTGTTGACACACCATGCACTTAGTAACAAAGTCAACCACATCCTTCTTCATACCATTCCACCAATAGATCTCCTTAAGATCACGATACATCTTTGTCGAGCCGGGATGAACAACATAGCGTGACTCATGTGTCTTAGACAAAATCTTTTGCTGAAAACCATCAATTTCAGGAACACACAGCTTCTCTTGGTACCGCAAAGTACCATCACTGTTGATCTCAAAGACCACAACCTTTTTCCCACCAATATCACACTTGACATTCATCAAGACAGGATTTAGCACTTGTTTCTCCTTAATCTCTACACCAAAAGACGATCGAACCACCTCTTGCACCATCACAACACCATCCTTAGAGTCCAAGAGGCAAATTTTAAGATTGGCCAAATGGTGAATATCCTTCACTAATTCCTTCTTTCCTTTCTCCACATGAGCCAAACTCCCCATAGACAACCTGCTAAGAGCATCAGCGACCACTTTAGCCTCACCTGGGTAGTAATGAAGACTTATAGCATAGTCCTTGAGAAGCTCAAGCAATCTCATCTGCCTGAGATTAAGCTCCTTCTGCTTGAACACGTATTGTAGGCTCTTATGATCAAAAAGGATATCCACGTGAACAACATACAAATAATGTTGCCATATTTTTAAAGCAAACTCAACCGCTAATAGCTCCAAATCATGAGTATGATAATTTCTCTCATACACCTTCAACTGCCAGAAAGCATAGGAAATAATCTTTCCCTGCTATATCAAAACACATCCAAGCTCTACTTGAGATGCATCACAATAAACCACAAACCTATCATTGCCTTCCGGCAAAGTCAAAATTAGAGCTGAAGTTAACCTATCCTTCAACTTCTTAAAACTCCCCTCACAAGCATCCGACCAAGAAAAATTAACCTTCTTCTGAGTGAACTTAGTCAAAGGAGTCGCTATCTATGAGAAGTTTTCAACGAACCACCTATAATACCCGGCTAAACCCAAGAAGCTCCGAATGTCAGATGGAGACATGGGTTTAGGCCACCCCTTTACCACAATAACCTTTTGAGGATCAACCATTATCCCCTCATTAGAAATAATATAACCTAAGAAAGACATAACATTCAACCAAAATCACACTTAGATAACTTGGCATACAACTATTGTTCCTTTAAGGTCTTCAACACCACACAAAGGTGATAGCATGATCTACCTTACTTTTTTAATAAACTAGGATGTCATCAACAAACATAGTGACAAAGAGATCCAAATACTGCTTGAAAACTCTATTCATCAGATCCATAAATGCCATCGGGAAATTAGTTAATCCAAATGACATCACCAAGAACTCAAAATTCCCATACCGAGTATGAAAAGTCATCTTAGAGATATCCACCTCCCTAATCTTAAGCTGATGGTACCCAGACTAAAGATCTATCTTAGTAAAGAACTTGGCACCCTGTAACTGATTAAACAGATTATCTATCCTCAGTAAAGAATACTTGTTCTTACCTGTTACCTTATTCAACTACCTGTAGTCAATGCACATTTGAAGGGAACCATCCTTCTTGCGTATGAACAACGCTGATGCACCCCATGGGGAAATGCTAGGACGAATAAACCCCTTATCCAGAAGATCCTTAAGTTGCCTCTTGAGTTCCCTCAACTCAGCCAAAGCCATTCTATATGGAGGAATAGATATTGGACGAGTGTCCAAAAGCAAATCAATACAAACTCTATTTCCCTATCCGAAGGAACACAAGGAAGATCATCAAGAAAGACCTCTAGAAATTCATTAACCACAGGAACTAACTGTAAAGAAGGACCTTCCGAGCGAGATTCTTTAACCCAAACCAAGTGATAAAGACACCCCTTGGAGATTAACCTCCGATCTCTAAGATAAGAAATAAACCTTCCCCGGGGAGCTAAAGAACCACCCTCTCATTCTATAACCAATTCACCAAGAAACTTAAAGATAACCTTTTGCGTCCAACAGTATAAAGACGTGTAACAGGAGTGTAACCAATTCATACCTAAGATGAAATCAAAATCCACCATCCCTAACTCAAACAGATCCACTAAGGTCTGATTGTTACCAATAGATACCACACACCATCTATAGACCCTTTTAACAATAACCGAGTCTCCTATAAGGGTAGAAATAGAAACGGGATCCAAAATCACTTTGGGATCAAAACCAAAAAACACTGCCACATAAGGAGTCATATTAGAAAGAGTGGACCTTAAATTAAACAAATAATATACGTCACAAAGAAAGAGTTGTAACATACCAGTAATGATATCAGGTGATGCCTTAGATTCCTATCGGGATGCCAGAGCATACAACCTATTTTGACCAATACTAGAACTAGGAGCAATAACAGAAATCAATGCAACACTACTAGGTGTAGGAGCATAAGATAGCGCCACAGGAACCTTACTCCCTCGTATCGACCTTATCAATCGGACAATCCTTAAGAAGATGAATTGGTTGTCCATGCCTAAAACAGTTGTCCCTCCTTTTGTCACAATAACCCTAATGGGGTTGACCACAAAATCGATAAGGAGGGCATAAAGAAACTAACTGACCATCGCTCGTCTAAGATTGGGCACCCTGTGCCCAAAAATTATCACCACCTTAATGAAGTCAGTCACTCGACTGCTTCGAGTAAGAGGCACTGGCAGTAAAGAAGGAACCCAAGATCCCCCACTTTTTTTCTGCGACTTACCACCATCCCGATCATCCTCGGACTGCGCACCTCCGTGATCCTCTTTCCTTGCCTGTCCCCAAACTCCACCTGCCTCCTCTTCTCATCCTTCACTTGCGTCAAATAGACAGTCAAACGAGAAATTTCTATATCTTTTATGAGAAAGGAAGTTTTGCTCTCCAAGATCAAGTATCTATTCAACCTAAAAAAGAACTTCCTCATTCTCGTTCTCATGTCAGCCACTAAGTCAGGAGCATACCTTGATAGCTGATAGAGCTTCATGGCATATTCCTTAACAGTCATTCTCTCCTGCTTAAGATTCACAAAATCCTCCATCTTAGCTTCCCTCAGATCTGGAGGAAAGAAACAATCCAAGAAGGCATTAGAAAAGGCCTCCCATAATTCTAATTCTTCCACATCAACCCTATCTATATCCCACTCATCATACTACTGATAGGTAACGTCTTTGAGATAATAAGTTGTAAAGTTTACCCCAACCACATTGGTAGCCTGCATCACCCAAAATATCTTTTTAATTTCATCCAAGAAGCCCTGTGGATCCTTCTCCACCTTCACTCCAGTAAAAGTAGGAGGACCCATTTTCATGAATTGGCCAACCCTTGTCGCCTCAGCAGATGAACCACCAGATATGTCCTACGCAGCCTGAGCAGCGAGAATTGAGCAAACATGGATATATTAACAAAATTTTACGTTCATCACATTGACCTGAGGGACCTAAGGAGAACTGGTAGGATTAAGAGGAACTCCAGTACCATCTATAATAGGACCCTGATATCGAAGATGTACCCCTATCGTAGGACGTACCCTTTTAGCATCATCCTCAGATGGAATAGAAGAATTTACTTATTTTTTAGATCTACGAGGTATGATCTAAAAGACGAACAAACAAGGATTAGAGAAGATTTTTGGACTTCAGACTCCAAGATTGAAAATAGAATACCAAGAAAGTGAAACATTCCTAAATATCTTATAGCCTCTCCCTTATGAGTATGGCATGCTACACACCCCTAAAAGAGACTCTACTCGACATGGCTTTGTGGACTTCCCAATTGACCATGAACCTAAAGCTATGATACTAACATATCACGACCCGACCCAGAGCCTAGACGTAATGGGCAGCCCAAGTCTAACCAAGATCGGGGAATGCCCCTTATTTCCTAACCCAACCACTTATCTAGCCTTTGATGGGCTGAATTTTGAGAATATAACAAGATAGTGTAAATTCTCTCATGAAGACTCTGGGATAGGGTCACAACCGTTACCGACCCAACCGAGTCCAACCGTACCAAATCAACCATCAAACCACTCCAAGCCAAACCAAAGGCCATAAACCAGGTAGTAACTAAAGAGAATACCAAAAAATATAATGATAATCAATCCCAAAATATAGTACAGTAGAATAGTGAGATATTATGTCTGATGATGCTAGCCTCTCAGCTAATTCCAATGCCAAGACTGACACCAATACCAATCCCGCCCATACCGACCCCCAGAAGTACCACAAAGCCTCTAACCAGAAGAGTAAAAATATCTGGTTGGGACATGCCCCCAACCATGGCCAAAACCAATATCCAAAATAAAATAAAAATATCCAAAGATGTCCATAACATAAAATGGAGCCTTCTGAAATGATGGAAGCTCACCACTTCAGTCCAATGCTGATTCTGGAATTCGAATGCTTGACAGGAGGATTAGAATGGCCCTCCTGCATAGCATGGGTATACAACTACCAGTAGACAGGTTAGCAAGAGATCTTTAGCATGAACTCAAGATAAGGATAAAATAATGTCATTTATAAATCAAGTGAAACCATCCATAATGCATACAACCACAGATACATATATAAGTACCAGGAAAGAGAATCGAGTTTAGCAAACATTTAAAACCTTTACCTAGGCGTTGTAGCTTTGCCATCCTAAACCACCCATGGGCAATATGGGTTCAGTTTCCCTTGCTGAAAGGGCCTCAATACATGTAGTCGTACGACCAGGGAAGTATCCCATGGGATGACTAGTATATTTCTCAATATGAGGTGTGACATCATGCACACGATCCACCAAGACCAATCTCCTACCGAAAAATATGAGTTTCCAGTTTCAGTCCCCCCAGGACCTCTACCTTTTACAGCTTAGCTTCACCTCCCCCTTTAATGCCTAATTAAAACTATTTCCAAGCAATCCATTTACCATTTATTAACCAAGGCCATTTGATGGTGGTATCATCATACTAATCATACTTGCAAGTACTATCCATATCCAACTATATGTATGTTTAAGGGGACTTTCGAGTGCCCTTCTATTTACCATATTAAACCTCTTGGGGGAATTTGTACCCCACAAGCATAACCATTTAGTCATTTTCCTTTCCAAACCATTTAAACCATGCATAAATCCTTTACTATGTTTAAAACTAGCAAGAATTCCATTTAAAAGTGAACAATGCAATGAACATATTTTTATATTCATTTTGTCAATCACATTAGGGGCATGGTATATATCCAAAACCAATTCCAATTTCCAATAAACATTCCATGTAATCCAATCATCCAAAACCATCATTAATGCATATAAAAGTATAATTAAAATCATGGAAAACCATAACCAACCATTTATAACAAAAAAAAAACAACTCATATTTGAACACCAAAAGCATACAATGATGAAATCATGAAAATCAATAATGAAAATCATGCCTTTAATTTGAACTAACAATGAGGGAAGAGAACATGCCTTATACTGAAGAATTGATGGAAAGATATCACCAAAGCAAGCCCTAAATTAGTTCTCAAGATGAAACCCTAGCTTTCTTGCCCCAAAAGCTCTTGAGAGAATTCTGAAATGTTTAGGAATATTTTCTAAGTGCTAAAGAGTAAAATAATATGGTAAATACTCTCCCAAATAGATTAGAAGTTGTGGGTTCCTATTAGGGTAAGTATTGAAATGTCCAGAATACCCTCACTTAAATTGCACAAAACTCCGTCATAGGGATGCGACTTACCCTTACGAGTCGTACCCTTCCTATACGAGTGGTACCCGCCACTCGTACTAACCTCTACCCTTATACCTAACACTATCCAGTATACGACTCATCCAACCAAATGTATTCACAACATACAATTTGTAACTCCCATCTGTATCCCTGGCAGAATACGATACCAAGAGGATTGAACACTGTCTCCCATACGAGTGCAAGATACAACTCATATCCAACCATACGACTCATATCCCCTAAGTCATATCCATTCCAGTAACTCGTCCAATCTCATCGACCAACAGTGGCCAGTATACGATAGGACCATACCACTCGTACTCCAACATATGGCTCGTACCTATGAGTCATATTGGGACCGGAGAACGAAATTTCAGGAAAAATACTAAGGGCCAAAACCCAGAATGTAACAATATAGTTCTCACAAAAGACACCCAAAAATCAAAATTTTAGTTTTTCAAAAAGTGAAATAATTTAAGGGGGTGCTTGGATGGATTTTATTAAGTGACTTATAAGGTAGAAGCTAAAAGTCAAAAACTGATAGCAACTAATTTTTAGCTTATGACTTTTTTACACTTTTTAAGTCAAAGTAAAGTAATTTAAAGTGACTTGTTTAATAGAAAATGTACAAATACAGTTCCGAACTTTGATAAATGATACATATATGCCCTCTGTCATATTTTGTGTATAAATATACCCCTGTCGTCAATGATTGGGTACATATATACCCTTCTCACTGACGGAGTGTCACATGTCACAATCTTAATCATTTATCAATTTTAATTTATCTTAGTCCAAATAACCCACTACCCGATCCATTATTTGACCCAATTTCATTAAATATTCAAGAATCGGGCCTGTTGCTCAATACAGCAAACAGACGCGCCTCTTATTTGTCTTTTACAACAAGTTATTTGCTTAAAAGACACTTGACATACATTAAAAGTACCAAAAATATCCAAGCATACCAGCTTCAACTCTTTCGAGAATCATGTATCCATCTTCGGCCAATGTCACAATTACAAATTTGACGTTTGGTAACTTTAGAAGTACAAAAACAAGAGCATCTGGGACTGAAGGGTTCCCTATCCATGCCTGGGAGACGATACATCTTTTGTCAAATTTGACAAGTACAACAGAGGGAGGACGGGACTCCATCATCGAATTAAAATTGCAAAAATAGCAAATATCAGTCCCAATGGATGTGTCTGTTGAGCAATAGACCCAACTCTTGAATATCTATGAAATCGGGTCAAATAATGGATTGGGTACCGGGTATATTTGCGATAAAATAAATAAAAATTGGTAATGGTTAAGATTGTGATACATGGCACTCTGAAAAACATATATATATATATATATATATATATATATATATATATATATATATATATATACATACTCAGTCATTAACGGCAAAAATATTTATACCATATATATATTATTTATCAAAGTTTGAAAGTATATTTATACTTCTCTGTTTTTAAACTCTTTATCATACAACTTCAAAACTAAAAATATGCTTAAAAATTTTACACGCTTAAAATTTTTATACATTTAAAAATAAGTCAATTGAAAGAGCGAACTCTTATAAGCGGTGGTAGGAGGAGTGCGACTTTGAATTGGTCTTTGCGGCCCACTATAAACAAATAATAGAGTATATATCTACCTTATCTTGAATCTTGATGGGTTCTCAGATTCTCAAAATCTCACCGTTTACTCTGATTTTCAGCTCCACCTCATTGTTGAGATTCCATGCCAAAAGGAATTGTGGCCAATTCAGGCATTTAGGTTTTGTTTGTTCAAGTAAGAGACGGTTCAGAGGTGGGATTATTGCGATGGCTACACCAGGCTCCGTTCACAAGTCAGAGGAGGAGTGGCGTGCAATTCTCTCCCCTGAGCAGTTCCGTATTCTAAGACAGAAAGGAACCGAGTATGTTCTTTTTTCTTAGCAAGTTTTTGTGGTCTTACTGATTTTCTTATTATTAGAACTTACAGGTGCTCGCTATGTACACTAAGCTAATACATGCATGTCATGTATTTGAATTTAGAGTTTATGTTATTTAATTATAATTAATTAATATATATTTTACTTAATTTAATTATTTAACCATGCTAAAGAACATTAGTTTGATGTATACAGCTAATGCGTGTAAGTATTTACCTCCCTAATTTGCATGCTGAATTTTTTTTTTTTTTTTTTGAAATTGCTAGAGACCTTGATGAACTTCTGGAGTTTTTAACTCCACTCAGCATTTCCTATAACTTCCCCTGAACTATTTGAAACTTGGTTCTAATATTTGTGTAAAGTCGGTGAGGAAGTTTGTAACTTGACCAAGTTTATTGAAGGATAGGATGCAAGTTTATAAAGTTACTTTCTGAATTCACCCAATCTCCTCTGATCAAATGAAAAGAAATCTTGGAAATGTCAGCATTTTAATGACACTTGCCATAAGTAATTGTTTTTTAATCTTGATTATAAAAAACAAATTTCTTTGGAATCAAAACTCGTCATGAGGATCATCTTTATCCGAAGAGCACTAGATGGATCTTGTCTATAATAGGAGTCACGTAATCAGTTACAGAAGATTCTTCATACAATGTTTTCTTTCGCTGGAGATTGTTGCGTCCCCATCTCTTTCCTTAAAGTGTGTGTGGGTAGAAGGGGGGGGGGGGTGCATGCTGCACTTCAGTGTTGCTTACCAGACTGGTCTTAACTCCCTCCAAGCAAGCATTGAGGAGAATTTGTTCACCGCTTTGGCGTAAGTTTTAAGAAAATCTGGTGATGCTTAACATATTTATACCCTTGAAGTGAACACTGTTACATACTCTGGAGATTGCCAATGTCTATACTTCAGCACTTAGCAACAAACTATGCACAAAGACATAATAAATCCTAGTTATAGAAGGCTGGTTACCTAAGTTTGTTATATTTAGGTATGATTTGTAACATTTAAGTATGCATGTTATATTAGGTTATCAAAATAAAAAATTTATGCATGTTATATTAGTGTTTTGCTGCCACCTATAAACAGAAAGAACCAGGCTTCCCAGCAACTATGCAAGAAGCAAATTGCGAATAATAAATCAACACGAGGATTTTTACGTGGAAAATTCCTTGCTCAAGAGAGAAAAAGACCACCACCTATCTCCAGTAGGATTTCCCCAAACTCTCCACTTTAACTTGAGCAATTTTAAAGTTACAACTCTTTGTACACCTAAGTGACTCCAATAGAACCTTCTCAAATTTTAGTACCTTCTCCAACTCAAAGACTACGTTGTCTATGAAGTCCCTTTACAATTCAAAACCAAGACATGATACAAGTCACTATGAAAGTAATAAGTGTACAGTTAGGAACCACAAGAATTAGTGGCGGAGCCAGACTTTTGGTTAAGGGCAAAGAACTGTTTAAAAAACAAAGAAAATAAAGCACTATTGTACCTGCCAAGGTTCAAACCGGGTTGTTGATGCGGAAATGCACACTCTTGACCACTGGACTATGCTTCTCTAGCTTGTCAAGGGTGTGCAACAACATGTATATAACCATAAATATTTATATTTAACCTATATACTCGAAAAAAATTTCCGACGAAGGGTGTTCATCTGACCACCCTTCGTTGGCTGTGGCTCCGCCATTGACAAGAATCTAACTATAACACTTGATAGGAACAAGTTCTTCTCGTTGTGGGAGTTGACTCTTCTCCTGTCAAGACATGCTGAACAAATCTCTGTATATGTGTAGTCTCTCTCGTATGTCGTTACCTCATAAAGCATCAATGCAATGCTTTATATAGGAGTAGTATATACATTTGTATTCTCTAAATCCAACCAAGACTTGGTTCAAGACTTCCCAAGAAACCAATTCGTGTTTGACTTGGTTTAGAGTCGGACAACTTCTCTTTATTCCAAGCTAATTCTCTGTGTTCAATTATGGTAATGTTTTCATGTCTTGAACTCCAGTTCCATGTAGAATTTGGTTAACTCTTTTCATTTCGGTTGTAAGTGTAACCAAACTGCTATTAAGGATATGACAGAAAGAAATAATAGAAAAAGAGTGCCAGTATAAAGATCTTGATTAGTGCACAAACCGATTGTATACCACCTGTTTTCAAGGTTTTCTTTTGTGCGTGGAATAGCTTCTCCTACGTGGGTGAGACAGTCTTCTGGTCTGAAGGACCTGGTTCTCTCAGCAATTTCTCTGAAGTGTTTCCAGCTTCACCACCTTTTGGAAATTTGCTAAGGACGTGGTTCTTGTACATTGATTGTCACTTTGTACATTGTTTGCCAATCATCAAAACTTCATAAAATCTTGAATTAAGATTCAGATCAAAGCAGCTCAACATATAGCTAATTTTCAAAATCTGGGTATGATACAAGATTAGAGCTTCTTCAAGGAAAGTAGCTTGAATTTGTTCTCCCATGTATGCTCACCATGTTTGTTTATAAAAGTTCAACATCAACCTTGTGGTTCAATATATTTTTAGTTCTTCTACTTTAGAAACTCAAATATTCAACAAGGAAAAATAACATAGTTGAATGACCATGATGCTTATTAATTGATAGATGAAGAATTTACCATAAAGGATATCTTCACAGGTACCCAGGTACTGGAGAATATGACAAGTTTTCTGGTGAAGGAGTCTACCAATGTGCAGGATGTGGCACTCCACTCTACAATTCCACAACAAAATTCAACTCAGGCTGTGGTTGGCCAGCTTTCTTTGAGGGTCTTCCTGGAGCTATTAATCGCACTGTGAGCTTCCTTCTCTTCCTCATCGCCAGATCAATACGGTTTTGTCATCTTTAAAATCTTTAGATCATAAGACTCATTATTAGGAGAGCTATTTTTGCGGAGATCACATCCCCTTGACTTCTGGGATAGAATGTAGAGTTTTTATATGAGGTTCCATTAATATGAATGGCCCTGCCTTTTGGACCAAAAGTATAGTGTAGCCTTGAGATTATGGGAGATCTGCTTCCTTATGTTGGCACCTTCTTTTAACTTCCGTTTGCTACCTTCCAGTGTTTCTCTTTCTTCCATGTGTTTCCAGATGATGCTGGAGTAAGGAGTGAAGATAATGTTTGTAATTCCTGCAGCTATTTTAACAGAGATATATTTTGAATTTGAGAATGAAAGCACCAACCTCCTTAAAAAATTGGAAAGAGATGACAATATGATTTTTTTTTTTCCATTATTCTTTTCTAGTTTGAACCTTAAGTATTTACACTTGTTCTTGAATTTTTTCAAAAGGCATTCGACACATAGGGAGGCATTATGTTGATTTTTCTTGAATGTACTTGGTAATGAGATTGCTTCTTCAACTTTTCTATGTTTTACCTGAGTCCTCAGAAATTTTCTAGATCTGGCATTGTGACACTGTCTGATGTGATATAATTGTGCTATTCAGCCTGACCCTGATGGCAGGAGGATTGAGATTACTTGTGCAGCTTGTGGTGGCCATCTCGGTCATGTTTTCAAGGGTGAGGGGTTCCCGAACCCAACAAATGAGCGCCATTGCGTCAATAGTATTTCCCTCAAGTTTACACCAGCAAATTCCTAATCCATCTCACTTGGGATGTGATATTTATCACAGCTTTATATTTCTCACGCATAGTTAGATGCTATGTTAACTACTGATGGCAGTGTTGTGTTTTGGAAATAAAAGTTTACTTTTAAGCCTTGCGCTTTCTTGGAAATAATTCTTAGCCTTTTCTTATTTAGCTTCAATATATGGGATAATCTAGACAAAGCTTGATATAAATAGTTCACGTCTTTAATATAACTGCTGATGGCAGCATTTTAGGCACGGAATGCTGCTCGTATGTCAAGTCCAATGCCTTTCTTCTAACTAAAGGTGGTCCTTGAGTATTAGATCTTCCACAGATGCAACTCCAACTTTCCATTGTAGACAAAAGTGTTTTTGAAATTGAAGCTTCCCAAGTATAGGTAAGTTATCGATCTTCAAAGGCAGTTTCAGAAAGCCCCAATCTGGAAAGTTGATACCTGGATATTCTCTGATGCGTAGGAATGACAATGGGTCTTCGAGGGTGTGTGTGCACGCACGCGGGGGGTGGGGCATCAAGTTTTGCCCTGCCCTGTCTGTCCCATATAGTCCATACTAGTATCACAACACGTGTAGCACGTCGTTTGAGAAATGTCGGTAAGAAGTGTGTATGTCGCTTGACATTGTACTGTGCCCTTTTTTTAAAATAATATCAATTAAAAAGGAAGCATCGCAAGTTTCAGAATATCAAATTAAAGTCAATATACTTGTAGAAATGTAGTCAAAAACTTCGATATATAAAACATTGAAAGAACGGGAGAATTCCTTTTTTCGAGAAAATCTTATGTACAGAGGAAGCGTAAACATAATAGATTGATAGATCTTTAACAATTATATATTCAATTATCCTTTTTTCGAGAAAATCTAATATACAGAGGAAGTGTAAACATAATAGATTGATAGATCTTTAAAATCAATTATATATACAGATTTCTCTTTTCCCCTAAAACAGAACTTACATAGTGTGTTGAATACTTATTCATTTTATGTTGCTTAGGCTCGTAATGATTGTTTGATAATAGGCTCTCAAAGCAGTTCTACATATTTAGATTGACTTATTTCAAGTGGTTTTATTTAGCCAAAATAGCTTTTAACTAGTTCTGTAGTGTTTAGGTAATAATAAAAAGTGATTTTAAGCGCGCGATGTTAAGCTAAAAAGACAAAAATAAGTTAAAAGTTACAAGCTCATTCAAATACCCTAATATTTTTTTTTTCTATCTGATAACTTTCTTCTCTTGCTCCTCCAATAAGTGGTTTCACCACAACTGACATGCAAATTAGATCTGAAGAGCAAAAATAAAATTTGAGTGACAAGTATGTATTAAATATGCTCAAAGTTATATTAAAGTCGTTAAACTGTACTTATCAACGACACTGTCAGTTGCTAAAGTATCCACCACTTCCAAGGATGCAAAGCCCTTTAAAAATTTTAGAGTGAGGATGATATTGTTAGATAGTAAATAGAAGTTATTTCAACTTCTTTGTGAACCGAAGAGTAGCTGGGATTCATCCGGTCCAAGAGTCCATTGATAATGTAATAGCTCTTACATGGTAATAAGAAGTTACACCACTTTTTAATATGATTGTTCAAAAGTGTTGTTTATAATTTTGTTCCAAGTAAATGTGCATAAATAAAGGAATTGTAAATAAATAAACAACATCATACAATTTGAAAATGTTTTACCCCATCATCAACTAATATTATAGGCTAGTAAAAACACCTTCGTGCTTCGGGTTAGAGTATGTTCTTACAGGCCTTACTGAATTACCAAGACCATCACGTAAATAGATGAATACTTTTGAAGCCTTCTAATTAGAACACATCGTTTTGCAAATTCTTCTTCGGGTGCCATTTCTTATTGAACCTGAAATGATTAGGTCGGTGGGAAAAAATAGAATAGTAATACAATATACATTTTTCTACAAGTAACGGAGGTGTGTTAACCGAACAAATCTTAGAACCAACAGCTCTTGTTTCTTTTTCACGGACAAATTAAAATCTTTGTTTCTTTGGTTTAAGTTTACCATGGCAAGCAGAAACAAGTGAATGAGTTATCAAAAATGACAAGAAGAATTACAATGCAGTAAATGAAACAGTTTAAGTTTAAGGAAGTAATTTGAAATGATTTGCAATGTAGAGCAGATGAGCATGAAAGTTGTGGCGCCAAGAATCTTTTTACAAAAACCGAAATGGGTAAGTATGTGAATCTGTAGTTAAGTCGCAAAGGGGTACCTTTGTTAATGTATGGACTCAAATTTCATCTATAGGAAGAACTTATGTAACAATACTTGCTAAGACAACAAAGTACCAACTAAGACTCTAAGAGGCAAAGTCTAATATAACTCGTTCTGGAAGAACTTGCAGAGTGTTGTTTAACTATTGCAGGATTTTACCCACACCTATCCATCATTGATTCTTTTTTATCTCCTTTGCCTTATTGATCAGAATTTTAAGTCTTTCTCATAATGAACTTCAACTTACAATGCGGAATTGGTGGAGGCAGATGCTGAAAGCTTTTCAAGTAGAACAGTTGTAGCTGAAAGATTTTGAAGTTGAACAGATTTCACAGAAAACTTTTAATATGAGATACTAACAACATCATGGCATTCTCAATTATCTCTTAACTTAGCTATGTTTGGCTATTTAGTCATTGTTGTAGCTCATCATATGTATTCCATGCCCCCCATCCATATCTAGCTACTGAGTACACAACTGTCATTGTTCACACATCACATGTGGATTGGTGGATTTCTCATAGTTGGTGCGGCCGCGCATGCAGCCATTTTTATGGTAAGAGATTATGATCCAACTACTTGGTACAACTATCTATTAGATCGTGTCCTTGGGTATCGTGATGGAATCACATCCCATCTCAACTGGGCATGTATTTTTCTAGGCTTTCACAGTTTGGTTTGTATATTCATAATGATACCATGAGCGCCTTAGGGCATCCTCAAGATATGTTTTCAGATACCGCTATATAATTACAATCCGTTTTCTCTCAATGGATACAAAACACCCATGCTTTAGCACCTGGTGCAACGGCTTCTAGTGCAAAAACAAGCACCGGTTTAACCTGAGGGTGGTGATTTAGTGGCAGTAGGTGGCAAGGTAGCTTTGTTGCCTATTCCATTAGGGACTGCCGATTTCTTGGTACATCACATTCATACATTTACAATTCATGTTATTGTATTGATACTCTTAAAAGGTATTGTATTTGCTCGCAGATCTCGTTTGATACCGGATAAGGCAAATCTTGATTTTTTTTTTCCTTGTGACATACTTGGAAGAGGGGTACATGTCAAGTATCGGTCTGGATCATGTTTTCTTAGGACTATTCTGGACGTAAATTCAATTTGGTAGTAATATTCCATTTCAGTAAGAATGTAACTCTGTAGTTAATTTCGCAAAGGTGTGAACCTATGAAATTTAAAGATAATAGTGTTGTGAAGGAGCCTAAAGAGCTTATTCAAACCTTAAAGATTTTAGAGAAGACGGAGTTCGTCAGTTGATGAGAAATATTCATTGGGAGATTTGTTTTTAAAGAGGCCGTATCGACGCTAGGAGGAGGACTGTGGAGAAAGTGGTGTTAGAGGCATTGTTTCACAGAGGTTGCACATAAACATGAGAGGAACGACGGCTTCAATGCGACTTTTCGCAACGTAGTAAATCATTATTATACTGATGTTTTATTTAAGTGTAATAAGAAGGATAAAAGTAATTTAACTTTCAACTTAAGAGGTTCCAAGTTTTAATGTAGTATAGATGAGTCACATTATTATCAGTTTTGAAGGTGAGCAGTGTGAATACCCTGTTAGAAAGAGGGGCAGAGCTACCGTACCCTACAGGGGTTTGGACAAACCCGGGAGCTTTTATGTAGACCCTTTATTTATACTACAAATTCTGAATATATATATAAAAGTGTGAGCCCACTAACAAAGATAGCCGCTTGACCCAATACATATAGAGAGTCAAAAACTAATGAGGCGAGTTCAATTATTATGAATGAATGTTGTTGCATAAGTAAGGCAGACATCTTAAATTAGTAGCCAGAGAGTGTTAGCCCCACATTCTCATAATATGTTTTAATAACGACAAAATAATAAACGAATATCTTGCAGGATACAATGAAGATACAATCGCATAAAAAAAGATCTCTAAAATCAATATATGGAAGAATATCTCGCAAGGAAATAAGTATATACCCATAAAGGAGCCGATTCTAAACTTAGAATTGCATCAATCATGGATCTTATTAGATCCTAAGTATGAGGAGATGATTGACAAATCAATCACAACAACATCTCTTACTGTAAGGAAAAAGGAAAGAAGATCACACCTCTATATAGACATATCTAATATGGACATGTATGGTTGTGAGCTTATATACGAAAAAAAAAAGCTACACCACGTATGGACATATATGATATGGACATACCACATGGTGCAATCCCTCAATCAAGGAATCAATTCAAATCCTTGATTGAGAAGAATTCCTTGGGCTTCCTAATAATGAAAGGAAGCCGAAGAAGCTGAAGAATATAAAACAAAACAAGACTAAGACCGAAAACACACGCAACTTCATAGAAAATTCTTAGTGTGTCTTAATCTTACTCTCATAAAGCTTTGTACTTCTTAGTTTATAATAGTTACAAAAGAATAAGATCAAGTCTACTTAGTCATACCAGTTGAGGTTGTGTCACAAGATCTTGAAATCAAAATAATCTTCAGAACTTGTCCACTACGTTTGTACTCCGACTCTACTTTGAAAATCTCTAAGAAAACTTTGAAACTCAAGGGTACTGGAAGTAGGCACCACATTGGTGTTCCGACCAGGATAAATCTTTGTGTCTTTATTTCAATTAATTTCTTACTTGCTTACTTATTGGAATCTAATATGTTCTGTTAAGTATACTGATCTATAGGTGAGTTGACTGTCAAGACTGACAAGTCAACTCAAGTAAAAATTTTAATTCACCCTCCTTGAATTTCTATTGGTACCAGAGCGAGGTCTCACTAACAGTGTTGCTTAACCGCACGTGAGTAAAGATCCAATGGCAAACTATCAGATTCAAGGAGATCTCTTTCAAGATAAGTCACTCTTTCACGAGACCAACATACTTCAATGGACAACACTACTCCTATTATAAAAATAGATTCAAAATCTTTGTTCAGTCAAATGACTTTCAAGCATGGGTTTTCATCAAGAAGGGACCAAAGCCCATCCCAGGACTCAAAGAAAAACAGAAGGACAAAGAATCAAGAATTGTTGACGTGGAGGACCTTGAAAACTTTGAAGTTACCAAAGAACAACAAGAGGCTCCTTTGTGCACTTAATGATGAAGAATATGACAAAATATCAACTTATGAAATAGAAAAAAAAATGTGGGACAAATTAGAAGTAACCTACGAAGAAAACATAAAAGTCAAAAAGGCAAATATCAACGCTCTCGTCAATGAGTACGAACTCTTCAAGATGGAAGAAAATGGAAGCGTGGTATCAATTTTTGCTAGATTTAGTAAAATTGTATGTGAACTGAAGTCATTAGGGGATGATCTATCAACACATTCTGTAAGTCCAAAAGCTTGTAAAAAGCCTCCCAAAAGCATGGAAAACCAAAGTTGCCATTCTAGAAGACAGAGATCTCCACAATATGACCTATAACAAACTAACAGGTAATTTCATTGTCTATGAATGAAATTATATCGACAAGTATAACAAGGAAGAAAAGAAGAAACCAGTAGCCTTTAATGTTGTAACAACAGGATAAGAAAAATCCCTGGAAAAGGACAACACTGAGGGGATATCTCTCATAAATTGTGGAGTAAGGCAGATGTTAGAACAAAGTCGGCAGATACCACAAGGATTCAAAAACAATGATGATCATTGTTAATATTGTGAAAAGTCGGGTCACATTAAATAAAACTGTCCATGATTAAGAAGAAGATCATCCATTAGAAACAAAAACTTTGGGGCATGGAGTGATGAAGATGAAACTGAAGAAGACACAGAAGTGGACAACATATGCTTCATGGAAAAAGGTGAATCAAGTTATGTAAGACCCTACAATATCATAACAGCAACATTCTTCAAACAAATATTTACATAATTACTGATAAGCTTCAAAAAGTTATTGATGAATAAAATATAAAATAAAGAGACTCTTTTAATCAATTTACATAATATAATGATAAATTATTTTATTAAAAGAAGAGGGGTAAAAAGATATAACTATTGAAAGAATTCATATGGCAATCTCTAAAGAAGTTAATGCAATTGTGTGTGCATGTCTTGTGGATGAGAGATGAGAACATTTGGGTGAAATAGAAATGATAAGTTAGAACATGTGAGTGCATGAAGGAGTTTGAGAAGTTGGTTTACAGTATGTTTCTTTGTGTGAGAATTTTTCAAACTTGATGAAAGGAGAATTTTAAATGAGCCTCATAGGAGAGATCACATTTTTCTTAGGATTCCAAATCAAGAAAACTCCCAAAGATACTTTTATCAGTCAAACCAAATATACAAAGGAACTCATCAAAAAGTTTGGCATGGAAAAAGGGAAGGCCTATGGAACTCTAATGAGTCCCTCCATAAATCTTGATTTAGACTTATCTAAGAAAGATGTTGATGAAAAAACATACAGAGGGATGATTGGATCACTCCTCTTGTTAATCTCCAACCGACCAGATATCATGTTTAGTGTATGTAAGTTTGCAAGGTTCCAGTCGGCTCCCAAGGAGTCCCTTTTGACTATCGTTAAAAGAATTATTTGATATCTCATCGGAGCACAAGATATTGGACTATGGTACCCTCGTTTCTCTTATTTTGATTTAGTTGGGTATTCAGATGTCGACTTTGCAGGTGATAATGTAACAACCCGAGACTACCCCTTAGTCGTCACACAATGCTTGGAACCACAAGCGATCCCAAGCTAACCCATGAAGTGGCATACTGTTAAGGAACTGAATTATAATAAAATAAATAACAAGTTCTGTTGTGCGGAAACATATTCATGGCATAATTTGAATAAATACATTAATGATAAAGTTTACAATATGATAAAATTGAAGGAAGAAACTAAAATTTACATGACTGGCTCTAACTGACATCTATGAAGCCTCTACTATACTGACTATAAGTAGCTGGGATATGCCTCCAACTACCACTAATCAATACATATGGAAAATAAATGAACTGTACATGAACTAAAACTATCTGGAGTTCTCGAAATAAGAGAACTCATCACCTACTGGCAGGAAACTACAACTGTCTAATCATGATATGCGGGCTACAAATGGTACCTGCATTATGAAACAATGTAGCAATAGAGAAGTATATGTGGATCATTACTTCTGGAATGTATGGAGTATGCAGGGGTGAATGCTATAAGTAAAACTATTTTCATACAAAATATTAAACATGCATGCTAAGTGTAAGTAAACTCACCAATAGGCTGAATAAACTGAAGGCTAAAAACATCTTAAAACATAAGTAAAAAACATGATCTGATAAGATGATGAATCACTACACTTGGTTTCTTAAAAATTCTTTACTTTTGAAGAATAAGTAGGGCTAAAGCTGGGATACGGTAAAACATAACTACTGTATGAATACTGAGTCTGAAACAACATGATGAAGACTGACATAACTCAAGGATCTGAGTATATAATCATACTAAGAACGAATGCATAAACATACAAAACCAAACATAATCATAAACTTATCTGATTAACTGAATGGTTGTTAGCTGAATACTGGTCATGTGAGACGGAACTGTACTTAGTCTAAATAACTAGACTGAAACTATGAAGTACTATGCATGTGAGATAAGGACTAACTGAAAAATATGAGATGACTGAACATGAATGCATGAAACTGTATTATCTGAGAATGCAATGCCAAGCGTATAACATGATTCTGAAATAGTCTGTAAACTAAAATACTGATAACTGATAACTATATGTTATGGTCAAGCAAATCTGAAACTAGACTGAGTTCTAAACTAAATACTAAAACTAAAATTGTGGGATTTATTATCTAATTAACATACCCCGATTATAGACTGATTTGGGTTCCAACCTGTAACCCTAGTTGAAAGGGTGTTAGCACCGTGCCACGGGTTACTAACAGTAGTTGGGTCAACCCTAATCTGGAAGAAAGACTCATGAGATGTATATGTTTACGTCAACCCTAGTTTGGAAGGAATATGATTTATCCTACAGTGGCTACGTAGTTCTGTAACTCAGGCACTGCTGTTAAATATCAAACTCTCTGCTGGAAGGAATGCCCCTATCCCTGGGTTCGCTCGATGTTGAATATTACTCTCAACTGAATCGACACTAAACTCATCACTAGACTGTACTAGGCTTGACTGAACTCACACTGATTATGTTGACTGACCAAATGCTACTGTTTGGGATACTACGAAATTATTCTATTTTGACTGAAGACTAGACAAATAGCTAAATTTTGGGTATTCAATACCCCCAGGACTCGATAGAATAGATAACAAGGACACATGAGAGAATTTGCGATCATGATAAGTAATACTTATTTAAATAAACATATCACTTGGGAATTTCATCAAGCACATGGAGATTAATACTTTAACATAGGGAAATTCACCAAACATATGGGGATCATGAACTTGGACATTGGAATATCTCAAACATGGGAGCATAGCATGATTACATAAATAAAATCATGAATTTAGAAATTCACATGAAATTTGCTTGAAATAGGACATGGGTGTTTAATCATACATGTAAAGATCGTAGCTTGAACCTAAAAATATCTTAAACATAGGTGAATGATGGAGTTACATGGCAAAATTCATAACTTGGGGATTCATCTTAAAATTGATTGAACATGATATGGGAATTTTATCAAACATATGGAAAGCGTGAACGTAAAACATGGGAATGTTGCTAAAAATCATGAATTTAGGATCTATCATGGATTCACTTGAATAAAGCATGGGAAACTCAAATTCATAGCATGAGGAATTCAAAATCTTGCATGGAATCACTCATGGGCTAAAATTAATTAAAATCATCATGAAAACATGCAATTCAATCTTTCTTGAACATTTAAAATAACATAATGGTCAAAAAAGTTATTCTTTACTTGAAATAAAAGAGTTTTGGGATCTATGGGTGAAAGAGGACTCATGGATGAACTCCCACATACCTTAATTAAGTGGATTCTTGAAGAAATCAGGTATTAGATTTAGAAAGCTTGACTTTGAATTTGAAATCTTGACTTGGAAGCCTTGGTGTAATGACCCGAGACTATCCCCTAGTCGTCACATGGTGCTTATAATTCTGAAGGACCACAAGCTAACCCATGACTGATATATGTTGTGAGCACTGCACAATAATGCTGATTAAATACGGAAAAATAGGCTAAAATATCATAAGGTTCAAAATCTGAAATAATGATAAATAACATCTGATAAAACAACTAATCTAGTCTAAAACTCCTCTAGCTAAATCTTTCTGAAAGTGGAGTTGATGGGACAATCCCCCAACTAACTCCCTCTATTAAACTACTATATCTACTGAAAATATGAAATAATAGAATATCCTCGAATGATGAGGACACACTGCTAAATCTACTGCTGCTGGTTGAATCTGAATCTACTATGCGTGTTCGGGAACCTGAGCGTCCGAACCTATAATATGAAACATCATAGCACAAAAAAGTATGCATCAATACGTGGGAATGCACTGTTATGCTAGATGAGGTAAGGCTGAATGCAAGGGTTCATATGCATGAACAATAATTGACTAAATGATATTGAATAACTAAATATGAGAGTACATGAATAATCTAAACTATGGTAAATACTGAGTATGCAATACTGTGCGTTTATATACATGCTGTAACTGAGCTTTTCTGAAGCTAAAAACTGATTTCTAATAACTGAGTAAATGATATCTGCATTACCGATAACTAAATTACTATTTCTGAATTGATTGTGTCTGACAATCCTGATTTTGTAGAACTGACCTGAGTTCACTACTGAAGGCCAAAATTGAAATTGAAACTGTGAGAGGTAATCATCTAATCGACAAGCCCCAAATCTGAGCTGATAGGGGTCCAACCTGTAACCCCAGTTGGAAGGGGGCTAATACCATGCCACGAGTACTAACACTAGAAAACCAGAATGCCAAGCCTAACTGACGGGTGACACCTGGGCGGAGCCAAGCCTAATCTGACGGGTGACCCCTGGGAGGTAGTCAAGCCTAGTCTGATAGGTGACTCCTCATCCTGCTCTAGATACGCAGTTCTGGAGTATATAGACTACTGCTAATGACTCTTCCTATCTGAAGGGAAAGCTGTCATCCCTACACTCCCTCAGTGCTAAATCCTACTCCAACTAAATAGACACTGAACCGTTATACTGTACTGAACTGGATTGAATTCACTGAGTTTCTTGAGTGCTATAACTGACTGAATTCTACTGAGTTCTATATCTAACTTAGAGAACTATTGATCGTGACAAGACTGACACTATTCTGTAACTAACACTGGCTTCTAAATAAACAGATAAGTTTTTGGGCATTAAATACCCCCAGGACTCAATAGCATAAAAAGTAAAGCACCACATGATCTTTCATAGCATAACAATGTATACATGTTCATATATCATCTATAGAGATATTTCATCAAATACTTTATTCATATGGACATTCTATCAAATACTTGGGGAGCACAACTTCATGCACATAATCATGGATAACATATAAACGTAGCAACTATAATGCCCAACTTACAATTCCATGGGTTTAGCAAGCAATTCATATAATTCCCCAAAAAATACTAATCTAATTTCATGAATCATATAATAATTATGGATTAAAAACCAATTAACATCATAGATACATTAATCACTTTGTAAATTCAAGGGTTTATCAAGATAATTATATATTCATCACACATGTTATTCAATTTCATGAAACTTGCACTTAAATCATGGATTGAAACCCAACTACTATCACGAACATAAATTCAATCTACTTCTAACATGAAAATCATAAATCTGAGATCTTGTATAGTTAAAAAGGGATCTTGGACTTCATGGGTAAAAGGAACCCATGAATGAATACCTAACATACCTTAATTTGTGAGATTCTTGAAGGATTTCTTGGGCTTAACCTTGATTTCTTGAACTAGGGTTTCTGCCTCTTGAGAAAGAATGATTTTGTTCTTGAGAGAAATTGAGGAAAAATGACACAATAAGGTATTTAGGGCATAATTTCGTGTTTAAAGGTTGATTTAGGTCATGGAAAAAGTCCTTATTACCCCTAGAAAGTTTTTAATCTCCGTCACTGAAAACATGAGTTGGGAACCTAGAGGGACGCAGCGCTATCACACCGTGTCACTGGAAACTGACAATTGGGAACTAGGCTGATGGCGTGATGCGGCACCATCGTGGTGCCTCACTGGCTACAAATTTTCCCTTTGGCGCGATGCGCCATGATCGCGGAGTCATACTAAAAAGTAACAATTTGGAAAAAGGCTAGTGGCGTGACGCGGTGGTATCGCGTTGTCTCACTAGAAAATGAAAAATGTCATTTGGACTGCCTCTGCGATGCGCTAGATTACCAAGTGGTACACTGTCTTACTAAAATGGCTCTAACTCTTCGCCCGGGTGTCGGATTTGGGCAAATTTGGTATCAATGGAAAGCTTATTCAATTTTCCACACAATGAAAAGTTAAAATCTTAAAAATTACACATGTATAAAATTGTATTCATCTTTAAATAAAGTTTTTGATATTTTTGGGACGAATTTAAGCTAGGTTAAAGTACGGGGTGTTATACTTAGAAATGTTATTGAAAGTTTTTTCTTGAACTTCTTGGATTAGGAACATTAATTTCTTGATTTTATTGAAGAAAATTTGATGAATTTCTGGGTGTTCTTGAGGGGGATAGGGTTTTCTTGGAGAGAAAAAGATGAGAAATTATGTATCTAATGCTTTTGGGGGCTTAAATTAAGTGTTTGGGCCAATTTGGGTGAGGGAAAGTGACCAAAGTGCCCCTAGACCCTTTAGGAACTGAAATAGCATGTGAAACTGTTCAGTAATGCAGTTGTCATCGCTTCACATCGATGATTGACGCGTCACGTTCCAATCGCATTGGCTTACTGCTTCTTCCGAAAAATGCCATAACTTTTTGCTCGGATATCGGATTAAGGCAAAATTGGTATCATTGGAAAGCTAATTCAATTATATACAATTTGGTGGGTATTGATCTTCAAAATTACATGTATATAAAAAAATTTATACACGTTCAAAGTAGACCCTTGAAGAATCGAACCCCAAACTTTGGATAAATCTAAGGTTCTTAGCTCAACTTGGCTCTAAGTTATTCTTATAAATATGTTTCACCTCAGAAGCACATAAAACATGAGGATAAAGATCACGAAACTTATATTCACATGTAAATCACTTGGATTATAACTTATACACGTAGGAACAACAGTTCAATGACTAGCCCAAAAATATAGGGTATTACATATAAGAATGATAGAAAAAGCACTAGTGGAACGTGTGAAATTCTTAGTGATGCCTTAATTTCATGGCATAGAAAAAAGCAAACTACATTTTCACTATCAACTACCAAAGTTAAATACATAGTCGTTGGAAGTTATGGTACTCAAATTTTATGGATCATGCATCAATATCTTAACTTTAAATTGACATTTGAATTTGTGCGTATGATGATTGACAATACTAGTACTATTAGTTTATCTAAATATATTGTGCATCATTCTAGAGCTAAGAACATTGGAATTAAAAATCATTTTATTCAAGATTATTTAGAAAAGGATGATTTTTCTCTAACCTTTGTTGATTCAGAAAATCAGCTGGTAGATATTTTTATAAAACCCTTGTTAAAAGAAAAATTTTGTTCCTTACGAAAAAGGCTTGGTAGTACTTGCATTAATTACTTGTAATTTTTATTTAAAAATGGTAAATTCTTTTTGAATCAGCATCATCATTATTTTACCCCTTTCCACATCTTTTTTTTCTCTTGCTCCTTAATTACCACCCCTTTATATTTTTATTTTACCAACACTGTTTGTCATCCTTTCACTTCAACAGTCGTCTCTATTCACTCCACATCTTTTCACCTTCCCCATGGTTTATTTTACCCTACTTTATCTATCCACCTCTTCATCTATCTCTCTGTCTTTTTAAACCATTTCTCAGATTCTCTCTCACTCAAATGACTAGAACTCATTCAATGGATAATCTCACCAAAATCCTTCCTGATATTCGCTCTGATAATCATGATCCTGTACTTATCTCTAGCTCTTTTGATGAAGCCTCTTCGATTCTCAAAACTTATCTATCACCAAGAAATGTTCCACCCCAAGCCCCAATTCATCGATCAAGAAACCTCGTTCAACTTCTCTGGATTCTCTTTGACTAGAGGAAATGCATAAATGTTGGACTTTTTCACAAATAGATAAGTTTACAACTTTTAAAAATAGCTCAATTGTTCCTGGTTGAATAGTGAATCTCTCCTAGTTAAATGAATCTCATTACAATGTAAGTTCCTTCTTTAAATCTCAAGAATTATCTCTAGTTTTTTGTCTCTGTGGAATTGAAGTATATAAGGAACTTGTTCACATGTTCTATGCAAACCTTCACCTTTCTCATGACAGTGGTGAACTGAAAACTCTTATGTTTGGCACAAGAATCATACTCACTAATTTTCTTTTTGAAAAAGTATTTGATACAAAATTCTCCAAGGTAATTCCCTTTATGAGTGACTCCTAGCTTAATGATTTTGAAGTCAGCTTCAAAGAAGCTAAAAGGTTGTGTTCAACCCAGACATAAATTCATCCAACATTGGTTCCCTGTCTCTTGGCTTTAAGTACCAAATCTTAGCTCATATCATCACCACCATACTGATTTCTAGAAAAGGCTCTCTTAGAAATGTGACATGTCGAGATGTGTTTATGTTGTACTGCATGGTGGAAAAGTACAAAATAAATTAGGTCGTTTTGTTTTGAGAATATATGTTGGAAAGTGCTACAGATGCTCATGCCTCCGCTAGCCTGCCTTATGGACTACTGATCACCATAATTCTCCTCTATTATTCCATTGATCTATCTGCATACTCAATGGTGGAATTTTCTGCAACTTATGATTCCAAGACCTTCTCATACATAGGCTACATTTTGGTGGACAACGAATAGTGCAATAAGGACTCTGCAAAAACAAAATCAGATCATCCAAAGGTAACCAAATTTGTATCTAACCCTATGACTTCCTAGGTTGAAGGACCTGGAAGAGCTCAAGGATCGTCTAAAGACAATCGAGGAAGGGTTGTTGCTGCTTCAGGAGTCTACTTCCAAGCTGTTAAAGTTAGGGAAGAACACAAGCACTGATGTAGGTAAGGTGCGTCTAAGTATTCACAGATTAAAGCAATAACGCATCAAGCTTTTTAATAAGTTGTTTGCACGCATGAAATCCATCAAGCCCGAAACCAACTCGTCAAATAACAACCTTGCAATATTAGTCCAGAATTCCTATTCCTCCTTCTCTAAGAATGTTGAGAAATCCTATGAGCGGTTATGTCAAAACATGCACAATATTCTTACCTACTTTCTTGTCAAGTATTAAAATGATGATTACTATTCAAAAGGGGGTCCAGTCCCTTTTTCTTTTGGGGTTGTGAAATGATTTTTAACACATTCTGTCACACTTTTTTTGGGTTAAGTACTTTGACTACTTATATATTATGTGCTCGTTATTTCTCCTTGCTTGCATTTTTTTGTTTTCTTTGTTTCTCTATTTGGTTATGTCAAAGGAGGGAGAAGACGAAATCATTAGAAAAGCCTTTGAGTAGGGGGAGTCGGGGGGGAACAATTCGACTACAAAATCATGGAAGTCAATTGATGCTCCAAGATAAGAAAGCCAACAAGAACTACAAGAATAGAAAAGTCGACTGATGTTTATTGTTTGTCATTATCAAAAAGGGGGAGATTGTTAGCTCAACATTCTCATAATACTACCTCCATCCTATTTTATGTGTCGTTAGTTAACCAACACAGAGTTTAAGAAATAAGTGATGACTTTATAAAGTTTACAAAATTATCCCTCTTAAAGTTATTTTAATGTTTAATTTTTAGTTGTCTTTTCATAATAAGTGAAACCCACTAAGGATAAAATGGAAATGATGCCATTAAATAGTTACCAAATATGAAAAGGTGACTTTCTTTTTGGGATGAACCAAAAAGAAAATGGTAACATATAATAACTACAAAATAATAAACAAATTTCTTGCAAGATACAATAAAGATACAGTCGCATCAAAAAAGATCTCTAAGGAATTAATATATGGAAGAATATCTCACAAGGAAATAAGTATGTACCCACAAAGGAGTCGGCGCTAAACTTGGAATCGCATTAATCATGGATCTTATTAGATCCCTAAGTATAAGGAGAGGACTGACAAATCAATCACAACAATATCTCTCACTGAAAGGCAAAGGAAAAAAGATTATACCTTCTACATGGACATATCTAATATGGAAATATATGGCTGGGAGATTATATATGAGAAAAAAAAGGTTGCACCATGTACGGATATATCTGATATGGATATACTACATGGTGAAATCCCTCAATCAAGGAATCAATTCAAATTCTTGATTAAGAAGAAATACCTTGGGTTTCTATAATACCCCGTATTAGACGTGGTTTAGTTCAGCTCCTAGTGCTTGCATAAGAGACCTAAAGCTTAAAAATTTAGCTAATTGTTGAAGACTTAGACTTATTTTGACTCCTTAACTTTAAGAATTTTTAATTAGACCTTCCGAGCTCTGAGACGATGGTTTTTAAGTTGATTCATGTTTACGGGTGTAAGGAGCATGTCTTGACGATGTTTCAGAATTTTTTCAGATAAGATTTGGGTCGTGTTTGGATTTCGATTCCAGCAGCTCAACACAATTCAATAGCATTGCATCGAGAATAGAGATGGGCATGTCATCGCATCGCGCCAAGCCCAAAAATGGCATTCCAATTGTTCAATGATGGTTTAAGAATTATACACCCATTCTACATTAATTTTTTCTTCTAGAAACCCTAACCTAATTCCAAAAAATAAAAAAACTTCAAAACTCCAGTACATCCTCTTCAAGATAATCAAGAATTTAAGGCTTCTAATCTAAGAACTTCAAGAAACAACCTTCAAGAACATCTTTAAGAGTTCAAAGTCAAGCTTTTACATCAAAGTAATCCTAACAAGGTATGTAGGGTTATGAGCAAGGGTATTTTTTCACCCTTTTGCCCAAATTACATGATTTTAAGATTCAAGTAACTTTTTTTGAAGTAGGGTTTATATCCAAATATGTATATTCTTGAAGCATGAGATTTTCATAAGATTTAAAGCTCTAAGTATATCAAGAAGTTCTTATGTTTATGTTTTAACTTACATAATTTCTATTATGAATGAGATTGCACTATCTTGACCTTTTATTGTTGAAGCATTTCAAGATTGTTACTGAGCATGAAGTTTTGTTATGAATTGGCATAAGTTTAAAGCATGGGTTTTAAGCCCTAATTTAAGTATTGAGATTTCAAGAGGATTATGCTTTTAAGCATTCTTTGATAAGCTTATATCAAGATTTTAAAGCTAGAATTGATCTTTTGATCCTAAGCTAAGATATGGAATCCACATTTGCTTATTTTGATTACTGTTTAAAACAAAAAGAAGCATAACTGATTTTAATTATAAAACCCTTATGTTAAGTTAAGGTGGATTCCTAATGTATGAGCATATAAGTAAGAGAGTAGTATTTAGCACCGAGTTGGGTATGCATCCAACGTCATATGCCCCCAAACTACGTTTCACCATAGGTTTAAGCGCCCATAGTAGGCTAGGTATATTGATCACTTAAGTTAAGGTCCTATTCCGATGGCAAGGGTAGAACAACTTTGCCTAACATGAGCTCTCCCCACCGTGGGTAAGATGTTGGACTCCATGATAGATCACATGGTGTATGTCGGTTAGAAGAACCTCCCAAAAGAAAGAGTAAAAGTAAAGCTTTTAGAACTAAGTGTTATGTCTCACAAAGTTTAGCATTATGTTTTATTACTCATGTTTATTATTTCACAGCTTTGATTTTATTCAAAACCAAGGTGAGTCATTTACGCTTAGCATGTATTATTTGAAAATCTAAATGCACATTGATTAATTATTTTACTTATGAATTCACCCCCACATACTCAGTACATTCTAAAAGTACTGATCCACATATATGTCTATGTGCTACATTGTCTCATAATGTAGGTTTTGGTGCTCAGTTCCAGAAGGGTGATTAATTTTGAGCATCTCACCTATATCCCAGCTCTTGATGAGTCTTATAGTTTGAGGACCTATTCTATTAGATTAGTTATTGTTAAAGTACTCTAGTATTTGATTTCAGTCAGAGTTGGGTCAACTGGGTCTTGTCCCAGTGGCTCTCTAGTTAGAAGTAGAGGCTTATCTGACTGTTTTCTATTATGGATTCAAAGTGTTGGTTTTAAGATTTTTAAGTTTAAGACTTTCAGTAAGATATTAATTCAGTTTCAGTTAAGACATTAATTTAGTATTTCGAGATTTTACACTTCAAGTTTATCTTTACTATGAGTTTCAAAGTTGTTAGAAGGCTTAAAGGGTTAGCTTGGAACTACTTGTAGTCTTGAGCACTGTATGATGCCTAGGGTGTTTTTTCGGGAGTCAGACAAGCCGCGTTACATAGAGTCTTGATCATGGATATGAAGCACACCACATTTATGAGAAAGAGGCTATGGAATGAGTTTGGAATCATTCTTTTCTTTCATTATCTATCGTGCTTACAGTTGTCTTTGTCTACTTTAACTTGTGCTTTTACATGACAAAATATGCCTCCTCGCTGAGCCAATGCACGCAGAAATGGTGACCAACCACCAGTGCAAGCCAACCCTCTGAATGAAAATATGTCTCATGCTGAATTTCGGGTTGCCTTCCTGGCGTTGACCAAAGCTGTGACTTCCAATGTTCAGGGCAACCATCAGACTACAGTCCCACTTTAGCAGAATGATGATTTAGCTGCAGCAAGGATTCACAACTTCATGAGAATGAACCCACCTGAGTTCTTTGGGTCAAAGGTTGGTGAGGACCCCCTATCATGCCATATTTTTGCCAAGGTTAATCAAAACATGACTTATTGACTCTACATAAATTAAAAATTTGTATAAAGTCGTCACCTAATTTTTAGAAAAGTAAGAAAACCTATTTATTTATTAACACGTGTGATTTATGTCTTAGTTTGCGAAAATCAATTTAGATTCTAGGTAAGGGTTCAAATTATTTTGAAGGAAAGGGATTAGACACCCTTCAGAATGCACAAATGTGGTATCCAACTAGACTAAATTTATCAATGAGGGGGGAGGTAAAAAATAATTATTTGAATAATATAAATATTTAAAATAGCATGAAAAATATATGTATATTAAGTATATAAACAAATATTTTGTTATGAAAATATGTACAAAAGTATTTATAAAAATGCACAATTTTCATGTGAAAAGGAAAAGTATTTTGTGACGTATAAAAAGAAAAGTATTTTTTGTACTAAAAAGAAAAGTATTTTTCAAATAATACTTTTATTTAATCAAAATCACAAAGAAAAATAAAGATTCATTTGAAAATAAAAAGCTACGTAATATGTAAATGTGTGAATTAATTGATTAACTTAATTATTTTATGTAAATATTAACGGCCTAAGTTTTGCCAATACACGATAATGAGTATGTAAGTAAAGAATGTTCCCTCCCGACACCCAAAAAAGTAAATTTTCACTATACTTTCATGTTTATATACAATTACAAGAAATAAAATTAAAAATATAGAGCTCAAAACTTTCTTCCAGATATCATGGGGTGTGTTATCGAGAATATGTATACACAGGTTAGTAACAAAACAAGATTAATTAAGAACTATGTGTGTTCTTATATATATACAAATATACATAAAACATAGATTCATTTTGTTAAAACATGGGCTCAGATTAGATATTAGATTAACCATGGCTACGAAGTGGTTGTCCGATTTATCGGTCATCCTAAATCGTCTTACCAAGACAGGAATCGTAAAACCTTTTGTGTTGTCGTTATATTTTAAATATTTCATCATAGTCTGAATTTATTTATTTTTGTTACGTATTTGTGTACGGAATGTCCGCCTTTTATTTGGGGAGGCCTCGAAAACCGACAATTTTTTTTCATTGGCCAAGTATTGACCCTTGATATAAGATAATAAATTTTGAGCAAATAAAGTCTGTCTTTTGTAATGGGGTGGCCCCAAAAATCTGTCAGAGAGATATTATCATCGTCTATGTATTTATTTTGATATAAATAAGTAAACTTGAGAAATAAAGATCCGACTTTTGTTATGGGGTGGCCTCAAAAAATTCGACGGAGAGATAATGTGGCCAAGTGTAGACCTTTGATATAAAATAATAAATTTGAGAAAATAAAGTTTGTCTTTTATAATGGGGTGGCCTCAAATATCTAACGGAGAGATATATCATTGGCCAAATATTTATTTGTCAGTGTAATGAATTTAAATGGGTGAAAACAGTCAAAATTTAAAAGTAGCAGTAAAAGAGAAGGAACACTAAACAAAGTGAATCAGTCTATGGTCGAGACAAAACATTCAAAGAAATAGCATCCAGGGAACAAATTCCCAATCTAATTTCAGGACAAACTCCAGCAAAGCAACATCAAAATAACTCATATACAAATATAAAACAAATGCTAGCATCACTAGAGAACAAAATATCATTCAGAACAACAATATGATAAATAACTAAAAAGAAGCACAATTATTTATAAATAATGTTCAAGGGAGTAAACACCGGAATACCCATGGTTTTCGATATCACAGTAGTGGTGACGACATAGCGGCGTTGCTTTAATGGCATTCTCCAAAGCAACTCTTGATAATCAAAAGCTAGTCAGATCTGTGTGAATCAAATGGGTAACATGTTAAACTGATTCATTAAAGGAGAGAATTCAAAGCTGTAGTGACCATCATTCCTAAAAAAATAACAAAATAAAGGGTCAAGGAGAGAACGAGCAGTGGCGGTGTAGCTGGAGGCTCACTGGCCACTACTGTCGGTGAGGCAGCAGGAGCGGCGAAAAAAGAAAAATGGTGAAAGGGGCAGCGTTGCTGGAGTTTTGTCGCCGGCCGTTTGGTGTTCAACTCCGATAGTTCTAGTAATAGATAGAGGAGGATGGAAATTGGTGGTAGTGTGGTGGTCGCCGACCATTCGGTGGTTAAATCCAGTGGTCGGTAGTAAAGGTAGAGAGAAAAGAAAGTTTGATTTTAGGAGAGAGAGAAAAAAATTAGATTGTGAAGTGTGGGTGTATATCTTATTATTTGTGTGTAGTTTTAGGTAACTGATTTTGAGTATATGTGTGTGTATTTGTGGGTAGTCCATCAGAGCTCTGGTGGTGGAGAGGCAGCAGTAAGAGCAGCCATGGAAGTTGAGTAGTGGAAGAGAGAGGAAAAGATGTGTATGAATGAAAAGAGAAAAAAATTAGATTTTGTATATGCATTTTGTTTATGTGAAGAAATACACCCCACCCACTTATATTTATAATAAAAATAGGTATCTTCTATTATCCAAAAAATAAAAGAATGTCCCCCTTTTTTATTAGCACACCCTTTTGTCCTTAGGATATTGATCAAAGAATTTTTATCCTTTTGACCAACGGATAAGGTTATTATTCAAAGTGTAGTGTCATTGAATTGTTATTGTCAGATGTGACAAGTCATTATGTGTAGTCATTGTCAGATGTGACAAGATATTATTGTGTAGTCATTGACAAATGTGACAGACATTAAATTATTATATTGTGTAAAAATAATTGATCCGACTTAGCATTTGCGGACTGTAAAAAATGTACAAAATGCAGGCATTAATTTGTGATTATGGAAAAATGTAAAGAATGTTGAAAATATTAAAAAGTATAATTAATTTGAAAATGTAATAAAAATGTGATGTCATGTCATGTATGTGTGCGGATGATTTTGAAAGTGTTAAAATGATAATGAATTGATAAAAAAAGTCTAACATACAGATAATTATTAATAAATTATGATAATTAAAAAATATGACAAAAATTCTAAAGTGAGGATGATTAATAATTGTAAAAAATATGTGAAAATTGTGTTCTGTGCCCTTTAACGATCAGGATGCCTAAAGACATTAATTTTGAGTACGGAGAGCAAAAATTGAGTGTTAACAGTTGCCCTTTTATATTTGAGGACGATGTAGAAGTCTTCACATGACAATGTTGATGTGTAGCCAATTTTGCTCGACAAAAAAGTAATTTTGATGAAAATTTGACCGAACTCTAATTGAGAGTTGCCTACATACCTCAAGTTGCATAAGGAACAGGTCAGGTGTAGTTCAAAAGAATAGGGGAATTTCCTCTTGCTTTGTTATAAAGGGCAAATGATCATTCGAAATGATTATGAAGAAGAGGATTGTTTGAGAACGGAAGTGCTTACATATTCTCGATGCTCCTTCTGAAATTGCCCCAGTATCGAGCTGTGAGATGTTGGGGATTCAAGATTATGTACTTGCTGGGGAGAAAGAATGATTAGATGATTGTGATGACCAAACTCTGCATAGATCGTTCTACATATCTCAAGTGTCGTGAGAATCAAGTCAATGTAATTCGAAATAAGAAAATAAGGAAAAAAAATTTAGGCGATGGTCAGAATTTGCCCCATTGTATAATTTATGGATATCATTTGGCTTTTTGAATGAAAATTGAAAAAATGTTTTGTTGTTTTGAATTGTATTTTTGATTGAAAAGATGCATGATGTCTTCGATTGTCTACGGATACTTGAGGATGAATGACGCCTCCGATTGTTTATGAAAACTTATGTGATGTGTGAAAGATGTCTTCGATTGTTAACGATGACTTGATGCATGACATCTCCAATTGTAGATGGAGACTGATATTGATTGTCGTCTTTGATTGTCTATGGAGACTGATGTTGAATGATGATGTCTTCAATTGTCTACGAAGACTAATGACATCTCCAATTATCTATGGAGGGTGGTGTGGATTGTTATCTTCGATTGTCTATGGAGACTGATATGATGAATGATGTCGTCTTCGATTGTATACTAAGACTTGATGCATGACTTCTCCAATTGTCTATATAGGCTGGTGTGGATTGTCGTCTCCGATTGTCTATGGAAACTAATGTTGAATAATGATGTCTTTGATTGTATAGGAATACTTGATGACATTTCCAATTATCTATGGATACTGAGGTCATTAACTGGTAAAGTGATTGAATTCTAATGGTCTCTCGATTAGTGGAACAGCTGGAAGGTAGTAGTCTCTCGACTGTCGTGGATATGAAAATGAAAGAGCCTCTCGACTGGCGAGGATATTGAAAGTTGATATCCTCTCAACTGGAGGGGCTAAGAAATGTATGATCTCTCGACTTGCGGAGCATTAGAAAGGTAATAGCCTCTCGACTGGCGGGGCTATGAAAAAAAAACTATCGACTGATGGAGCTACTGAAAGGTAATATTCTCTTGACCAATGGGGCTATAAAAATGTAAGATCCTCTCAACTGGCGAGGCTATTTGAAAGGTAATAGCCTCTTGACTGGTGGGTCCATGAAATGTAAGTGCTATGAGAACACCGGATAGAAAAGCAAATTATTTGTGTTTAAAGATGGTAGCTTAAAAGGAAGGTTAATTTTCTGTATTTGAAGGTGAGCGTCTTGCATGTAAAGTGTAATGCATGTATGTGAAGGCATGCGTTTGAAAGGGGCGGAAATTATTTTTGTATTATCTGTGTAAAGAAAATGCTGAAAGGTGAAAATGCGAAAAATTATTTTGGTATTTTCTTTGTAAGAAATGTTGAAAGGTGAAAATACAGACGATGATTTTGTATTTTCATTGTAAGAAATGCTGAAAGTTGAAAAAGGCATAATCATTCCTTAACTGTAGTTGGTACCAACTGTCGCGCCCCATTTTTCTCGCGAAAAGCGAGATTCGATGTGACTACTCTTTTTGAGATTGTTTAAAGAGTGTGAAGAGTCGCCACCTAATGTATTAAGGTGTGTTAGGATACCGGGATAGGCTAACTACGAACCTATTTTTGTTATTTAGTCTTAGTTCACCGGAAATTCATGTAAGGGTTCAAATTACCTCAAAACAAAGGTGTTAGGCACCTTTCGAGGTCCGCAAAAGTGGTTCTCGACCGAATTCGTACTTTACATGGGGATTCTATGTGATCAAATAAAAGTCACTATTTCATTATTAACTTAATATTAACTAAGTGATAAAGTAATTAATGAACAAACATGTTATTTGTTTATTCCTAGTTTATAATTACCTAAGTAGTAAACAAAACAAGAATTAATAAAGGAACAATAAAAGCGAGAATGACACAAATTATAGCAAAGGGGACTGCTCAAATAAACCAACTACCCCAAATAGATAAGCAGATAAAAAATAAAAGAATAAAATCAAAAAGTTGAACCAAGGAAATGTTTTTGGTTTTATTCGGATCAGAATCCTAACTTGTTTAATCTTTACCCGGCCCACTGGATGGATTCTTAGACAAGTGACAATGTCATAAGTAGTGTAATATATGTTGGGTATCATCACTTTCAAATGACTACCCCCCCCCCCCCCCCACACCTAGGTTAGTTGTCAAACCTAAAAGCGTTCTAGAAAGAAAGGATAAAACTAACGCCTCTAGAATGCCTATCATCCCACGTATCGCCCAAGGGGCATTGGGCTTTGCTAATTTGGATTTGTTGTCTAGACAAGTAAAGCTATGTTTCCTAGTTTAACCCAAAGCATGTAAAATATGTTGGACAACAAGTATCACATAATTGTCTCAAATGAGCCTCTTGATTAATTAAGAGTTCGTTAATGTGATTAGCATGCAAGACAAGTAATTATTTATTTTTTGATTAAATCTATAGACATGATATCTAAGTGTCACATAATTGTTATCAACGAAGGACAATTGTAAATCATTCTTAGAATAATGTTGTAAATTTATTTCGAATAAAAAGAGGCATGTCAAAGTAAAGTAAATATGTTGGGAAGTGATACCGGTCAATTAATAAGCCATATATATTGTCAATTAATGAAAAATACTGTGAAGTATGCTAGGCAACATGTTCACTTGATGAAAATAAATAACATGTAGGAAATTAAATTAGCAAAAACACTTCTGAAAATTCATTTCAATATACAGAAGATTCATTTTTGTATCTTTAATATGCTGAAAATCAATTTGATTAACTGAAAATTAACTCTATTGTGTTGAAAGTTAATTTTTTTAAGAGTTGGAAGAGTAGATTAATATACTGAAATGATGCAAAAGGTTGAGCACTATTTTTTTCAATTTTTTTTTGTTAAAAATAATAATTTTGTATGCTGGAAATCAGTTTTTTAGCGGAGAATTAACTAAAACTGCTGAAAATTACTTTTAAATGCTGCTGAAAAATGTTTTAAATGTTGGAAAGTGACTTAATAGGCTGAAACTACATTTTAAATGCTGAAAATTTTATCAATATGCTGAAAATAAATAGAAACATGCAGAAAAGCAAATATAAAAGCTGAAAATTAATTTGACATGTTATAGGTTAAATTAATATGCCCAAAATAAGTTTTTGTCACGTCGAAAGTCTACTAACGGCCTTAAAGACATGATTTCTAAGTGGTAAAACAAGTCTATATGTTTGGAAACGCATAACCAAACCCTTGGCGTTGTCAAGATCCTAAGGATCTCCGGAATCCCAGGCAGACTCACACCAAAGGGGTTATGTGATGCGTAAAAATTATTTCAGATTCACAAACAAACATTCTAGTGGGGAACAACATTTAACAGCAAGAGAAAGCATGTCATATTGACAAAAGCAAATAACATGGCCACCCCAGTAAGTCAGAAAATAATTGCACAAAAATGAATAGAATGATCATGTCATCAAACATTTAAAACGTTTAAAGTAAGTAAATCGAAGTGGGATCATAGTCATGTAGAATAACGTAAAATAAACTAATGCATCGTTCGAGAGAACTAACCGATTAATAGCACAATAACAAAAGAAAATTGAACTTTCAACAGTAGATAAACAATCGTACGAGCAAACAAGAACCAGTTATCCCAGAGTAGAAGCAAAAAGCAAAATTTAAATCAAAACTGTACTGTGGAAGAATGTAGAAGTCAGTGAAAGTTTTTTTTTTAATTGAGAATAGGAGAGCATGATAAGAGATGTCCTAAATACAAATGAGGGGTGACCTTTATATAGTTAAGGGATCACAAAAGTAAAAGGAAGAAGAATATTTGATAATTCAATCAAGGAGATTATATTTCTACATTAAGGAGGTAAATCAGTTAACTCCACTGATCATGCTATGGTTGCCACAAATAAACAAATAAGAATCTGTCTAAATCTTAATATTAAAATCTTTCATAAATAAAATAAGGAAAAGAAAATCCTCCCTACTTATTAAAGAAAGTCAAGAGTTGGTTAAAAGACATTAGTATCAATCAATTACAATATCATCTACATTTACCAGAATTAATACGTAAATGAATATCTGTCACACTAAATAAGGTCAAAGAGAAATGAGAAAATAAATTAGTGAAATAGTTCCTAAAAAATCAAGACAAAATCAAATTAGGCACAAAATCAAGGTAAATGAGTGACATCGATTGGCAAAATGTACCTATATTAAGTTTGCTACATATAGCCTTAACAAAAAATCATGCAATATGTAACACATATTACATTTATGGAATTATCTTAGACAGAGAGATGAAACTTCCACAAACTAATATGCAGCACTAAACAAGTTAAGGATAAAATTGGGGTTTTCACAATTAGGTAGTGTAGAAATGTAAATATGCATAGAATTAAGTCACCCCATATCACAAATATCACAAATTTAATATCTAAAAATCATTGGATAGGTAGAATAAGATGACAATATGAAAATTGCATTACAAAAACAAACCTGATATGGATTCATAGAATCCGTAATGCATTTCAACGCTTTCTGGAAAAATATAGCCGGGCAATAGAGGAGGCAGTGGCAGTAGGTGAGGGAATGGTGTTAGAGCTTTTTTGGTTGGCTCGCCAGCCATATGGCTACTTGCAGTGGTGGCTTTTTGGGTTCGTTGATGGTGGAACCACCCGTTAAGATGGCGGCGGCGATGCTTGTGGATGTTCTCACTATTTCACCGGTGGTGCGCGACGGTGAAGGAAATACGCCAGATGGAGTGTAAGGAAGAAGGGAGGCATCATAGAAGGGTGGTTCATTGGCGAAAAAAGGATAATGGAGATGAGGAAGAAGGCGACGGGTTTGGTGTAAAGGTCGTCGACTGACCGGTAATCACATCCGATGGCCGTTGGGTCTTAGAGAGAGAGAGTAGGAGCCAAGAGAGAGAAACAAGTTGCAGCTATTTTGGAATAATAAATTAGAGTTTTGGTCTTTATGTTTAATCAGGAAAGAGTATCCTGAGTGGATCTCAACTGTTAGATTATTTTGATCAACGACTGACATGGAGGCATTTAAAAATAGGTCATGAATTAGGATTTAAATAGGGACCCTAACTAATATTTAATTTTGGCTAAAATTAATATCAATTAGAATAAAAAATTGGCTAGAAATTAAACACAAGAAAGAAAAATTGGATAAAAGTGACAGCCAGTTTAATAAATGTAATAAATAAAATAAGTTGTCCCTATTAAAATAAATTAATGTTACGTAAAATTATTATAAAAGTTATCAATAATAATAACAAGAATAGACAATATATTTGTAAAATGTGAGTGTGCACATGTACGTGAAAAAATAATTTAATAAATATTAATAAAATTATGTGAAATGTCGTATTTGAATTAATAAATTTTAAAAATGACACTGAAAAATAATAAAATAATTTGTATATTTTTCAAATCGTGAATGTGGCTTGTCGAAAATTATTTGATACCATAATAATTTGCAAAAATTATTAATATTAAAGGATAAATAATTTTGACAAAAATAGTAGCCTAAAAGAGCATCGGGAGGTCAAAATTGGGTGTCAACATCTTCCCCTTCGTTCCTTGATAATGCTGAAGGAATTGTCGAGCAACAAAGTTGACATAGCAACTAATTTTATCCAATCGAGAAGAAGGTTTGTTGGAATTAAAGCAACAGGAGGTGTATTAACATAGTGTGGCCGAGACTTTGGTCATAAGTCGCCTACATATTTCTGATTTTATGAGAATCAGGTTATGTGTAGTTCTATATTTAGGAACGAACAATATTCCTAAAGAATGTTAATGATAAAGAATAGGGGCATCAACAATGATATCGGGGGTTGGTGTGATTAAAGTGAAGAGAATTTGATATAATGATGGGCTGAGAGGTTTGAAAATGAAAGATAAGATTAGAGTAATGATAGTACAAATGTCAGAAGAAATTTTTTTTTTGGAATCAGGATGAGGATGATTATGAAACGCCTTTCATTTTACCTGTTAATTTTCACACAACTAGATAAAAATAAATAGCCCAAATATATATATATATATATAGAAGATTAAACAACAAATAAGTAACAATAATGATGAGATAAGATAAGAAAGCATATGTGTTTGACATTGTTCATGATCTCAGATTTTTTAGATCCTCAAAAATCTACTCTAGTTTTGATTCTTTAAGGAAAATGATCACACTGACCATGTTCCTACAAAATAAAGTGTCCTTATTTTAGGGCGAACAAGCTCAATTATTTAGCATATCCTATTTCAAGGTGGATGAACCCAATATATCAAGTATATCCTCTTTTTGGGGTGGATAAACCGGACATGTCAAACGTATTCTATTTTTGGTTGGATAGACCCGGTATACCTATTTTTGGGTGGATGAACCATGTGTGTGAGACATGTCCTATTTTCTAGATGGATGAACCCGATATGACAAACGTATTCTATTTTTAGGTGGATAAACTCGATATATCAAATATATCCCCTTTTTGGGTGGATGAACCCTATATGTCAAACATATTCTATCTTTGGGTGGATGAACCCGGTATATCAAACGTATTTTATTTTTGGGTGGATGAACCCGGTATGTCAAACGTATTCTATTTTTGGGTGAATGAACCAGTATATTAAATATATCCTATTTTGTAGGTGGATAGACCCTGTATGTCAAACGTATTCTATTTTTGGGTGGATGAACCCGGTATATCAAATATATCCTATTTTTGAGTGGATGAACCTTGTATGTGAAGCATATCCTATTTTCAGGGTGGATGAACCCGATATGTCAAACGTATACTATTTTTGGGTGGATGAACATGGTATATCAAATATATCCTATTTTCGGGTGGATGAACCTTGATACTCTTTATTTGGTCATTGAAATCGAAATATTGTCTGCTGGTAGAATTTTTGAGATTATCTAAAAAATTCTACCCTAGTATTACATGTAAGTCCTTATATTCCTACATCATTTAAAGAAAATGTTAGTTCAAAAGAAATGGTTATCATGTATTTAAATATAGAGGTTAGACTTCGAATTTGTAATTTGTCATTTGGAGTCATGAAATAGGTCAAAATAGCTCAGATTTATTGAGAAGGATATGGTCTCAAGCTACGATGATTGGAATGTGAAGGGGAGATAAAAGTTTTATTAGATTAAGACCGAACCCAGGAAGGGATGCCTACGTATCCAAATGGAAGTCAGGTCAAATGTAGTTCATGAGTACAAAAAAGAACGTAAATAAAAGCAAAAAAAAGTTATTTATTAGAAATAAAATTGATAATTTTCTTAATGGTGTCATCCTTCTCGATTTATTTGATGTGCCTTGCGCTTCCTTGTCAAATGTCTCAGAGCAATCTCTATTGGAATGCCTTGAACAATTACTCTGCTTGTGGTTGCGTTATAAATATTGCTCAGTGGCCCTTGTTGCACCAAGATCTTACCTTTCTCAATAAATTCTTGAATTTTGTACCTCAATCCTGAACATTCATTAGTATCATGTCCTTGGATATATAAATGATATGCACACCTTTTGAACAAGTCAAAATTTGATGGTGGGTACTTAGGGATCGAACCTTTTCTTGGTTTCAAAATTCCTTGAGCAAAAAACTTTGGAATATGCTAATCAAAGGTTTAGTTAAAGGGGTAAAAGTATGAGATTTTAGTTTCTTTGGTTGATGAGAATTAGATAGCACTAGATAAGTATGTTGTTGGGGATCACGCTGGTTAAAATTTTGATATTGAAAAGCTTGTGGGTTATATGGGTCAACAATAGCATAAGCAGGTTTGGTATTTGGACATTGTGGTTCTTGAGGTGGGAGGGTTGAGATATCTTCTTCTATTTCTTCTTATGGTGAGGCTTTTTGTGCTTGAAGGGTAGCTTGTATTGCAAAAACATCAATAACCTTTCCTGTTCGAATGGCATATTTTAATCTCTTCCCAATTAAAATCAGCTCGTCAAACCCTTGGACACATGAGCAACATAACTTTTCGTAGTAGATACCATCTAGAAACCTTATGAAATCTTGAACCAACTCTTTCTCGGGCATAGGAGGACGTATCTTAGAAGGTTCCAATCTCCATCGTGTCATATAATCCTTAAGAGATTCATGAGTCATTCTCCTTATTTATAACAAGTCCAGCATTGCTGGATTGGCCTTGATATTAAACTTATATTGGCTCACAAAGTCTTGAGCCATGCTCTCCCACCATATCAAAGTCTTTTTTGACATACTAAGTAATTGTTATTCCTGATAAGATTTGAATGAACAATCTCATCAAGAGAGCTTCATTGTCTCTTATGCCAACTAATGTGCTACAGTAGTCCTTCAGGTGCGTGATTGGGTCTCCATGCCCATCAAACACATTGAATTCTTGAACTTTATATCCTAGAGGCAAATCAATCGTTGGATGCAGGCACAACTTCTTATATCTCAACTAATAAATGCCTTTGGAGAGTAGACACGCATCCAACCTCTTTTCCAAGTCAAGAAACATTTATGTTACCATGTTTCGCAAAGTACCAAGGAAATAACTAAGGAGATGTGAGTAAGAAGGTATCTTGTGCTGGGGAAGAAGAAATTTGTTAGAAGAAGAATCAAGATGGTTAGGTATATTTGTCAAATTGCAGACCTTTAGCCGATTCGGTATTCAAAAGCAAGACAACCTTTAAACAAAATAAACAAGATAACGAAAGTTACCACATAGCACATATAAGTTTAACACATAATAAATATAAAAACAAAAGGCATTCTAGAATGAAGGCTAGAACTTAATAAGTGATCTAGGTGTAAAGATTTGAGCTCCTAACGCATAAAATATGATAGTAATAGAACATGATGTCGATTTTACAATTGTGATTACAAAGAAGATAAGAAAGATAGGAAATGAACAAGGTCAACTTTCATTGAACATCAGATTTGTTGATCATACATGACATTGTTGATTCATCTAACTCCATGTAAAAAAATAACGAAATAGGGAAAAGGAAGATTTTATTATGATGAGACCGAACTCAATAAATGAGCACCTATGTATCTCTCATACAAGAGAATCAGGTCAACCGTAGTTCACATTACATAAGCAAGGAAAGCAAAAAAGGAAATTGAAAATTGTAAAACTTGAATGAATTTCAAATGTTTGGGAGTCTGGAGTAGAGAATCAATATGATATCTTTTTCACTATTGTTAACTAGTGCAAGTCAAGCTTAGGAAATCAATCTGCATTAGAATTTAACCCCATCACATTTATCACCTGGGTATCAATCATATTTTGGATCATGTTCTTTAAGGCAAAACATGCCTTAGTAGGATGCCCTTTCATCCCAGAATTGTAGGCATAAATTTGGTCAGGGCAATACCGCCTAGACTTAGTGTCAGCCGGTACAACAGCAATGGGTGTGATGTAGCCCACATTCTTGAGTCCTTCATACAACTGTTGTACGGGTTCACCTAGAAGAGTGTACTATTTTGGTGGATCTTTCTGAAGCTTATGTTGAGGTTTGGTGGATTATTTTGATTTTTGATTTTGTGGTGAGTTTTTGAAATACATTGGAAGGTAGTTTGATGTTGGAACAACAAATGGAGGTGAGTACCAAACATTTTGTTGAGGAGGTTTTGTGAAGGACTGGGGATAATAGGCTTAGACATAATTGGATGTTGGAATGATTTTCTGGAGTTGGGTACCATATCTATTGAGGTTGGGGTATGCTTACTTCAGGCTTTAGAGGTTTTGATATCTCATCGATGGTTGTCTTTCCCCTATTCAAATTGGTCTCAATTGTGAGCTTCCTCTTTATTTTATTATCGAACCTTCTAAGAAAATTAGTTGGCAAATCGTCCCAAGAGATCCACTTGCTAGTATCATTTCAGCATACCACATCAATGTTGGACCCTTAAGTGAACTAACAAAGAGTTTCGTCTTAAGGCTATCACTTTGCCCTATAACCGATAGCTTGTTAAGGTACTCCTTCAAATTGGAATGTGGGTTTCCAGACCCATCATATAATGGAAAGTTCAAGTCCTCAATTTTATCCTTGTCTCCTTCCTTAGCTTTAGGTTACTTATTCATCTCAGGCTGTTAAGATGACCCTGCCTTATGGTTAAGAATTTGTCCTCCTATTTACTTCTCCTTAGTTGTCGACCCATTGAGTACTTTCAATAGTGCAACTGAATACCAACTTTAAGGCACTTGTGCCCCACAATCAGGTGTGGGTGAGGTCGTCGATATAGAAGATGACATAGTATAGGTGGGAGCAATGAAGTTTGTTTCAGATAATGACTCCGGAAAACGTAGTGGCATCTCAACTGAACCTCGGAGATCGGTCATTATTGCCCTAATTCTCTCTATTCTTCTTTCAATCCATATGATACTCTAAATAACTTTGTTTTGATGCAACCTCAAACTTTCATGCCCAACTTTGCTATTGACAAGATTAATAAACATTTCTTGACTAGCCATTTCTGATGTTTAACTTTAGTCAACCTTAGAAGAAAGGACTTACGATTATAAACAAAGAGTACACACCAGAGTCTAGAATGAATATTCTACTCATTAGAAAATAATGAGTTATACTTATCCGAAGTGAATAGAAGTTATAAGAGCTCTATGTAACTTAGAGCTTGTGAAATTTAAAGTACGACATGAGTATGATGATATTAATGTCCGAGAATCATGGAAGGACAATAGAATGTAAATGTTAGAAGTATTAGGAAGAGGATATCCTAACATGATAAATTGCACTAACAGATTATGAATGAGGCTGAAACTCTTTATCAAAGCAAGAGTTGATCCTAGGGATGATTAATATACTAATGGATGAGTTAGGCTGATAGATTGAAGGAAAGCTTTTGAATAGGCCCTAAGAGTGCATTGTAAGGCCCTAACATGACAAGAATATTAAGAGTAAAGAGTTCTAAGGTGAGAAACACTAAAAGTAAGGAGTGACTAAGACAAGAACGAAAACAACAGATAGGTAAGATATCAAAACATACATAGAAATGAAACATATAGCAAATAATATTATGCATCCTTATGGGGTCGTGAACCCCTTTGGACTTTGAATGAGACTAGAATTCAACGTACCAAGGGTGCTAAGTCATCCTTGGTTGAATGGGATGCATATTCCTTAGTAAAAGAAATATATAGTCAGGATCTAAAAAACAAGAGTGGGTTTATGACATGGTTCCCTCGAGTAGACAACTCGAGAGTGGAAAAACTTGTGACTGTCAACGCACTACTGATCGACCGATCCAAAAGGCATTTCCCAGTGGGTATTTTAGGAAATAACATCCGTGCAACCACACAATCTTTCGTAAAAGAAAAAAGAGATTTCAACTGGAGAAAAGTATTAACGGAATGCTAGTTATATAAAGCAGTAACGCATAGCACATAGAAAAAAGAATATGCTAAGCAATATACACATAAATAAACATCATAACACATAGGCAACAAAAAAGGAAAAAGGGAAAGGGATAGACATGGAGACATATGAAAAACACATAAAAAGAGAAAAGGATAAAGGACAAATAAATCATAATATAAATGAATAATAAAAGTATAACATGTAGAAAATAAATCATGATATAAATGAACAATAAAAGTAGAAAATGTAGAAAATAAATCATGATGTCAAAAACAAACATTATTACACAAACATCAAAACAAATAGAGAGAATCCCACATAAAGCACAAATTCATAATGGTAAGAACCTAAGTATTTCCAGTAGAGTTGTCATTCTGTCGCACCCCATTTTTCTTGCGAAAAGCGAAATTCGACATGACTACTCTTTTTGGGATTATTTAAAGAGTGTGATGAGTCGCCACCTAACGTATCAAGGTGCATTAGGGCACTGGTCTAGGCTAACTACGAACCTATTTTTGTTATTTAGTCATAGTTCATCAAAAATTTGGGTAAGAGTTCAAATTACCTCGGAAGGAAGGTGTTAGGCATCTTTCGAGGTCTACAAAGGTGGTTCCCAGCCAAATTCGTACTTTACATGGGGATTCTATGTGATCAAATAAAAGTCATTATTTCATTAATAACTTAATATTAACTAAGTGATAAAGTAATTAATGAACAAACATGTTATTTGGTTATTCCTATTTGATAATTACCTAAGAGGTAAACAACACAAGAATTAATAAAAGAATAATAAAAGCGATAATGACATAAATTATAGCAAATGGGACTGATTAAATAAATCAACTACCCCAAAATAGATAAGCAGATAAAAATAAAAGAATAAAATCAAAAAGTCGAACCAAGGAAATATTTTTGATTTCATTCGGATCAGAACCCCAACTTGTTTAATCATTATCCGACCCATTGGCCGAATTCTTAGACAAGTGACAATGTCATAAGTCGTGTAATATATGTTGGATATCATCACTTTAGAATGACTATACTCCCCCACCTAGGATGGTTGTCAAACCTAAAAGCGTTCTAAAAAGAAAGGATAAAACTAATGCCTCTAGAATGCCTATCGTCCCACTTATCGCCCAAGAGGCATTGGACTTTGCTAATTTGGATTTATTGTCTAGATAACCAAAGCTATGTTTGCTAGTTTGACCCAAAGCGCGTTAAACATGTTGGACAACAAGTAGCACATAATTATCTCATATGAGCCTCTTGATTAATTAAGAGTTAGTTAATGTGACTAGCATGCAAGACAAGCAATTATTTATTTTTTTGATTAAATCTATAGACATGATATCTAAGTGTCACGTAATTATTATCGACGAAGGATAATTGTAAATCATTTTTAAAACAATGTTGTAAATTTATTAAGAATAAAAATGGGTAAGTCAAAGTAAAGCAAATGTGTTGGGAAGTGATACCGGTCAATTAATAAGCCAAATATGTTGTCAATTAATGTAAAATACTGGAAAGTATGCTAGGCAACATGTTCACTTGATGAAACTAAATAACATGTAGGAATTAAATTAGTAAAAACACTGCTGAAAATTCATTTCAACATACAGAAGATTCATTTTTGTATCTTTAATATCCTGAAAATCAATTTGGTGAACTGAAAATTAACTCTATTGTGTTGAAAGTTAATTTTTTTAAGTGTTGGAAGAGTAGATTAATATGCTGAAATGATGTAAAAGGCTGAGCATTATTTTATTTTTTTGATAAAAATAACAATTTTGTATGCTGGAAATCAGTTTTATAAGCGAAAAATTAACTTAAACTGCTGAATATTACTTTTAAATGCTGCTGAAAAATGTTTTAAATGTTGGAAAGTGACTTAATAGGCTGAAACTATATTTTAAATGCTGAAAATTTTATCAATATGCTGAAAATAAATAGAAACATGCAGAAAAGCAAATATAAATATTGAAAATTAATTTGACATGTTATAGGTTAAATTAATATGCCCAAAATAATTTTTTTTTCATCTCAAAATTCTACTAACGGCCTTAAAGACATGATTTCTAAGTGGTAAAACAAGTTTATATTAATCCTATGAATTTGCTTAAGTTATGTTTGCCTATGTGATTCATAGAGCACAAAAATCTCCGTCCCCAAGCAGTCCCTAATTTATTATTATTAGGGTAGAGTTGTACAATAATTATTACAGACCAATAATAAATGAAATAAAAAACACTAAGAAGAGCTAGATTGAATAGCCCTCAGCGACTCTCAAGTCCATGGCAAATCTGTCTCATCTAACCGTTAGTCTTTAATCTATGAACACAAAAAAAAGAACCAAAATATACTTCAAATCCGAAATATACCTTTGGCAACGCATAACCAAACCCTTGGCTCTATCGAGATCCTAAGGATCTCTGAAATCCCAGGAAGGCTCACACCGAAGGAGTTATGTGAAGCGCAAAGATTATTTCAGATTCATAAATAAATATTCTAGTGGGGAACAACATTTAACAGCAAGAGAAAGTATTTCATATTGACAAAAGAAAATAGCATGACCATCCCAGTAAGTCACGAAATAAATGCACAAAAATGAATAAAAGGCTCATGTCATCAAACATTTCAAATGTTTAAAGTAAGTAAATCAAAGTGGGATCATAGTCATGTAGAATAACGTAAAAAAAAATAATGCATCGTTCGAGAGAACTAACCGATTAACAGCATAATAACAAAAGAAAAGTCAACTTTCAAAAGTAGATAAACAGCCGTACGATCAAACAAGAACCAGCAATCCCAAAGTAGAAACAGAAAACAAAATTTAACCCAAAAGTGTAGTGTGGAAGAGTATAAAGTGAAAATTTTCTGTATAGGGAGTAGGAGAGCATGATAAGAGATGTCTTGAATACAAATGAGGGGTGGCCGTTATATAGTGAAGGGATCACAAAAATAAAAGAAATAAGAATATTTGATCATTCAAACAAGGAGATTATTTTTCTACATTAAAGAGGTAAATCTATTAACTTCACCGATCATGCTATGGTTGCAACAAATAAACAAATAAGAATCTATCTAAATCTTAATATTGAAATCTTCCATAAACAAAATAAGGAAAAGAAAATCTTCCCTACTTATTAAAGGAAGTCAAGAGGTGGGTAAAAGATATTAGTATCAATCAATTATAATATCATCTACATTTACCATAATTAATACGTAAATGAATATCTGTCACACTAAATAAGGTCAAAGAGAAATGAGAAAATCAATTAGTGAAATAGTTCCTCAAAAATCAAGGCAAAATCAAATTAGGCACAAACTCAAGGTAAATGAGTGACATCAATAGGCAAAATGTACCCATATTAAGTTTGCTACATATAACCTTAACAAAAAAAAATCACGCAATATGTCACATATATTACATGTATGGAATTATCTTAAATAGAGAGATGAAACTTCCACAAACTAATATGCAGCACTAAACAAGTTAAGGGTAAAATTGGGGCTTTCACAATTGGGTAGTGTAGAAATGTAAATATGCATAGAATTAAGTCAACCTATGTCACGAATATCACAAATTCAATATCTAAAAATCATTGAATAGGTAGAAGAAGATGAGATTATGAAAATTACATTACAGAAACAAACTTGACACGGATTCATAGAATCCGTCATGCATTTCAATGCTTTTGGACAAAATATAGTCGAGCAATAGCGAAAGCAGTGGCGGAAAGAGAGAGAATAGCATTGGGGATCCTTTGGTTAGCTCTCCAGCCGTATGGCTGCTTGTAACGGAGCTGGTTGGGTTCATTGATGGTGGAACCGGCGGTGATGATGGCAGCGACGGTGCTTATGGATGTTTCCATTGTTCCTTTGGTAGTGGGCGACTATGAAGGGAATATGCCGGCTGGAGCGGCACAAGGAAGAATGAAGGCGATGGAGAAGGGTGGTTCGCTAGTGGAGAGAGGAGAATGAAGATAAGGGAGAAGATGGCGGTTTTGGTATAGAGGTCGCCGACCGACTGGTAATCACATCCAGTGGTGGCTGGATCTTAGATAGAGAATGGGAGCCCCGAGAGAGAAGAAAGGTGCGGCTATTTTGGAATAATGAATTAGAGTTTAGTTCTTTAAGTTTAAAAAGGTAAGAGTATCCTGAGTAGATCTCAGTCGTTAGATCAATTTGATTTGCGCCTGACATGGAGGAATTTAAAAATAGGTCATAAATTGGGATTTAAATAGGAACTCTAAGTGATATTCAATTTTGGCTAAAATTGATATCAATTGGAATAAAAAATTAGCTAGAAATTAAACACAAGAAAGGAAAATTGGATAAAAGTGGTTGTTAGTTTAATAAATGTAATAAATGTAATAAATGAAATAAGATGTCCCTATTAAAATAAATTAATGTTACGTAAAATAATTATAAAAATTATCGATAATAATAATAGACAATATATTTGTAAAATATGAGTGTGCACATGTACGTGAAAAAATAATTTAATAAATATTAATAAAATTATGTAAAATGTCGTACTTGAATTAATAAATTATAAAAACAATACTGAAAAATAATAAAATAATTTGTTCATTTTTAAATCGTGAATGTGGCTTGTCGAAAATTATCTGATACCAAAATAATGCACAAAAAATATTAATATTAAAGGTTAAATAATTTTGACAAAAATAGCAGCCTAAGAGAGCATCGAGATGTCAAAATTGGGTGTCAACACCAACAATTAGTAGTGTGTATAAGAATTTCTCCATCTTTTTCTCAGCGAACTGAGGTCGACTTTAGGGTAACTCCTATAGTTTTGAGTGGTACCTCAAGCATACCTAAGTATCGACAAGATTCATTCGGCTTGCTTCAAACAAAGATTTTGAACTGTGCCTATTCTCATGTTTCAAGTGGCCTCTCTAGAAAAAGTGTCTCATTTTCACAGCTATTTGAATATTTTTTTTTTGAATGTAGAGACGTTCAGAGATATACACTCACACTCAGAAAGAAGTTCAATGAATGCAATTGTCATACCATAGGCTTGGCCTTCATGTAAGTATCTACTAATGTGAGAACACTTAGAGTAGGATCTTGTAGGACTTGTTATTGGCTTGTAATGTAGGATTGGGATCGGGTAGGATGACATTTGAAATAAAAGTGACTAGTTCCTCAATGAGCATTGCACTGTATCCGTGCTTTTGATATTTGTTGCACTTTGATGCTCGATCTTCTTTGTTTTACTTCTTTGCCCCTTGTTTTGGGTTTACTTCGACGTCATTTGAATCTTGTGCTAGAGCTTTTCTCCTTTTCTTTTCAATAAATTTTTCTTTTGGATGAAGATTCTCCATCTTTGTTGGAGTTTTCTTTTTTTTTCCTTTTTTATGAGGATTTTTGCTCCTTCTTCTTTAAAGTCTTCTTTTATTTTTGTTCTTCTGGGGCTAATATGCTATTTGCCTTTGGGACCTTTGATCTTGAATCTTCATTCGCAACTTGTACATACTTAGTATGCTCAAGGAGGTGGGCCAAAAGAGGGATAGTTCATGTAAGCACTCAAAAGGTATAGGCTCAGATGTGGTTATCCAATGAAAAAGTTTCAGGCTCAAAGGGGGAAATGCTAGGATTAATGTCATTTGATGGGCTTTGGAAGACCCGATCGGATCAAAGAAGGCCTACAATCCTTTCTCAAACCAAGTGTATCTCAGAATTTCGCCTCAACAGACATTCAGGCCAAGTTCTAGATCAATAATACCATGCAATGAACTAATCTAAAGCTCACCACATAATGAACTTGAAATGATGAGGTTGACTTCGTTCTTGTCTTAGATGAATGCAAGAGAATTGTTTTTTCAAATGTCACTCAGGTTTGACTAAGTGGTACCAAAAGAATCTATGGTTTACCATGAAGTTAGTCTTCTCCATCGTACCACTTTGTTCTTTCTCATGCACACTCCTAACTATGTTGGTACCAACCAAGTCATAATTTTGATATTTTTATTTATTTATAAAAAAGAATGTGACCGGATCCGAACGAGGGTTGCCTATATATCTTGTAAAAATAAGAATTAGGTCTGCGTAGTTCAGGAAAATTTATAAATATATATATACAACATGTAGGAATGTACAAGAGTGGTGATAATCCTTAAAAGTAATATGAAAGACGATCAGGAAGATTACTTATATCATCAAAATTGGTCCGATCAGATGATCGAGAGGATGGATGTCAAGCATGAGGAGTGTTTTGAAATTACTTCAATATGTCAACGAGATTGAGGAGGTCAGACATTGAAAAAGTTATGGCATTATTTCGCCGCAGTTGGCAGGATTATTATGAATGAAAGAATATTGAACACTTGTTTTGAGAGTGGAGATCAATATGCCGTAAATTTAATGGTTTACCACATTAGAAAGAAGAAGCTAGGTGTTCTCGAATCAAAATTGGGTGAGAATTTGGAGGTAGACCCACTAGGCACTAATGTTATTGAGATTTGGATCTGAGCAGTTATTTATTTGCGCTATTTGAGACCTTTGAAGAGCGTCTTTGAACTGTTATAAAAAAATTGCCCAGTTTGAATACTAAAGGAATTATTCTAAAGCAGTGAAGAGACTGAAACCTAATACAGGGATGCCTACGTATCTTGTCATGAAAAGAATCAGGTCAAAACATAGTTCAAACTCTTTTTTTTAATGAGTTTATATATGATGTGATTTATTTCTAGAATAAAAATTTTCCTAACTAGTTGAGAGTAGGACCGAATAATTATGAAAAGTCACACTAACATAAATGCACCAATTCTGAAACTAAGAAATCCAAAGAAGGTTCAGAGGCCTGCAGTACACCCCTCGCGTGTTCAGTGTGTGAATTGTGTACGGCCAAAGACTCGATGAAATTGTAGTTTAGGATTAAATAAAATAAAGAATAATGTGTAAAAGTTTTTTTTACAATATACAGATACAATGTATTAAACAAGTAAGGAATAAAAGAATTGATAAGGCAGCAAAATTAATTTGCACAAATAATGTAGTGAATTCATGAACAAGTCTACGCAATTTGCAATGTGAAATAGATAAAAAAAATCAAGGAATTAATATATGCAAAAAATATAAAAACACCTTCCTCAATTGAAAAATTGAGTCTATCATGGTTAGAACCTGCTGTTAGTCCCCAGCGGAGTCGCCATTCTGTCATGCCCTATTTTCACCAAGGTTAAACAGAACATGACTTATGGACTCTAAATGAATTAAAAATTTGTACAGAGTTGCCACCTAATTTTTAGGAAAATAAGAAAATCTATTTATTTATTAACACGTTTGATTTATGTCTTAGTCTGCGAAAATCAATTTTGATTCTAGGTAAGGGTTCATATTATTCCGAAGCAAAGCGATTAGGCTCCCTTCAGAATCCACAAATGTGGTACCCGACTACACTCAATTTATCAATGAGGGAGGAGGTAAGAAATAATTTTTTGAAAAATTTAAATATTTAAAATAATATGAAAAATGTATGTATATTAAGTATATAAATAAATTTTTGTTATGAAAATATGTACAAAAGTATGTATAGAAATGTACAATTTTGATGTGAAAAGAAAAAGTATTTTTTGACATATAAAAAACAAAGTATTTTTTATGTACTAAAAAGAAAAAGTATTTTTAATGAACTAAAAAAAAAGTATTTTTCAAATAATACTTTTATTTAATCAAAATCACAAAGAAAAATAAAGATTCATTTGAAAAGAAAAAGCTACGTAATATGTAAATGTGTGAATTAATTGATTAACTTAATTATTTTATGTAACTATTAACGGCCTAAGTTTATCCTAAATACGCGATAATGAGTATGTAAGTAAAGAATGTTCCCGCGTGACACCCCCAAAAGTAAATTTTCACTGTACTTTCATCTTTATATATAGTTATAAGAAATAAAATAAGAAATATATAGCTCGAAACTTTCTTCCAGATATCATAGGGTGTGGTATCGAGAATATGTATACACAAGTTAGTAACAAAACAAGATAAATTAAGAACTATGTGTGGGTGTGTGTGTATACAAATATACATAAAAAATAGAGTCTGTTTGTTAAAACATGGACTTGGATTAGATTTTAGATTCACCATGGATACGAAGTGGTTGCTCCTAAATCGTCTTACCAAGACACGAATCGTAAAACGTTTTGTGTTATTGTTATATTTTAAAGATTTCATCATCATCACCCGAATTTATTTTTTTTGGTTATATCTTTGTATACGCAATGTCCATCTTTTATTTGGGGAGGCCTCGAAAATCGACAGGAGTTTCTTCATTGGCCAGGTATTGGCCCGTGATATAAAATAATAAATTTTGAGCAAATAAAGTTCGTCTTTTGTAATGGGGTGGCCTCAAAAATCTAACGGAGAGATATTATAATTGGCCATGTATTTATTTTGATATAAATAAGTAAACTTGAGAAATAAAAATCCGGCTTTTGTTATGGGGTGACCTCAAAAATTCGACTGAGAGATAATGTCATTGGCCAAGTGTCAACCCTTGATATAAAATAATAAATTTGAGAAAATAAAGTCAGTCTTTTGTAATGGGGTGGCCTTAAATATCCGATGGAGAGATAATGTCATTGACCAAATATTTATTTTTCAGTGTAATGAATTTAAAGGCGCGAAAACAGTCAATTTAAAATTAGCAGGAAAAGAGAAGGAACACTACAAAAAGTAAATCAATCCATGGTAGAGACAAAATAGCTGAAGAAATAGCATCCTGAGAACAAATTTCCAATCTAATTTTAGGTCAAACTTTAGCAAAACAACATCAAAATAACTCATTTACAAATATAAAACAAATGCTAGTATCGCCAGAGAACAAAACATCATACAGAACAACAATATGATAAATAATTAAAAAGAAGCACAATTATTTATAAATTAATGTTCAAGGGAGTAAACACCGGAAAATCCATAGTTTTCGGAATTGCAGTAGTGGTGGCGGCATAGCGGAGTTGCTTTAATGGCATTCGTTGGAGCAACGCCGGATAATCAAAATTCGGTCAAATCTATGTAAATCAAATGGGAAACATGTTAAACTGGTTCATAAGAGGAGAGAATTCAAAGTAGTGGTGACCATCATTCCCAAACTAATAACAAAATAGAAGGGCAAGTAGAGAGAACGAGCGGTGGTATTGTGGATGGAGGCTCGCCTGCCACTACCACCGGTGAGGCAGCATGAGCAGCAGAAAAGGAAAAATGGTGAAAAGGACGGTGTTGGCCGGATTTTTATCGCCGACCATCCTATGTTCAACTTCAGCAATATTAGTGATCAATAGAGGAGTCTGGATATTAGTGGTGGTGTGGTGGTCACCGGCTGTTCGGTGGTTAAACCCGACAGTCAGTAGTAAGGGTAGAGAGAAAATAAAGTTTGATTTTGGGAGAGAGAAAAAAAAATCAGATTTAGAAGTGTGGGTGTATATTTTATTATGTGTACTTTTTGTGTGGTTTTAGGTAACTGTTTTTGAGTATATGTGTGTGTATTTGTGGGTACTCCATCGAAGGTCCGGTGGTGGAGAGACTGCAGTGAGAGCAGCCATGGAAGTTGAATGGTGTAAGAGAGAGGAAAAGATGCGTATAAATGAAAAGATACAAAAATCAGATTTTGTATATGTATTTTGTCTATGTGAAAAAATACACCCCACCAAATTATATTTAGAATAAAAAAAGGTATCTTCTATTATCCAAAAATTAAAAGAATGTCTCCCTTTTTTTTTTCATAATAGCACACCCTTTAGTTCTTAGGAAATTGACCAAAGAATTTTCATCCTTTTGACCAACGAAAAATATTATTATCCAAAGGGTAGTGTCATCGAGTTATCATTGTCAGATATGACAAGTCATTATGTGTAGTTATTATTGGATGTGATAAGATATTATTATGTGGTTGTTGTCGGATGTGACAAGACATCAAATTAATATACTGTGTAAAAATAATTAATCCGACTTAGCATTTGCTGACTGGTAAAAATGTACAAAATGCAGGTATTAATATGTAATTATGAAAAAATGTAAGAATGTTGAAAATATTGAAAAATGTAATTAATCTAAAAATATAATAAAAATGTGATGTCATGTTGTGTACGTGTATAGATGATTGTGAAAATGTCAAAACGATAATGAATTGATAAAAAAATCTAATATACAAAGAATTATTAATAAATTATAATAATTAAAAAATATGATAAAAATCTATAATGGGGATGATTAAGAATTGCAAAAAATATGTGAATTATGTTTCATACCATTTAATGATTAGGAAGCATAAAGACATTAATTTTGAGTAAGGAGAGCAAAAATTGGGTTTCAACACCCCCAGCTCTTCATTGATGAGGTGAGAAAGATCACTCAAATTATGCATGTTATCGAGGAGGAGAGTGTAGAATTGGCATCCTATAGGTTGAAGGATGTTTCTTATGATTGGGTTCTTATATTGAAGGATGGTAGAGGTTAGAATGGATAGTTGGCAGGTATTTTAGGATGTATTTCTGGAAAGGTTCTTTCCGCGTGAGATGAGAGAAGCTATGGTTTAGGAATTTATGAACCTGACGCAGGGCTCAATGACGGTGAAGGAGTACTGCCTTAAGTTCACTCAGTTGTCAAAATATGCTCCCAAGTTGGTAGTTGATCCTAGATCTAGCAAGAGTAAGTTTGTTACTGGTGTGTCTGGTTTGGTAGTTAAGGAGTGTAGGACTGTCATGCTTGTTGGGTATATGGATATTGCTAGGTTGATGACTCATGCTCAACAAATTGAGGCAGAGAGGTTGAAGGGAAGAGAGAGGGGAAATAAGAAGGCTAGAATTGGATAGTTTGAGCATGGTCAACCAAGGTCTGAAAAGGGAAATTGTTTACAGTTCTAGGGTCATTCATCTATGCTAGCACCATCTTCATCTAGTGCCCCTGCACCCAGATCCAAGAAGGATCAGTGGGAAAGGACTTCTGTTACTAGGTCTAGAGTAGTGTGGGCGGAAGGCCTAGTTATTAAACATGTGCAGAGTATGGTACAAGCCATTCTGGTGAGTGTTTGATGGGAAAGAGGGGTTGTTATAGATGTGGCAAGTTGGGTCACAGAGTCAAAGAGTGTTCATATGCTAAGTAAGAAGGTAGAGATATTCCTCCCCAGACTCAGGGTACTAGCGCACCAGCTTCTCCAGGTCTCCCAGTCCCTCCTTAGGGCACATCATCTAGTACCGGTTGCGGCCAGTGCCAGAATTTATTCTGTGCATTACCATCCCGCCAGGAGTAGGAGAGTTCAGCAGATATTGTTACTGGTATGCTTCGTGTCTTCCATTTTGATATTTATATGATGTTACACACAGATTATATCTCTCTTATGTGACAAATTTGATTGGGGCGAATTTTGTGATAGGTCCTAAAAAGATCTCTAATCCCTTCTTAGTTTCCACCCAAATGGATGAGTCAGTTATTTCTAGACGGGTCTATAAGAAGTGTCCTATTGCTGTCGTCCATAAAATCATACTAAAAGACCTAATAGAGTTAGAAATGGTAGATTTTGATGTAATTCTAGGCATGGATTGGCTCCATTCATGCTATACATAAATAGATTGTTGCACCCAAGTGGTGTAGTTTCATTTTCCTGATGAGGCAATTTTTGAGTGGGAAGGTAGTTCTGAATCTTCTAAGAGTCATTTCATATCCTATCTTAAGGCCAAAAAGTTGATATCAAAAGGGTGAATTTGTAATTTATTTTGAGTCAAAGACACTAAGTCTGAAGCTCCAACAGTTCAGTCAGTCCATGTAGTCAATGAGTTTTCTGAGGTTTTTCTCAAAGATTTGCCAAGGGTACCTACCGATAAAGAAATAGAATTCGGTATTGATCTTCTTCCTGATACTCAACCCATTTCCATCCCTCCATATGGCATGGCTCTGACCGAGCTTGAAGAGTTAAAAGAGCAGCTAAAACACCTCTTAGATAAAGGTTTCATAAGGACTAGTGTATCTCTATGGGGCGCTCTAGTCTTGTTCGTGCGAAAGAAAGATGGATCTCTCCGAATGTGCATTGACTACCGCCAGTTGAATAAAGTCACAATCAAGAACAAATATTCTCTTCCTAGGATTGATAACATATTCGACCAGCTTCAGGGTGCAAGTCATTTCTCTAAAATAAACTTCAGATCAGGAGATCTTCATCTTAGAGTAAGGGAATGTGATATTCCAAAGACAACCTTCAGAACCCATTCTGGTCACTTTGAATTTCTAGTCATTTTCTTTGGGCTAACGAATTCCCCAGCACCCTTCATGGACTTAATGAATAGAGAGTTCAAATAGTACTTGGATATGTTCGTCATAGTCTTTATCGATGATATTTTTGTCTATTCCCATACTGAGAATGATGATGCAGACCATCTCAGAATTGTGTTTCAAACTCTGAGAGACCATCAATTGTTCACCAAATTCAGTAAGTATTAATTTTGGATAAGATCAGTAGCTTTCCTTGGCCATATTATTTCTGGTGATGGCATTAGAGTTGATCCTCAAAAGACCAATGCAATGAGAAACTAGCCTAGAGCTATTTCTCCATCAGACATCAGGAGTTTCTTGGGTTTAGCTGGCTATTACCAATGGTTTGTTGAAGGGTTTTTATCAATTGTGTCCCCCATGTCTAGATTGACTCAAAAGAAAGTTAAGTTTCAGTGGTCAGGTTCTTGTGAGAAGAGTTTTCAGGAGTTGAAGACTCGACTCACTTCAGCCCCAATTTTGATGCTACCAGATGGTTCAAATGGATTTTTTGTTTAATGTGATGCTTCTAGAGTTGGTCTGGGTTGTGTTTTGATGTAGAGAGCAAGGTCATAGCCTATGTCTCTAGACAGCTTAAACCTCATGAGAAGAATTATCCCCCACATACTTTATCCTGCACTTGAGGAGGCCATATACCATGATCATTGGGAAACAGAGAGAGCGGGCCCCAGACATCTCAAGAAAGTATGCAAAGTAGCTCTTCTTAAAAAGTCCATCTATGTTTTCCTTCTTCATAATACTCTTAAGTTCATTAAAAGGTTTCCCCAACTAACATTTAAGTACAACATCATGAAATGCTGCATTAGGGTTACTCATCGGCATCGCAACTCAAAACCCATCGATACTAATAGTTTTGACAAATTCATGCTGGGATTTTGATGTTATTTCAAGCCCCATTGTTGATAATGAGTTATCACTTTCCTCAGGTTCATTTTTCCCTGACTGAGACTGTTCTAGAAGTTCCTCTGAATCTATCTTTAGTCTAGCCTTTTTTGTTGGGTGGTCAGAAGTTGATCCAATTTCAATTTTTTTTTATTTTGGGAGACATCTTTTAACTACAAACAATAGAAAAACAAAAAAATACATTGCATTTGATGTCTGCATAATTTTTTTTAAAAAGGTAAGACAAATTTCAATAAATTATTCTACGCCACATAACAAAAAATACTCCAACAGACATCCCATCAGTTAGAACAGATGGGGAATCTGTTTGAAAACCTATTTAGTATCTCCCAACAGATATTCCACCTATTGCAACAGGTGGACAAATTTCAATAATTTATTCTACGCTACATTACAAAAAAAAAAAAATACTCCAACGGATAACCCATCAGTTGGAACAGATGGGGAATCTATTTGAAGACCTATTTAATATCTCCCAATAGATCTTCCACCTGTTGCAACAGATGGACCACCACCACCACAACCAATGCCACCACTAATGCTACCAATACCACCACCAATGCCACCAACACCAACACCAAGACCACCGACACCACCGCCAAAAAACACAAATACTAACACCACCAACAACAACTACGTATAACACCACAAACACCATCTAACAATACCACGACAGTCAACAAAACACTGAGAGAAAAACTAGGGTTTTCTCAGGTGCTTTCTACTTTTTTAGCAAAATTGTTAACCCATTCTTGAAGATAATACAACTAAAAGTCTTCTGTTTCATCATTAACTAAAAATCCCTATTTTTTAGAATAAAGAACAAATGTAGAAATCTTCTCAAACTCTTTTACCTGCGAAGACAAATAAAACGACAGATACAAATGGGAATGAAGTCGAAAAAAACAACTATATATGGTCGTAAATAGGAAGAAAATTGACCTGTTTTAAATGGTTGAGCAATATATTAAGTCATTGTTGTTTGTATTGTTGAGACAGAGAGGAGACCCCGAGAGACAGAGAGAGAGAAAATAGAGACAACTTTATATTTGAAATAAAAAGTTTTTCACGCAAATGGATGATTTATATGGGTTGAGTTGTAATTTTGGAAAAGAATGACAAGTATTAAAATTGCTAATTTGGTCTGAATTGATCTTAATTAATTTTAAAAATGTTAAAAGATATAGTTTTTAAGACATTGAGTTGGTGAGAACTCATTTCAATTCAAAGTGATAGATCGATGACTCAGGTCGGGATGAATGCAATACCAACGCCATGCAATTGCAAAGACTTGATTGGATTTATAGTTGACCCTATGAGCTCATTCATTCATCCCTAGTTCCACCTAAATCAACTTAGGTACTATCACTATCCTAACATTGAGTTGATGAGAACTCATTTCTACTCAGAGTGATCGATCGACTACTCGGGTCGGGATGAATGCAATACCAACGCCATGTAATTGCCAAGACTCAATTGGATTTATAGTTGACCCTATGATCTCATTCATTCATCTCTAGTTCCACCTAAATCAACTTAGGTACTATAACTATCCTAAAATTGAGTTGATGAGAACTCATTTTAACTCATAGTGATCGATCGACGACTCAGGTCAGGATGAACGCAATACCAATGCCATGCAATTACAAAGACTCGATTGGATTTATAGTTGACACTGTGAGCTAATTCATTCATACTTAGTTCAACCTAAATCAACTTAGGTACTATCACTATCCTAACATTTAGTTGATGAGAACTCATTTCAACTCAGAGTGATCAATCGATGACTTGGGTCTGGATGAATGCAATACCAATGTGATGTAATTGCCAAGACTCAATGGATTTATAGTTGACCCTTTGAGCTCATTCATTCATCTCTAGATTCACCTAAATCAGCTTAGGTACTTTCACTATCCTAACATTAAGTTGATGAGAACTCATTTCAACTCATAGTGATCGATCGATGACTCGGGTCAGGATGAATGTAATACCAATGCCATATAATTGCAAAGACTTAATTGGATTTGTAGTTGGCCTTGTGAGCTCATTCAATCATCCCTAGTTCTACCTAAATCAACTTAGGTACTATCACTATCCTAACATTGAGTTGATGAGAACTCATTTCAACTCAGAGTGATCGATCGATAACTTGGGTTTCGATGAACGCAATACCAATGCCATGCAATTTCAAAGACTTGATTGGATTTGTAGTTGACCTTGTGAGCTCATTCATTTATCCCTAGTCCCACCTAAATCAACTTAGTTACTATCACTATCCTAATATTGAGTTAACGAGAACTTATTTCAACTCAGAGTGATCGATCGACGACTCGGGTTTGGATGAATGCAATACTAATGCCAAGCTATTGCAAAGACTCGATTGGATTTGTGGTTGACCCTGTGAGCTCATTCATTCATCCCTAGTTCCACCTAAATCAATTGCAATAAAATTTATTGTATCAAACGACTGAGCTGTTGAAAATTTTTAAACAAATATTCATATTTGTTACAATAGATGACATATCTGATTTAATTATGACATAGACATTTGTATATGATTTTACAGATGACTGAGCTGTTGGAAATTTTTAAACAGATATTTATATCTGCTGGAACAGATAACAATCTGATTTAATTAATTATCAAATGGACATTTTCATTTATTTTCATAGATGACTGAGCTGTTAGGATTTTTAAACAAATATTGATATCTGTTGTAACAGATGACAGAGCTGTTTGGATTTTTAAATAGATATTTATATATGTTGCAATAGACGATATATTTGTTTGAAAATCTTTTTTTCTCTTTTAATTTTAAACAAGCTTCTGTCTGAGTAGATAATATCAAGTAGTACTTACTACTAAAGGCGGTAAAAAATATTTTTTGAATATCTCAAAAGTGAGTTTATTGAGCAGTCTTGTCTTGTATTTTCAATGTCACTAGTCTTAGTCTTCCTTGTGACCCTTAAATTATTAATGAAATTAATGAATATTAATTACTGAATATTGAAAACCCCACGTCTACGTACACAATACATCTATATTAATTATCTCATCTCTCTTTCTTCAGCTGCAGTTTATTTTATTCAACTCTCATTTTTTTATTTCTCTCCTTTTTAGGGTTATCACAACCTTTTTTCTCTATTTTCTCTTCTCTTCTCATAAATATCCTTTCGGAGCTAAACCGATCCATATCTTTCTTTGACTGAAATTGCTATTTTGATCCTCTTTTTGACATTAAGGTATGGTGCATTATTGCTCTTTCATTCTTGTCTTCTTCTTTGCAAGTTATTTATATCTGTTTTTTTATTTAATTACTATTTACCTATATTATATTTATTAAAAAATTTGAAGAAACTTTTCACCGTTGAATAAACAAACCGAGAGTTTTTATTACAATATGCAAAAAAAAGTCATCTATTGGGAGAAGTTTAAAAGCCTTGTTGGCAGTATCATTTTTTTGTATGCATTTTGTTTGTTTATTTATTGTTGATGCAGTTATTGATGTTAGTGGTAGGGTTGGCATTGTTGGAACTTGTGGTGTGGTGTTGTTGATTGTATTGTTGGAACAAATGTTATTGTTTCTTTGTTGTTGATATTTTTTATTTATAGTTTATGCTGTGGTTGATGTTGCAACAGATGGAGAAACTGTTGGAGCTTATCAAACCACCAGAAAGGTTGGTTTGATGTATTCCAACAGACTCCACATCTATTACAACAGACTTCATATTTGTTGCAATAGACTCCATATCTGTTGCAACAGACTCCACATTTGATGTATCAGGCTCTACATCTATTGCAAAAGATGGATAATGTTCTTTCTGTGACATCAATTTTTTTCCTCTTCATTATATATATAAGGAACTAATAGTTGATCAGGTTTTTTTGGACCATCACAAGAGGATTTAGTAAAGATAGGTTCGAAGGAATAAGTTGCATGTAAATGGAACCACTTCATATATGGGAGGTATGTATTACTAATAATGTTATCATGGAAACACACATAGAGTGCACTGATTTTGTGAATGTTATTTTTACTGATTAGTCATAGATCATTCAAAGAAGATGTCTGCAATTTTAGAGTTAAGTTTGGTAGGTCTGAATTGATAAGGCTGAGGGACCATGAATATGGTTCTGATACCCTGTTAATATTTAATGTCGGAAGTTGTTCATATTTATTTCTCAAGCATTGTTAAGGGATCTAGTTTTGGTGTCATTATAAAGAGATTCAATAGTGATTAGACTAACTTTTAGGGTGCATTGAACCCTTAGAGGGCCTTCAAAGCTTTGGATTGCATCTAACAAGAACAAAAAATCAATATAGTTATTGCCCTAGCCCAAATTTATATGGTTGGGTTGCTCGGGGTAATAATTATATACCAAAAGGTATGGTAGGAAAATACCTTCAAGGGAAAATGGGTGGTTGATGAAAGACTATATCATCTGAGAGCTAATTGAAGATGATACATAGGGTAGAAAGTAACTACTAGGTAATCTAGCCAATGGAATTATCTTAAAAGATGCAACATCTGAATCAAGTGCAAATATGAAAGTGTATTTGGTAATGTAATTTTGTATGTTGTCTATCTAGAAGAAAAATAATATAGATTGACATTTTTCTAAGGATCTGCGTGGTCAGGATTATCACCTAGATAGAAAATAAGAGAAGACCAACAAAGCAACCTCACGGTCATTGAGGGTTGAAATGATGTACAACAAGTCTAGAAAACTTACGCCAATAGCAACTATAGTTAAAATAAGGAATCTAAGAGAAGACGGAAATTTTTGAATTTTAAATTTCATCCTATGCATTCTTGTTTGTGTTTTCGATCAGGTCCACTGCCGTTGACCTGATTGAAACCACAAACGAGACTGAAAGGCAAATTGAGTATCATTGCTTCCTTAGAAATATGGTTATATTTGATTGTATTTTCTTGCCTTAGCATGCTTTCAACATTCCTTGGAGAAGATCAGATACTTGCGGTAGTATGTGAATCCCTATAATTTTCAAGCCTGCCTCCAGCTTGCTGATTCTGTATTCAAGCTGGTCATTGCCGTCTTCGAAGTTGGTCAAGAGTTTCTTATCTCTTGTGAGCTCGATCAAGGACACCACCTTCAAAGTTGTAGCATTTTAGGTGCCCTTCAGAATAGTTTCTTCAGAAGCCTTAAAGGATACATTGAGGGTCACTGTATTTGTTTTAGGACAAAATATGTTGATGCACACTGAAGATGTGGTCCTAATAGTTGAACAACACAATTTTATCGAGTGTTGCTCAAATTAAATGAGCTCAATCTCCTAGACTTTTTGTTGATCGCTCTTCTCCAATATAGATGACAAGATATTTGCTATGCAAAAGTCTACACCGTCACCAGACATGCTTTCCAGGGAGCAATTCTTCAGCAGGCATCAATAATAATCTCTCAATATCAAGTGATATTGAGAGATTCCTAGTCATGACTTCCCAAGACTTTTGCTACGGCAAGAATTTTTGCTGATGACAAGATATTCGCCATAAAAAAGTATACACCAGAAGGGCACTTATATTGGATTCATGATCAGGGTTCTATCCATTGTCATCTGGTGTAGACTTTTGCATAGCGAATATCTTGTCATCAGCAGAAATTATTGGCGTTGTGAAAGTCTTGGGAAGTCATGACTAGGAATATCTCAATATCACTTGATATTGAGAGATTACTGTTGACGCCTTCTGAAGAATTGCTCCCTGTCAAGCATTTCTGGTGACGGTGTAGACTTTTTCATAGAAAATATCTTGTCATATATATTGGAGAAGAGTGAAAGGCTTACAGATTGAGCTTGTTTGATTTGTGCACTAACTCGGTCATATTTTTTTAATAGGGTAATAATCTTGGAGTTATGTAATGTTTGATAGGATTGGTAGAGTCGGTTTAGATCACACACTACATAACTCCTTTCTTGTTAATTTATCAAATTAGTTGAGCAAGATGCATTGAGCAACACTCGATAAAGTGTGTTGTTCAATTGTTGGGACCATATCTTCAATGTGCATCAACATATTTTGACCTAAAACAAACACAATAACCCTCCATGTATCCTTTAAGGCTTCTGAAGAAAGTATTCTAAAGGGCTTCTAGAATGCCACAACTTTGAAGGTAGTGTTCCTGATCAAACTCAAAAGAGAAGAGGAACTCTTGACCAACTTTGAAGTAGGCAACAACTAGCTTGAATACAGAATCAACAAACTGGAGGCAAGCTTGAAAATTATTGGAATTTACATACTGCAGTAAGCATCTGACCTTCTCCAAGGAATATTGAAAGTATGTTAAGGCAAGAAAACACAATCAATTAATCTATATTTCTAAGGAAGTAATGATACTCTATTTTCCTTTCAATATCATTTGTGGTTTGGATCAAGTCAATGGCAGTGGACCTGATCAGAAACACAAACAAGAAGGCATGGGATTAAATTTAAAATTCAAAAATTGTTGCCTTCGCTTAGATCCCTTATTTTAACTGCAGTTGCTATTGCATAAGTTTTCTAGACTTGTTGTACATCATTTCAACCCTCGATGCCCGTGAGGCTTCTTTGTTGGTCTTCTTCTATTTTCTATCTAGGTGATAATCCCAACCACGCAGCTCCCTATCAAAGTTTCCATTTGCATTATTTTTCTTCTAGAGAGACAACAGACGAAATTACATTACCGGATACACTTTCATATTTGCACTTGATTCAGATTTTACATCTTTTAAGATAATTCCATCGACCAGATTCGTTAGAAGTTACTTTCTACCCTATGTATCTTTTTCAATTAGATCTCAGATGATATAGTCTTCCATCAACCACCTATTTTCCCCCGAAGGCATTCTCCTACCGCACCTTCTGGTGTATAATCATTAACCCGAGCTAGCAACCCAGCCATATAAATTTTTGCTAGGAGAATTTCTATTGATTTTCCATTCTTGTTTGATGCAGTGCGAGGCTTTGAAGGTGTTCTCCGAGTCTAGTGCAAACTTAAAGTTAAGTCCAATTGCTATTGGTTCTCTGCAATGACGATAAATATTGATCACTTCTCAAAACTTAACACGCATAAACACGAGCAACAACCGCCAGTAATTTGTAACAAGGTATCTGCACTATGTTCATGAGGTCCTCAGCCTTATCAATTTCAAACCCATCAAACTTAATGGTATAATGCAGGATCTTGTTTGAATGATTAGTGCCTAATCGATTAAACACTGCATTCATAAAAATATTATACTTTGTGTGTGTTGTCCCAGTGACCTTATAAGTAATACATACTTAAATCCCACACATATGATAGTGGATCCATCTGCATGCACCTTATTCTTCCTAGCCCATTGTAATACCCCAAACTTTCTTTAAGTCGAGTTTCATCCTTAAGAAGAGTAAGGGCTGACTTTCCAAGTGATAAATATTTTAAACCATGTAAAATTTACCTAATATCAAATTTTTATCATGTGGATAATTAAATAAGATTTCCGTCAATACCAAATTCATCAAAATTTGATGTCGGGGTAAAAAGTTATACACATTTTACAGAAAGCTGTCTGAACTACCCAGGTGCGACGGGCAGGCCGACGAACCATTGAGCTAGCAACGGACCATCTCCCATAGCCTTCTCCATGAGGTAGTATTCCTATTCACTGGCCAAGTGAAATGGTCAGGATCGACGAATCGACAGACCATCGAGCTAGAGATGGACTGTTGCCCCAGGCCATCGCGACGAGGCAGTAAGTCCCAGTTCTGGTCCAGGTGCGATGGTCAGTCTGACGGATCGTCGACCCAGAATTGTATCATCGTATGTCCCATTCAGTGATTTTTAGTCATTTTAGAAAGGGCTTTTTGGTTTTTTTTTCACCCTTTTTAGCATCTATTTATATCATATCAAGGCTCCTAACTTTATTATTCATCTATAACATCAAAAGCTAGGGTTTCTTTAAAGATCAAAAACCCAAGAACAAGAACAAAACCCTTCTTCAATAAAACTCCAAAAACCAAGAATCTCTCCAAGAACCTTCAAGAAACAGTTTCCTAAGGTATGTTAGATGTTGATTCTTGGGTTCCTTCCACCCAAAAAGTTCAAGAATCCTTTTAAAAATTACAAAGTTTATGTATTTATGAGATTTCATGATTTATGTGTATTGAAGTTCATGATTATGTGTTGTTGAGTTTTAATTCATGATTTAGAATACAGGTATTAAGAATTGATTCTAGCATGTGATTAATTGTGTGATGTTCATGATAAACCCTCTTCAAGTTGCATGTTGGTTGATGAAATAATGATACTTGGGTGTAGTATTTGTTGTATAACTAAAGAATGCTGCCCACATATTTGACAAAATGCTTATGTGAAGGAAATAGATTCAACATATCACGGTTAGCAAGAAATCCCCAACTATTTATAAGTTCATATAAGCCAAGTGTTTGTTGAAAAGCCTTATTGAATGATTTATGATATGTTGTATGCATTCCCATTCATGTGTATTCCTTGTTGAGTGAACTTTGAGATATTGGTATGCATTTCCTATACCATTACATATTTATGATATTCAAGTGATTGGCGAGATGTCACATTAATTATGTTGTGGATGATAGCCTATTGTCATGTCATGTATGAGTTGTCCTGTTTTATGATATTTATGTTATCGAGTCCTGGGGGTATCTAATACTTGAAATTTAGCTGCTTGTCTAGAGCTGATTCAGTCTCAAGATAATCTCAGACGTGCTATGCTCTATAGAATTCAGACATTTACAGAACTTAAGGAAATTCAGTGATCTCATTATAAGTGCAATCCATTCTTAGTATCAGTCTAATCCGACTTAGTATTTAGTTCTGACTAAATAGTATTCAAAAGTAATCAGTATTCAGTAGTATTCAGTATTCATCTCAGACTTCAGTGAGTCTCAGTAGGCTAACAAGAACTCAATAGCATTTAGCAATATAGTAGAATCCAAGTGACATTCCGTCAGTTAATGGAACTAAGTGAACTCAGTCAGATCAGTCAAGAAATATGAACAGTAACAAATTCAGCTCATTCTAAGTTTAGTTAAGAATCAGTTTAGAGTCCTTTAGTTGGGAGTATGAACTAGCACCGAGCGAGTGCAGGGATAACGGCTTCCCCGTTAGAGAGGTAGAGTCATTAGTAATAGTCCCTGATCTTTAGAACTGCGTAGCCAGTGCAGGACCAGGAGTAACCCATTAGATTAAGGCTTGACTATCATACTGCCTTAGGCTTGACTTCCTGTTCAAGGTCACCCGTTAGAGAGGCTTGACCATAGTATAGGTCTTTACCCGTGGCACGGTATTGACACCTTTCCAACTGGGGTTACAGGTTGGACCCCACTAGTTTAGATTTGGGGCATATTGGTTAAGTGATAAATCCCACAGTTGCAGTTTCAGTATCAGTCTTCAGAGTAGTAATTAGAAATTAAGACTGTCAGATACAGTCACCCTCTCCGTAAGGAACTTAGATAGTTCTATAGATTCATAAACCACCTGCTAGATAGGCCTGGTCTCATATAAAGTTAATCAGTATCAGTACTAATAGATCCAGAGATCACCCGTTATATAGGACTGATCTCAAACTTAGTCCATTATTTCTAATATTAAAAGATTTAGAGATCAACCGTTAGAGAGGCTTGATCTCAGATTTAGTTAGTTGATAGTAGCAAGCTCAAAACTCAGTTATTAATATGAGTAGATTCAGTTATTCAGTATTTTAGAGATAGTAAACTCAAATATCAGTATTAGTAGACCCAGATAGTAAACTCAAATATCAGTATTAGTAGACCCAGTCATCAGTAAGTCAGTATTCAGAGTTTGTATTCAGTGTTACTGCAATTCCAGTTTTGGTTTATGCGTTCATGCATATATCCTCATTCAGTATTCTCATGATATTCAGTTAAGTAATATTCATGTATAAGCCCTTGTATTCAGCCTTACCTCATCTAGCATACCAGTACAATAAAAGTATTGACGTATACTTTCTTACGCAATGGTGTTTTATACCATAGGTTCAGATGTACGGGATCTAGAGCACCCATAGTATTCCAGACTTAGTTAGCAGCAGTAGATATAGCAGTGAGTCCTCTTCATTTGAGAATGATCCATATTTTATTATTGCATTAGATTAGATTTATTTTCAGTATATGGAGTGTAACACCCTATAGTTTTGGGCTAGAGTTTAGACCATCAGTTCTACGTATATAGACCTGAACTGAATTATTCTTGTAATGCCCCGCATTTCGGGCTACAATATAGACCATTATTTTGATATATTGATAATCTCGAAGCCATAAATCCTATGCTAATATGGAATGTTAATAATTTGTGTAGTATTTGAATCCATTCAAGGTTGAATTTAGACCACAGAGGTCCTTCAACTCAAGGACGAGTTGAAACTATTTCGATCGATTAAGTTTTAGTGGACGTTGTAATTTGTGTCATATTCCATCGACTATAACTTTCTGTATATGTCAAATTAGAGAGCCTACTATGTGTCAAATGATAGGTCTTCGAGTTAGCTTTCCAATGATACCAATTTTGCTAAAATCTGGCACCCGAGCAAGAAGTTATGGCCTTTCAAAGTAGTAGGCGATGCCTATGTAAACATAGGCGATAGCATAGGCGGCGACTATGTAAACATAGCGATAGCATAGGCAGCGCCTATGTAAAGGTTTCAAGTGACTTAAACACTCAGTTTTTGGGGCAAAATGGTCCTTTTCCACCCTTACTTAGCCCTAAACACAAAATTCAGTTCCCAAAGACCCCAAAATACACCTTCATTCATCAAAATTGTTCAAGAACTCTCTCTAAGGTTTCAAAACAAAAACCCAAGCAATTCAAGATTCAACCGTGGGTTTTAGAAACTAATTTCATATTTGGAATCCTCTCAACGTAGACTTTAAGAAGCACCTAATAGTTGTAGTAATCGAGGTATGTGGGGTTATCTCAAAAAACTCATGGTCTTTAAAAATTTATGTTTTCAAATGGGGGTTTTGAAATTACGAATATGATTATGTTTTAAACGTTTTAAGATATTGATTCGGTCCTTAGTCCTACTGCCAAAATGATTTGCTATATAATATATATATATATATATATATATATATATATATATATGCATGTATTCTAAAAAGATGTTAACTTGAGAGCATGAATGATATGACATTTCCTCTCTTGATATGAATTTTTTTTAAATGTTCATATGATGTAAATTGTTTGAAAACATCTTAAAGAGCATGACATGAAATTTTTTGAGTATTGATATGATTTTAACTTGAAAATGAGAAGGTTAGTCATGTTGAATACAATGGTTGAATGAGAAGAATGATGTGATATTGATGGCTTGCAAGTCGGGTATGACGATACCCTGCAGATTATGACATGTTATTGTTTTGAACAAAGTTTAAGTGCATTGATTTTCATAAGAAATGTGGATACTCGAAGAAGGCGTTTGAGTGAAAGGGCTCATCGCTGGAAACTGTAGTTCCCGATGCAGGTTATATGATATTGTATCCTACATGGGAGGATTAATAAAATTATTTGGGGGATCTCACATGGGGGGATTGCTGCGGTGTGCTCACATGGGGGGTATCACTGGCTCCAAATCCTGGCGGCTACTTAAATTGAAGGCTCGGTCGTTGAGCTAAAAGACGGATTTTACATAGCCGTGGAATTAAAAATTGTAGGGTATTCCACCTAGCTCAAATACATTGCATTGGTGTTGAAAAATCATTACATTATGCCCATGTGTTTTTCAAATGATTTAATATAAAACTGCCCTTATAATGGCTCTCACCTATATTTGGTAAAAATATTATATTTCTGTTTTGATTTTTCTGCGTACCAGTACTTTTGTATTGACTCCCTTCCTCCCAGGTTCGGAGGCGCAGTCTAGGGGTCTAGAAAATCAGTAGATTCCTCAGACAGAGTTTTAGAGTCACTTGGTGAGCCTTCTATATTTCGGAAGGTCTGATATCTGATAGTTTTATTTATCATTTATTAGTTTTGGGTCTACAGGGGGCCTTCTCCCAGTTTTCAGATAGACATTTGTTTCAGTCATGTAGTAGAGATTTTCGCAGACGTTATCGAGATGTTGTTTGAGATTGAGGGACATTATCCCCCATTATTGCTTTTATATGATTCTAGACCATGTTTCCGTAATATTATTTATCTTCTGCATTTCTTTGTCATATGAATTATGTGCATGATTACTAGACAGATAAGGGTGTTTTGGGCCATCATAGTTCGGGATACTCGTCACGGCCAGGGCACCGGTTTGGGTCGTGACATGGAGTTAGTTGGGGATATGTCCCATCAACTCCACAGTTCAGACATTTTTTAGGCTTTTCAGACAAATGTATCAGTATTCAATTTTTAGTTTTGAGTATTGACATTTTGAACCTTTTGGCATGTTTCTGCCAGTTTTCCGCATTTATTTTTGTATATTATGCAGTGCTCAGTTACAGGTACCAGCACAGGGTTATCTTGTGGTCCTTCAGGATCAAGAGCATTGTGTGGCATTTCGGTTCCAGAAAATCAGAGCGTTACACCCATCTATGGCTTAAATTGAATAAACGGATGACTAGCTAGTTGCAACAGATGCCACATCTGTTTATATTGTCAAATAATTGGAGACATCTGTTACGAAAAATGATCAAACTATTGCAACATATGACGTATATGTTGCAAAAGATTGTCAGTATATTGTAAGTTATCTAACAGAAGGAATATATTTTGCAACAGATTACCCATCTGTTAGATTTATTTTAAAGCAATTTTCTCTTCTTTCCGAGATACAATAATTTATAAATAGGTTCCTCCTTACAAATACGGATGATCCAAATTCGTACAAGAATATTCATATCTAGTCCTTGTGTGAACTTCAAAGGCAGTTTGATGAACTCCAGAGAGATTTGGCTGACTTCGGAGAAAGGCTGGGGAGCAAGGCTACCGAATGAAAAATGTCTGATTGAAAATAATAATAATATTAGTAATAATAATTAGGTAATATTTTTTATTTTAGCATATGTATTTTCCTCCTTTTGTATATCGGATCTACCCAAGGGATTCAAAAATCTATACATTTATTTGGTGGTCGACTTTGAATTTTTAATTCTTATTTAGTATTTAATAATCAATTTGTTTATTCCTTGTTCTCAACATGTCGATAGTTGGTGGTTGATGATAGGCGAATTTACACGTCTATAGTGCTATATTTTACCCAGATTTTAGCCTAGTTTTGAGGACAAATTATATATTTCATGCACTTTTAGTCCTTTTTTCCTGTAAGTGAGCTAACGAACATGATTAGCAAAGTTTCAGGTATAAATGATGCAGAATTCAGCATTTTATGGATTACTTGACACCAAAGAAAGCTTCACGAAAGGAGAAAAGGAAGCTTGGACGCCTAAGGACCAAAAGTGACGCATGGAAAATATGTCCCGGGCAAAAACAGCAATTCTGAAGACTTTGGAGACTAGCAGTAACTTAGTAGGATTAGGATAATGATACATTAACCTAGTACAATTGGGTTAAGTATTTCATTAGCTTATTAGGATTAGGATAATGATACTTTAACGTAGTAGGATTGGGTTAAGTACTTTATTAGCTTAGTAGGAATAGGATATGGGTATTATAAATACCCTATTCTGCTAGAGATTTTTATTAATCCATTCCACACCATTCCCCCATTCCATCAATTCCCATCCATCCACCATCCATCCATCCATCAAAACAATTCTCTTTATTAATTCATTGTTGACATTATTTTTCATCTATTCAATTCTTATTTTCCACAATAAGAGAAACGTTACTTTGCAAGGGAGTTCACGCCTAACGCCTACCACACTTTACCACACGAGATCTTTATTATGGTATAATAACAATGTCGATTATGATTTCCTTCGCACTCATGGGTAACTAAACTTCTCTGTTGGGGTTATGGAAGCCATATGAGCTACTATCTATTGCTATGAGTTTGTGAATTCGTGACACGTGTGTTGCTTATATCATTATTCTCTTCATCTTAATGCAAATTCTTGTGGCTGCAGACGCATAGAATACGAGAGTATAGCATTAACTTGTTCGAAAGAAAAATTATATGTCTGGAAAAGAGATAATGTCAAGGTAGTAGGGTCCCATCCCCTATTAAAAAGTTAATGCCGTAACTGGATTAACCTCTTGAAGAATTTGTACCATTAGATACGCTTTAAGCTCGAAAGAGTTAAAGTGAAATAATCCTCGAATAGGTCAAAAGACTCCTGGATTTACCATCGAATACAATTCTCTATAAGCACATACATGTCTGAATTCCACATAACTCATAGCCAATAGAGACGTACAACTCATAAGGTGGACATACCCCCAACTTCTCAATTCTCATTGTTTTACAAACTACTAAACATTTTTTCTTTTTACTTTGCTAATTTCCGTTTTTACTCTATTATTTTGGTTACATATTACAATCCCCCCTTTTTACGAGACTTGCACTAAAAGTCTAGTAATCGTTGCTTACTTGTTGACCAAGCTATTCCCTGTGGGATCGATACCCAAGCCAGTTGGGTTCTATATTTGACAGCAACCGCTTTACACTCCTACGAGAGCTGTAGATTGAGCGTTATCAAAAATTGGCGCCGTTGCCGGGGAATACGAGTGTCAATTAAGTTTGTGAGAATTACTAGACCCTTTGGTCAAAGATTCTCGTACTTTTACTTTTAGTTTTTGTTTTTGTTTTATTCAGGTTTGTTCAGTGCATCAATGGATGCACAACGTGAAATTGAAAGAATGGCCGCTCAAGTGCATCAACAGAATATTGATAACCCAGGTCGGGCAACAAATCCTGATGATGTGGACCTGGGCGATGAGGAGCTACTAAACCCACGGCATACTACTGAGATGGCGGCACCCATGTAGAGAAGAGATCGTCAAGCTAGGTTTAGGCCTGAACGCCGAGCAATGCAAATATCGTTCGATGATGATGATGATGATCTTGATGGAGCTGGTGCCACAGGAGCCATTATTCTTCCGCTATTAGCGCCCGGAGCCATGTTCAACATCACAAGCGCCATGATTCAACTATTGCAGCTTAAGGGATTATTTGGTGGACTTGTGGGTGATGATCCGAATATGCATCTAGTCAACTTTATTTCTACATGCAAGTCATTCGACAATCCAGGCGTTGGACAAAATGCAATTCGGCTAAGCTTATTTCCATTGTCTCTGTCTGGGGAGGCAATTCTATGGTTGAATGGGCTGACTCCTAATTCTATTACAAATTGGAGGCAATTGAGACACGCTTTCCTAGAAAGATTCTTTCCGCCATCCAAAAGAGCTCAATTGAGAGATGAGATCACCAATTTTCGACAGCTTCCAACTGAAGCTCTCCACAAAACATGGGAGAGGTTCAAGACAAAGCTTATGCGGTGCCCAAATCACCATATGACCAATGTCCACTTGATGGAGATACTATACAGAGCCTTGAATTCAATAACTAAACCAGTGGTGGATAATGCGGCTGGAGGATCATTTATGGACCTCACCTTTGTGCAGGCAAGCAATATGCTAGATCGGATGACAAAGCAAAGTAGAGCTTGGTATACCTGGGATTCTGAGGTAGCAAGCTCTACTGTATCTTTTGGCATGACTGCAGAGCAGAGGCGAAGACAAGAGGATCGTGACCAAGACATGGCTCACATGAAAATGCAGATGGATCTTCTTACAAAGCATCTATTATCAGGGAAGACCGAAAAAGTTAAAGCTGTTGCATCAAAAGGAAGAGAGGAATCCGATTCCGAGGAAGAAGCCAACTACTTGAACAATCAGGGGGGTTTCCGAGGCAATGTCTAAGGAAACCAAGGTCGGAACTATTATGATAATTCAGGATATAAGGACCGTGATCAAGGTAGTTGGAAGGATAAGACTGACAGGAGTGGTTTGTATGTTCCTCCTGGAAGACGTGACGCCGCTGCATCTGGTTCTAGAAATATGTCAATGGAAGATATGATGGCTAAACTATTGAAAGGAGTAGAGGCAACTAATACGGGAGTGAATGAGGTGAAGAACGACTTGTCCTCAATGAAGCAATTGGTTGACTCGCATATCACTTCAATAAAACAGCTGGAGCAACGATTGAGTCAATTATCTGCGGCATTCAATCAAAGAAAGGCTGGCACTTTACCTAGCAACACTGTGCAAAATCCAAGGAACGATGGATCATGCATGGCTATTACTACCAGGAGTGGTAAGGTGCTGGAAAAATCATCCCAAAGCAAGCAAGTGGCCGAAAATAAAGAAGATGAGGACGCCATAGACAATGGCCAAGACGTCCATGACGTCACCCCTAGTGTTTTGCAGCCTGAAAAGACCAAAATTCGAAAGCAAGAGGAGAAGAGAGCCATGGAGAAAACAATTTCATATCCACCACCACCTTTTCCTCAAAGATTGAAGAAGCAGGCGAATGATACAAGGTTCAGCAAATTCATGACGATGTTAAATCAGCTGACCATTAATGTTTCGTTGGTGGAGGCACTTGAACAAATGCCTGGGTATGCGAAATTTATGAAAGACCTTTTGACAAAGAAGCGGGCAGCAAGCTATGAGTTGAAAGATACTGTTTATCATTGCAGCGCTATTGCTACCCGATCACTAGTTCAAAAAAAGGCCGACCCCGGTGCTTTCACTATTCCTTGCACAGTTGGATCTATGAATTTTGATAAGGCATTGTGCGATTTGGGAGCTAGCATCAATTTGATGCCACTATCCGTCTACAAGAAGTTGGGGTTAGGCGATCTGACACCAACCAATATGAGGCTCGTAATAGCTGATAGGTTGGTAAAATGACCTGTGGGTATCTTGAATGACGTGTTGGTGAAGGTTTCTTCATTCATCTTTCCTGCAGACTTCGTTATTCTTTATTGTGAGGCGGACTCTGAAGTTTCCATAATCTTGGGACGTCCTTTCCTTGCAATTGGAAGTGTGCTTATTGACATGAGAGCTAATGAGCTTTTATTTCGGTTGAATGACGAAGTGGTCCATTTTGATATATGCAAAGCAATGAAGAAGCCCAGCGATATGAATGTGTTCTCTGTAGCTGATGTTCATTATGAGGATAAGAAAGCATTATCTGTAGCAAAACAACTTACTGTTGAGCCATTGTCTACTGCGCTACTGAATGTTGAGCATAAGGATGATGAAGATTATGAAGAAACTACGTGTGCTCTAACAGAAATAGGGTCCTATTCTCGTACTCCTAAACAGCTGGACCTTGATCTTACAAATCAACCTTCACAAACAGCGAAGACTTTCATTGTAGAGCCACCAATGCTAGAATCGAAAGAGCTCCCCAATTACCTAAGGTATACGTTCTTGGGATATGGAAATACACTTCCTGTGAGTGTGGAGGATGATTTAAGTGAACAGCACGTAGAGGCTCTCATCTCTGCTCTGATGAGGTACAAGAGAGCTATGGATTGGAAGATTGATGATATAATTGGTATCTCTCCTGATGTATGTATGCACAAGAGTCATATCGAAGAAGATTGCATGCCTATAAGTAAGTATCAGCGTCGTCTGAATCCATTCAGAAAACGATGCCCCATCTATCTCGATGAAGTCTAAGTAATCGAGATAGCTATGTCGTGCCGCGACAATAAATCAAGCGCTTGGTGGGAGGCAACCCATCGTTTTAAATTGTTTTTGTTTTCTTAGAATTTAGTCGAGCCACGACCAAAACTAAGGTACTTGATGGGAGACAACCTATCGTTCTAATCGTTTTTGTTATTTTTGAGTAAGTGTAGGTGCAAGATGTATAAGGAAGGAGGTTGGTCTTGAATTTTGATTTGGAAGAATTGCATGTTAAAGGTGGTAAGTTAGGAATGAAGAAGCAAAAGGCTATGGATTGGGCATTGCTCATGAAAATATAGGCATCAAAAAAGGCTAGGCATAGGTAAAACTAGGCCACGAACAAGGCAAGGTCTATACTATGGCCTAAAGTCTCGGAATCTAGTGTACCATAGCATAGGCTCCGCCCATGCTCAAGTATGCCATAGCATAGGCGCCGCCTATGCTAAAGCCTTTTGCCTCTGAATCTCATATGCCATGCTAAAGGCGCCGCCTATGGTCACTAAAGGCTTTGCAATAGGCGCCGCCTATGGTCACCAAATGCTTTGCAAAAGGCGCCGCCTATGCTCACACAATTCCATAGCATAGGCGCCGCCTATGCAAAAGCATTCTGCTCAACTAGGAATGGCCTATGCTATGGCATTCTGCTCAACTAGGCAAAGCCTTAGGCGCCGCCTATGGTTACTTTTGGTCTCCAAATCTGATTTTAAATGGGTCAAAACCCGACCCAACCTTTTCCTATAGATATGAGACTTAGTCTTGAACCAAAAACACATTGGAAACCTAGCTTATGCGCCGCCTATAGCCTCCAAATCCTCTCAACAATTTTCTTTTGCTCTTTTTCTTCACAAGAACATCATCCAAAGGCATCAATCAAGTAAGTACTACTCTATTTTTCATTTATCTTCCGTAAGTACTATACTACGCCTATTATGAATTGCTAAATCTTGAACAAGTATTGGTGATGTGAATGTGTTTGAATTGTTGTGATGCAACCAAGTGAGTGAATGAATATGTAAGGATGATCTTAACTTATTTCCAACTTGAATTTGATTATGATGCATTGTCATACTTTTGTGGAATTGAATTGGTCCCAAATATTGCATAATATTGTTACTTGAATACTTACATGTTGGAATGACTTGTTCATCGGAATAAGGATTATAGTTGCCTACCAACATAGGAGGTTGTGATTATTGTTAGATACTATCCCTTGATTCAATCCCTATGCAGTAGTATTGATATATCCAACATGAATGTATTGCCAAGATAACAAGAAGTGTGACTGCTCTGATTTTATTGTTGGAATATAACACCTAAAACATATGTCGATGAAGTCTGAGTAATCGACCACTTTCACTTCACTAGTCTGTACCAACAAACTAAGTGTGGGGTGGTGCCCCTACTGCTTGTTTATAGATTGTATCCATCGAGATGATGCTAACATGAACATTGTTTTATTCTCAGTTACAATGTCACCCAAAGCAAGACAAGGCAAAGATAAGGCAACCACTTCCCAAAAAGGCAAGAAAAGAGGACGCAAAGAGCAAGCTGAATCCTCTGTGCTGCAAATACCTCGACACACTCTTGGAATCAAGTGGGGTACTTATGAGGAACTTCTGAGGATGACGACTCCAATGATGATTCCAACGAAGGGGGTATGACCCCCGACATAGAGGAGGAGTCCGACTGACCAGGTTCTTCTTATTTATTTTCCACTGAGGGCAGTGTCTCCCATCTAAGTGAGGGTTGGTGGTATTTGCATGCTACACTTCTCTATCTGCATTTGCATTTATGTTTGTCCTATTTTTCTTTTTAGTAGTTAATTTTTTTTTAGTTAAATCTTTTTTTAACTGCGCATGAAATTATTCTAATAGGCAGCATTAGATTATAACAAGAGTTTGTGCTAAAATCATGACTATTGAGATGTTTAGGCTCTAATTGTGACTCACTATGTGATACTGTGTGGTTCAATTCCTTCATCTGTTGGGGCAAGAGTCTATACTACTCCCAATAAAGTCGACCATGTGCCTTGTGTGAGTGAGATAATAGTATATTCTATGTTTTTGGCTGATGCTAGAACTTGCCTGGTATGTATGTAAAGCGAAAATAAAGAGTGTAAGTCTAGGAGATGATTTAGGCATTTCTTTGGCAACCTATACTTGTTTACCTTCTTTTTACCTACCCATGGACATTATCCTAGTTAACCCCTTTTGAGCCTTTAGCCTATGTTCTTTGAAAGCCTCATATGTAAGCCTAATCCATTCTTTTCAAGACCATAATTTGATCCAAATTCCTAAGTGCTTTAAATTGAAAACGTCATGTGACAAAATAAGAGGAAATTGGATGAGCATGATGCCTTAGAATGTATTGGTACTTGAATTTGTCATGAAAAAGAATTGCTATCATAAGAGGTATGTTATGAAAAGAAAAAGGAAAAGAAAACTAAAAAGTTAGTTATGTTCAAAAAAATTGAAAAACAAAAGAGGTGACAAAGGAAGGTAGATTAAAAGAAAGCAAAGAGGTTGTAGGTTGTTTGAAAGAAAGCATAAATGGCATATTGTGATGTATTAAAGCACTTAGGAAACTTAGTCACTATTTCTGGCCAAAATAGTCCTATCCGTCCCTTAGCCTACATTACAACCCGTAGAAGACCTATTTGATCCTAAGCTTAGCATTCTGACATTTAGTGGAGCATTACACTAAGGGCAAGCCTATGGTCATCAGTTGATGCATATGAATTCTTTGTGAGAGCGAGAGCAAGGATACTTTTATACCCATGTTTGAAAAAGATGCTATACTTGTGAGTGATTATGGGTAATATATTGTGAGACACACATGGTTGATGAGTTTTGGGCAGTCATGTTTGATTCTTTGTACCTTAACCGTTGAATGTGAATTAACCACCATCACGAGTCTATGTCGGAGGTTGAATTTTTTCTACTAATGAGCATAAAACTACTCTTTGTTGATGATTGCTATGCTTGTCTTGACGAATATTTTGTGTTGATACTGTGAAAACCTAAGTTGATGTTTAGATGGACATGATAGTTTGTTCGAGGACGAACAAAGTTTTAAGTCTGGGGTGTTGATGATAGGCGAATTTACACTCCTATAGTGCTATATTTTACCCATATTTTAGCCTAGTTTTGAGGACAAATTATATATTTCATGCACTTTTAGTCCTTTTTCCTGTAAGTGAGCTAACGAACATGATTAGCAAAGTTTCAGGTATAAATGATGCAGAATTCAGCATTTTATGGATTACTTGACGCCAAAGAAAGCTTCACGAAAGGAGAAAAGGAAGTTTGGACGCCTAAGGACCAAAAGTGACGCATGAAAAATATGTCCCGGGCAAAAACAGCAATTCTGAAGACTTTGGGGACTAGCAGTAACTTAGTAGGATTAGGATAATGATACATTAACCTAGTACAATTGGGTTAAGTATTTCATCAGCTTATTAGGATTATGATAATGATACTTTAACCTAGTAGGATTGGGTTAAGTATTTTATTAGCTTAGTAGGAATAGGATATGGGTATTATATATACCCTATTCTGCTAGAGATTTTTATTAATCCATTCCACGCCATTCTCCCATTCCATCGATTCCCATCCATCCACCATCCATCCATCCATCAAAACAATTCTCTTTATTAATTCATTGTTGACATTATTTTTCAACTATTCAATTCTTATTTTCCACAACAAGAGAAACGTTACTTTGCAAGGGAGTTCACGCCTAACGCCTACTACACTTTACTACACGAGATCTTTATTGTGGTATAATAACAATGTCGATTGTGATTTCCTTCGCACTCATGGGTAACTAAACTTCTCTGTTGGGGTTATGGAAGCCATATGAGCTACTATCTATTGCTATGAGTTTGTGAATTCGTGACACGTGTGTTGCTTATATCATTATTCTCTTCATCTTAATGCAAATTCTTGTGGCTGCAGACGCATAGAATACGAGAGTATAGCATTAACTTGTTCGAAAGAAAAGTTATATGTCTGGAAAAGAGATAATGTCAAGGTAGTAGGGTCCCATCCCCTATTAAAAAGTTAGTGCCGTAACTGGATTAACCTCTTGGAGAATTTGTACCGTTAGATACGCTTTAAGCTCGAAAGAGTTAAAGTGAAATAATCCTCGAATAGGTCAAAAGACACCTGGATTTACCATCGAATACAATTCTCTATAAGCACATACATGTCTGAATTCCGCATAACTCATAGCCAATAGAGACGTACAACTCATAATGTGGACATACCCCCAACTTCTCAATTCTCATTGTTTTACAAACTACTTAACATTCTTACTTTTTACTTTGCTAATTTCCATTTTTACTCTATTATTTTGGTTACACATTACAATCCCCCCTTTTTATGAGACTTGCACTAAAAGTCTAGTAATCGTTGCTTACTTGTTGACCAAGCTATTCCCTGTGGGACCGATACCCAACCCAATTGCGTTCTATATTTGACAGCGACCGCTTTACACTCCTACGAGAGATTCTTCCTCGAAATCAGATTCCTCTCTTCCTTTTGATGCAACAGCTTTAACTTTTTCGGTCTTCCCTGATAATAGATGCTTTGTAATAAGATCATCTACATTTTCATGTGAGCCATGTCTTGGTCACGATCCTCTTGTCTTCACCTCTGCTTTGCAGTCATGCCAAAAGATACAGTAGAGCTTGCTACCTCAGAATCCCAGGTATACCAAGATCTACTTACTTTGTCATCCGATCTAGCATATTGCTTGCCTGCACAAAAGTGAGGTCCATAAATGATCCTCCAGCCGCATTATCCACCACTGGTTTAGTTATTGAATTCAAGTCTCTGTATAGTATCTCCATCAAGTGGACATTGGTCATATAGTGATTTGGGCACCGCATAAGCTTCGTCTTGAACCTCTCCCATGTTTCATGGAGAGCTTCAGTTGGAAGCTGTCGAAAATTGGTGATCTCATCTCTCAATTGAGCTCTTTTGGATGGTGGAAAGAATCTTTCTAGGAAAGCGTCTCTCAATTGCCTCCAATTTGTAATAGAATTAGGAGTCAGCCCATTCAACCATAGAATTGCCTCCCCATACAGAGACAATGGAAATAAGCGTAGCCGAATTGCATTTTATCCAACGCCTGGATTGTGGAATGACTTGCATGTAGAAATAAAGTTGACTAGATGCATATTCGGATCATCACCCACAAGTCCACCGAATAATCCCTTAAGCTGCAATAGTTGAATCATGGTGCTGGTGATGTTGAACTTGGCTCCGGGCGCTAATGGCGGAAGAATAATGGCTCATGTGGCACCAGCTCCATCAAGATCATCATCATCATCATCGAACGGTATTTTCATAGTTCGGCGTTCAGGCCTAAACCTAGATTGACAATCTCTTCTCTGCGCAATCTCAGCAGTATGCCGTGGGTTTAGTAGCTTCTCATCGCCCAGGTCCACATCATCAGGATTTGTTGCCCGACCTGGGTTATCAATATTTTGTTGATGCACTTGAGCGGTCATCCTTTCAATTTCACGTTGTGCATCCATTGATGCACTGAACAAACCTGAATAAAACCAAAAAAAACTAAAAGTAAAAGTACGAGAATCTTTGACCAAAGCGTCTAGTAATTATCACAAACTTAATTGACACTCGTATTCCCTGGCAACGGCGCCAATTTTTGATAGCTTCCAACTGAAGCTCTCCACGAAACATGGGAGAGGTTCAAGACGAAGCTTATGAGGTGCCCGAATCACCATATGACCAATGTCCACTTGATGGAGATACTATACAGAGCCTTGAATTCAATAACTAAACCAGTGGTGGATAATGCGGCTGGAGGATCATTTATGGACCTCACTTTTGTGCAGGCAAGCAATATGCTAGACCGGATGACAAAGACAAGTAGAGCTTGGTATACCTGGGATTCTGAGGTAGCAAGCTCTACCTTATCTTTTGGCATGACTGCAGAGCAGAGGCGAAGACAAGAGGATCGTGACCAAGACATGGCTCACATGAAAATGCAGATGGATCTTCTTACAAAGCATCTATTATCAGGGAAGACCGAAAAAGTTAAAGCTGTTGCATCAAAAGGAAGAGAGGAATCCGATTCCGAGGAAGAAGCCAACTACTTGAACAATTAGGGGGGTTTCCGAGGCAATGCCCAAGGAAACCAAGGTCGGAACTATTATGATAATTCAGGATATAAGGACCGTGATCAAGGTAGTTGGAAGGATAAGACTGACAGGAGTGGTTTGTATGTTCCTCCTGGAAGATGTGACGCCGCTGCATCTGGTTCTGGAAATATGTCAATGGAAGATATGATGGCTAAACTATTGAAAGGAGTAGAGGCAACTAATACGGGTGTGAATAAGGTGAAGAACGACTTGTCCTCAATGAAGCAATTGGTTGACTCGCATTCCACTTCAATATAATAGCTGGAGCAACAATTGAGTCAATTATCTGTGCCATTCAATCAAAGAAAGGCTGGCACTTTACCTAGCAACACTGTGCAAAATCCAAGGAACGATGGATCATGCATGGCTATTACTACCAGGAGTGGTAAGGTGCTGGAAAAATCATCCCAAAGCAAGCAAGTGGCCGAAAATAAAGAAGATGAGGACGCCATAGACAATGGCCAAGATGTCCATGACGTCACCCCTAGTGGTTTGCATCCTGAAAATACCAAAATTCGAAAGCAAGAGGAGAAGAGAGCTGTGGAGAAAACAATTTCATATCCACCACCACCTTTTCCTCAAAGATTTAAGAAGCAGGTGAATGATACAAGGCAGCAAATTCATGACGATGTTAAATCATCTGACCATTAATGTTCCGTTGGTGGAGGCACTTGAACAAATGCCTGGATATGCAAAATTTATGAAAGACCTTTTGACAAAGAAGCGGGCAGCAAGCTATGAGTTGAAAGATACTGTTCATCATTGCAGCGCTATTGCTACCCGATCACTAGTTCAGAAAAAGGCCGACCCCGGTTCTTTCACTATTCCTTGCACGATTAGATCTATGAATTTTGCTAAGGCATTGTGCGATTTGGGAGCTAGCATCAATTTGATGCCACTATCCGTCTACAAGAAGTTGGGGTTAGGCGATCCAACACCAACCAATATGAGGCTCATAATGGCTGATAGGTCGGTAAAACGACCTGTGGGTATCTTGAATGATGTGTTGGTGAAGGTTTCTTCATTCATCTTTCCTGCAGACTTTGTTATTCTGGATTGTGAGGCAGACTCTGAAGTTCCCATAATCTTGGGACGTCCTTTCCTTGTAACTGGAAGTGTGCTTATTGACATGAGAGCTAATGAGCTTTTATTTCATTTGAATGACGAAGTGGTCCGTTTTGATATATGCAAAGCAATGAAGCAGCCCAGCGATATGAATGTGTTCTCTGTAGATGATGTTCATTATGAGGATAAGAAAGCATTATCTGTAGCAAAACAGCTTACTGTTGAGCCATTGTCTACTGCGCTACTGAATGTTGAGTATAAGGATGATAAAGATTATGAAGAAACTACGTGTGCTTTAACAGAAATAGGGTCCTATTCTCGTACTCCTAAACAGCTGGACCTTGATCTTACAAATCAAACTTCACAAACAACGAAGACTTCCATTGTAGAGCCACTAACGCTAGAATCGAAAAAGCTCCCCAATTACCTAAGGTATACGTTCTTGGGATATGGAAATACACTTCCTGTGAGTGTGGCGGATGATTTAAGTGAACAGCAAATAGAGGCTCTCATCTCTGCTCTGATGAGGTACAAGAGAGTTATGGGTAGGAAGATTGATGATATAATTGGTATATCTCCTGAGGTATGTATGCACAAGAGTCATATCGAAGAAGATTGCATGCCTACAAGTAAGTATCAGCGTCGTCTGAATCCATTCAGAAAATGATGCCCCATCTATCTCGATGAAGTCTAAGTAATCGAGATAGCTATGTCGTGCCGCGATAATAAATCAAGCGCTTGGTGGGAGGCAACCCATCAATTTTAATTGTTTTTGTTTTCTTAGAATTTAGTCGAGCCACGACCAAAACTAAGGCGCTTGATGGGAGGCAACCTATCGTTCCAATCGTTTTTATTGTTTTTGAGTAAGTGTAGGTGCAAGATGTATAAGGAAGGAGGTTGGTCTTGAATTTTGATTTGGAAGAATTGCATGTTAAAGGTGGTAAGTTAGGAATGAAGAAGCAAAAGGCTATGGATTGGCATTGCTCATGAAAATATAGGCATCACAAATGGCTAGGCATAGGTAAAACTAGGCCACGAACAAGGCAAGGTCTATACTATGGCCTAAAGTCTCGGAATCTAGTGTGCCATAGCATAGGCGCCGCCCATGCTCAAGTATGCCATAGCATAGGCGCCGCCTATACTAAAGCCTTTTGCCTCTGAATCTTATATGTCATGCTAAAGGCGCCGCCTATGGTCACTAAAGGCTTTGCAATAGGCGTCGCCTATGGTTACCAAATGCTTTGCAAAAGGCGCCGCCTATGCTCACACAATGCCATAGCATAGGCGCCGCCTAAGCAAAAGCATTCTGCTCAACTAGGCATGGCCTATGCTATGGCATTCTGCTCAACTAGGCAAAGCCTTAGGCGCCACCTATGGTTATTTTTGGTCTCCAAATCCGTTTTTAAATGGGTCAAAACCCGACCCAACCTTTTCCTATAGATATGAGACTTAGTCTTGAACCAAAAACCCACTGGAAACCTAGCTTATGCGCCGCCTATAGCCTCCAAATCCTCTCAACAATTTTCTTTTGCTCTTTTTCTTCACAAGAACATCATCCAAAGGCATCAATCAAGTAAGTACTACTCTGTTTTTCATTTATCTTCCGTAAGTACTATACTACGCCTATTATGAATTGTTAAATCTTGAACAAGTATTGGTGATGTGAATGTGTTTGAATTATTGTGATGCAACCAAGTGAGTGAATGAATATGTAAGGATGATCTTAACTTATTTCAAACTTGAATTTGATTTTGATGCATTGTCATACTTTTGTGGAATCGAATTGGTCCCAAATATTGCATAATCTTGTTACTTGAATAATTACATGTTGGAATGACTTGTTCACCGAAATAAGGATTATAGTTGCCTACCAACATAGGAGGTTGTGATTATTGTTAGATACTATCCCTTGATTCAATCCCTATGCAGTAGTCTTGATATATCCAACATGAATGTATTGCCAAGATAACAAGAAGTGTGACTGCTCTGATTTTATTGTTGGAATATAACACCTAAAACATATGTCGATGAAGTCTGAGTAATCGACCACTTTCACTTCACTAGTCTGTACCAACAAACTAAGTGTGGGGTGGTGCCCCTACTGCTTGTTTATAGATTGTATCCATCGAGATGATGCTAACATGAACATTGTTTTAGTCTCAGTTACAATGTCACCCAAAGCAAGACAAGGCAAAGATAAGGCAACCATTTCCAAAAAAGGCAAGAAAAGAGGACGCAAGGAGCAAGCTGAATCCTCCGTGCTGCAAATACCTCGACACACTCTTGGAATCAAGTGGGGTACTTATAAGGAACTTCTGAGGATGACGACTCCAATGATGATTCCAACGAAGGGGGTATGACCCCCGACATAGAGGAGGAGTCCGACTGACCAGGTTCTTCTTATTTATTTTCCACTGAGGGCAGTGTCTCCCGTCTAAGTGAGGGGTGGTGGTATTTGCATGCTACACTTCTCTATCTGCATTTGCATTTATGTTTGTCCTGTTTTTCTTTTTAGTAGTTAATTTTTTTTTAGTTAAATGTTTTTTTAACTGCGCATGAAATTATTCTAATAGGCAGCATGAGATTATAACAAGAGTTTGTGCTAAAATCATGACTATTGAGACGTTTAGGCTCTAATTGTGACTCACAATGTGATACTGTGTGGTTCAATTCCTTCATCTGTTGGGGCAAGAGTCTATACTACTCCCAATAAAGTCGACCATGTGCCTTGTGTGAGTAAGATAATAGTATATTCTATGTTTGTGGTTGATGCTCGAACTTGCCTGGTATGTATGTAAAGCGAAAATAAAGAGTGTAAGTCTAGGAGATGATTTAGGCATTTCTTTGGCAACCTATACTTGTTTACCTTCTTTTTACCTACCCATGGACATTATCATAGTTAACCCCTTTTGAGCCTTTAGCCTATGTTCTTTGACAGCCTCATATGTAAGCCTAATCCATTCCACACCATTCCCCCATTCCATCAATTCCCATCCATCCACCATCCATCTATCCATCAAAACAATTCTCTTTATTAATTCATTGTTGACATTATTTTTCATCTATTCAATTCTTATTTTCCACAACAAGAGAAACGTTACTTTGCAAGGGAGTTAACGCCTAATGCCTACCACACTTTACTACATGAGATCTTTATTGTGGTATAATAACAATGTCGATTGTGATTTCCTTCGCACTCATGGGTAACTAAACTTCTCTATTGGGGTTATGGAAGCCATATGAGCTACTATCTATTGCTATGAGTTTGTGAATTTGTGACACGTGTGTTGCTTATATCATTATTCTCTTTATCTTAATGCAAATTCTTGTGGCTGCAGACGCATAGAATACGCCAGTATAGCATTAACTTGTTCGAAAGAAAAGTTATATGTCTGGAAAAGAGATAATGTCAAGGTAGTAGGGTCCCATCCCCTATTAAAAAGTTACTGCCGTAAATGGATTAATCTCTTGGAGAATTTGTACCGTTAGATACGCTTTAAGCTCGAAAAAGTTAAAGTGAAATAATCCTCGAATAGGTCGAAAGACGCCTGGATTTACCATCGAATACAATTCTCTATAAGCACATACATGTCTGAATTCCACATAACTCATAGCCAATAGAGACGTACAACTCCTAAGGTGGACATACCCCCAACTTCTCAATTCTCATTGTTTTACAAACTACTAAACATTCTTTCTTTTTACTTTGCTAATTTCCGTTTTTACTCTATTATTTTGGTTACACATTACAATCCCCCCTTTTTACGATACTTGCACTAAAAGTCTAGTAATTACTGCTTACTTGTTGACCAAGATATTCCCTGTGGGATCGATACCCAACCCAGTTGGGTTCTATATTTGACAGCGACCGCTTTACACTTCTACGAGAGCTGTAGATTGAGCAATTTGTGTCAACAGAGGTTAATCTGATGCGACAGAACGATCATCTATTGCATCAGGCAGTTATTAATAAAAAAAGAGTTTTTATTGTTATTGAGAGGGTGAAAAGACATGACTTTCTGATTATTTAATATGAAAAATATTTCATAAATAAATAATAAGCAAATAAATGATAAACACAATTTATAACTGTAAAAGAACGATTATTTAATTTTAATAACTGATCGTGACTTTTCACCATTTTTGTTTTTGAATTTCTTTTTAAAAATTATTTATTATATAATAAAAAAGTCACAATATTGGATTAATTAACTTATATGATGATTGTTAAGAAAAACAAGGTGAAGGTCATGACTTTTTGTCTAAAACTAAAACACATACATTCAACAGTGTTGCTGATGCATCAAATTCTCCAACTGTTGCGACTGATGTATCAGCTATTAGAAGAAATAAAAAAAAGATGTTAACATAGAACGTCTATTTGTTGCTACAGATGGTATATTTGTTGCAATTGATGGTTTATCAGATTCAACAGATGTACAATCTTTTACCAGAAAATAAAAATGGTTATTATTTTATTAAAAATTTTGAAAAGGTGTTTTTTTAAATTTATAAAATAAAAAAGTCAGCAAATTTGGATTAATGATATGATGATAAGTTTTTTTGGAAAAAAAAGTAGATTATATTTTGCAACAAATATATTATCTGATGTAACAGATTCACTATTGTTGCAACAGGTGATATATGTGTTGTCACAGATAATTTATCTGATGCAACCGATATAGAATCTGTTGTCACAACTCAATAAAAATGGTTCTTGGAAAAAACTAATTAATAATAATAATCTGAAAAGTCATGACTTATCACAATATTTCTTAATTTAATTAAGTCATTACTTTTCACAGTAATAAAAAATATAATTAATAAATGGAGGTGAACAGTTAGATTATATGTTGCAATAGATAGGTTATCGGATGCAACAAATTTTCTATTTGTTGCAACAGATGATATATCTGTTTTCACAGATGTATTATCTGATGTAACAAATATAGAATCTGTTGCCACAGCTCAATAAAAATACTTCTTGGAAAGAACTAATTAATTATAATAATCTGAAAAGTCATGACTTATCACAATATTTATTTTCTTAATTTAATCAAAAATATAATTAATGAATGGAGGTGAATAGTCGCGACTTTTCGCCTCTCATTCAAATTCAATCTTCTATAAATAGGTCTCTCCTTACTCAATCGTTCATTCAACTATACTCTATTTATTTATTGCATCTCGTTTTTCATATTACACTCTAGAAGATTATCGCTAACCCAGTGTGGGACATTGCTTTTCTACAAGACGCCGTGAATGAACTTTGAAATCAAGTTTGTGACCTGCAATGGGAACTGGGAGGAGTTAGATCAAGAATGTTTCGCGAGATATGTAGGCTGAGGAGGGCCTTGCTACTTCCAGTTGAAGATTGGTCGGCTGGCAATGATGATGATAATAATAATAACAATAATAATAATAATTAGATTATTATTTTTCTTTTAGTCTATTATATGTATTTTTATTTAATAAAAAGATTATGTTTGATCTTTGATGTTTTAATCCATATTTAATTTTTATTCCGTCTATTATATTTTCGACAAACATTTCAACGATTCGACGTAAAAAGAAATAATTTAAAATCCAGTAGCAATAGCAAGTTTTATCTGTTGGGTTTGTGGCTAGAGTTGATGTATTGTTCAAAAAAGATTACTCATATGTTGCAATAGATAAGAAGTCTGATACAACAGATAAATAGTGTATTTCAACAGATGACTAGTTTGTTGCTTGGCTCTGACGTTTTAATTCATACTCCCTCCGTCTCAAATTATCCATCCCTAATTGAGATGCCACATTAATTAAGAAAAATAATTAATAATATGTCTAGTTTACCATAACCCACTGATCAGTTGGTGGGACAATATACGTGTTTGAAATAACCATTGTTTTTTATTCAATCCAAATTTCATAAGAGAAGAAAGCTTTTAACGTCAGTTGACAGATAGTCCCCTTATTAAATGATATTTCCATTTTAATTTGAAGAAAAGGTGATTAATGCAAAAGATAAAATATGGATTTTTTTAAATCATTTCTTGATTAATGAAAAAGACAAGTAAAATGAGAAATTGAATTAGGAAATTTGGGATGGATAATTAGACGTAAGGAATAATATTGAATCTAGTAGAAATAGAAAGAGTTGAAATATATTGGTTATCTGTTGGGGTTGTGGCAGGGGCTGATTTGTGTTGTTCCAAACAGATTAATCATTCGCTGCAATAGATAAACATTCTGATACAATAGATAATACGTCTGATGCAACAAATAAACAATCTGATGCAACAGATAAACAGTCTGATGCAATAGGTAAATCTTCTGATACAACAGACTACCCATCTGATGCACCAGGTGATTGATCTATTTAAATTATGGGCACTTATGTTGGATTCATGATTGGGGTTCTATCCATTGTTGGAAAAACAAAAGTATACCCAGGTGACAAATACGAATAAAAATCATAATTTTACTTACCAAAGTCACCTATGAAGTAATGTCAAAGTGGAAAGTGATGTAGTAAAAAATATTTGACCTAAAAAATTTGTTAGATAGCAGCAATAGCGTTATGCCAACAATAATAACAACAACAAATGGTCGACAAGAAAAAAATAAAGACGATAATGAAGTAAAAGATGTGATAATGAAGCAGAAGATAATGAATAAAGCAGCAGAAACAATGAACAACAAAAATCACTAAGAGAGAGAAAACAACAATGGATGAGACGAGAGAGAAGGCACCTTTTTCCCCTCTGTTTCTTGTTATTTTAGGTAAATATTGGGATCAAAGTGTACATTTAAAAACTTATGAGTTATTTTCAAACTTTTCCAACTCTTTTAATCCATAATAAAGTAATTATCACCTCCAACTAATAATTAAGACTTGTGTCACCTACACCTCATTTTAAAACTCTTTTGTCACCTGTGACCCAAAGCCCCTGGTGTCTTGGAAAAGAACAGGAGTGAGCAAAAGATTTTTTTTTGGATCGAGTAAAATGCCTATTCTACCCTTGATCGTCCTATGGTCACTCTTATATATAGTAGAAATGAATGTACTCTCGATCACCCTATATGAAAAGAACCCCAAAAAGGCAAGGACTAAAAAAAAATGAAGAAAACAATGAATAATGATTAAGAAAAAATTGAGATATGAACAAACCTTCAATTGTAATCTGCTGTAAATATAAAGAGAACAAAAATAGTTCATTGACGGTGAGCAAAATTGAAAAAACACTGTGAAACTTTGAGATTATGCCAGAGAGATGTTGATATAGATGTTTCTAGATATACGTAGTGTCTTGGAAAAGAATGGGAGTGAGCAACAGATTTTTTTGGGGACTGGGTAAAATGTCTATTCTACCCTTGGTCGTCCTATGGTCACTCTTCTATATAGTAGAAATATAGTAGAAACTAGACTAGATAATGAAGGGCGATTTTACAGGCCCAATATTAATATTTTAGATATGTTTATAGGTATTTAATTAGTTTTTTAAATGACCATCAATATTTCCAAATTAGCACAATCGAAAATGATAATAAAGAGACACATTATAATAAAGTGTCAATTATATTAATATTTTTTTAATAGAATCATACAAAATAACCAAAAAATAAAAAATAATCCATCTATAAATTTATTTTAAATGCACTTAAATTCATTTTGTTGGGGTTTAGTGAATGAAATTCAACCTATTTGATAGAAGTTAAAATTAATCATATCATTCTTTACAAAGTGATTAAAAAAAAGTTATGGTTTGACATCTTGTTTTATATACTATAAAATCAAGAGAATAATTTAGTACATATTTTTTTTTAAAAAAAAAGTGATTTGTATACCTGATGAGAGAATATACTGCCTCAAAATATTTTATTTTATTTTTGAAGATTGTAAATGTGTTGTAAAAAGATATATGAAGTTAAGTGTACACATTATAACGTCTTAATATAATATGAACAAACGTACCAATTAAATAAAATAAATTATAGTTTTAGAATTATCTTTAGTATATATAGTTTTAAAATTAATTGAATATTTTTTCATCATTTATCAGTATCTTTTTTTATTATTTTATTATTAATATAGTACTCCATCCATTTTGATCCATTTAAAAGGAGAATGTCTCTTTATTTTTTATAATTTTTTAATCAATTCTGCAAAATTAAAAAGCATTTTGATACATTATACATATCTTTAGCCTATTAATATAACATTCAATTTTTTTAATTTGTTAATTCAATATCTAATCAAAATCAGACAAATAAATAAACACTTACTAATTAAACTCTTTTCTCTAAGTATGAACTAAACGTGTCAATTATTTCCATATCAGTTCAATCCCATTGTAATTTATTATTTCATTGCAAAGTAATCTCAAGTCATAATTTAAAACTTTACTCATCAATAATCTTATATTATATAATGGACTAAATTTTAAATAAGAAATTCAACTTTGGTATGACATAATATCTGTAATGGTTTACAAATTAATTTCAATGAATTTTATCAGTTTGTTATAATTATTAGAAGTTTATGACAATATCCTTTGGCTAAAACATAATTTTTGAAGCTTTGAATTTTTAAAATACATATATACATATTCAGAAGCACAATTTTACATCTACATGTTTTGTATTTTTTTCCTTAGAAATGCACCATTCTGTTAATATTCTATCTGTTTCAGTTTGTTTGGTCTATTTTTATTTGGTACGAAATTTAAAAGAGTAAAATATTTTTTTTGAACATTGTGATATTAATTAAATAAAAGATATGTCAAATATACCAAAATATTTTTTAATTTTATAATCTTGAATATGACACGTGGAAAGTTAAAATTACAGATGTTGCTAAAAAATGAAAAAGGTTTTTTAAAACAAAATAAAAAAGAAATAAATCAAACAAATTGAACTGAAGAAAGTAATAAATAATGACAAACAAAGCTTCCACAAAAAATAAAAAAATAAAACAAGAAAAAAAAAATAGAACATGAAAGAAAATTGTTGATAATTGAACATTTTGATTTTTTTTACAATAAACACTAGATTTGAATAAATTCATGTAGGAAAAAAGAAAATGGGCCCTAGTATTACATGTGGTTGAAGATAATTGGTGATGGAATAAGACAAGGTAAAATACATAGTACAATTTGTATTGCATATTGTACAATTTTTCATAGCCATGGTCGTCCTTCCTTGGCTTTTCTATATAATAATCAAAATATAATAAAATAAAATATAATAAAAAAACTATTAATATAGTACTCCATCCATTTTGATCCATTTAGAAGAATGTCTCTTTATTTTTGATAATCTTTTAATCAATTCTGCAAAACTAAAGAGTATTTTGATACATTATACATATCTTTAGCCTATTAGTATAAGATTCAAAAATCTTTTTATAATTTATTAAAATTCAATATCAAATAAAAATCAGACAAATAAATAACACTAACTAATTAAACTCTTTTCTCTAAGTATTAAATAAAGGTGTCAATTGTTTCCATATCTGTTCAATCCCATTAAAATTTATTATTTCATTGCAATATCTTAATTAAAAGTAATCTCAAGTCATAGTTTAAAACTTTACTCATCAATAATCTCATATTATGTAATGAACTAAAATTTTAAATAAGGAATTCAACTTTGGTATGACATAATATCTGTAATGGTTTACAAATTAATTTCAATGAATTTTATAAGTTTCTTATAATTTTTAGAAGTTTATGAAAATAACCTTTGGCTAAAACATAATTTTAGAAGCTTTGAATTTTGAAAATACATATATACATATTCAGAAGCACAATTTAACATCTCCAAGTTTTGTATTTTTTTCTTAGAAATGCACCATTCTGTTAATACTTTATCTCTTCCAGTTTGTTTGGTCTATTTTAATTTGGTACAAAATTTAAGAAATTAAAATATTTTTTTGAATATTGTGATATTAATTAAATAAAATATATGTAAAGTATATCAAAATATTCTTTAATTTTATAATCTTGAATATGACATGTTGAAAGTTAAAATTACAGATGTTGCTAAAAAATGAAAAAGATTTTTTTAATTTAAAAAAGAAATAAATCAAACAAATTGAATTGAAGAATGTACTAAATAATGAAAAACAAAGCTTCCACAACAAATAAAAATATAAAAATGTGAAAAATAGAACATGAAAGAAAATTGATGATAATTGAGCATTTTGATTTTTTTTACAATAAACACTAGATTTGAATAAATTTGTGTAGGAATAAAGAGAATGGGCCCTAGTATTGCATGTGGTTGAAGATAATTGGTAATGGAACAAGACAAGATAAAATACAAAGTACTATTTGTATTGCATATTGTACAATTTTTCATAGCCATGGTCGTCCTTCCTTGGATTTTCTATATAATAAATATATATAATAATAAATAAAATATAATATAAATAGTTTCATAAGTCCCGTGCTAAGCCCGGTCCCAAATTCAAAGTATAAAAATAATAATTTATATCATATGTTTTTCTATTTTATAATTAGTATATCTAATGATCTGTTTAATAAGTCTTGTTGATGAGTTTTTATTATTATTAGATTTTGTAATCACATAATTGTGTAATTTTTTAAAAAAATATTATGAGGTTGAAGATATTATTTGAGAATTAGAATATATCAAAAAACTACAAGTAATTCGGTATTTTATAGAATGACATAAATTTCAAATATTTAATAATCATGCTTCGATGAAGATCATAAATAGAAAAAAATATTGATATTCTTATAAAGTTTGCAAGTATTTATTTTTTTAGTTATAGATAAAAATAAATTTATTTTGATATTTATTCAGTTTTAATTTCCCTCAAAATTTTAGTGGCAATAGTTTTTTCTAATTACATTTTTTCATCTTATAGAATCATCTGAAAAAAGTCAATGCTTTCAAATTTATATTATAATAATCATAACCTCAATTAAGAGCCTTCATATAAATTAACTTAATAAGAATATATAAGGATAATAAATGATAATTAAACTACATTAATAGCTTGCTCCATTCGGTCTATTTACTTATTATATTTATTTTTTACACGCCCCTTACAATAGTAACCTATTCGTCCCATTTTAGTTATTGTTTTGTACTTTTTCATGTCCATTACGAGAAACAATAAATACAAGATATTATTTACTACACTATAATATAAGAAAAATAACTATTAGGTTGTAGTTGAAATCATCGAAAACTTTAATTTTGTAGGAAAAGTTAACTTGAATATTGTTGATTTAAAATAAAAGAAATTTTAGTTAAATAGTAATCTAACATGTGGCAAGAAGAAACCAATTATAAAAGCCCCAGTGGAATAATCTTACCAAAAAGTATAAAGGAGAAAATGGAAATATGTAAAAAAAAAATATCATTAATTATCATGTGTAATAATTTCATTTCACCAAAAAATTAAAATATCAAAAAAGCCCTTGCGAGGACAACCAAAATTTCAAGATCATCTATGCTTTAGTGGTAAAAGAAGATTGTCTTCAAAAATTGTTCAAATTTTATCATTTTATTTTTCAAAAAACAATTTGACTTATTTTTGAGCTAAACTGTATTAGTTCAATAAAATTAGAAATTAGATATTCAAAACTATATGGAAAATAAATATCATAAATTGCAATGATTATATTAACATAATAATATTATATTCTTAAAAAAATTGATTAAAGTTCATATAATTTGATCCTCAAAAGTGAAATGTAACAAATATTTAAAAATGATGAAGAAAATAATTTAATAAAACCAAAAAGAAATTCAACCAGTTACAAAGGTTCATGTGGAAAATATTAAAAGGAGAATTTGGACAAAGAAATACCACATGTAAGACTTTCATATCATGAATTTTAATATGAGGACTACCAAAACTTTTATTCTTCCTTATATATAGTAAATAATAATATATTGATGATGTTCTAAATGAAATAAATGACCAGGATAAGAAAATTAATTTATTAATAATAAATAAAACTTTAATATCTATTTATACTAGCGAAAATAATAAATAAAAATAACTTTATAAACATATTCCAATGCATGTAATATAATAATGTATAGTAAAAACGAAGATATATTCTATAATAAATTATGACGATCCAAAAACAAGGATCATAATGACACTTGTTGCGGCAAACCTTGACAAGTAAGTCTCTCACCCAAATGGGTATACACAGGGAAAAGATAGAAATGCCCCCAAGGTAAGGCTTCTAGAATGAAGTCTAACTACATAAATATAATAAAAGCGGAAAGCATAAAATCAACAAATGCAATCATAACTCCCAAAACCTGGTGTTAACAGTATAAGAACTACTAATACAATTTCGGAGTCAAATACATCAAAAAAATAACCACAAAGAAAAATATTTATCTTCAAACACTAATAAAGACATAACTAATACAGAAAGATAGAGGTGAACTCCAGAGGCATGAACGTCCAACTGCTACCTTGAGAAATTTGAAGGCGCTTGAAATCAACCCATCTGAGACACACTCGAGCTAGAACCTGCATCGAAAGAGCGCTTAGGTGTGAGTACGGCCCACTTGTAATCAGTAGGTACCATAGGCTGACCAAGAAAAGTTGTAAATAAAGTATACAAAATATACACTAAGGGCACGTCGTATGTAATCAGAAAATGTCCCACAACGGTATCCCACGCCGCTTGCACTAATAGTTCTACAATATCCGCATATAATACAAAACACACAAAACAGGGATACAAATATACACAATATCACATACAAGTAGGACAAAAGAGGGACATGTATAGTCAAGGTCATCAAGTATAGTTAAAGAAAATAGAACAATTAGATATTAAAAAGTCAAGATATAGAACAAATAGGTAGATAACAAGTCAATATGTGCATTCAAACACAACATAAACACAATAAAACAGGTGCAATGTATATGATGATGATGATGATGATGATGATGCATGGGATTTCCACATAACCTTGAGTTTGGCATACAACCTCATGATCACTAATAGCCATAACTTTTCTTTGACATGATCATTCGGAGATGGTCCATAAAACCAATATCCGATACCAATATCTAATATTCCAGTGTTTTCAGTATTTTCAAAGCACATACATAACATAATACACAAATTAAATACACATACACCACAACAAGTATATGTAAATCAATAAAACAAACTAGTGAAATGAGGCGTATGATGACATGAGAATGATGATGAAATGTTCACAACCATTCAAAATGAGTATTTCTACAACCAATTCACATAATGTATTTTCACAGCCAACCATAATGTTACAATTCCACAACTACGTGAGCCAATATCCACTCATTACTTCCATTATTGTAAGACCCTGTAATGTCCTATCCCATTTCAGCCCTTTATAGAATGCAAAAAGAGGTCCCAAACTTAGAAAATATCATCGAAGTGTTAAGACTTAGTCTCAATTTTGACCTTGATATTTTAATGGTCTCATTTTTTTTTTAGCCTTAGATTGTCGATTTTTATAAATTAATTCATGATCAAGGTTATTTATAGGTCATCTAAGGTGAGTTTCATAATTTTCAGACATCATTTGAGTCACATTTGGATGACCAAAATAGCAAGCCAATGCGATCAGGATGTGTCATGTTGGCTATTTGTCGTCACCATCGATGCGGTGCATCAATAATTGCGTCGACACCATTGATGCGGTCCATTGCCTGTTGTGCCACTGGGCACTTTTGCTTACTAAATTACAGTTTTGTGGGGGAAAAGGAGTCATTTTCCACCCATCTTAACCAACCTATATCACAAAATTAAGGGTCCAAAAGGGCAAATATACTCATCTTTTCACAAATTCTCTCAAGAATAAAGCCTTAGTTTCTTTAAGTTCAAGTCAAAGTTTCAAGAATTCACCAACAATTCTCACGAATTCAAAAATCAAGGTATGTTTAGGTATTCATCCTTGGCTTCCTTCAACCCTTGGAGTTCAAGAATCTTTTTTCAAGTACTTAGATTATATTTACATCCTTGAATGGAACTATGTTCATGTATGTGATGTTGTGTGGATTTCAAGTCAAGAATAATTTGAGTTTCATGTGAATCAACTAGAATGCATGTTGATATATGTAACCCCCATATTTAATCTTTGAATTTTGGTGTTGAATAAGGTAGACATGATATTCAAATATTTATCATCCTCATGTACAAGATTTATGTATCCTAGGTGTTTAACAAAATGTCTATGTGAAAGAATTATGCATGATGACCTGTGTGTGATGCTTTTAGAGTTAAGATATGATTTCATTATCTATGCTATCGAGTCTTATGGGTATTGAATACCCAATATTTAGCTATTATCTAGTATCCAATTGAATTAGAAGGATTCCATAGTATCCCAAACAGTAGCACACAACCAGTCAACAGAATTAGTGTGAGTTCATTCAAGCCTAGTACAATCTAGTGATCAATTTAGTGTCGATTTAGTTGGGAGTAAGATTCAGTATCGAGCGAACCCAGGCTAGGGTCATTCCTGTCAGTAGAGGTTTTGACCCTTAGTAGCAGTCTCTACATTACAAAACTACGTAGCTAGCGTAGGGTAAATCATCTTCCCGCCAGACTAGAGTTGATGTAACCATATACATCTCATGAGTCTTCCTGCCAGATTAGGGTCGACCCAGATCCTGTTAGTAATATGTGGCACGGTGCTAATGCTCTTCCAACTGGGGTTATAGGTTAGACCCCATATCAGTCTATAATCAGGGTATATTAGCTAGATAATAACTCCTACAGTTACAGTTTTAGTATTCAGTATTCAGTAAATCTGTATCTAGTATTCAATATTCAGTACAAAACTCAGTTCAATTCTACACAATCATGACTTACAATTATCAGTTACTCAATTATTAGAAACTTAGTACTTCAGCTTCAAACTAATTCAGACATATGATATATGGTTGGTATTACGTGTTTAGCACTTATAGTAGTCCCAATCTTGCATATCCTCTCATCCAGTTATTCCATGATATTTAGTTATTATTCTCATACATATGAACCTACGCATATCAGCCCAACCTTACCTAGGATACAAGTACATTCAAAGTACTGATGCATACTCTTTCTTTACGCTACGATGCCTCATATAATAGGTTCAGATTCTCGGGTTCCTGACCATACCTAGCCAAATCAGTCTATTATCCAAAGCTACAGTAGCGAGTCCTCATCCATTAAGGACGTGACACCCATTTAGTTATTTTATTATTTATAATATTTCAGCTTTTCAGTTACTTCCAGACAACAGTTGTGAGTTAATTGGGGCCTATCCCATAAACTCTTTTATTTCAGTTGTTTAGAGGATTTCAGACACTAATAGTTAGTAGTTATTCTGCAGATTCACTCAGTATTGAATCATTTTTATGAACCTTATGGCATTTTCAATTTTATTTTCGTATATGTTTCATGATTATTAATTGGTTCTCACAGCAGGTGTCATTCATGGGTTAGCTTATGGTCCTACGGGGTCATAAGCATCGTGTGATGCCCAGGGTATCGTCTTTGGGCATTACAAACTTGGTATCAGAGCCTAAGGTTCTAAAGAGTCCTAGGGAGTCTGAAACCCGCGTCAAGTAGGGTCTTGTGCATGGGTGTGTAGCGTGCCACACTTATGGACAAGAGTCTATGAGATATTTTTAGGAAAGTTCTTTTCTTTTAGTGTTCATATTGTGCGAGTGAACATGTGCTCAAGTAAACTCTCTGTCTAATTCCAATCTTCCTTCCATTTATAAAATATGCCTCCTAGAAAGACTAACGGAAAAAGAAATAAGAATCAACCCGCACCTCCGCTAGTATAGGAAGATCACCTGAATAAGCATGTCTCTCACACCGAATTTAGAGCTGATTTCACTACCTTAGCTTATTTAGTAGTTGCTTAGAACAATCTTCCAGCTGTTGTCCTATATAGGCTTTTGATTTATGCTTAGCCGAGCGAGAGGGAGGAGCGTAGGAAGAAAGACAGAAAGAATAAAAGGGTCAGAACAAGTTGTTTTAAGCCTAGGTCAAGGGGTAGTAACCGCTCCCAATCTCATTAGAAATTCTCAATCCCAGCTTTGCTTTCAGCCAGTGCGCCATTGCCTAATTTTAAGAATGATAGTCGAGTTAAAACATAAGTCTCAAAGTCACAAGGTAGTGGGAACGGTGTTTGTACTAATCTACTTTGCGAAGAATATGGTAAGAATCATAAGGGTATGTGTAGAGATGATAGTGATATGTGTTTTAGGCGTGGCAAGCTAGGCCATAGAGTCAGAGATTGCCTAAAAAGTGGTCAGTAGGGTTGGTCCAACCATCCTCCAGTTTTATCCAATCACTTAACTTAGCAGGGTATTGTCGCTTTCAGTGCTAATAGTGGTCAGCGTCATAATAGGTTATATGCAATTCAGTCCCGACGGGATTAGGAAAATTCTCTTGATGTGGTTACGGGTACGTTACAAGCCATTCGTTTACATTTTTATGCCTTGTTAGATCTTGGATCTTCTCTTTGTTTTGTAACCCCCAATGTAGTTTTCAAGTTCAGTGTCAGTCCCAAGACCTTAGCAGATCCCTTCTACCCCAGTGGGTACACCTATCCTAGCTAGATGGGTATATATAAATTTTCTGATTATAGTATCCCAGTAAATCACTTTAGTTGATTTTAGAAATAGAGTAGTTCAGTTCCAGTTTCTCAATGAACCAGTTAGTAATGAAGAGGTAGTACCTCAGTGCTTGGTAGTCATACATGATTTCAGCTTCCTTCTCAGAATCCTATGAAAACATATGATCTAAAGTTAGAAGCATAAAAATAGGAGTTTAGCAACAATAGTAAAGTTGGGATGGTGTTATCTGAAGTTGAGCAGATTGTATATTTCATGGTACTAGTCATGTGAAAGGTTAATCAATAGGCTTGAAGCAGTGTATATAAGAATTTAAGTTTGTTGATTCAAAATATGTGTTGTGGATGTGTTATTTGTAGTCTATGATGAAGGTAGTAGAATTATTAAAGAATTGGGGATATCCATGTTATGTGTTAGGATCTATGTTTGAATCTTTGAAGGTTGAGCTAATAGAAAGAGAAGTAGAAAATTCTAAGTGAGTCAGTTCTTAAGTTGTTACATGATGTATTTGGGGCTATAGAAAGTTAAGAGTTCAATCTCAAAAAAAAAGTATCAGCAGTAGGGTTTTACACTTTCAGATGCAGTCTTTCAGGGTGAGTTTAGTGTTTATGAGTATTGTTATATCTCAGACTCTAGGGTAGTATAGTTTCATTACAGTTTAAAGATGTTGGTTAAGTGGTTCACAGACTTAGAAGGATGGCTTTAAGCTAAGGGGGAGATACTAGAACAAGTGACCAAGTCAGGCTCTCAAATTCTAGTATTGATGCCAGTTTGTTGTAGAACAACACTAAGAAGGGGAATGCCCAAGCCATGCTTATTTTAGTATTTATACTTCAGTTATTATGATATATACTCATGCCTTGCATATCAGCTATATGCTAATAGATCATATTCATGCACTTTTCATAGAATTATGTACGATTCCAGTCCCTTGTATGAGGAGTTCCAGTTTGCTCAACAGTACGAATCATGTTCCATGAATTCAAAAATTCCAAACTTAGGTCATGCAGCTCATGACTCATGTGCTCATGCTCTGTAGTATGTTCAATTCCAGTATTCATGCAACACTCCTAATGATCAACGAGATTTAGATTATGTCATGTATATTCTCAGTTTAGGTTTCCTGATAAACCCATGATGTTGATATTCTATTTCTCAAGAAGTGTCAAGTTCTGTATAGTGTTCATTCATGCTTCAGGTCCTTATGTTTTAGCCTTTGAGTGACCTCTCCTTATGAAATGATGTAGTGATGAGCAATTGCTTAGATAGGACAGAGTAAATATTTCATGTTAAGAAAAGATTGTTGCATGATTGTTTTACTCGAGGCTATAGTTATGAAGATAGGTTTGAACGTTATGTTGATGTGTAAGTGGATAAATGTATTACATATTAGTAAATGGCTAGTAAGAGGTTATATTTAATTGTTGAATGTGAAATCAGATTTATTCATGAAATGAGAGATTGTGAAAATGCAGGGTGTGTTAAATTCAGGATTCAGACTAGTATTACAGTGTTATGTGTACATTTCTTAGATCTGAGTAGGCTTGTACATAGTAGGAGAATTCAGTCCAGCTCAGACTTAAATAGGTAGAGTTATCAGTGCCTATGTGAATATTTCCAGTAGTCTCAGGTGAAGTGCAATATTAAGGTAGAAGGTATAGTTGAGAGAGTATTCTAGGAGTATGTCTAAGCTTGAAAGATAGTAGTTGCAGAGCATAAGGCCTAGTAGCTCTATCCTATCAGATGCTTTGTAGGCTTATGTTTCATATTATCGAATTTTAGCCTTGTTGTTATTTTTTATCCAGATGTCTTATTCAGATCATTCCTAAGATTCCTTACTCCCTAAAAGTCATTAGAACTTCTTAGAAAGAGTGTCAAAGAAATACTCTAGTTAAGTATAAGCTTTCGGTATGAGTTAGCTAGTATAGCCAGTAATTTAGATTAGGAGTCAAACAGACAGGTTCCTATCATTTTTTTGTTTTCCGATCTAGTCTTACTATCTAAATGTTCATGAATATATCCCTCCCAAGAAATAGTTTGATCGCATCTATGTAAATTCTGAATCCAGTTTAGTTCATGCATCATATTTCAGATCCCACATAGTCAGTCATGATTTAGTCCGTAAGCGTTCCATGCATAATCTTCGTTTTCCTAGTATTTTAGTCAAGTCAGTATCATTAGGGGGATAAACTATCTAAAGGGGAGATGTAATACCCCCGAGCTTTTCATATACTAAATCTCTTATTTTTTATTCACGATATTAGATCCAATTGGAGATAATGGTTGGTCATAAGTTGACTCTCTCATTCCAATCTTAGCCTTATAACCATTCTCATATCACTGCATGTGTTCAAGAAATCAGTTTAGTTCATGATATTCAGTTCATGTATCATGCTTTAGACTCAATTATGATCTCATGTTCCTATTTATGCATGTTCAGTAAAGGATCTTAGATTCTTCGGTATTCTTGACTTAATGTAATAGTTTTCCATATATTTAATCTGTTCCATGCTTAATTTCAGTTCTATATCATTCTCATATCATTCATGCATTCATGAATCAGTTCAGTCATGAGTCATGTCTCAAGACCCAGTCATGTTTTAGATATGCACGTCAGTACATTCTCAGTACCTCAGTGCCTCAGCTTAATCAGTCTTATTCGAGGATGAATGTTCCCAACGAGGAGATATTGTAAGACCCTATAAAGTCCTAGCCCATTTCAGTCCTTTATAGCATGCGAAAAGAGGTCCCTAACTTAGAAAATTTCAGCCAAGTGTAAAGACTTAGTCTCATTTTGACCTCGATATTTCAGTGATCTCATTTTTTATCTTTCCAACCTTAGATTGTCAATTTTTAAATTGATTCATGATAACGGTTATCTATAAGTCATCTCGGGTGAGTTTCAGAAATTTTGGACATCGTTTGAGACATGTTTGGATGATCAAAATAGCAAGACAATGTAATCAAGATGCGTTGTGTTGGCTATCGCATCGTCACCATTGATGCGGCGTGTCACCTATCGCACCACTGAGCACTTTTGCTTACTAAATTACGGGTTTGTGGGGGCAAAGAAGTCATTTTCCACCCATCTTAACCCACTTATATCACAAAATTAAAGATCCAAAAAGGAAAATATACTCATCTTTTCACAAATTCTCTCAAGAACAAAGCCCTAGTTTCTTCAAGTTCAAGTCCAAGTTTCAATAATTCACCAACAATTATCATGAATTCAATAATCAAGGTATGTTTAGGTGTTTATTCTTGGGTTCCTTCCACTCTTGGAGTTTAAGAATCCTTTTTCAAGTACTTAGATTATCAATTACATCCTTGAATGGAACTATGTTCATATATGTGACGTTGTGTGGATTTCAAGTCAAGAATAATTTGATTTTCATATGTATTAACTAGAATGCATGTTGATGTATGTAACCCCCATGTTTAATCTTTGAATTTTGGTGTTGAATGTGGTAGTCATGATATTCATATATTGCTCATCCTCATGTACAAGATTTATGTATCCTAGGTGTTTAACAAAATGTCTATGTGAAAGAATTATGCATGATAACCTATGTGTGATGCTTTTAGAGTTAATATATGATTTCATTATCTAGGATATCGAGTCTTGGGGGTATTGAATACCCAATATTTAGCTCTTGTCTAGTCTCTAGTCAGAATAGAAGGATTTCGTAGTATCCCGAATAGTAGCATATGGTCAGTCAATAGAATCAATGTGAGTTCATTCAAGCCTAGTGATCAGTTCAGTGTTAATTCAGTTAAGAGTAGGATTCAGCATCGAGCGAACCCAGGAATGGGGGCATTCCCATCAGCAAAGGGTTTGACCCTTAGTAGCAGTGCCTGTGTTACAGAACTACGTAGCTAACATAGGTAAATCATCTTTCTGCCAGACTAGGGTTGACATAACCATATATATCTCATAAGTCTTCCTGCCAGAATAGGGCTGACCCAGCTCTTGTTAGTAACTCGTAGCACGGTGCTAACACCCTTCCAACTGGGTTATAGGTTAGACCCCATATTAGTCTATAATCGGAGTATGTCGGTTAGATGATAACTCCCACATTTATAGTTTCAGTATTCTGTATTTGGTATTCAATACAGAACACAGTTAAGTTCTACACGATCATGACTTACAGTTATCAGAAACTCAGTACTCCATCTATAGACTAATTCAAATAGATGATAAATGTTTGGTATTGTGTGTTCAGTACTTACAGTAGTCCGAGTCTTGCATATCCCCTCATCCTATTATTCCATGATATTTAGTTATTATTCTCATGCACGTGAACCCATGCATATTAGCCTAACGTCATCTAGGATACCAGTATATTCAAAGTACTGACACATACTCTTTCTTTGCACTATGATGTCTCATATCATAGGTTCGGACGCTCAGGTTCCTGATCGTACCTAGCCAGATCAGTCTATCAGCCATAACTACAGTAGTGAGTCCTCATCCATCGAGGACGTGACACTCATTTAGTAATTTTATTATTTACAATATTTTAGCTTTTTAGTTACTTCCAAATAAAAGTTGTGAGTTAGTTGGGGCCTGTCCCATCAACTCTTTTATTTCAGATGTTTAGAGGTTTTCAGACACTAATAGTTAGTAGTTATTCTACAGATGTACTTAGTATTGAATCAGTTTTACTTCCGCATATGTTTCATGATTATTAATCAGTGCTCACAGCAAATACCAGTCATGGGTTAGCTTATGGTCCTATGGGGTCATAAGCACTATGTGACGCCCGGGGCGCAGTCTGGGGGAGTTACAGTTTCATCCATGAATTTCCACATGTATCAGTACTAATAATTTTGAATATATCACAATACACCAATGGTACCATTTTAGGCATTTCAATAACACAATACAGTTATTAACATATATTCAGGGCTATCAACATCACATAGGAATCCACACAGTCACACACATCATATAATATCTCAATTTCGACAATTACATCACATATGCTCCCCATAAAAGAACAACATGCATTTTGTACCATCATTACTACCTTGCCTAGTCTGAAAGAGATAAGCCATAACCTACCTCGAATGCCGAAAACAGTCCGCTACACTTTGAACGTATGACATTACTTTCCACAAATGATCCTGAACTCCTCTAAAAACATAAAATATGAAATCCACGCTTTAAAACAAACCAATGACACCCATATTGACTACTTTTGATTCGGGGTCAAAACGAACCCCTAAAATAGATTTTCAAAAAAGAAGGGCAAAATTATAAATTTACTTCAAAAATGTGTTTCCTATATTTTTAGGAATCTACAGTTGAAAACCCAAGTCAAATCGAGTAAAAAATGAGGTTCAAATCAAAGATAAACCATTTTAAGCTTTACCGGGTAAAATCTTTGAAATTCGGGTTAAAATCAAGAATCGGAGTTGTTTTGAAGGTTAAATTGATGAAAAACTAGTAATTATAATAAAAACATTATTTAAGTGAAATTGGGGTTTAAAATCAAGCCCTTAGATTTTTGAGGTTTTGAGAAATTAATCAAGAAATTACTAAGAAAAGGGTGAATTCTTACCTTAAATCCGTAATAGAACCAAGAAATAGATATTAATCTAGCTATCCAAGCTCCCACAAGCAGTTTTTATAAAGTCCAACACGGACTTCGATGGGGTGTCCGAGATTTGTTCTGAGTCCGATAAATGCAAACAAACTATGCAACCACACTAAATTCGATGTTCCAAACACGTTGACGAAGTTGGATTTAAAAAAAAAATTATATTTAAGAAGTTGACCCCCAAAACCCAAAATCTCAATTTTCTAAACCTAGGATCTAAATTAGATTTAAAAGCCGTAAAATTACACCAAACATGTTACCACCATAAAACTGACATTTTCGATCTGCTGGCATAGTTCGTTCTACCATCCGTCACACGGATCAAAAGATATCCACATAAGTCCAAAATAAGTCTCTCGAAACCATCAAAAACTATAATATCACATAAATGGTACCAAAATGTATCGGAAACCATGCCAATCACTCCTATACCTCAAAAATACCATAATGCAACTACGGAGAGGGATAAAATAGTTAAATCATACAAAATTAAAAATTTCACATATTTGATTAAATTTTAAGGTCGTTACATAAATTAATTCCAAAGTTTACTTATATTGTAAATATGTAGTTCCTCCGTTCACTTTTACTTGTCACTCTTTCGCTTTTTGAGGTCAACCTATATGAGCTCTGACCAACATTTTAAGATGTATAGTTTAATATTTTAAATTTAAAAATTTAGATGATCAAAAACTATATGAAAAATGCTATTAAGTTGCAATTCTTTGTTATATTAATAAAATGAAAATATATATCTTAAAATATTGGTCAAAAATTTATGCAGGTTGACCTGAAAAAAATGAAACAGTGACAAGTAGAAATGAACAGAGGGAGTATATCAAAACTCATGTGCACACACACACACACATATATATATGTGTGTGTGTGTGTGTGTGTGTGTGTGTGTGTATGTATGTTTATATATTTCTATGAAACACTTAAACTTTAAGAGGGGCCTATTATCACCTAAACTCATTTTTTCTGTACTAATGTACTTTTTTTTGCTGACCTGTCTGCCAAGTATCAAAATATTTTTGTACTCCTTTTGGCCAAGTCAGCACAAAAGGAGTATAAAAAATTCTTATACTTGACTGTCGCATCAGCAAAAAGGAGCACAAAATAGAGAAAAATGAGTTTAGGAGATAATAGAACCCCATAAAATTGAGGTATGTCATAACAACTTCGGGTATAGTTTGAGGGGAGGGGGCGGGGGCACTTGTGCATTATCTTAATATAATAACAATTATAAAAAACAGCATTAGCCTTTGTGACATGTTCATTAAAAAGGTTATATAATACTAAGAAATTTAAATAAAAATATATAAATACTTGACTAAAATAAATAATATATAATATAAGGAGATATTGCAAATGTCAAGGTTAAAATAAACATTGTCACGGTGAAAGAGGGGAGAATACTTGTTATTCAAAGTTGAGGGGAAAGTTTGATCTTTAAAGTAACCTTGAGGGGAAAGCGTGGTGTTGTTTCTAGGGTTATCTTTCTTTTAACAATGTTTTCAACTTTTCATGTCTGCAACGTGGTGTTGTTTGAAGCGTTAGCTTGTTTTTATTAACTTTAATTTACTGAGGCATTTAATAAGTTAATAATAAGGATATTTTAGCAATTTTACTTTTAGTTTTTTGTGTTCATGCTTTTAAGATTGCTAGTTGCTTAAGGCCCGTGCTAAGCCCGTGGCCAACCTCATTATATAACAACATAAAATTTTAATAATTTTAGAAAAAATATAAACTAAGTCATATTTTTATATTATGTAATTAATTTAATTTATTTATACATTGATTATGTCTTGTTTGTACCAAACAGACCCAAAAAGAGAATAAGTATTGTTAAGAAAGAGAAAATGCTTCACTTCCACCTTGAACTATACACGAAAAGGCTAAGACACACCCAAAATTTAGAAGGGTCCTATTACCTCCTTGAACTAATTAAAATCGTATTTTTGATAAACTTAGTTCCTACGTCGCACATACATGACACAACACGCTGAAGGGTCCACAGAGGCACATGTGTGTGCTACGTAGGCACTAAGGCTGTCAAAAAATATAATTTTAATTAGTTTAGGGGTTAATAGGACCCTCCTAAAGTTCGGATGTGTCTCAACCTTTTATCGTATAGTTCAAGGTGGAAATAGAGCATTTTTCCATTAAGAAAAGATAAATGCTCTGACTGAAAATGAGACTATAACTTCAAAGTTGCATAAATTTTACTAAAATGTAAAAAAATAAATAATGCACTCTATCCATTTGATTTTGTTTTATATTTGTTGATTTGATACTCTTATTAAAAATCTATTTAATAGGAGTTTATTTATTTATCTAGATAATTATATTTTGAAAGTATATGATTGACAATTATTGGGCCTCTGAGGATGACCACACCCCCAAGATCCTCACTTATATTTATTATTTATATTTTTACTTAATGATAACAACAATATTGGAAGAAAATAATAAATCTCTCTTGATTTGCTAAAATAATAAGTAAAAAGATAATTTTAGTTTTAGTACAAGGGTCATGCAAAATGACAAAGAGGGAGAAAAGGGTACTCACTAGTTCCTTTTTACTTGTTTCTTTGACTTGACAAGTAACTTAAGAATCAAATATATTGAGAGTAGACATACGAAATTATCTAAGCCCGAGCCCAAGATTAGAACCAAAAATCTAGATTATAATTTATTTATCTTTTACGTTTTTTTTGCTCGTGGGGAATTGAACCATTGGTGAAAACTTAGGCAACCAACTAATTGAGCTACGAATATTTTGTTTATTAAAAAATATTTTTTTAACTATTCCTAGGAGCTTCTATCATTTTCGCTCCACTGATGGGTGGTATTAGCATCTGAGGAACTCCTTTTGTCCCCTATCAGGTTGTGTAGTGAAATGTTGCTTTTATTTTTTTTATTTCATTTTAATTGTCATTGATTTTTTTTTACGTGCCCATTAAGAAAAAATAACAAATACAATACTTTACTAAGTTGTCCCTATTAGTTAGATGATTTTTTTTTTGAATCCTTACTATGGCCTTTTAATGATCACATTTCACTTTTTGAGAGTCAAACTGCATGAAATTTGAATAACATTTTTAAAATGCATGTTTTCATCATATTAATATGAGAAGGATTGCAACTTATAGTATTTTTCATATAGTTTTTTGAATATTTAAATTTAAATATTAAATTATTCTAATTCAATTTACTTTAAGAAATATTAGTCAAATTAACTCTCGTAAAGCGAATTGTGGTAGGTAAAAAAGAACGAAAGGAGTACAAAATTTTTATCTGAATTTTTAAAGCAATAATTTTTTATATTTTTTTTTTATCAAAGTTCACAATTTCTCAAGTATTTGAAAAGGATTTTGAAATTCTCTAAACTTACCAAATTGAATGTAGCGATCCAAGTAATAAAGAAATATATTAGAGGTAAAAATGAAACATATGAAAATGTTATAGTGCATCTCACATCACTTTCAAAAATTGATTTAAGAGATCATGTATTTACCAAAAAAAATTTGAAAATTCCTTAACTTTTATGTAGTATAGAATGTAATAAAAGACAAATATAATGGCAATTTTGTAAGAGAAAGTCTTTTAGTTGATAAGCCTTAGTTGAAATGTAACCAAGTACTACTAAAAAATTACATTCTCCCTTGTATAGTATTATACTAGATGGCCCGTGCCCGTGCTATGCATGGACGTATGTTCTATATAGCTATGTTTATAGGGGTGTAGGAGATAACATTGTTATCTTTTAGCTCACATGAGGTATGGCCTTCACCTAGGTTTAGATCATGGAAGCCCATTTGTTCCTTTGGGAAGCTCTCATTACAAGGGAGTTTGTCAAGAATTCTTCTTTGCATCACCTCTTTGTCATTTTTTCCAAAGTTGGAATTCTTAGCCAAGAGCTCCATTTGATCAACAATCATGTATTCTTAAGGAACTCTCCTTGAATTCTCCGGTGGAAGTATATTATCTTGAACCTGCACACAAGGAGAATTGATACTAGGAAAAATGCTAGTATCTTGGTTAGTGGTTATTCGACTTAGATGGCGTGCTTTAATCATCAATTGGTGTAGACTTTCAAGGTGCTAATGAAAAATTTAAAAAGGATCCAAGGTAATATAAATACTATAACTATCGGGAGTGGATGATGGTGTTCCGTCCATTGTCAAGGTACCTAAAAAAGAGCAAAAAATAGCAAAGGCAAAAACCTACAAAACGAACAAATAAGTTAGTTCAAATAACCTCACAAACTCACACTCGGATCTCACCTCACACTTGGTCTCACAAGTGTTGAATACTTGGAAATACTTGGTAAGTGAGTTGAGTGGTGAATATTCCTAGGTCTGGAATCGATTTTTATTTGATAAGACTCAAATAAAATGATGCATGAACTTGAACCAAAAAAACTACTATGACTTAAAAATAAGAAAAACAGACAAAAATCGTAGACACGAAACAAACGGACTCTAAACTAATTATCAACCTAGTAGGTACTTACTAGTTTGCTAAATAGTCATAGAATAAACAAAATTGAAACTAGAAACAACAATTAGAAACTAGAAAATCTAACTAATAACTTAATTTGGCCGTTGAGCTAAGATGACATGGCATTCATTGATTGGATGTTGAGTTTTCAAAATTTTCACCCAAAATTTTCAAGTCTCGGCCTAGAACACCCTTGGAGAAGAAACATTTTCGTTTGGGAGGGGAAAATTGAAGGTTTGGACCCCTTTTGGAGTTTCAAATGAATTCAAAATGGATTGGTCCCCCCCTTGTACTTTCTATTATACTTGATTATTCCCTTTGTCTCTTCTTTCTTTTGGATGACAATGAATATGCCAAGGAATATTCTTTCTCAAACACCAAGTACACTCTCTTTCTTCTCCTTTTTTTTTTTGGATCTAACACACGGTTTGAAATTCTTCCTTAGCAAGACTTGATGAACATGGAAGAACAAGATGAATATTTAAGAGTTGACCAAAGTTTGACCTGTAACCAAATGAACTCCAAATCTGGATTTTTTTGTAGATCTAGGTTCCTTAGGCCAAGGTGAGCTTAAGTATGTAAAAATCATCCACAAAAATCATCAAAATCACAATCCCAATTTAAGATCTAGCTTAAAATCTTTAAAAAAATACCATATCCATGGAGATTCTTAGCTCAAACTCAACCAAATCCTGTTCCAAGTGTAGATCTAGACTCCCTAGGTGTTAGAGAACAAGAATCTAACACAACAAACTTCAAAAACAAAGTAAAATTGTGTAGATCTAAGGATTAAATTTCGGATATACCACAAGACAACACTAGACACCTTTTTTTTATATTTTTGGATTTGACTCTTTTTTATGAGATTTTCTTAATAAGAACATTAAAACCAAGATTTAGTGATGTTGGAACAACAATAAACAAGGCTTTGATACCAAATGGTAGCCTAAAGGAAGGCTAAAACACGAAATGGACACTTAAAGGCAAAAATCAGCAACCACACAAAGAGAAAACAACATACTCGAAAAGCGATGAAGAAGAAGATTGCATAAAAATAAAGATAGATAAAAAGACCTTTACTCCTACAAAGTGATTAACAAAAGATGGTGTATCAAACCATCAATCACACCTCATCAATAGAAGCTCAAACCTTCCTCTTAGGTGGACCAAAGGACTCACACTCCTCAATCACACCTTTCTTGCCAATTGATCAACACATGTGAAATCCATTTTCCAAGAACTACACTAAGATGACTTTTCCAGGCCCTACACTAATGAAAGAAACTACACTAAGAGTAAAACCCTTTTTTCAATTCATCAAAAGTCTAAGGAAAATAGAAACTAATAGGTTTATTTATACTATTACATAACGATGACTAAAATACACTTAATGAAGGGTGCTCCTTTGGAGTGTAAGAAAGAGCCATCAAAAGATAATATTTCCCTTAATAATCCCAAGTATAGGCGGCCGTATAGTGTAAGGACCCTTTCTCCAATTTTCAACTTGAACAAGGCTTTGTAATGGTTCAAAAACGTCTTCAAGCATTTTCAAATTCGAGGCTGGAACCTTTGGTAATTCGAAGCGTGAACCTTATATAAGACCTTGTAATCCCTGTGCTCTTTATTCTTGTATTATTTTCTTATCTTTAACAGAAGAAAAACTCACTGGCTTTTTATGTGTGTTTATGTGTAAGCATGTAACAATATGTGTTGTCTTTGTGAAAATAGAATCTATGTATGCCTGTGTGAATACAAAACTTTTCTGTGTATAAATATATAAATATTCAGTAACTTAATACACAACACATAATAACATATAGATTCACATAATAACTCAACACATATTGAATAATACATTAAAATTACTTAAAAAACTTTATTCATATTTTTTATTCAATATAAAGTTTACGCAATAGACAACATACGATCAAAATGGAACCTGTGTTAAGTTGAAAAGAAATATGAAGTCGTCACCGAAATCCTCAAGCGAAATTCTGAAAATTTAAATCCCCACTCTTTCTCTTCTTTATTTTGTTTTCTGTTTTTTCTTGTTTTATCACTTTTTCCTCCTTTTTTTGGGTTTTCTCCCTTATTTTTTTTTCCTCTGATAGTGTCTGATAATGTGTACCTAGAATCTCGGTGGATGGGGGAAAAGTAATATAGGAAATTGGGGGAACAGTTGACATTAGATAAGTGATTTAAACTTTGAAACTTTTTTTAATTACTATTATGGTAAATAATAATAATAAATAAAAATAATAAATAAATAAAAATAAATGAATAAATAATAAATATAATGGTAAATATAATAGTAAATAATTAATTTTATATTTAATAAAATACAATAAAAGTTTATAAATAGCCAAAAATAAATATAATTAAGGTAGTTGTAACGCCCCAAATCTGGTACCCGAAACGCTACACGGTGCTCATGATCCCGAGGATCATAAACTAACCCATGACTGATATCTGTACCTATATACTACATAAAATACTTTATAATGCAGAAACATAAACTAAAATGCCATAAGGTTTAATACTGAACATGATTTGAATGATATAACATCTGTGTGATGCAGTAAAATGCCCAAAAGAAAATTCAAAATACTGAAGTCTAAAACATGATAGTCTAGAAAGCCTCTAACTGACTGAACTTTCTGAGTAAGGAGTTGATGGGACATGTCCCCAACTAACTCCAACTAACAGATTAATTACTAATATAATGGGGAAATAATCATGTCCTCAAAAGATGAGGAATGACTTCTCAAAAGATGAGGAATTACTTCTAACTTTGTCTGTGGATATCTGGAATCTATTGTTGCTCTGGAGCTCGTGTCTCTGAACCTATGGTATAAGACACCATAGCCCAAATCCATCAGTACTTTTAATGTACTGGTATGCATGTGAGGTAGGCTGAATGCATGGGGTTCATATGCATGAACAATAATAATAATTGGCTAACTATCATGAGCATGAGAATACATGCATGAGACATAACAACTGATACTAATACTGTGATAACATAATTACTGAATCTGAATATAACTGATAACATAAGTGACAGTATCTGACAATCCTAAATCTGATGGAACTTTCTGAGTTCCATTCTGTATCTGAGTCGACTGTATCTGACAGTCCTGAATTCTGAAGAGTTATCTGAGTTCTTTTACTGATACTGATTGACTACATCTGACAGTCTTGATTCTATAACATGAAACTGTAGGAAGTAGTCATCTAACCGACATGCCCTAAATGTACAATAATAGTTTAGCGGGGGTCCAATCTATGCCCTGATTAGAAGGGTGTCAATACCACACCAATGGAAAGGACAACATGTGAGTAACCCTCATATAACAGGTAACTCTAATAAGAATGGTGGGAACCCTCATACAATAAGTTAAGACACCTCATCTACCCTCATATAGCAAGCTACGATATCTCAACCTATGTTGGCTACATAGTTCTAGAATGCAAGAACTGCTTCTAAGAATCACACCCTCATATAACAGGTGAGTTCCTATCCTTGGGTTCACTCGGTGCTAATTCCTACTCCCATCTGAATAGACACTGAACATGATTTACAGAACTGAACATGAGCGGAGTTACTGAGTTCCACTGACTGACGAAGTACTACTGATATTTGACAACTACCTTAGTCATGAGATCATGGAGATTTTCTGCGTCATAAAACATTCTAAAGTCTAAGGATTCATAGCTTGACGGAGAGTATCGTGAAAACATTACATGGCTCTAGATACACATCTAATGTTTTGGGTACAAGTACCCCCAAGACTCGATGGAAGGAAAACTGACAAAGCATAACTTACTTGAACACATAACTAACATCATAATCCATAATACATTTATAGAAGCATTCCATCAAAATATGTGATAGGCATAACTTATACATACATGGGGATTTCATGATATCATACTAGTTGGGCATTGTTCCTTCATATAGGCATTTAATCAAACACATTGTAGGCATAGCACATATAGACAACATTATACAAAAATTAATCATCATGATTCATCTCTAATTTCATTATCTAGGGTTTATTCATAGGTTCACATAAATATACATCTATACAAATTAATTCCACATAAAATTGATCACCCAACATGGATTTGAATTCAATTGATTATTCTCAACAAAAACAAAACAAACCCAACATGAAATTCATAAAGAAATCCATAAACTTAAACTTAGAAAAGAGATTCTTGGGCTTTATGGACGGAAGGAGTCCATGAATAAACACTACGCATACCTTAGTTCATAATTTCGTGAAGATTGACGGAGAAAATTCTTGATTCTAAATCTTCTATGAAAAGCCCTACGTTGTTCTTGAGAGGTTTTTGAGAGAAGAGAGTGTATTTTTGGGTGCAAAGTGGCTGAATCACATGTTAAAGGGCTTAAATAGGGGTGGGAAGTTGACCCTTTTAACCCTGGATGCGTCATTTAATTTCTGTAAAATTTTCCTAAATAGAACCCCTGACGCGACATAGAGATATCGCGCCGTGTCACTGGAATTTGATAATTGGGAAACTGAGGGATGGTGCGACGTGGAGCCATTGTGTTTCTCCATCTTTTATGACCTGGAACTTTGGCACGATGCGGAGAAAATCGTGAATAGACACTAGAACAGGAATATTCTAAATTTAGGCCCTGGCGCGACGTGCCATAATTGCAAACCCCTATTGGAATTTTCCAAATGCCATTTCCTCTTGTGGTGTGGTGCGCCACTGACTAATATGACATTGTTTTATTACGGGAACTTAAAATAGTGTAACTTCTGACTCGGTTATCGGATTTGGGCGAATCTTATATCGATGGAAAGCTTATTCAATTTCCCACTTGACAAAAAGTGAAAATCTTGAAAATTCCTTATAGAATAACTATCATTCATTTTAAAAGATAATACTAGACATTCTTGAGATGAAATTAGCTAGGAAAAGTATGGGGTATTACAATATCTCCCCCTTGAGAACATTCATCCTCAAATGAGACTGAATGAGAGAGAAGAAAAGACAAATGACATACATACTGAACATGAATAATTGGAACATGATCTCATGACTGACATGACTGATAAGCTGAACATATAATACTGAACATGCATATCTGATACATGCGTAACTGATTCATGAATGCATGATTGAGTGTTCTGAAGAACTAATTTTCCACAATGAGAATGCATGCCTGATGCATAATTACATAAATAAACTGATACATGAGTACATGATTGAATATGCAATGGTACTTTATACCAAGTTTATAATCGGAACATGAGCATGAAACTGCATAACAAGTTTGTGATGAACACTGAACATGAAAATTAGTAAGCTTAAAGAGAACTATTACCTAGATCTTGATCTGAGTTGGCAAAGAAGAGGTGAGGATACTTTGTACGCATGTCTGCCTCTGCTTCTGAAGTAGCTCCCTCGATGGACTGATTTTGCCAAAGAACATTAACTAGAGGGACTTCTTTGTTCCTCAATCTACGAGTCTGATAGTCTAATATTTCAATTAGAATCTCTTTATAAGAGAGAGTGTTCTGAACATCAATGCTCTAAATAGGGACTACAACTGATGGGTCACCTATGCACTTCTTTAGCAAAGAGACATGAAAGACTGGATGAGCTGAGGCTAGATCTAAATGCAATTCGAGCTCATAAGCTACCTTGCCAAATCGATTGAGAATCTTGAAGGGACCGACATATCAGGGACTGAGATTTCCCTTTATGGGAGTGATCTTTAGATAGACATAGTCACCAATCTCAAACTCGAGATCTTTTCTATGAACATTTGCATAAGACTTCTGTTGGCTCTGAGCAGCCCGGAGTCTTTCTTTGATCAACTGGACTTTCTCTAAGGCATCGACTACTAAATTAGGCCGATTGTAGATCTATATCTCCTACCATAGAGAGCTTCGAATGGAGCCATCTGAATACTAGAATGATAGCTGTTATTGTATCCAAATTCTATCAAAGGCAAGTGGTCATCCCAAATTCCCATTGAAATCAATTGCATACGCACTTAGCATATCTTCTAAGGTCTGAAAGGTCCTTTCTAATTGACCATTTGTCCGAGGATAAAAGGTTGTACTAAGATGAACTTGGGTACCAAGATCCTTTTGGAATGTTTTCCAAAAGTGAGATGTAAACTGGGTACCTCTTTCTGAGATAGTAGACAACAGAATACCGTGCAATCTGACCAACTCCTTAATGTAGAGCTTGGTGTAATACTTAACCGAATAAGAGGTATGAACTGGAAGAAAATGAGATGATTTGGTCATTCTATCTACAATGACCTAAACTGAATCATGCTGATGACGAGTTTGAGGCAAACCCATCATGAAGTCTATGTTTGCAACTACCCACTTCCAAGTAGGAATAATGAACTCCTGCATAGACCCACTAGGCTTCTAATGCTCTATCTTAACTTGAATACATGTAGACTACTCAGAAACAAACTCTGGAATATCTCTCTTTATCCCACTCCATCAATAGATCTCCCGCAAGTTGTGGTACATCTTTATGGCCCCTGGATGAATAGAATAACGCACACCATATGCTTTTGCAAGAACTCGCTGCCTTAAGTCATCTACACCCAAAACACAGAGACGACCCTAACAACGAAGGACACCATCTTCCCTTTTGGAGAAAACCTCTACTTTCTGATCCTGAACTAACTCTTTCAACTTGATAAGGCTAGGATCTCTATCTTGCTTTTCTCTCACCTCGAAAACTAGAGATGATTCTGAACTATTTTGAACCCATATATCACCCTCATCTGTATCGACTAAGCAAACTCTTAGTCTGGCAAGCTGATGGACTTACTGAGATAACTTCTTCTTACTGTCCTCAACATGAGAAACACTACCCATGGATAGTCTATTGAGAGCATCGGCCACTACGTTGGCCTTGCCTGGATGATAGAAGATACTCATGTCATAATCTTTCAAGAGCTTTAACCATTTTCTCTGATGAATATTGAGATCTTTTTGATAAAAGACATACTGAAGACTCTTATGATCTGTGAACATATTTACATAAACACTATATAGATAATGCCTCCAAATCTTTAAGGAAAATACTACGACTGTTAACTCAAGATCATAAGTTAGGTAATTCTTCTCATGGGGCTTAAGTTGTCTGGAGGCGTAGGCTATGACCTAACCATGCTGCATGAGGACATAACACAAACCTACTCTAGATACATCACAATACACTACGAAGCCATCTGGACCATCTGGACCATCTGGAAGAGCTAAAACTGGAGCTGAGGTAAGTCCAGTCTTCAACTCCTGAAAACTCTTCTCACAAGGATCTAACCACTGAAGCTTAACTTTCTTCTGAGTTAATCTAGACATTGGGGATGCAATAGAAGAAAATTCCTTAACAAACCATCTGTAATAGCCAGCCAAGCCCAAGAAACTCCTAATATCTGATGGAGAGATATTTCTGGGCCAGTTTCTTACTGCTTCGGTCTTTTGAGGATCAACTCTAATGCCATCACTGAAAATTATGTGACCAGGGAATGCTACTGACCTTAGCCAAAATTCACACTTACTGAATTTGGCAAATAGCTAATGATCTCTGAGAGTCTGAAGTACTGTCTTGAGATTATCTGCATGATCACGCTCACTGCGGGAAAGACCAAAATATTATCTATGAAGACTATGAAGAACATGTCCAAGTACTACTTGAACACACAGTTCATCAAGTCCATGAAAGCGGCTGGGGTGTTGGTCAGACCAAATGACATGACTAGAAATTTGAAGTGACCATACCGAGTTTGAAAAGCTATTTTCAAAATGTCACATTCCCTAACTCTGACCTGATGATAGCCGAATCTGAGATCTATCTTAAAGAAATAACTGGCACCCTAAAATTGGTCAAACAAGTCTTCGATTATGGGAAGAGGATACTTTTTCTTGACCATGACCTTATTGAGTTAGAGGGTGTCTATACACATTCTTAGAGAACCGTCTTTCTTGCGCACGAATAAAACTAGAGCGCCCCACGGGGAAATACTGGGCCTGGTGAATCCGTTATCTAAGATATCATTTAATTGTTCTTTTAGTTCTCTGAGTTCTTCTAGTGCCATTTTGTCTGGTGGAGTAGAGATAGGCTGAGTATTCAAAAGAAGATTAATGCTGAAGTCTATTTCCCTTTCAGGAGAAATTACTGAAAGATATTCGGGAAAGACAACTGAATATTCATTCACTACTGGGAATGATTCAAGGCTGGGAGTTTCATAACTAGTGTCCTTAACTTGAACAAGATGATAGACATATCCTTTAGATATCATTTTCCTTGCCAGAAGGTAGGAAACAAGCTGACCCCTGAAAGAGGATACACTATCCTTCCACTCAAGAACGGGTTCATTTAGGAACTAAAACTGGACTATTCTATTTCTGTAGTCAACTGTGGCATATCCGGAATGAAGCCCATCCATGTCGAGAATGATGTCAAAATTTGTCATCTCTAATTCGACTTAGTCTACTGAAGTGACTTTCCAAAATATCATAATCGGGCAATTCCTGTATACCCGCTGGGCTATGATGGTTTTACCCACTGGGGTAGAGATTGAAAAGGGCTCTGCTAGAATTTTGGGACTGATTTCGAAATCAACTACTATATATAGAGTAATAAAAGATAAAGAAGCTCCTGGATCTAGCAAAGTATAAACATGCACATGAATGATCTGTAATACACCAATAACTACATTAGGAGAATTTTCCTAATCCTATTGAGTCTGAAGATCATAGAGATGATTTGGGCATTGCCCGCTAGTAGCACTGGAAGTGGCACCTTACTGATTTGGGCGATCGAACTGGGCTGAAGAACGACTCTATTGACCCTGAGGACCTGGCTGAGGACAGTATCTGACTCTATGGCCTGGCTTGCTATAATCTAAACAAATGCCACTACCCATTCTACACATACCCTGATGGAGTTTACTACAAGTCTGGCAAAGAGGATAGGTGCGGGCACTGCTAACACTGCCCTGGGTCTTAGATCCTGGCTCTCTATCTTTGTTACCCTCTCTGAACTTAGGAACTTGAGCACTGGCTGTAGAGGGAGCTGGAATTGATGACTTAGGATAAAACAGGGAATGGTTTCCTCCTTCTGACTTAGGCTGGGCGAAGTTGAAACTACCTGTCCTAGCTTTCTTATTCCATTTTTCTCTCTGCTTAATCTTCTGCTTATCTATCTGCTGATCATGAGTCATAAGTTAGGCTAAAGTTATGTCACTATTTAGCATGGTGTATCTGCACTCATTAACCACGCTATCATTTACCCCTGAAGTGAACTTACTCATCTTGGATCTACTATCTACAACCACATGGGGGGCATATCTGGCTAATTGAGTAAACATAAAAGAATACTCTTTTACTGTCATATTGCCCTGCCTGAGGTTGATGAATTCTAGCACCTTGGCTTCTTTAAGATCTTGGGGAAAGAATCTATCCAAGAATGCAGTGACAAACCCCTCCCACTCTATAGTTCCTTCATCATCTGACCTTTCGGACTTCCACTATTTGAACCAGGCATGAGCCACATCCTACAACTGGTAAACAGCTAGCCGAGAACTCTCAATAGTAGTCACCCCCATGATATCTGTTACTTTCTGGATCTGATCAATGAATTCCTAAGGATCTTCATCTACCTTAGACTCGAGGAAGGTTGGAGGATTTATTCAGGTGAAGTCCCAAATCCTAACTGCAGCTGAATTGGCCACTGGGTTGGCTGGAATAACTATTGTCCATTCATTATGAGCAGCGACTGATTGAGTAAGAGTAGTAAATGCGAACCTGAATTCCGCATGAGAAACATGATCTCCCAATAGTTTTTCGGGATGAGGGGCTGACTGATTTCCGTTTCTTATTTTAGGAGGCATATTCTGTAGAAGAAAGGGAGAAATATATTAGACTGAGAACTTGACTTGTGATTATGCTCACTGGCATGACATGAATACTGAAAGAAGGGAAACTATTCATAAAACATCTTATAGCTTCCTACACATAAATGGGGCGCGCAAAACACCTATGTACAAGACTCTACTAGATGCAGATTTCATACTTCCTAGGACTCTATCGAACCTTAGAATCTTATACCAAGTTTGTAACACCCCAAATCTGGTACCGAAATGCTACACGCTGCTCATGACCTTGAAGGACTAGAAGCTAACCCATGACTGATATCTGTACCTGTACACTGCATAAAATACTTTATAATGTGGAAACATGAAATTTAAGGCCATAAGGTTCAATACTGAACATGATCTGAATGATATAACATCTGTGTGGGGTAGTAGAATACCCAAAACAAAGCTGAAAATACTAAAGTCCGAAACATGATAGTCTAGAAAGCCTCTAACTGACTGAACTGTCTAAGTAAGGAGTTGATGAGACATGTCCCTAACTAACTCTAACTAATAGATTAATTACTTAGATAATGGGGAAATAATCATGTCCTCAAAAGATAAGGACACACTTGTAACTCTGCCTGTGGATATCTAGAATCTATTGTTGCTCTGGAGCTCGTGTCTCTGAACTTATGGTATAAGACACCATAGCATAAATGCATCAGTTCTTTGAGTGTACTGGTATTCATGTTAGGTAGACTAAATGCATGGGGTTCATAAGCATAAAGAATAATAATAAGTGACTAACTGTCATAAGCGTGAGAACACATACATGATACATAACAACTAACTCTAATACTATGATAACATGATTACTGAATCTAAATATAACTGGTAACATGAGTGACTGTATCTGACAGTCCTGAATCTGATGGAACTATCTGAGTTCCATTCTGTATCTGAGTCGACTATATCTGACAATCTTGAATTTTGAAGAACTATCTAAGTTCTTTTACTGAGATTGATTGACTGCATCTGACAGTCCTGATTCTGTAACATGAAACTATGGGAAGTATTCATCTAACCAACATGCCCCAAATGTACTATAATAGTTGAGCTGGGGTCCAACATATGCCCTAATTGGAAGGGTTTCAATACCACGTCACTAGTAAGGAAAACCTTAATTTCGTTTAAGGATGATTAGGGATAGTTTTGGAATGTAAAAAGACTTGGTTTCCCTTAAAATGACTTAAAAATGAAGTATTTATGCCGTTGGGCCATAGGGTATGCGAGGCATTGCCTATAGACTAAGATAGGTTGTGCCAGGCATTGACCATCGCCTAAAATAGGATGGGCATCGCATTTCCCATCGCCTAAGCTAGTTTGGGTGATGCATTACCCATGGCACAACATTTCCAGTAACCTTAGGCGATTGCTAGGTGACACACTCCACTTTGCAAAGTCATAACGTTTTGCTCGAGTATCAGATTGAGGCAAAATTGGTATCGTTGGAAAGAAGACGCAAAGACCTTTAATATGACATAGATTAGGCCCTCTAACTCATCATATTCTAGTATTAATATTCAATGGAAGTTAACCCACATTGAAACATTTGCTAAAACTTAATCTATATTAATATTTTCAACTCGTCTTAGATTTATGGGATTCTTGTTACCTCAATTCATATTCAAAGGTATTCCCACACTATAGGAGTGATAACCACATATATATTAACATGGAATCATTTAGTTTGGGTTTATATGCATAGGAACGACGGTCTAAATTATAGAGCGAAAGTACGGGGTGTTACATTATCTCCCCCTTGGGATCATTCATCCCCAAATGATGGGTAGGGATTTCTTGAATCTCTAAAAGTGTAGAATAAAGAACGTAATATTGCATTGAAAATTTTTCTTCAGAAAAATATGCAAAGGCATCACACGATCTTCATGATAACCCCTAGGGAAACGGGTAAGCATGAAATATGGGATAAAACTTGACATCGACATGATCTTGGCATGTGTTTTATGGAACATGATCAAAATATTATAAGACATGAATTTTCATAAGATTCCTCGGGCTAATTAAGATTGGTACAAGACTTGAGATAATATTCTTACAGGACATAAGAATATTAATATTCTCCATCATACAAGATACAACGAAAAGACTTAAGCTTAGAGACACGACTTGTCTACGCCCCAAACAATAAATTACAAGCCTCATCATTTAAAACTTACAACTCTCCCAATACACCTCCAACCACATAACTTTGAGTCCCACTGTGTAATACTCCTATGTCGAAGCCTAACTCGGAGAAAAAAGGTGCTAGTTTAAGCTATAAGACTCCATACTCTACATCCCTTTAAGAAAATTACTTCACCTTATCACTACCATCAATCACCCTTGGGTTTTTTTAGATTCAGGGAATATAACCACATAGTGCATGGGTTGCTTTCAACAATCACAACATTCAAGCCTATTGTTACTTTACCTACTTCATGGATTCCCCCTCTAAGACCAATAAATTCAATCATTTACTTCATGGATTCCCCCTCTAAGACCAATAAATTCAATCATTCTCACAAAGATTTTCGCCATATATCTCCTTCCTTACCATTCCACATAACGAAAGCTCATCTCCTTCTTACCCCTTCTCCTACAACCTTAGATCAAGAAATCACTTAAAACTATTTACCTGTAAGAACAGCTACTTCACAACCTAAAACATCACCATGCTTCCATACCCACCATCATACTAACAAATGGAGGGTAATTGGGACCCGAGTACAAGCATCATGAATGGAAGTAACACTATTAGACCATAACTTATAGTTATTAAACTACTCAAGGAGGGACATGAAATGAAGATACGATAGAATAGTTACGAAGTGCTTCATATATAAAGTGTCTGGATCAGAAATAAAGAGTCATTCAGCATAAGCACAACACAACATGAGTTCTTAGGACAGACTATAGTGAGAAACATGGGTTCTTACATCACAAGCGTATAACATAAGTTTGAAACTCATGAAGTCAATGATTAAGACAAGGACTTCTACTCAAAGCTATCGCTTCTCATTTTAAGAGTGAAATAGTCATGAGTTTGCACCACTTTATCATTTTGACTAATCTCGACATAAAATGAATTGGTAACGCATGGAGAATATAGTTTCTTAGAACCAAGAATTATGGGAGACATGGATTTTAATTGATCATGAGAAACATAACATAGAGCTTGGATACTTGGAATATTAGATCACCGAGGGACATTATTGCTTTCATTTTAGAAGATGAAACATGACATGAGTTACATAGAGTGCTCCAACCTTAGACACAGGCCAAACTTGAGTACATAAGACATTGGTAGGTGTTTATTCAAACCGAAGTAGAAGGAGCATGCTTGAATAAGAATTGATTTATCAAGCCTCTTACTTGAAACTTGACACCACAAGAAAATTTGGGAACTACTTTAATCTATCATCTCCCCCTTAGATCAAAGTTATATTCCTAAATTTATGGTTATACCTTCACACCAAAATCTATAGCCACAACTCTCAACACAAAAAAGTATCTCATCATGCACATAAGTGATAAACTCTCTCTGATAAACTATACTCTGAAGGCCTCGCTTTTCAAAAGTGCTACTCTTAACTCTCGCTAGCCTCTATAGCCATTACTCTACAACTCCCACTCTCATGAGCATACACCTCTACAAACTTTATCACATAAGTTACCAACCTAAACTATTTCAAATATTGCATTAAGCCCCTAATTCCTTCCCACAAAACACACATTAACAATCTTAAGCTACTATTTCCACCGCTACAATCCATATCTTATTGTCTAACAACACCAATCATATGAAGCATACCAATACATACACATTACTGGAGAGAAACTATAACATACCCATAACAATATCTGGCGAGGTCTCTTTATCCTAATGGTTAGATAAGGCATATAATCGATTGCGATCACCACCAACAGTTAAAGTATTACCCTTAGGAGGAGGGGTTGTAGACGTAGTTTGGAACTTAGCTACCACTATATTCCTTCCAATTGAAAGACAGTCTCCCTAAATGTTTTCCACTTGACTGCAATAGTAGAAAGTTTTTTTCTCGAAATAACACTTTCCTGGATGATTTCTTCCACAAATGCTATAATGAGGAAACGATCTAGTGGGATAGGTGACGCTTTCTTGGGACTAGGTGACATGATCCCCAAGCCTATATCCTGACTGGAATCATTGTTCACATGAAGGCCTGGGCATAAGTGCACTTGCTGAAGACTGAGTATTACTCTAAAACTTTTTCTTCAACCACTTGTTACCCCAATTATTACCACCCTAGTACTGACTGTTGTTCTGGTATGTAAATCTTGGCCTGCCTATCTTTCTCCCTTGCCTCTGCTAGCCTTTTCTTCTGCTCATCAATCTATTGCATATGAACGGATAACCTAGAAAAATCCATGTCTCCAGTATTGCTTCTTTACACTTCACCACTAGATCATCCGATAGACCGAATGCAAACTTTTTCATGTGGGCTCTCATGTTACCCACCAATTCTGGTGCATAACGAGATAACTGGTTGAATTTCAATGTGTACTCCTTGACATTCATTTTCCCCTATTTTAAGTTCATAAATTCTTCGTCCTTTGACTCCCTCAATTATTTAGGAAAGAACCGATCTAGAAAAGACTCCACAAACTCATCCCACACTAAAGGCTCAGCATCTCTACCCTTCGAATCCTCCCATTCATTATACTATTGACTTACCACATCTTTCAACTGATAAGCTGCCAGTTCAACCCCCTCGACTTTATTCACATGCATTACTCAAAAAGTTTTATCCAACTCATCAATGAAACCTTAGGGGTCCCACTCAACCTTCATACCCATAAATTTAGGTAGGTTCAGCTTCATGAGCTGAGCAACCCATGTAATCTTTGATGAACCAGACATAAACCCCATATCTTCAAACTGATGGTCCTGAGAAGCCACTTGTTTATCTATCTTATGCATCAATTGTCAGAACTCAGCATTGGATACATCTCTATGGGTATTCTGAGTTTGGTTGACTCTAAATTAAGGATTCCGAGGTGGACTAGTCTGAATAGGAGGGACTTTTAGAGTAGCAATAATCTCAGGAGTTTGAGCTTTATTATGAATCTGCATCCCATGGGTAGGGCGGACATGCTCAACCTGAGCATTTTGTTCGTTGAATCTATGGGGATACATGATCACTTCTAAAATACATGAACTTATAGATTAGAGGACAGAGACATTCCTAAATGCCTTGTAGCCTCCTGTTTATAAATGTGGCGTGCTACATAACCATAAATAGGACTCTACCCAACAAGATTTCGCAGACACCTGGGACCATGAACCATGATCTGATACTAAGTTTGTCATGACCCGAGCTGAGACCCTGGCTGTGATGAGTATTTCGAAACATGAAGGCCCGAGTACCCTTATTCTATTCGGCAATCATACACAATGTTCATACAATGTAAATAAATGTAGAAGATTAATAAACAAAAACATAATCACTTTTTAAATTCAATTGGACAATATGAAATAAAGTTCATAACATTCAAAGTACATGACTCTAATATGCGAAATCTCTACTAACTGAAAATATAATCAATCTGAACTCTGGGATAAGGCCCCAGTTAAACCATAAATCAAAATAACATAACCATGATAAGTTTTATAACCAGGCATTCTAAAGTAAGGAAGGCTCCCCAACTGTAACTTCTGTCAAGTTAATCTACTACTTAATGGGACTCCAGGACTGAGCCTCAGATCCTGAAATATAGGGGTCAATACAATTGTACTGGTATGCAGAGAAATCCAAAATAATGTATCTATATTTATCATAAGTGAGAGCAATTCATAAAATATTTTAGATATAATATATAAAAACATATAGGCATACTTAAAAGACTTTGAACAATTCCTTAAAATCATAACTCATTCTTTGTCTTACTTCCGAGCTAGGTGGTATACCCTACAATCTGTAATTCCATGGGCTATATGGAATCTGCCCTTGACTCGACATCCCAATCCCCAATTCATGCTTTCCGCCAATATTAGAGTATCAATAAGGAGGGACACACAAGATCACACAACAGGGTGCCAAAATCCCCAATCAAATTAACATGTCATGGTAGTGCACAAGATCACAAAGCAGGGCTCCTTAGTGCCAATTTGGGATGACATGAATCAAGATACACAAGATCACAAAGCATGGTACCATAACCCTGTGTCGAAAAATCATGGTTTCTAGCATTGAGTATTTTAACTCATACTTTCTTCGGGTAACCACCTAACTCTTTTTAATCTCATTTTTAGTCTGTTCGAAACGTGCATCTTTCTGAAATCAAATTCTAAAAATTTGAGTAAAATCTGTATTTTAGTCTGTTTTGAATCTGCTATGGCATTCATTTGCTTTGGTATAGTTATAACAAAACTTGCAAGTTGTATCTCTAAGCCATACAATATCATCTTACAGTCTTCTATTTAAAAACCTTGTGTTTAGACCACCAAACTATTCAAACAATATATGAGGATGCGTATAGTGAAATTCATGAAAACTTAGGCAAAGATTTTTTATTTCAATTCACAAAAATATCTTTAAATCACCTCTTTCATTTATGTGATTAATAAAATTCCCTCTCTTGAAGTTATCATCAAACTCAAGCCAAAAAATAATAGAAAAGACATTTATATCATACCACTCGACATGAAATCAAATAATTCATAACTAGAGAGGGAGTATAAATCTTCATTCTCTTGATTCAAGTATCAAAACTCAAACACTGTGTGTGTATATATCTATATATATGTATATATATAAATGAAAATTGAATTTAAGGGCAAGGCCTCAAGACCAAATCATTATCATTAAAAAAATTCACAATGCATATTTGTTATTTTAAGTTCAAACCCCTCGAAGATATATGAATTATCAACATTCAAAACATTATTAAAAAGGTTTCACCATGCCCATGTAGTTTACTAAAACCCCACATACCTTAATAGATGAAGAATTCATGGAAAAGTTGATCCCTTGAACTTGAATGTTTAGCCCTAAGTTGATTTTTTTCTCTTATGGTGTTCTTGGAAGATGGATTAGGGATTTTAAAAGAGTTAAAACATTACTAATAACCTTAATTTCGTTTAAGGGTGATTAAGGATGGTTTTGGAATGTAAAAAGACTTGGTTGCCCTTAAAATGACTTAAAAATGACGTATTTATGTCGTTGGGACATAGGGCATGCGAGGCATTGCCTATAGCCTAATCTAGGTTGTGTTGTGCATTGCCTATTGCCTAAAATAAGCTGGGCGTTGCATTTCCCATCGCCTAAGATAGGCTGGGTGATGCATTGCCCATGGTACAACATTTCTTGTAGCCTTAGGTGATTGCTAGGCGACGCACTCCACTTTGCAAAGTCATAACTTTTTTCTCGGGTATCAGATTGAGGTGAAATTGGAATCGTCGGAAAGAAGACTCAAAGAAATTTCATTTGACATATATTAGGCCCTATAACTCATCATACTCTAGTAGTAATAGTCGATGAAAGTTGACCCACATTGAAACATCCACTAAAATTTAATCGATAGAAATATTTTCAATTCGTCTTAGAGTTAGGATATTATTGTGACCTAAATTCATATTCAAATCTATTCCCACACTATAGGAGATATCACCACACATATATTAATACGGAATCATTTAGTTCGAGTCTATACGGGTAGGAACGACGGTATAAATTCATGAGGGAAAGTACGGGTGTTACACCCCTAAACAAAAACACTTTAAAAACTACATATTGGATGTTATTGTTTTATGATATTAGAAGGGGGTCTTGTATTTATAGATTTCCAAACAATTCCTCCAAGAAATAGGTTTACCAAATATGGAAAAAATTATATTTTTCTTTCAGGAAAAGTAAAAATAATTATGATATTATTTTATTTTCCTTTCAAGAAAAGTAAATTTAATTTTGGTGAGAAAATCTGGGCAAAATCCCTAACAAATCTCCCACTTTTGTCTTGGTTTTCTTGACATAATTTGATCCACCTTCTTCGCGTGCATGATCTTCATTCTTTACATAATCTTCATCACTGCTGCTTGCCATGGTTAAAAAAAAAATTTAAAATATTATGATTAAAAGTGGGTTAAAATATATATTTTATTTTTATTTTTAATGATGCAGCAACAAGAATGTTGAAATATGCTTGAAACTTCTTGTCCACAAGTAGTTGGACAAAAAATCTTTATTGTCATCAAATTGATTGCAAATTGATTAGAACTGCCTTTGAACTTGTCTTCAACCTCGTTTCACCAAACCATTGAATCTTTTAACCGTAGGCTCTGATACCACTTGTTGGGTTTGAAATCGAGAAGGCGTCATGCGGAAGCTTAAAGTTACCAAATGATAGTGATGATAAATCAAATGACAAACAAAAACATAATACTAAAAATATATTATTGATATGTTTAGTCAAATGACCTACATAATAAAAACTAATATTGGGAAAAAAACATAAAACTTATTGGAAGAAATCTCCCCCTAAACAAAAACACTTTAAAGACTATGTTGTCGATGATATTGTGTTATGATATGAGAAGGGGGTCTTGTATTTATAGATGTCTAAAACATTTCCTCCAAGAAATAGGTTTTTCAAATATGGAAAAAAAATTATATTTTTCTTTGAATAAAAGTAAAGGTAATTATGATATTAATTTTATTTTTCTTTCAAGAAAAGTAAAACTTAATTTTGGTAAGAAAATCAGGGCAAAACCCCTAACAGTACTTTTTCACAACAGATGACTCTTTTTATTAGCTAACTTCCTTTTGTTTTTCCTGAAAATAGAAACTATATATCCTTTGATTGATCTCATTTTACAATGCTTGATTTGAACCTTCTCATTAAAAATCAAGTCATTTTTTATTTACAATGCAATTGCTTTAATCCATTCTAGTGAGGCTTTAACTCGGTCAGGAAATATCTCAACACTTTACTTATTTCCTTACATGTTTTTTCCTTTAAACTTTATCTTCTTGGTCAAGTGTATCAGGATTAGATTAGATTTTAAGATCTACTGAAAATTCAGCATGCATATCATATCAGTATAATCCACATAAAAGAACTATGTAATGAAGGGAAAAACGGACAAATAATATATATATATATATATATATATTAAAATAAAATAAAATAAAATAAAATAAAATAAAAATAAATAAATAAATAAATAAATTAAAGGGACACTACATTTTGTAAAAAGAAAAGATGACCGATTTTCAACATAAATGACAAATAAATAAGACAAGATAGACTCCGAACTACAATCCTGAAATAATTCGGATAACAGAAAGAAAAACAAAATAAACTTCCACAAATCTTTTCTAGTAAGGGAAGGAAATACTTCTCGATTGTTGAGCTTGACATCTTAGTCAGTTCTCACATCATCATGACTAGAGCCTTCACCACTATCAATGTCCTGCGCCATAATTAATTTATCTTGAAATATTTTTTCTATTTATCTTTTCAAAGCATGACAATCTTCAATACTATGACCTTGAATATTAGAATGATACACACATCGTACATTAGGATTAAACTTTCTTAAATGTGGGTCAGGGGTGTACCCAAGAAGAGGAGTGATCATGTCCTTTTATTTCAATTTTTGGAATAAGCTAGTATATGATTCTCCAATTCGTGTGAAACTATCCCTTAGCTTTTGCCTGTTTTCATTATTTGGCTTGGAGCACAAATCGAGTCTAAAGGGGCTTGGGTATATTTGTGGCGTTGGAGGATGATTCTGAGGTGTTGATGCACGCCATTGCGGGTAAGAAGAGGCTCGAGCATATGGCTATGCATTATAAATAGAATACTATGGGGATGGAATGGAATATAATGAATTTTGGGGAGGAACATAATATCGTGGATGGTTATATGGGTCTTGAATATAGATTTGGGATTGAGATTGCGCGTATGGGTAACATAGACCTTTCGAGCTTTGTCGTGATCCTGACACAATAGTAGCCACATCCTCATTTCTTTTCTTTCCTTCGAAACCTCCTGAACCATTTTGTATTGCCTGCGCAGTTGTTTTCAAAGCAGTTTGGCTTATAATTTTACTGGATTTAATTCCATTTTCTATCATTTCACCAATCTTAATGACCTCAACAAATGTATTTCTAATAGTGGAAAGCAAATGATGGAAGTAGTCAGGTTCCTGTGCCTAAAGAAAAATATCAATCTTCTCAGATTTCTTCATTGATGGTTTAACTCTAGCAGCTTGCTCCTCCATCTAACAACATATTCTTGAAAAATATTGGTGGTTTTTTTCCTCATGTTGGCAAGTGTAGTATGATCTGGCACTATTTTAATATTATATTAAAACTGCTTGACAAAATCTCTAGCCATGTCATCCCAAACATACCAGTGAGAGATATATTTATCAATGAACCATTCTAAAGCTATCACTGCCAGACTCTCTCTGAAGTAAGACATCAATAATTCTTCTTTCCCTCCTGCTCCTCTTAGCTAATTGCTAAATCTTTTCAAATGAGCCTAAGGATCATCGTTCCCCTCGTATTTGTCAAACATTGGCATTTTAAACCCTAAAGGCAAATGGAAATCAGGAAACATACATAAATCTTTATATAAAACATTCTTTGGTCCTCCTAATCCTTGCATATTTCTCATACTCTACTCCAAACTTCTTACTTTCCTGGCCATCTCTTCTTGTTTTTTATTTTTAACAATCTTCTCAATCACGATAGTAAAATCATGTTAATAAGCATGATAATATGGATTTGGGGGTTTGAAAGTTATTTTAGAAGGATACAATTGATCATGACTTGGTTCAGCCATTTTTTTGTACTGTCAATTGAGGACCCACAGTAGCTGATGCTACAGGAGTGAAAAGCTAGTAATTTATGACAAATGAATTTAGAGGACACATGGTAAAGGTATCTACAGTGCCAGGCATATTAGCATATGGGCCAAATCTAGGTGGATAAAATGGATCGCCAGTTTGGGCTTGTGCAGGACTTAGATCATCTGCATTCAAAAGTCCAGGAATTGAGCGGGACTTGCCCACTCATCCAAGCTTGATACATTTATGCAATCTATTGTTTCAATAACTTAATCTTTTTCATTGATGCTAATTCTTGCAAAATCAATTGATTTTGCTCTTTATCACTGTCAGACCCTACACCCTCTTTGTGGCTCATCTTTCTCTTTTCTTTGAACCTCCGTTGCATGGATGAGAAGCCAACTTAGCCACAAACTAACCACCTTAATACTATTTTGATTTTGGAGAAAATTAATGTGTCAGAGTTCAATTTTTTTTTTGTTTTTAAGACCACCCAATCCATGAAGGACTGTCTACGTATCTCATTAAGATAGAATCAGGTGTGAATAGTTCGTGAAAACTAATAAAATATATATTAATTAATGGGTTACATTTATTTAGACCAACTCTACCAAGAATCTTACAATGACAGACCTCTATACAAGCTCAACCATGGTCTTGGAAGATAATATAACTAAGTATGCTAGAGAAAGAAATGAAATAACTTGGAAAGAAAGAAAGAGAGAAAAATGATTATTTTATGCATGCTGTTATGCAAAATTCAGACTCACGGCCCTAAAAGATTCAGGACTATTAAAATTTATATGCTTATATATTTTATAAAAACTCAGCTCACGAACCCTAAAGGTTCAGGCTATTAGAATTTGTATTATAAATTAAATTTGAGAATAAGAAAAAAGAAGAAAGAGAACATAAAATAAAATAATATCACTAATGAAAAATAATCATATTTTCAAAAATATCCCTTGATAAATTAGTGAATGAATGTTATATTTTAAAAGATAGGGTTGTATCCCATGAAGGATTTTCTATGTATCCCACTAAAAACTGGGAATCAGACCCTCGTAGTTCATGACGACCTTAAAAACTATCTATATATATTTTTTAATTTATTTGAAAAATGATTCATTGAAATTTGAGGACAAAATACTCTCTTACGTTTCACCAAGTTATCTAAAGTCGGTCAATAATCAAATGGCCTTCCAAATAAATGTCAAAGAGCATGTAGGATGAACATGTTGGTCATTATAAAGAGGGACACCTGTCCTAGATAGACCCAGCCCCTGTGCCGAGTCCCACTAAATCAAATGCACAAGATGCAAATAAAGCAGAACCTAATAGGGATAACCAAATTTTGAGTTTCAGTTCTACTAAGTTTAGCCTGATTAGGATAGGTGTCTAGACTAGCTTACTCAAGTGGACACTCGAGTCGGGGAGGGACAACTTGTTCGGTAGCTATTCTACTCTGACTTCGTTGTTGATCCAAACCCCACCTAACATGTGTAACTAATAATCCTTCGCCGGGTTCCTTGACACTCCAACTATCTCAAAAGGAAGGTAGGATGCATACTCTGTATTCTTTCTATCCTATTTCAGAGACTGAGAGGGCGTGCGTAAGAGAAGATAGTTTATAATACAGTTCAACAATATCAGAGCAGTAAATGAGTGACAAATAAGTCATAAGGCTAACAAACACAATATAAAAATAATTAAAGTAAGTAAAGTCAACATCAAAAAGCTAGAATTCTTATTAGTCCCCAGTGGAGTCGCCAGAGATGTCACACTGATAACGCTCAATCTACAGCTCTCGCAGGAGTGTAAAGCGGTCGTTAGCAAATATAGAACCCAACCTGGGTTGGGTATCGATCCCACAAAGAATAGCTTGGTCAACAAGTAGGCAACGATTACTAGACTTTTAGTGCAAGTCTCGTAAAAAGGGGGGATTGTAATGTGTAACTAAAATATTAAAGTAAGAACTGAAATAGCAAAATAAAAAGAAAGAATATTTATTAAGTTGTAAACAATGAGAATTGAAGAGTTGGGGTTATGTCCACCTCCTGAGTTATACGTCTCTATTGACTATGAGTGTGTAGAATTCTGACATGCATGTGCTTATAGAGAATTGTATTCGATGGTAAATCCAGGCGTCTTTCGACCTATTCGAGGATTATTTCACTTTAACTCTTTCGAGCTTAAAGCGTGTCTAACGGTACGAATTCTCCAAGAGGTTAATCCAGTTACGGCACTAACTGTTTAATAGGGAATTTAGGATGTGACCCTACTACCTTGACACTATCTCTTTTCCAGACAAATAACCTTTCTTTCGAACAAGTTAAATGTTATACTGGCATATTCTTGCGTTTGTAACCAAAAAGAATTTAGATTAAGATGAAGAGAATAATGATATAAGCAGCATACGTGTCACGAACTCACAAGCTCATAGTAATAGATAGTACCTCATTCGGCTTCCATAACCCCAACAGAGAAGTTTAGTTACCCATGAATGCGAAGGAGATCACGATTGACATTGTTATTATACCACAATACTGATTAATTTCGTGTAGCACAAGAGTGGTAGGCGTTTAGGCGTGAATTCCTAGGCAAAGTAACGATTCTCTTGTTGCGGAAATTAAGAATAAATGAATAGAAGAAGAAAAATAGAATTAATGGAAAGATTAGAAGAGTTGTAATTGATGGAAGAATTAGAATTGTTAATTAAAGAGTGTATAATTGAAAAGATTATTAAAAATCTCTAGCATGATAGGGTATTTATAATACCCATATCGTAGTCCTACTAAGCTAATGAAATATCTAACCAAATCCTACTAAACAAATGAAATACTTAACCCAATTGTACTAGGTTAATGTATCATTATCCAAATCCGACTAAGCTAATGAAATACTTAACCCAATTGTACTAGGTTAATGTATCATTATCCTAATCCAAATAAGTTACTGCTAGTCCCCAAAGTCTTCAGAAATGTTGTTTTAGCCCGGGACAAATTTTCCATGCATCACTTTTGGTCCTTTAGGCGTTCAAGCTCCCTTTCCTTCCTTCGTGAGCTTTCTTTGGCATCAAGTAAGCCATAAAATGCTGATTTCTGCATCATTTATACCTGAAACTTTGCTAATCATGTTCGTTAGCTCACTAATAGGAAAAAGGACTAAAAGCGCATAAAATATATACTTTGTTCTCAAAACATAGCATAAATATGGGAAAAATATATTGATATAGGCGCGTAATATCGCCTATCATCAACACCCCACACTTGAAGCTTTGTTCGTCCTCGAACAACATATCATGTCTTTCTAGACATCAACTTAGGGTTTTCACAGCAACAACACAAAACATTCTTCAAGGCAAGCACAACAATTACTATCAAAGAGTAGCTTTCTGATTATTAGTAGAAATAGTTTAGCCTCTAGCATAGACTCGTGATGGTGGTCAACTCGCATGCAAAAGTTAAGGTACAATGAATCATATACAACTACCCAAACTCATCAACCATGTGTGTCTCACAATATAGTACCCATAATCACTCACAAGTATAGCATATTTTTCAAACATGGGTATCAAAATATCCTTGCTCTCACTCTCACAAAGAATTCATATGTAGCAACTGATGACCATAGGCTTGCCCTTAGTGTAATACTCCACTAAATGTCAGAATGTTAAGATTAGGATCAAGTAGGTCTTTTGATGGTTGTAATGTAGGCTAAGGGACGGGTAGGATCAGCTATTTTGGCCAAAAATAGTGACTAAGTTCCTAAGCACTTTAATACATCACATTGTATCATTGACACTTTTTTGTTTCATCCTTTCTTCTTCTTTTCTTCTACCACCCTTGTTCTCCTCTTTTGCTTTTCAACATAACTCACTTTTCAGCTTTCTTTTTCCTTCTTCTTTTTCACAACATACCTCTTATGATAGCACTTTGTTTTTCATAACACATTCAAGCACCATTACAATTTAAAGCATCAGACTTACCCAATTTCCTCTTATATTGTCACATGACTTTATACTTTAAAGCACTTAGAAATTTGGATCAAATCACGGTCTTGAAAAAATGGATTAGGCTTACATACAAGGTTGTCAAATAAATAGGCTAAAGGCTCAAAAGGGTTTAACTAGGATGATGTCCAAGGGTAGGTAAAACGAAGGTAAACATATGTAGGTTGCCAAAGAAATGCCTAAATCATCTCCTAAACTTACACTCCTTATTTTCGCTTTGCATACATACCAGGAAAGTTTTAGCATCAACCGCAAACATAGAATATACTATTAATCTCACACACACAAGGCACATGGTCGACTTTATTTGGAAATAATATAGACTCTTGACTCAACAAGTGAAGGAATTGAACCACACAATATCACATAATAAGTCACAATTAGAGCCTAAACGTCTCAATAGTCATAATTGTAGCACATACTCTTGTTATAATCTCATGTTGCCTATTGGAATTATTTCATGCAAAGCTAAAAAAAATTATTCCTAAAAAACGACACAAAAATAAAACAAAGTAAACAGAGTAAACAAATGCGATAGAGAAGTATACCATGCGATACCGCCACCCCACACTTAAACGGGACACTGCCCTCAGTGGAAAATAAATACGAAGAACCTGGTCAGTCGGACTCTTCCACAATGTCGGGGGTCATACCCCCTTCGTCGGAATCATCATAAGAGTCGTCGTCAGAGTTCTTCTCCTCGTCGGAGTCTGGCAAGCGTCGATCGTCATCGGTCGGCACATCATCGTCTAGAGGTTCCTCAAAGTAAATGCCCACTCCACACATCTCCCGTGCATGCATGTTCATTGGATAGTCGTGGTCCAACTGTTGGAGCTCTGCAGCAGTTGGAACACATCCACCACTCATCATAGTAAATCGTGTCATGCCATAAAGATGACGGAAGAAAATCTCATCACGAGCATGTCTCTCCGCAGTAGTAAGGTTGATACCATGAGCTGTTTCAGCATCTTTGACCTTTGTGAGGTCAACCTTCTTCGGGTTATGTGGGAGTTTGTGATCAGCTGGTTCCTCTTCGATATCCTCCTTCCGCAAGATTGCTGTCAACAGATTACCAAAAGTGAAGTGGGACCTTTTGTGGAGTCTGGCCTTCCGTATTGTAGAGCGAATGATTGCCCCAAAGTTGATAGGGACATTCGTCATCAAAGCATAGACCAAACACACTCTATCTCTTGATATTTTGGTGTATTAAGTCCCAGGAATAAGGCAAGAGTTGACAATACGCAACCAGATTCTTGCTTCCCTATTCAATAAGCATAGGGGAAGGTGTTGTGTCGTCCGGTGTCTCGGTGTCTGCCCCACCTTGCCATGGATCTACTTCCATAAAGTGTGTGTCGTATTGCTCTATAAGGAGGCCTATTGTACAGCTCTTTGAATGGTGCTGGGTCGACCGAAGATAAGCCAAGAAAGGAGTTGATCCAATCCGCGTTGAGCTGTAACACTTGGCCCCGAATCTTGACTTCGTTGCCTGTGGTTTTTGGCGACCAGTTGGCATAGAATTCCCTTGTCAAATCGAGATTACATTCTCCCATGTCACGGAAGATGAAATCCAGATTCAACGCCATTATTTTCGCCAACATACGCGGCTCCTTCTTCGCTAGGGTGTCCTTATTGATCAAGTCGACGTGAACATATTTTCTTTCCTTGTTGTTCTTGTACCATTCTTTGGCTTCCTCCTCAAGAACCCATTTTATTCCAAAAATTCGGCGGGGTAGTTGAATGGAGGATGATTCTCCTTGGTCCTTGCGACCTCTCTTCTTGCCCTTTTGGGAAGTGGTAGCCTTATCTTGTCGCGCTTTAGGTGCCATTGTTCCTGAGACTTAAACAATATTCATGTTAGCATCAACTCAAAGGAAACAATCTATAAACAAGCCGTCGGGGTACCACCCCACACTTAGGTTCGTTAATACAAAACAGTGAAGTGAATGTAGTCGATTACTTGAACTTCGTCGACATACGTTTTAGGAACTATATTCCGATAAGAAAATCAGTGATACATCACTACTTGCAGCCATTGCACTACTTTCATGGTAGGTATAACAACACTACTACATAGGGGTTGCATCATGGTATAGTTATTTTCAACAATCACAACCTCCTAAGTCGGTAGGCAACTATAAGTCTTATCCCGATGAACGGGATAGTCTAACATGTAATTATCCAAGTATCAAGCTTAAGCAATTTTCATAACCATAGCAATTCCGCAAATAGTATAACAATGCTAGTAAAACCAAATTCAAGTCGGAAACAAGTCAAGATTATCCTAACGTATATGTTTACTCACATGGTTTTGTATCAACAATCCAAACACAATAACATCACCCATAATCCTTCAAGATGTAGCAATTCATAATGGACATAGTAACGTAGTACTTACGAGAAATAGATGAAGAATAAAAGAGTACTTACGTGATTGAAGCCTTTGGAGATGGTCTTGTGAATTGGAAGAGCAAAAAAGAAAAATTTTGAGATGATTTGGGTGGATGTGCGGAGCCTTTAGGTCAATTTCCAATGTGGTTATGTTTCAAGACTAAGTCCCCTTTATATAGGAAAAGAATGGGTCGGGTTTTGACCCATTTACAAATGGGTTTGGAGACAAAAATGACCTCTATGCGGTGCATAGTGCTTTGCATAATCATAGTAGAGGCGGCGCATAGTGTAGTGCATTTAGGGACATATGCGGCGCATAGTGTATAGCATTTAGGGACATATGCGCCGCATAGTGTATAGCATTTAGGGACATATGCGCCACATAGTGTATGGCATTTGAGATACTGAGACCTAATGCTATATCATAGGCGGCGCATAGTGTATAGCACACTTAAGCATGGGCGGCGCCTATGTCTTTGCACACTAGATTCCGAGACCTTAGGCTATAGTATAGGTTTTGCATTGTTCGTGGCCTAGTTTTACCTAGGCCTAGCCTTCCTCGATGCCTATTTTGGCATGAGCAATGCTCAATCCATAGCCTTATGAATCCTTATTCCTAACTTACCACCTTTACCATACAATACGTCCAAATCGTCATTTGAAACCAATCTCCTCGTTGAATACTTCTCACACCTATATTTGCTCAAAACCAATGAAAACGATTAGTATGATGGGTTGCCTCCCACCAAGCGCCTTAGTTTTGGTTGTGGCATGACTCTTATTTTTGGATTTTCTCTTATCAAAACCAAAACAAGTAATAGAACAAAAGAAAGACAAAACGATAAACGAAAAACGATAAAACAATAAAACGATGGGTTGCCTCCCATCTAGCGCCTTATTTATTATCGTGGCTCAACATAGTTTCCTCGAGTACTTAGACTTCGTCAAGGTAAGTGATGGCTATATAATTCATTGAGTCAAGAGGACCGATATAAGGTTTAACACGTTGGCCATTCACTTTGAAGACAACACCATTATTGTCTTCCAATTCGACTACTCCAGACGAGTAGACTTGGATAACTTTGTATGGACCAGACCACTTAGACTTTAACTTACCTGGGAAGAGCTTCAATCTGGAGTTGAAGAGAAGTACCATATCACCTCTTTGGAAGTTTCGTCGAACAATCCGCTGATCATGATACTTTTTCATCCGCTCCCTGTATAGGTCTGATCTTTCATATGCATGGAGACGGAACTCATCTAATTCATTTAGCTGCTCCAACCTCTGATTCTTAGCATCATCCCAATTCAAATTCAATTGCTTCAATGCCCACAATGCCTTATGCTCGAGCTCGATGGGTAAGTGACAAGCCTTCCCATAAACTAGTTGATAAGGAGACATGCCAATGGGTGTTTTGAATGCAGTCCTGTACGCCCATAGTGCATCATCAAGCTTCCTAGACCAATCCTTCCTATTCGCATTAACCGTCTTCGCAAGGATTTGCTTGATCTCGCGATTGGAAACTTCTACTTTTCCACTAGTTTGGGGATGATAAGGCGTAGCTACCTTATGTTGCTTGACACCATGCTTGGCCAAAACTGATTTGAATAGCTTGTTGCAAAAGTGAGATCCTCCATCACTTATGATAGTACGAGGTACTCCAAAGCGAGAGAAGATATTCTTCTTTAAGAACGATACAACACGCTTCCCTTCATTGTCGTCCAACGCTACAGTTTCCACCCATTTCGAAACATAATCTACATCAACCAAGATGTACTTCATTCCAAATGAATTCACGAATGGACCCATGAAATCAATACCCCACAGATCAAAAAGTTCTACCTCAAGAATTTTGGACATGGGCATCTCATGGTGTTTTGATATAGAACCTTGGCGCTGGCATTGGTCGCACCTTCTAACATAGTCATAGGCATCTCTAAATATCGAAGGCCAATAATAACCACTTTGCAACACCTTTCTTGCTGTCCGATTACCTGCATGATGTCCTCCAACTTGGGAAGTGTGGCATGCTTCCAAAATATTAGGCACCTCTACATGGGATATACATCGTCGAATAATACCATCCGCGCATTGTCGAAACAAATATGGCTCATCCCAATAGTAGTGTTGTACATCATGCATAAACTTCCTCCTTTGGTGGTAAGATAAATTGGCAGGTATCACATTAATCACCACGAAATTTGCAAAGACGGCATACCATGGTAATTTTTCCATTGTAGTTGCTAATATCTCCTCGTCAGGGAATGCATCATCAATCTGAATTTCAGGTTGCGCCACATGCTTATTCTCGAGTCTAGATAGGTGATCAGCCACTTGGTTCTCGCAACCTCTTCTATCTTTGACTTCGAAATCAAACTCTTGTAGCAGCAATACCCATCGAATCAACCTTGGTTTTGCATCCTTCTTTGTCATTAGATACCTAAGAGCTGCATGGTCTGTATGAATGATAACCTTAGTTCCCAATAGATAGGCACAAAACTTCTCAAACGCATACATAACCGCTAGGAGCTCTTGTTCTGTCACAGTGTAGTTCCTTTGGGCTTCATTTAGGACCTTACTTGCATAGTAGATAGGATGAAATAATTTCTCCTTTCTCTGACCAAGGACAGCACCAACGGCTATACCACTAGCATCACACATGACTTCGAATGGGAGAGACCAATCTGGTGCTACCATGATAGGGGCTTCAATGAGTTTTGCTTTGAGGCATTCGAATGCCTTTAAGCAATCTTCATTAAAGTCAAACTTCGCATCTTTCTCCAATAGTTTGCACAATGGACTAGCAATTTTGGAGAAGTCTTTAATGAACCGATGATAGAAACCTGCATGGCCGAGAAAACTACGAACTCCTTTCACCGAAATTGGAGGCGTTAGCTTCTCAATAACCTCTATTTTTGCTCGATCAACCTCTATTCCTCTTTTGGAGATTTTGTGCCCAAGAACGATTCCTTCTTTTACCATGAAGTGGCACTTCTCCCAATTTAGCACAAGGTTGAATTCTACACATCTTTGCAACGCCATGCTTAGGTTCGCCAAGCACGCCTTAAAAGACTCACCAACAACTGAAAAATCATCCATGAATACCTCCAAAGTGTCTTCAACCATATCAGAAAAATAGACATCATACAGCGTTGAAAGGTGGCTAGTGTGTTACATAACCCGAATGGCATACGTTTGAAGGCAAATGTACCATATGGGCATGTAAACGTTGTCTTCTCTTGGTCTTCGGGGGCAATACAAATCTGATTATAGACTGAATAACCGTCCAAGAAACAAAACCATCCTTTCCCCGCTAATCAATCTAGCATTTGGTCCATGAATGGCATTGGGAAGTGATCTTTGAGTGTCCAAGAATTCATCTTTTGGTAGTCCATGCATACTCTCCATCCAGTGACGGGTCTGAGTGGAATAAGCTCATTCTTCTCATTCGCGACCACCGTCATGCCTCCTTTCTTGGGAACACATTGTACCGGGCTTACCCATGTACTATCAGAGATAGGATATACAACTCATGCGTCTAACCACTTGATAATTTCTTTCTTCACTACTTCTTTCATAGGTGGGTTTAGACGTCTTTGATGCTCAATGGTGGGTGTGCAATTTTCTTGAAGATGAATTTTATGTGTACAAATCCCTGGTGGAATACCAATAATATCCGCAATGGTCCATCCAATGGCTCTAATATACTTGCGTAGAATAGCAACAAGAGCTGCAACTTGTTGCTCACCCAAATCGGCTGCCATAATAACAGGAAGTGTGTTTCCGCTTCCTAAGAATGCGTACTTTAAATGACTTGGCAGCTCCTTCAATTCTAACGTGGGTGGCTCTTCAATAGATGGCTTAGCTGGTGGTGTGGGTCGATTCTTGAGATCAAGGTCCAGCTTCTTGGGAGCATAGCGATATGTCCCTAATCCCGATAGAGCACAAATAGCTTCTTCACAATTTTCAGCATCCTCATTCTCTCCATTCATAAGCACAACCTCCAAAGGGTCATCAATGATTTGCTCTTCTTCAAGTAATTCTTTCTCATCATCAAAGAAAACATCAGCCACCAAAAATACACTTAGATCTTTGGGTTGCTTCATTGATTTGCACACATCAAAGTGAACCACTTCGTCATTTATTCGGAGTGAAAGCTCATTAGCTCTCAAATCAATAAGCACACTTCCTGTGGCAAGGAAAGGGCGCCCCAAGATTATGGGAACTTCTGAGTCTGCCTTACAATCCAAAATAACAAAGTCTGCCGGAAAGATGAATGAAGAAACCTTCACCAATACGTCAAATAGAATACCAACAGGTCATTTTACCGACCTATCCACCATGACGAGCCTCATATTGGTTGGAGTAGGATCACCCAACCCCAACTTCTTGTAGATCGATAATGGCATCAAATTGATGCTGGCTCCTAAGTCACATAATGCTTTGGCAAAAGTTAAAGATCCAACGGTGCAAGGAATAGTGAAAGCTCTGGGGTCGGCCTTCTTCTAAACTATCAATCGGGTAGCAATTGCACTACAATGATGCACATCTTCTTTCAACTCATAACTTGCTGCCCGCTTCTTAGTCAAAAGATCCTTCATAAATTTCGCATACCCAGGCATTTGTTCAAGTGCCTCCACCAATGGAACATTAATGGTCAGTTGCTTTAACATAGTCATGAATTTGCTGAACTTTGTGTCATTCGCCACCTTCTTCAATCTTTGGGGAAAAGGTGGTGGTGGGTATGGAAGTGTTCTCTCCACGGTTTTCTTCTCCTCTTGCTTCCGTTTTTCAGATTTTTCAGGTTGCACAACACTGGGTGAGGCATCCTTGTCATCAGGAGTAGGTGCTGCGGCATCTTCTCCTTTTGCGTTGTCATCCATGCCCGCAACTTCGTCAACCACTTGCTTGCCTTTTTCTGAAGTTTCCAGCATCTTACCACTTCTGGTAGTGATGGCCATGCATGACCCATCATTCCTTGGGTTTTGCACAGTATCGCTAGGTAAGGTGCCAACCTTTCTTTGATTGAGTGTTGCTGAAAGTTGGCTCAATTGCTGCTCTATTTTCTTGATTGAAGTGGAATGAGAATCAACTAATTGTTTCATGGAGGACAAATCATTAATTACCTCCGTAACTCCCGTGCTCGTTGCTTCCACTCCTTTCAATAATTTAGCCATCATGTCTTCCATACTTCCAGAATTAGATGTGGTGGTGTCACGTCTACCAGGGGGAACGTACAAACCACTCTTTTCATTCTTGTTCTTCCAACTACCTTGGTCCTTGGATTTATCATAATAGTTCCGACCTTGGTTTCCTTGGTCATTCCCGCGGAAACCCCCCTGATTGTTCAAGTAGTTGGCCTCCTCTTCCGAATCAGATTCGTCTCTTCCTTTTGATGCAATAGCTTTCACTTTTTCGGTCTTCCCTGATAATAGATGCTTTGTAAGAAGATCCATTTGAGTTTTCATGTGCGCCATATCCTGATCACGTTCTTCATCTCTTCTTCTTTGGTCTGCAGTCATGCCAATAGACAAAGTGGGGCTTGCTACCTCAGAATCCCTCGTATGCCAAGCTCTACTTTGTTTCGTCATACGATCCAGCATATTGCTTGCTTGACCAAAGGTGAGGTCCATAAAAGATCCTCCAGCTGCGTTATCCACCACTAGTTTAGTTATTGAATTCAAGGCTCTATACAAGATCTCCATTAGGTGGACATTAGTCATGTGATGGTTTGGGCATCTCGCTAGCTTTGTCTTGAACCTCTCCCATGTTTCATGAAGAGCTTCAGTGGGAAGCTGATGAAAGTTATTGATTTCATCTCTCAATTGTGCCCTCTTGGATGGCGGAAAGAATCTTTCTAGGAAAGCGTCTCTCAATTGCCTCCAATTTGTAATTGAATCAGGAGTCAGCCCATTCAACCATAGTGTTGCCTCCCCAGACAAAGACAATGGAAATAAGCGTAATCGAATTGCATTCTGACCAACACCAGGATTGTCAAACGACTTGCATGTAGAAATAAAGTTGATGAGATGCATATTCGAATCATCGCCTGCTAGTCCACCAAATAATCCCTTGAGTTGCAATAACTGAATCATGGTGCTTGTGATGTTGAACTTGGCTCCGGGCGCTAATGGTGGTGGAATTATGGCTCCAGTGGCTCCGGCACCATCAAGATCATCATCATCATCGTCGAAAGCTGGCTGCATAGGTTGGCGATCATACCTAAACCATGCTTGTCGACCTCTTCTGTTGAAAGGTGTTATAATTTCAGCATCACGCCTAGGGTTTAGTAACTCGTCATCACCTAAAACCTCATCGTTGGGATTTTTTGCTCGTGCAGGGTTATCAATGTTCTGCAGTTGAACCTGGGCTACGGCAATGGCAGCCAGTCTTGCTTGTTCCTGTTGAGCAGCCATTCTTTCGATTTCTACTTGTGCTTCCATTCTTCCTATGCGTTGTGGTTCAGGATTGATAGGTAATAACGGTTGACCAGAACTTCTAGTATGGGGCATGCACTGAATAAAAAACTGCAGTAAACAAAGACAAAAACTGAAAGTAAAAGTACAAGAATCTTTGACCAAAGGGTCTAGTAATTATCACGAACTTGATTGACACTCGTATTCCCCGGCAACGGCGCCAATTTTTGATAACGCTCAATCTACAGCTCTCGTAGGAGTGTAAAGCGGTCGTTAGCAAATATAGAACCCAACCTGGGTTGGGTATCGATCCCACAGAGAATAGCTTGGTCAACAAGTAGGCAACGATTGCTAGACTTTTAGTGCAAGTCTCGTAACAAAGGGGGATTGTAATGTGTAACCAAAATATTAAAGTAAGAACTGAAATAGCAAAATAAAAAGAAAGAATATTTAGTAAGTTGTAAACAATGAGAATTGAAGCGTTGGGGTTATGTCCACCTCCTGAGTTATACGTCTCTATTGAATATGAGTGTGTAGAATTCTGACATGCATGTGCTTATAGAGAATTGTATTCGATGGTAAATCCAGGCGTCTTTCGACCTATTCGAGGATTATTTCACTTTAAATCTTTCGAGCTTAAAGCGTGTCTAACGGTACGAATTCTCCAAGAGGTTAATCCAGTTACAGCACTAACTGTTTAATAGGGAATTTAGGATGTGACCCTACTACCTTGACACTATCTCTTTTCCAGACAAATAACCTTTCTTTCGAACAAGTTAAATGTTATACTGGCATATTCTTGCGTTTGTAACCACAAAGAATTTAGATTAAGATGAAGAGAATAATGATATAAGCAGCATACGTGTCACAAACTCACAAGCTCATAGTAATAGATAGTACCTCATTCGGCTTCCATAACCCCAACAGAGAAGTTTAGTTACCCATGAATGCGAAGGAGATCACGATTGACATTGTTATTATACCACAATACTGATTAATTTCGTGTAGCACAAGAGTGGTAGGCGTTTAGGCATGAATTCCTAGGCAAAGTAACGATTCTCTTGTTGCGGAAATTAAGAATAAATGAATAGAAGAAGAAAAATAGAATTAATGAAAAGATTAGAAGAGTTGTAATTGATGGAAGAATTAGAATTGTTAATGGAAGAGTGTATAATTGAAAAGATTATTAAAAATCTCTAGCATGATAGGGTATTTATAATACCCATATCGTAGTCCTACTAAGCTAATGAAATATCTAACCAAATCCTACTAAACAAATGAAATACTTAACCCAATTGTACTAGGTTAATGTATCATTATCCAAATCCGACTAAGCTAATGAAATACTTAACCCAATTGTACTAGGTTAATGTATCATTATCCTAATCCAAATAAGTTACTGCTAGTCCCCAAAGTCTTCAGAAATGTTGTTTTAGCCCGGGACAAATTTTCCATGCATCACTTTTGGTCCTTTAGGCATTCAAGCTCCCTTTCCTTCCTTCGTGAGCTTTCTTTGGCGTCAAGTAAGCCATAAAATGCTGATTTCTGCATCATTTATACCTGAAACTTTGCTAATCATGTTCGTTAGCTCTCTAATAGGAAAAAGGACTAAAAGCGCATGAAATATATACTTTGTTCTCAAAACATGGCATAAATATGGGCAAAATATATTGATATAGGCGCGTAATATCGCCTATCATCACACACCCCTTTTTCGCTTAAGGGTTGAGTCAAAGGATTTTTTCAATTAAAGTGACGATTTTGGATAGGGATTAATTTATTTATCGAGTCGCCACTTGAAATTGAATTATGTTGGTCCAAGACACCTTTTTGAATCCCGAATCAAAAGAAAATGACTCTTATTCAGTTTGCAAAAATAGAAGATCGGGTTAGAAATTTTGTTGGCCAAAGGAGAATGTATGACGGACCCCTTGAGTCCTGTGGTTCTAGTACAGTTGCTTTTATTGACTTATCTTTACTTAAATAATTTTGATAAATTATATCAAGTCTTAGGTTCACTCATTTTTAATATCTAAAAATTTGTCTATATATATATATATATATATAAATATATATATATATATATATATATATATATATATATATACCTTATATTAAAAAAATCGGTGAAAATTAATTTTAAAAACTATCTGTCAAGGTGCATTATTGCATCCTTGAATTTTTAAAATGTCTCAAAAAGATGTTTATTGTGCATTTTTAATTAAGACGAATATTTTCAAACACATCTAAAATTTGTCTAGCGTTAAAGACATTGGTTCGCCATTTATAAATTCCCAGCAATTTTATCTATTCGAAATACTAATTAACCTTAACAATAAATTTAAGGAAAATCTCATTTATGATGATTGATTAATTTAACAAAAATAATTCTCAAAATTTATTAATGAAAATGAAATAAAATAATAATAATAACATAATAATAATAAATAATATTATAAATACAAAGCTAACCACGTTATTTTTTATTTTTATTAAAATCCTCAATTTCTATTCTATTTAAATTAAAATAAATTCAAATTACACATTATGAGACAATTCAAACACAAAATCAGAGAGAATATATAACCAGGGACAAACAATACACAAATACGATACATAAATTGATAACATCATTTTTCCGGCGGATTTCATCGAAACAGTGGCGGATGATGATGGAAAAGGGAAACGGGGTGGTTGCCGGTGATGGGAAAGGGAAAGGGGACGGTGATATGGCTAGTTCTGGTGGTTTTTGATGGTTTTGGGAGGGGTTTTCCGGTTAGATTCCCCCAATTTTTGGAGAATTTTTGATGAATCTAGTTTTAGGGGTTGGAACAGCCGAATCTGAGAGAGAGGGTAGTGGCGGGCAACTTGGGGGTGGATGACAACGGAAAAGGGGAGAGGGGTGCGACAGCCGTCTTTCCGACAATATTTCACCATCGACAGAATAACGAGCAAAAGGGGGCGGACAGTTTTTTTTGTGATGGTTTCGCCAGGTTTTTGTGATCTTTGAACAGATAATGGTTACAATGTTTTTCGGTGAAACTTCACCAGAAAAACAAAACAACTCCGACTTTTTTCTTCATTTTTTCTCTTCATTTTTACTAATTTTTTACTCTATTTCTGTCCTCTTCTCACTGATATATTTTTATTTAGAACCTCCGTTCACTGTTTTACTGTTTTCCGATCAAACTCTCACTATTTTTTGGTCACTCTCCATCATTCTTTCTGACTCACTATATTTTCTCCTCTTTCCTTTTTACTGTTTTTTCTCTCCAATTCTCTATGTGTGTGGTGTGAAATTGATAATATGTGCAATGAATTGTGTATAAGTTGTTATGTCTATTTTCCTTGATTTTCTTTTATCTAAAATAAAAGAAAAACTCACTAGTTTTGTGTGTGTGTTTGTGTAAGCATGTAACAGTATGTGTTGTCTTTGTAAAAATAGAATCTATCTATGCCTGGGTGAATACAGAACTTTTCTATGTATAAATATACATATATTCAATGACTTAATAAATAACACATAATAACATTTAGATTCACATAATAAGTCAACAACACATATTGGATAATACATGAAAATTACTTAGACAACTTCATTCATATTTTTGATTAAATATAAAGTTTATGCGATAAACAACATAGGATCAAAATGGAACCTGTGTTAATTTAAAAAGAAACACGAAGTCGTCACCGGAATCCTCAAGCGAAATTCTAAAAATTTGAATCCCCACTCTTTCTCTTCTTTATTTCTTTTTCTGATTTTTCTTGTTTTCTCACTTTTTCTCTTTTTTTTTTTTGGTTTTCTCCCATATTTTTTTTCCTCTGATAGTGTCTGATAATATGTACCTAGAATCTCTGGGGATGGGAGAAAAGTTCCTTAAATATAGGAAATTAGGGGGAAACAGTTCACATCAGATAAGGGAATTAAACTTTTAAACTTTGTTTTAATTACTATTATAGTAAATAATAATAATAATAATAATAATAAACAAAAATAATGAATAAATAAAAATAAATGAATAAATAATAAAAATAATTTAATAATAATAAATATAATAGTAACTAATTAGTTTTATATTTAAGAAAATACAATAAAAGTTTATAAATAGCCACAAAAAAATTTAATTAAGGTAGTATTAAAACTACTAGCATATTTATTTAAATTCAAAAGGAAAATATATTTTTGAATTTCTTCTATTATTTTATTGATTTATATTTTTTCTTTAAAAATAGAAATAAAAATAAAATACCCCAAAATATAACTTCATTTAATTATTATTTTTAACTAAAAGTTAATTAAAAATTAAATTAGAATTAAAATAATATCGGACCAAATATAAATATTTAATATCAAAAATATATTAAAATTCGGAGAGAATCAAAAATCCCGCGTCTTCAAGATCTTGTTCAAGTAAGGTCGTAGACACTTTTTTTTTGCTTAATTTGGATTTTTATTAATAAATTAAATCAATCCAAACATGAATGGACCAACCCATCCAATACAAAGTACAAAAATGATCCAACATATAGATTGGACCAGTCCACAAGCTGACCCGGTCCAACCGACAAAAAGGATAAAAAGTAGAAGGGTTTCTAAATTAAGCTTAGTTGAGCTCATTCTGTTTCCACCGCCTCCTCCATGTTTATCTTTAAAAATTTCCAGTTTGAGTTGTTTCTACTTTGGGTGATTAACACCCTTCCTTGGCTGATCTAGCTTGATTCCTTTTCCAGCTTGCAAGAGTAAGTCCATTGTTTCTGTTTTTGAGTTGCTAACACCTTCTCCATTGTTGCTTAACCCATATTCTTCTTTTATTCTAGTTGATTTCTTCAGTGTAAGGGTGCAATCGATGCTTTTTAGTGCTAACAAGTTGGGTCCCGTCCACTGAAAGTTGATGTTTTATCCAAGTAATAGATTCTACATCTTATACTTCCATTCTTGATTCATTTTGTCCCTCAACTAAATCCCTCTGGTTGTGTTGTTATAGCAGGGAGAGAGGTTGCGATAAGATCGAACCCGCATATAATTGGATGCTATTAATATTTTCATCCGCATGTATTAACAATCTAACCATGTGCCCCCCTTCCCCAATCTACTGAAAATCTAATTTTATTGGCTGGTGTAGATAGACTAAGTAGTACTTCCCTCTTTTTGTAAAACTTTATTGGTTGTAACTATGTAACTACGTATCATATCTTTACCCAATCGTATTAGCCTTAGTAACTCTTTGTCAATGATACTTTCAAGTAAGGGCATTGCTGCTTATCACTATTTAAAATCCTCTTTCCTATACTTGGTAACTGATGGAATGTTGTGTACTTGAATTCCTGTTTTTCCAGTGCCAAATTTGCAAGATAATCTGCTAACTGATTACCCTCTCTGTATATGTGTTGAAAATATACCTGCTTAGCTAATAATACCTGCCATATTAGATTGGTTTTATCTTCTATTTACCATGGTACTTCCCATTATTTTGTTAACTCATTTTGCATCAGAAGTGAATCAGTCTGCATGATAACTTTCACCTGCCTTGATTTACTATAATGTAATATTTCTTGTAGAATAGCCATAACTTCTGCTTCCATGCTATTAGTGTCTTTCATTACAGCTCCTTCTGCATGCATCAAATCACCTTGTGAACCTCTAAGACAAACGACCCAACAACTACTCCCACCATTTCCTTTAGTGTAATACCCCATACTTTTTCCTAGCTTGGAATTGCCTCAAGAACGTTAGAAGCTTTTTTAAAAAAATAAATCCACTTTTGTACATGTGGTATTTATAAGATTTTCACTTTTTTCATGTGGAAAATTGAATTACCTTTCCAACGATATTAATTACATCAAAATCCGACATCAGACGAGAAAGTTATGGCCAAAATACAAAAGGCAGTAAAAATCGCCCAGATGCGACGGTTAGGCTGACCGACCGTCGGAATAGAGACGGACCGTCACCCATGATCGTCGCAAGGGAAACAGTGAGGCCACCTTCTGGATAAGGTACAACGGGTAGTTTGATAGACCGTCCAACTTGCGACGGACCATCGCTCTGGCCGTCGCTACTTAGGCAGCAAGCCTTTTTCTTGATCGACATACGATGGTTGAAACGATGGACCATCGCCATAGCGATGGACCATCGCACGATCCATCGCAGGTCCCATTCAGTTTTTTTAAGTCATTTTAACAGGGGAATTTTGGTCATTTACCACCCACTTATATATACCCAGTTATATCTGATTCTGACCATTTGTTCATTATTATTTCAACAACAACATTAGTCTTTCTCTCTGAAATTAACCCCAAGAACAAGAATATAAATATTCTCCAAGAAACTAAGAGATTCAAATCCATCAAGTTCAAGGACATCAAGAAAACTCAACCCACATATGCATAGTGTTCATTCATGGACTCTTTTCATCCATGAATCCCAAGAATCCCTTTGTAAGTTCAAGTTTATGGATTTTCTTTTTGAATTTCATGTTGAGTTGCTCTTGTTCATGTTGATAATGGATAATTGAATTTTTAATCCATGTTTGGTGATAAATTTAGTCTATCGGAAACAGCCTTTCTACTTTTTCAGAGGTAAAGGTATGGACTGCGTACATCTTACCCCCCCCAGACCCCACTAGGTGGGAATACACTGGGTTTGTTGTTGTTATTGTTGTTTGGTAATAAATTTCATATAGAATTGATTAGTATAGATGTATATTCATGTAAACCTATGATTAAACCATTGAATGGTGAAATTAGGATTGAACCATTTTTTTTAATTATTATATAATGTTGTCTGCATAAACTATGCCTATCGTGTGTTCGATTAAATGCCTAGATGATGGAAAATGACCAATTAATATGATATCATAAAATCCCTATATTTTTACAAGTTTATGCATATCCCATGGTTGATGAAATGCTCTAATAAATGATTTATGGATTATGATGTTAGTCATGTGCTCAAGTAAGTCATGATTTGTCAGTTTCCTTCTATCGAGTCCTAGGGGTACTTGTAGCCAAAACATTTGCTGTGTTCCCAGAGCCATGTCATGTTTTCATAATACTCTCAGTCAAGATATGTTCCTTAGACTTCAGACAATCTTATGACTCAAAAATCTTCATGATCTCATGAACTCAGTCAGTTATTATATATCAGTAGTATTTTCGTCAGTCAACAGAATTCAGTAACTCAGTCCAGTCAGTTTAGTTAATCATGTTCAGTGTCTATTCAGATAGGACTAGGAATTAGTACTGAGTGAACCCAAGGATGGGAACTCACCTATTACATGAGGGTGTTATTCTTAGAAGAAATCCTTGTTTTGCAGAACTATATAGCCAGCATAGGTTGAGACATCATAGCCTGCTATATGAAGGTAGATGAGGTGTCTTAACCTGTTATAGAAGGGTTCCCACCGTTCTCACTAGAGTTACCTATTATATGAGGGTTACTCACATGTTGTCCTTACTAGTGATGCGGTATTGACAGCCTTCCAATTAGGGCACAGATTGGACCCCAGTTCAACTATTATAGCGCATATGGGGCATGTCGATAATATGACTACTTCCCATAGTTTCAGTATCAGCCTCAGTAAAAGAACTCAGATAGTTCTACAGAATTCGGGATTTTCAGATACAGTACGAAACTCAAATAGTTCCATTAAGTTTAGAACTGTCAAATACAGTCACTCATGTGATCAGTTATATTAGTACCAGTATGTCATGTTATCAGTATTCAGATTCAGTAATGATGTTATCATGATATTAGTGTTAGTTATTATGTCTCATGCATGTACTCTCATGCTCATGATAGTCAGTCTGTTATTAATACTGTTCATGCTTATGAACCCCATGTATTTAGCCTACCTCACATGCATACCGGTACATTCAAAGTACTGACGCATTCCTGCTATGGTGTCTTATACCATAGGTTCAGAGACACGAGCTTTAGAGCAGTAGTAGATTTTAGTCTCAGCAGTCAGAGTTAGAAGTGAGTCCTCATCTTTTGAGGACATGATTATTCCTTATTATCTCATTTATTAGTTTATTAGTTGGAGTTGGTTGGGGACATGTCTCATCAACAACTTACTCAAACAGTTTAGTCAGTTAGAGGCTTTCTAGACTATTATGTTCAGACAGTTATTTCAGTTATTTTGGGTATTTCGTACCACTTTTTAAATGTGATGTTTTACTTCAGATATATGAACCTTATGGCCTTTCAGTTCATGTTTCTGCATTATTCAGTATTTTATGGAGTATACAGGTACAAATATCAGTCATGGGTTATCTTGTGGTCCTTCGGGGTCATGATCATCGTGTAGCATTCTGGGTATCAGACTCAGGGCATTACAAACTTGGTATCAGAGCCTAAGTTCAATAGTGTCCTAGGAAGTCTGAAAGACGAATCTAGTAGAGTCTTGTACATGGGTGTGTTGCGTGCCACATTTATGTGCAGGAGGCTATGGGATGTTTTAGGAACAGTTTCCCTTCTTTCAGTATTCATGTCGTGCCAGTGAACATAATCTCAAGTCAATCTCTCGGTCTAATCCACTTCTTCTCTTTATTTCAGAACATGCCTCCCAAGATTTGAAACCATCTTGTCCAAGAAGATTCCTTGGACGAACATGTTTCTCATGCAGAGTTCAGAGCTGCATTCACTACTCTTGCTCAGCCAGGTTTTGCTCAGAATGAATGACCATCTGTCATTCTAGCCAACCCAGTGGCCAATTTAGCTGCATCCAGGAATCTAGACTTCACCCGAAAGAATACTTCATCCTTTCTTAGGTGTAAGATAGATGAGGACTCTCAGGAGTTCCTAGATCAATTGCAGAAGGTTACAAACATAATGGGGGTTACGTCTAGTGAGAGTGCTGAGCTAGCTGCATATCAGTTGTAGGATGTGGCTCATATTTGGTTCAAGCAGTAGAAGTCAGAGAGGGCAGACGATGCAGGGTCAGTTGAGTGGGAGGAGTTTTCTTCAGCATTCCTTGATAGATGCTTTCCACTAAAGCTTAGAGAAGATAAGGTGATAGAATTCATCAACCTCAGGCAGGGCAATATAACAGTGAAAGAGTATTCTCTTAAGTTTACTTAATTAGCCAAATATGCCCTTCATGTGGTTACAAATAGCAGGGAAAGGATGAGTAAGTTTGTTTCAAGGGTGAACGATAGTGTGGTTAATGAGTGCAGAATCGCCATGTAGCTATCCTCATGACTCATGCTCAGCAGATAGAGGAGCAGAAGATTAAGATGTAGGAGAAGCAGAAAAAAAGAGCGAAAACAGGTAGTTTCAACTTTGCTCAGCCTAAGTCAGAAGAAGGAAACCGTTCTCAGTTTCGTCCAAAGTCATCAGTTCCATCTCTTTCTTTATCCAGTGCTCCAGTTCCTAAGTTCAGAGAGGGTAGCAAAGATAGAACACCAGGCTCTAAGTCCTAGAGAAGTGTTAGTAGTACCCACACCTATCCTCTTTCCCAGATGTGTGGTAAGCACCATTAGGGTATTTGCAGAGCATGTAGTAGTATTTGCTTTGGATGTGGCAAGACAGGCCACAGATTCTGAGATTATCCTCATCTAGGTCCTCAGGGTCAAAAGAATTGCACCTCAGCTCAGTTCGGTCACCCAAATCAATAGGGTGCCACCTCTAGTGCTACTAGTGGGCAACACCCAAATTGTCTCTATGTTCTTCAGTCTGGAAAAGATAAGGAAAATTCTTCCTGATGTGGTAATCGGTACGTTATAGATATTTCATGTGCATGTTTACACTTTGCTAGATCCATGATCTTCTTTGTCTTTTGTCACTCCTTATATAGCTGTCGATTTTGAAGTCAGTCCTAAAATTCTAGCAGATCCTTTTTCAGTTTCTACCCCAGTAGGTAAAACCATCATAGCTCAACGGGTATACAGGAACTGCCCGATTATGATATTTCAAAAAGTCACTTCAACAGACTTGGTCAAATTAGAGATGACTAATTTTGATGTCATTCTTGGCATGGATTGGCTTCATTCCTGCTATGCCACAGTCGACTGCAGAAATAGAATAGTCCAATTTCAATTCCGAATGAACCCGTCCTATAGTGGAAGGGTAGTGTATTCGCTTTCAAAAGTCAGTTTGTTTCCTACCTTCGGGCACAAAAAATGATATCTAAAGGATATCTTTATCATCTTTTTTGAGTTAGGGACACTAGTTCCAAAACTCCCAATCTTAAATAAGTCCCAGTCGTGAACGAATATTCAAATGTATTTCCCGAAGATCTTTCAGGAATTTCTTTGGAAAGGGAAATAGACTTTAGCATTGATTTTCTTCCAGATACTCAACCTATATCTATTTTTCCATATAGAATGTCACTAGCAAAACTCATAGAACTGAAAGAACAGTTGAAGGATCTCTTGGATAAGGAATTCATCAGGCCTAGTGTGTCCTCGTAGGGCACTCCAGTATTATTCATGCGCAAGAAAGATGGTTCTCTCAGAATATGTATAGACTACCATCAACTTAATAAGGTCACGGTTAAGAACAAGTATCCTCTTCCCAGAATTGACTTATTTGACCAACTTCAAGGTGCCAGCTATTTCTCTAAGATAGACCTCAGATCCAGCTACCATCAGCTCAGAGTCAGAGAATGTGAAATTCCAAAAATAGCTTTTCGTACTCGGTATGGTCACTTCAAATTCTTAGTTATGTCCTTTGGTCTTACCAATGCCCCAGCATCTTTCATGGACTTAATGAACCGTGTGTTCAAGAAGTACATGGACATGTTTGTCAAAGTTTTCATAGATGATATTTTAGTCTATTCCCGTAGTGAGCGTGATCATACAGACCATCTCAGAATAGTATTTTAGACTCTCAAAGATCATCAGCTATTTGCTAAATTTAGTAAGTGCGAATTTTGGCTAAGGTCAGTAGCATTCCTTGGTCATGTCATTTCTGGTGATGGCATTAGAGTATATTCTCAAAAGACCGAAGTAGTAAGAAACTGGCCTTGCCATGTCTCTCCATTAGATATTAGGAGTTTCTTAGGTTTGGCTAGCTATTACAGATGGTTTGTCGAAGGATTTTCTTTTATTACATCCCCTATGTCTAGATTGATTCAGAAAAAAGTCAAGTATCAGTGGTTAGATCATTGCGAGAAGAGTTTTCAGGATTTAAAGACTCGACTTACTTCAGCTCTAGTCCTAGCCCTTCCAGATGAATTAGATAGGTTCATAGTGTATTGTGATGCATCCGAAGTAGGTTTGGGTTATGTCCTCATACAGTATTGTAAGTTCATAGCCTACGCCTCCAGACAACTTAAACCCCATGAGAGGAATTATCCTACTTATGATCTTGAGTTAGCAGTCGTAGTATTTTCCTTAAAGATTTGGAGGCATTATATATACAGTGTTCATGTAGATGTGTTCATAGATCATAAAAGCCTACAATATATATTTTCTCAGAAAGATCTCAATCTTTGTCAGGGAAGGTGGTTAGAGCTCTTGAAAGATTATGACATGAGTGTCCTTTATCATCTGGGCAAGGCCAACATTATGGTCAATTCTCTCAGTAGACTATCTATGGGTAGTGTTGCTCATGTTGATGACAGTAAGAAGAAGTTGCTCAAGAACTCCATCATCTTTCCAGACTAGGCGTTTGCTTAGTCAATACAGAAGAGGGTGATGTATGGGTTCAGAGTAGTTCAGAATCATCTCTAGTTTCCGCGGTGAAAGAAAAGCAAGATAGAGATCCCAATTTAGTCAAGTTGAAAAATTCAGTCAAGGATCAGAAAGTGGAGGGTTTTTCCCAAGGGAGAGATAGTGTCCTTCGTTGTCAGGGTCATCTATGTGTTCTAGCTGTAGATGACTTGAGATAGCAAATTCTTGTAGAAGCGCATGGTGCACACTACTTTATTTATCCAGGGGCCACAAAGATATACTGCGACTTGCGGGAGATCTATTGGTAGAGTGGGATGAAGAAAGATGTTGCAGAGTTTGTGGCTAAGTGCTCTACGTATCAACAGGTTAAGATAGAGAATTAGAAGCCTAGTGGTCCTATGTAGGAGTTCATTATTCCTACTTGGAAGTGGAAAGAAGTGAATATTGACTTTGTCGGGTTTGCCTCGTACCCGTCATCAATATAATTCGATTTGGGTCATTGTAGATAGGATAACCAAATTATATCATTTTCTTCCAGTTCATACCGCTTATTCAGCTGAGGATTATGCCAAAATCTACATCAGGGAGTTGGTCAGATTGCATGGTGTTCCTCTATCTATTATCTCATACAGAGGTACCTAGTTCACCTTTTATTTCTGAAAAGTGCTCCAAAAGGGTCTTAGTACCCACGTTCATCTCAATACAGCCTTCCATCCTCAGATAAATGGTCTAGCAGAAATCACCATTCAGACTTTAGAAGATATGTTGTGTGCGTATGCAATTGCTTTCAAGGGAAGTTAGGATGACCACTTGTCTTTGATTGAATTTGCATACAACAACAATTATCATTCAAGTATTCAAATGGCTCCATTCAAATCTCTCTACGGTAGGAGATGTAGATCTCCAATTGGTTAGTTCAAGGTTAGTGAGACCTTAGTTATAGGGCCTGACTTAGTATTTGGAACCTTAGAGAAAGTCCAGTTGATCAGAGAAAGACTCCAAGCTGCTCAAAGCCGACAGAAGTATTATGCAGATGTTCGTAGAAAGGATCTCGAGCTTGATATTGGTGACTATGTTTACCTAAAGATCTCTCCCATGAAGGTAGTGAAGCGATTCGGCAAGAAGGGAAAGCTTAGTCCCCGATATGTCGGTCCCTTCAAAATTCTCAGTCGCTTTGGCAGGGTAGCTTATGAGCTTGAATTGCCTTCAGATCTAGCTTCAGTTTACCCAGTCATCCATGTCTCCTTTCTCAAGAAGTGCATAGGTGACCCAACTGTTGTATTCCCTATTTAGAGCATAGGTGTTTAGAACAGTCTCTCTTATGAAGAGATTCCAGTTTAAATCTTAGACTATCAGACTCGTAGATTTAGGAACAAAGACGTCCCTTTAGTTAAAGTTCTTTGGCAAACTCAATCCATCAATGGAGTTACTTGGGAAGCATAAGCAGGCATATCTACCAAGTGTCCTCACCTCTTCTCTGCCAACTCAGATCAAGCTCAAGGTAACAGTTCTCCTTAAGCTTACTCAGTTCCATGTTCAATGTTCATCACAAACTTGGTATTAAATACCATTACATATTCAGTCATGCATTCATGTATCAGTTCAGTTATATAATTATGCATCATACGTGCATTCTCATTGTGAGAAACTTAGTTCATCAAAACACCCAGTCATGCGTTCATAAATCAATTACACATGCATCAGATATGCATGTTCAATATGATATATTCAGTTATCAGTCATGTCAGCCATGATATCATGTTTCATTATTCATGCTCAGTAGGTAGGTAGGTTATCTCATCCCCTAATTCTCAGTATCATTCGAGGACGAATGTTCTCAAGGGGGAGATATTGTAATACCTCATACTTTTTCCTAACTTGGAATAGTCTCAAGAAGTTAAAAGCTTTCTTTGAAAAATGAATCCACTTTTGTATATGTGGTATTTATAATATTTTCACTTTTTCAGGTGAGAAATTGCATTATCTTTCCAACGATACAAATTACATCAAAATCCAACATCGGAGAAGAAAGTTATGGCCAAAATATAGAAGACAGTAAAAACCACCCAGGTGCAATGGTTAGGCTGACGGACTGTCGGACTAGCGACAAAACGTCACCCATGACCGTCATAAGGGAAATAGTAAGGCCACCTTCTGGAAAGGTGCAACGGGTAGGTTGACGGACCGTCAAACTTGCGACGGACCATCGCCCAGGCCGTCACTACTTAGGTAGTAAGCCTTTTTCTTGGTCCACATACGACGGTTAAAATGATGGACCTCACCATAGCGACAGACTGTCACATGATCCATCGCAAGTCCCGTTCAGTTTTTTTTAAGTTGTTTTAACAGGAGAATTTAGGTCATTTATCACCCACTTATATACACCCACTTATATCCTATTTATACCTATTTGTTCATTATTATTACAATAGCAACATTAGGATTTCTCTATAAAATTAATCCCCAAGAACAAGAATCCAAATCTTCTCCAATAAACTAAGAGATTCAAATCCCTTAAGTTCAAGGACATCAAGAAAACTCAACCCAGGTATGCATAGTGTTCATTCATGGAATCCTTTCATCCATAGAGCCAAAGAATCCCTTTCTAAGTTCAAGTTTATGGATTTTCTTTATGAATTTCATGTTGGGTTGCTCTTGTTCATGTTGATAATGGCTAATTGAATTTTTAATCCATGTTTGGTGATAAATTTCATGTGGAATTGATTAGTATAGATGTAGATTCATGTAAACCTATGATTAAACCCTTGAATGATGAAATTAGAATTGAACCATTTTGTTTAATTGTTATATAATGTTGTCTGTATATACTATGCCTATCATGTGTTCGTTTAAATAGATGAAGGAAAATTCCCAATTAGTATGATATCATAAAATCCCTATGTATGTACAAGTTTATGCATATCCCATTGTTGATGAAATGCTCTAATAAATGATTTATGGATTATGATGTTAATCATGTGCTCAAGTAAGTCATGCTTTGTCAGTTTTCTTCTATCGAGTCCTAGGGGTACTTATACCCAAAACATTAGTTGTGTGCCTAGACCCATGTCATGTTTTCACGATACTCTCAGTCAAGCTATGTTCCTTAGACTTCAGACAGTCTTATGACTCAGAAAATCTCCATGATATCATGAACTCAGTCAGTTATTAGATATCAGTAGTATTTCCATCAGTCAACGGAATTCAGTAACTCAGTCCAGTCAGTTTAGTTAATCCTTTTTAGTGTTTATTCAGATGGGAGTAGGAATTATTACCGAGTGAGACCAAGGATGGGAACTCACCTGTTATATAAGGGTGTGATTCTTAGAAGAAATCCTTGTGTTCCAGAACTATGTAGCCAGCATAGGTTGAGATATCATAGCCTGCTATCTTAGGGTAGATGAGGTGGCTTAACCTGTTATAGGAGGATTCCCACGATTCTTATTAGAGTTACCTGTTATATAAGGGTTACTCACATATTGTCCTTACCAGTGGTGTGGAATTGACACCCTTCCAATCAGGGCACAGATGGGACCCCAGTTCAGCTATTATAGCGCATATGGGGCATGTTGGTTAGATGACTTCTTTCCACAATTTTAGTATCAGCCTCAGTAAAAGAACTCAGATAGTTCTACAGAATTTGGGACTGTCAAATATAGTCAACTCAGTACAGTACAAAACTCAGATAGTTCTATCAGATTCAGGACTGTCAGATATAGTCACTTATGTTATTAGTTATATCAGTACCAGTATGTCATATTACCAGTATTCAGATTCAGTAATCATGGTATCATGATATCAGCATCAGTTATAATGTCTCATGCATTTATTCTCAGGCTCATGATAGTCAGTCTATGATTATTATTGTTCATTCATATGAACCCCATGCATTTATCTTACCTCACATATGTACCAGTACATTCAAAGTACTGACGCATTCACACTATGGTGTCTTATACCATAGGTTCAGAGACACGAGCTCCAGAGCAGCAGTAGACTTTAGTCTCAGCACTCAGAGTTAGAAGTGAGTCCTCTTTTTTTGAGGACATGATTATTCCTTATTATCTCATTTATTATTTAATCAGTTAGAGTTAGTTGGGGACATGTCCCATCAACTCCTTACTCAGATAGTTCAGTTAGTTAGAGGCTTTCTAGACTATTATGTTCAGACAGTTATTTCAGTTGTTTTGGGTATTTAATACCACTTTTTAGATGTTATGTTTTACTTTAGATATGTGAACCTTATGGCCTTTCATTTCATGTCTCCGCATTATTCAGTATTTTATGCAGTATACAGTTACAGATATTAGTCATGGGTTAGCTTGTGGTCCTTTGGGGTCATGAGCATCGTGTAGCATTCTGGGTATCAGACTTGGGGTGTTACAAACTTGGTATTAGAGCCTTAAGGTTCAATAGTGTCCTAGGAAGTCTAAAAGCCGCATCTAGTAGAGTCTTGTACATGGGTGTCTTGCGTGCCACACTTATGTGCAGAAGGCTATGGGATGTTTTAGAAATAGTTTCCCTTCTTTTAGTATTCATTTCATGCTAGTGATCATAATCTCAAGTCAATCTCTCAGTCTAATCCGCTTCTTCTCTTTATTTCAGAACATGTCTCCCAAGAGAAGAACCCGGCCTGTCCAAGAAGATCCTTTGGATGAATATATTTCTCATGTAGAGTTCAGAGCTGCATTCACTACTTTTTCTCAGTTGGTTATTGCTCAGAATGAATAACCATCTATCATTCCAGCCAACCCAATGGACAATTCAGCTGCAGAACGGATTTGACACTTTACTCGGATGAATACTCTATCCTTTCTTAGGTCTAAGACAGACGAGAACCCTCAAGAGTTCCTAGATTATGTGCAGAAGGTTACAGACATAATGGGGGTTATGTGGCTCATACTTGGTTCAAGCAGTGGACGTCAGAGAGGACAGAAGATGCAGGGTCATTTGAGTGGGAAGAGTTTGCTTTAGCGTTCCTTGACAGATTCTTTCCCCTAGATCTTAGAGAAGCTAAGGTGCTACAATTCATTAACCTCAGGCAGGGCAATATGACTGTGAAAGAGTATTCTCTTAAGTTTACTCAATTAGCCAGATATGCCCCTTATGTGGTTGCAATTAGCAGGGCAAGGATGAGTAAGTTTGTTTCAGGGGTGAACGATAGCATGGTTAATGAGTGCAGATCTGCCATACTGAATAGTGACATAACTTTAGACAGCCTTATGATTTATGCTCACCAGATAGAGGAGAAAAATATTAAGATGAGGGAGAAGTAGAAAAAAAGAGCAAAGACAGGTAGTTTCAACTTTTCTTAGCCTAAGTCAGAAGGAGGAAACCGTTCTCAGTTTTGTCCAAAGTCATTAGTTCCATCTCCTTTTCAGACAGTGCTCCAGTTCCTAAGTTCAGAGAGGGTAGCAAAGATAGAGCGCAAGGCTCTAAGTCCTAGAGCAGTGTTAGTAGTGCCCACATCTATCCTCTTTTCTAGACTTGTGGAAAGCACCATTAGGGTATTTGCAGATCTTGCAGTGGTATTTGCTTTAGATGTGGATAGCCAGGCCATAGATTCAGAGACTGTCCTCAACCAGGTCCTCAGGGTCAACAAAATTGCTCCTAAGCTCAGTCCGGTCGCCCAAATCAGTAGGGTGCCACCTCCAGTGCTACTAGTGGGCAACGCCCAAATTTTCTCTATGCTCTTTAATCCTGACAAGATCGGGAAAATTCTTCTTGATGTGGTTATCGATTCGTTACAAATATTTCTTGTGCATGTTTATGCTTTGCTAGATCCAGGAGCTTCTTTGTCATTTGTTACTCCTTATATAGCTGTCGATTTCAAAGTCAGTCCTAAGAATCTAGCAGAGCCCTTTTTAGTTTCTACCCTAGTGGGTAAAACTATCATATCTCGACGGGTATATAGGAACTTCCCGGTTATGATATTTCAGAAAGTCACTTTAGCAAACTTGGTCGAATTAGAGATGACTGATTTTGATGTCATTCTCAGCATGGATTAGCTTCATTCCTGCTATGCCACATTCGACTGTAGAAATAGAATAGTCCAGTTTTAGTTCCTGAATGAAACCATCCTAGAGTGGTAGGGTAATGTATCCACTTTTAGAAGTCAGCTTGTTTCCTACCTTTGGGCATAAAAAATAATATCTAATGGATGTGTCTATCATCTTGTTTGAGTTAGGGACACTATTTTCAAAACTCCCAGTCTTGAATCAGTCCCAGTTATGAACGAATATTCAGATGTCTTTCCTAAAGATCTTATAGGAATTTCTCCCGAAAGGAAAATAGACTTCGATATTGATCTTCTTCCAGATACTCAACCTATATCCATTTTTCCATAAAAATGTCACCATCAAAACTTAGAGAATTGAGAGAACAGTTGACGAATCTCTTAGATAAGGGATTCATCAGGCCCAGTATGTCCTCGTAGGGTGCTCCAGTATTATTCATGCACAAGAAAAATGGTTCTCTAAGAATGTGTCTAGAGTACTGTTAACTTAATAAGGTCACGGTAAAGAACAAGCACCCTCTTCCCAGAATTGATGACTTATTTGACCAACTTCAGGGTGCCAGCTATTTTTCTTAGATAGACCTCAGATCCGGCTACCATCAGCTCAAAGTCAGAGAGTGTGACATTTTGAAAACAGCTTTTCATACTCAGTATGGTCACTTCGAATTCTTAGTTATGTCCTTTGGTTTTACTAATGCCCCAGCAACTTTCATGGACTTGATGAACTGTGTGTTCAAACAGTACATAGACATATTTATCATAGTCTTCATAGATGATATTCTGGTCTATTCCCGCAGTGACCGTGATAATGCAGACCATCTCATAACAGTATTTCATACTTTCAAGATCATTAGCTATTTGCCAAATTCAGCAAGTGCGAATTTTGGCTAAGGTTAGTAGCATTCCTTGGTCATATCATTTCCGGTGATGGCATTAGAGTAGATCCTCAAAAGACCAAAGCAGTAAGAAACTGGCCTTTCCATGTCTCTCCATCAGATACTAGGAGTTTCTTGGGTTTGGATGGCTATTTTAGATGGTTTTTTGAAGGATTTTTTTCTATTGCATCCCCTATGTCCAGATTGACTCAAAAGAAAGTCAATTATTAGCGGTCAGATCATTGGAAGAAGAGTTTTCAGGAGTTGAAGACTCGACTCACTTTAGCTCCAGTCCTATCCCTTCCGGATGGCTCAGATGGGTTCATAGTGTACTGTGATACATCCAAAGTAGTTTTGGATTATGTCCTTATGAAGTATGGTAAGGTCATAGCCTACGCCTCCAAACAGCTTAAACCCCATGAGAGGAATTATCATACTTATGATCTTGAGTTAGCAGCCATAGTATTTTCCTTAAACATATGGAGGCATTATCTATACGGTGTTCATGTATATGTGTTCACAGATCATAAGAGCCTACAATATATCTTTTCTTTGAAAGATCTCAATCTTCGTCAAGGAAGGTGGTTAGAGCTCTTGAAATATTATGACATGAGTGTCCTTTATCATCCGGGCAAGGCCAACATTATGGTCGACGCTCTCAGTAGACTTTCTATGGATAGTGTTGCTCATGTTGAGGACAGTAAGAAGAAGTTATCTCAAGAAGTCCATCAGTTTTCTAGACTAGGCGTTTGCTTAGTCGATACAGAAGAGGGTGATGTATGGGTTCAGAGTAGTTCAGAATAATCTCTAGTTTCCAAGGTAATAGAAAAGCAAGGTAGAGATCCCAGTTTAGTCAAGTTGAAAAAGTCAGTCAAGGATCAAAAAGTGGAGGTTTTTTCCCAAGGGAGAGATAGTGTCCTTCATTGATAGGGTCGTTTGTGTGTTCCAGTTGTAGATGACTTGAGATAGCGAATTTTTGTAGAAGTGCATGGTGCGTGCTACTCTATTCATCCAGGGGCCACAAAGATGTACTGTGACTTATGGGAGATCTATTGGTAGAATGGGATGAAGAGAGACATTGCAGAGTTTGTGGCTAAGTGCTTTACATATCAGCAATTTAAGATAGAGAATTAGAAGCCAAGTGGTCCTATGTAGGCATTCAGTATTCCTACTTGGAAGTGGGAAGAAGTAAATATTGACTTCATGACAGTTTGCCTCGTACTCGTCATCAACATGATTCAATTTGGGTCATTATAGACAGGATAACCAAATCAGATCATTTCCTTCCGGTTCATATCTCTTATTCATCTGAGGATTACGCCAAACTCTACATCAGGGAGTTGGTCAGATTGCACGGTGTTTCCCTATCTATTATCTCTGACAGAGGTACCCAGTTCAGCTCTCATTTCTGGAAAGTGTTCCAAAAGGGTCTTGGTACCTAATTTCATCTCAGTACAGCCTTCCATCCTCAGATAGATGGTCAAAAAGAAAGGACCATTCATACTTTAGAAGAAATGTTGTATGCGTGTGTAATTACTTTCAAGGAAAGTTAGGATGACCACTTGCTTTTGATTGAATTTCCATACAACAACAACTATCATTCCAGTATTAAAATGGCTCCATTCGAAGCTCTCTACGGTAGGAGATGTAGATCTCTAATTGGTTGGTTTGAGGTTAGTGAGACCTCAGTTGTAGGGCCTAACTTAGTATTCGACACCTTAGAGAAAGTCCAGTTGATCAGATAAAGACTCCGAGCTGCTCAAACCCAACAGAAAGCTTATGCAGATGTTCATAGAATGGATCTAGAGTTTGAGATTTGTGACTATGTTTACCTAAAGATCTCTCGCATGATGGGAGTGAAGCAATTCGGAAAGAAGGGAAAGCTCAGTCCTCAATATGTCGGTCCCTTCAAGATTCTCAGTCGTTTTGGCAAGGTAGCTTATGAGCTCGAATTACCTTCAGATCTAGCTTCAATTCACCCATTCATCCATGTATCCTTGCTTAAGAAGTACAAAGGTAACCCAGCAGTTGTAGTCCCTATTCAGAGCATAGGTTTTCAGAACAGCCTCTCTTATGAAGAGATTCTAGTTTAAATCTTAGACTATTAGACTCGTATATAGAGGAACAAAGACGTCCCTCTAGTTAAAGTACTTTGGCAAAATTAGTCCATCGAGGGAGGTACTAGGGAAGCATAAGAAGGCATGCGTACCAAGTATCCTCACCTCTTCTCTGCCAACTCAGATCAAGCTCAAGGTAACAGTTCTCCTTAAGCTTACTCAGTTTCATGTTCAGTGTTCATCACAAACTTGGTATTAAATACCATTACATATTCAGTCATGCATTCATGTATCCTTTCAGTTATATAATTATGCATCAGACATACATTCTCATTGCGAGAAACTTAGTTCATCAAAACACCCAGTCATACGTTCATGAATCAGTTACACATGCATCAGATATGCATGTTCAGTATGATATGTTTAGTTATCAGTCATGTCAGTCATGAGATCATGTTTCATTATTCATGTTTAGTATGTAGGTTGGTTATCTCCTCCCCTCACTCTGAGTCTCATTCGAGGACGAATGTTCTCAAGGGGAAGATATTGTAATACCTAGTACTTTTTCCTAGCTTGGAATCGTCTCAAGAATGTTAGAAGCTTTCTTTGAAAGATGAATCCACTTTTGTACATATGGTATTTATAATATTTTCACTTTTTTCATGTGGAAAATTGAATTATCTTTCCAACGATACTATTTCATCAAAATCCGACATCAGAGGAAAACGTTATGGCCAAAATACAAAAGGCAGTAAAAACTGCCCAGGTGCAACGGTGAGGACGATGGACCGTCGGACTAGCGACGAACCGTTGCCCACGACCGTCGCAATGGAAACAGTGAGGCCACCTTCTGGATAAGGTGCAACAGGTAGGTTGACGGACCGTCAAACTTGCAATGGACCGTTGCCTAGGCCATCGCTACTTAGGCAGTAAGCCCTTTTCTTGGTCCATGTACGACGGTCAAAATAATGGATCGTCGCCCTAGCGATGGACTGTCGCATGAGCCTTCGCAGGTCCCGTTCAGTTTTTTTAAGTTAAGGTTATTTTGGTCATTTACCACCCATTTATATATACTCAGTTATATCCGATTTTTGCTCATTTGTTCATCATTATTTAAACATAACATTAGTGTTTCTCTCTAAAATTAATCTCGAAGAACAAGATCCAAATCTTCTCCAAGAAACTAAGAGATTCAAATCCCAAAAGTTCAAGGACATCAAGAAAACTCAACCCAGGTATGCATAGTGTTCATTCATGGAATTCTTTCATCCATAAAGCCAAAGAATCCCTTTCTAAGTTCAAGTTTATGGATTTTCTTTATGAATTTCATGTTGGGTTGCTCTTGTTCATGTTGATAATGGCTAATTGAATTTTTAATCCATGTTTGGTGATAAATTTCATGTGGAATTGATTAGTATAGATGTAGATTCATGTAAACCTATGATTAAACCCTTGAATGATGAAATTAGAATTGAACCATTTTTTTTAATTGTTATATAATGTTTTCTGCATATACTATGCCTATCATGTGTTCGATTAAATTCCTAGATGAAGGAAAATTCCCAATTAGTATGATATCATAAAATCCCTATGTATATACAAGTTTATGCATATCCCATTGTTGATGAAATGCTCTAATAAATGATTTATGGATTATGATGTTAGTCATGTGCTCAAGTAATTCATGCTTTGTCAGTTTTCTTCTATCGTGTCCTAGGGTTACTTATACCCAAAACATTAGTTGTGTGCCTAGACCCATGTCATGTTTTCACGATAATCTCAGTCCAGCTATATTCCTTAGACTTCAGACAGTCTTATGACTCAGGAAATCTCCATGATCTCATGAACTCAGTCAGTTATTAGATATCAGAAGTATTTCCATCAATCAATGGAATTTAGTAACTCAGTCCAGTCAGTTTAGTTAATTCTTTTCAGTGTCTATTCAGATGGGAGTAGGAATTATTACCGAGTGAACCCAAGGATGGGAACTCGCCTGTTATGTGAGGGTGTGATTCTTAGAAGAAATCCTTGTGTTCCAGAACTATGTAGCCAGCATAGGTTGAGATATCATAGCCTGTTATCTGAGGGTAGATGAGGTGGCTTAACCTGTTATAGAAGGGTTCCCACCATTCTTATTAGAGTTACTTGTTATATGAGGGTTACTCACATGTTGTCTTACCAGTGGTGTGGAATTGAAACCCTTCCAATCAGGGCACAGATGGGACCCTAGTTCAGCTATTATAGCGCATATGGGGCATGTTGGTTAGATGAATTCTTTCCACAATTTTAGTATCAGCTTCAGTAAAAGAACTCAGATAGTTCTACAGAATTTGGAACTGTCAGATATAGTCAACTCAGTACAGTATGAAACTCAGATAGTTCTATCAGATTCAGGACTGTCAAATATAGTCACTTATGTTATTAGTTATATCAGTACCAGTATGTCATATTACCAGTATTCAGATTCAGTAATCATGTTATGACTATGTCAGTGTTAGTTATTATGTCTCATGCATGTATTCTCACATTTATGATAGTCAATCTATTATTATTATGAGCCCCATGCATTTATCCTACCCTCACATACATGCTGTACATTCAACGTACTGACTCATTCGCACTATGGTGTCTTATACCATAGGTTCAGAGACACGAGCTCCCAAGCAGAAGTAGATTTCAGTCTCAGAAGTCAGATTTATGAGTCCTCAACTTTCGCGGACATGATTATTCCTTATTATCTCATTTATTAGTTTATCAGTTGGAGTTAGTTGGGGACATGTCCCATCAACTCCTTACTTAGACAGTTCGGTCAGTTAAATGCTTTCTAGACTATTATGTTCAGACAGTTATTTTAGTTGTTTTGGGTATTTCATACCCCTTTTTAGACGTTATGTTTTACTTTAAATATGTGAACCTTATGGTCATTCAGTTCATGTTTCCACATTATTCAGTATTTTATGCAGTATACAGGTACAGATATCAATCATAAGTTAGCTTGTGGTCCTTTGGGGTCATGAGCACTGTGTAGCATTTCGGGTATCAGACTTAGGGTGTTATATTTAGATACTCCATCAGAGTTATATTTCACCCAGTTTGTCTCTGGTAGTTCCCATAATACTGGAATTGCCTTTAGTCTAGGCTTCAGCTGCTTCAATTTCCTCAAAATGTCTGACCAGTCCACTGGAAAGTCTAAATCTTGCTTTCTCACTTTTTAAAGAATTCTCAAATGCCTTATGACATGAAAAATTAGCCTCTGAACTGTTACTCATTTGCCATCGTGTTTCAAAGAATTCATTCTCTTCCACAGTTCCCACATAACCATCCCAGGAATTGCTCTGAAATATACTGTCTCTCTTGCTTTCACTTGTGCCTCCCGCCATGCAAGAATTGTATTTATCATACTTAAATCTCTTATATTAATACCTATAAAAGAATAAAATAGGACCAAGTCCTGTTAGTAGTGTAAGGCCTCAGTAGCACATGATACATAGTCTCCTGAGTTGGATTCTGAAAACAACAACATTTGGAAGGGCCCTATATTCCCCATCTTCTAATAGTAGCATCAACTGAGATTTTGCCTTTCCATACTCTCCATATGAAAAAAAAACTTAAGAGGCATACCTTTTATCTATATCTGCTTATAGATTTCATTTGGCTGCTCTTTGTATCTTAGATATTACGAAGTTGTGCTCACACTAAATTCCCCTTTTTAATCTATGCTCCATATTACATTATCATGTTGATCTAGTTACTGAGGAGGTGTTATTGTTTATTAAATTTACTCTACTATCTCTTCTGGAAACAACTCTTTTAGTAATTTTGCATTCCACTGTCTATCAAGCATCAAATCCCTAACCCTTTTCTATCTATCATCCCATTCCATACCATCATGCATGACAGTATATAAGTCTCCAATCCAAGTCCAGTTGTCATACCAAATGTGAGTATCTCTCCCCTCCTTAATCTTCTATATTAAAAGATGGTCAATGAGATCCCTAACCTGCAGCATCTTCTTCCAAACTTAAGACCCCTCACCACATTTCCACATAACTTCCTTGGGATGGAATTTACTGCAATGCTTGTTCATCATGTACACACTCCGAATTGATTTGTTAGTCCTAAAGTTCCACCATAATTTACAAAACAAAGTTGTGGATATATCCTGTAATACTCTGAATACCAATCCCCCTTCTTCTTATGGTAAGCATAATTTTAACCAAGCAACCCAATGTCTACCTTTATCTCCTATTGTACTAGTCCAGAAAAACTTAGAACAAATTTTCCAAATAGTAGATAGGACATTCTTTGGAGGGTTCATCACAGATAGACAATGAATTGGAATGCTTTGTAAAACATATTTTATCAAATCAACCCTTCCTTCAAAAGATAAGAGTTTACCTTTCCATACTTGTAACTTGCTACTGATTCTGTTCATTAATTGTTGATAGTACACCTTCTTCTTACTCATGTAGAAAATAGGACATCCTAGATAATTAAAAAGGAATTCCTGCCTCAATATACCTATATCCACTTCAGCCATGACTATTACACCATTGGATACAGATCCATGCAAAAATAAAGCACTATTATCCTTATTGATCTTCTTTCCAAACACCTTCTCATACTTTTCCAATATGGTAGTCACTACCTGCATAGTTACTAGCTTAGTTTTACACATAATGATCATATCATCTGCAAAAGAAAGATGATTGATTTTTGGACTACCTCTAGGAATCCTAAAGAGCTTGAACTCTTTCCTTACGATCAACTCTTTCAAACTTCTAGATAGCATTTCAGCTGCAATAATGAGTAATATAGGAGATAATGGATCCCCTTGCTTAAGACCTCTTGAGGATTTAAAGAAATTCTTAGGTTGTCCATTCATTAGTATAGAATACCAATTATTAGACAATAATCTGAACACCATGTCAATAATTTCTTCACAAAAACCTATTTTTCATAAAACCTTTGTCAAAAATATCCACTCAACTCTGTCATAAGCCTCCACCACATCTTGTTTCATATCTAATTTTAGCCACTATCTCTTAAACAACTAAGATATTCTCTGTTATGCTTCTACCTTGAACAAAGCAAGCCTGCTCTTCAGAAACAATTTCAAGAAAAATACTCTTGATCCTCTCATGGATAATTCTAGAGAAAATCTTGTTCACAAAATTGCTAAGAGAGATAGGCCTCAAGTCTAAAAAATTATTCACCACCAGTTTCTTAGGTAACAGTACTAAATTAGTATAAGTGATAAACCTACGAAGCTCTACCCCATCGAAAAAAGTTATTACAATCTAATGCAAATCAGTTGATAATATTTCCCAAGCATCCTGAAAGAAAGCACCTATCATACCACCAGGCCCAACTGCACTATTCCTATTCAATCCCATTACTGCCTTCTTTACTTCCTCAATGGTTGGAATTTTCTTTAATTCAAAATTCTGCTCATTTGTCACTATACTAGGCAACACATCCAACATAAAGAAATCCTCAGAATCTTCTTGCATCTGGAGTTGATTCTGATAAAATTGAATTACAGCCTCAGCTATTTCATTCTAATTATCTAACCAATTCCCTTCACTATTCTGAATTCTATGGATCTTTAGTCTTGATCTTCTTTCTTTAACTACAGAATGAAAGAATTTTGTATTTCTCTCTCCATCTTTGAACTATTCAAATCCAGCCTTCTGTCTCCAGAATTCCTCCTCTTTTTTTGTTGCATAACTATTTCAGCTTGAGCTTTGAACAGATTAGATCTATTCAATCCAGAAGGACCTTCTTCAAATTGATTTTTCCTTACCTTTATTACCTCCTCAAGAGTATTAATCTCATGAAATATATTTCCAAGAGTTTGCTTACTCCACTGAGTTAATGCAACTTTGGTCTTCTTCAGTTTTTGATGGAATATAATAAAGAGATTTCCTCCTACATTAATACTCCAGTTCTGTCTAATCACTTCTAAACATGATTCTTCTTATAGCCAGAAATTAAGGAATCTGAAAGGTTTAATCAGATTTACCTGTTGGGTACTCAACTGCATCAGCATTGGTGCATGATCTGAACCATTTCTGATCAAATTCTTTACCTCTATAACTGGAAATAATTCTTGTATTTTATTATTCACCAAGACCCAATCCAGTTTTAAAAAATGCATTCTTCATCAATTCTGCCATTCCACCAAGTGAATTTACTGCCCTTGAAAGCTGCCTCTTCTAAATTACATATATTAATACACTGATTAAAATTATTTGTTTCCTGTATTGTGACTGGTAAGCCTGCTAACTTCTCCTCTTCATTCCTTATAACATTGAAATCTCCTCCTACAAACCAAGGATCCTGATTTGTTATAGCCATATCTTCTAAAGATTCCCACAAATGAATTCTCTCATTCTTATTGCATTTAGCATACACCAGAGTCACCTTTACTATAACTCCTGCTTGATGATTCTCTAACATAAGAGTGAGTTACTGCTCTTCATCTCTAATAACACTAAATAAAATTGTTGAGTCCATAAAGAGCTATATCTTTCCAGTTATGTTTGAAATAGCATATTGTATTCTAATTCTTCTTTTATACTCCTCTATTCTATGCCTATCTTGAAATAGCTCCATAAGACCTATGAACCCAGATTAAAACTTCTTGTGCATTGTTATCAACCTTGTAAAAGATTTTTCTGTATTAACAGATCTATTATTCCAAATTAATGAATTCATTCAAATACAGATTTGTCAATATTACTCCTTGTCCTTATTGAGTTTGTTACTGCAGTACCAGCTTTATTCCTTCTTTTTTTATTTTTCTTTCCCTTCTTTGTCTTTAGAACATTAATGTGCTTTGGGGACAAATTTCCTTCAATTACTGCATTTTCAATAATATCCCCCATATTTCTTCATCATCCATATCTATTTTGTTATTATTGACACCCTCTTTCATATGTCCTGCTTCAATTGTCAATAGAACAATATCTTCTAACACTACTTGATTCTGACTCTCTTTATCTTCCATTATTACTATTTTCTTCTTTCCTTCATCCTAGTGATCTTCATTATCATGTGTATCTCCATGCTTCTGTTCTTTTAGAGGTGAGTTATCAGCTATTTTTTCTTCTTGTATCTATGATTCCCTTTGCTTTTTATTACTATTCGTATGATTCACCTATTATTTCTCTTCTTTATCCTCTTTGCTACTACTTTAATTCCCTACTTCTACATCTTTTCCTGTCTTCCCAAAACTTTTCCTGCAACTGTTCTTTGCTAGTATTGTTTTGCCCACCTTCTTCTACTTGTTTCAAATCATCAAAAGCATTTGATGTTTGAATTTCGACCTTTTTGTTTGATTTCTCTCCCAGTATATGACCATACTTGTCCTTTTTATACTTATTTCTCCTTAGCATCCATTGATAATTATTGGTATTCATTCCTTCAAGTGTTTTATCATTTTGTTTAGCTGCTTCTTTATTATTATCCTTCTTACCTTTGCGTCTATATTCTTTTTTTGCTCTTTCCTGCTCAAATAGTTTCGAATGCACATTCCAACAGGTAGCCTCATCATGTCCTTGTAAGCAACACTTCTTACAGTATTTTGGTTTATGATCATATTGTATGTGTATCCACTTTGACTTTATATTTCCAGTCTTATCATTTTCCTCATTAATTTTAACCCTATGAGGTAATTTAGCTATCAAATCTACTTCCACATTGATTCTAGCATAACTTGGCCTTGTATGATTCTTTGTAGCCATATCTACAGTTAAAGGTTTACCTACTGTAGAAGCAATGGAGAAGATAGCCTCCTCTATAAAGAAGTTTGGAGGTAAATCTGGTAATGAGATCTATGCAACTCCAATAGTTGTTTCAATATCTGGCTCAAGCCAAGAATCCCATTTGAGCTTTCTCATCTACCACAATGTGTCCTTCGCCTTAATATAATATACAGTGGTTGGTAACAATCACACATAATCCTCCATATGATTCAAACGTATCAAAATGTGTCTTGCATCAAGAACTCCAGTTATGCAGTCCCTTTTGATTCCACATTGATTTGGAATTGCTTGTCGCAGCTCATTCACATCTGGTTTACCATATGAAAATTTCTCCACAATTACATACTGAAGATTCTCCTGAATTATCATATTTTGAACCTCAGATGCTTTTCAGGTGATATTTGGTTCACCATGCAGCATTACCACCGGTTTAGGGTTAACCTTATCTCATGCACGTAGGGTTTAGGTTTCAACAAGTCATCATATTTGGACCACTGACTTTATTTTTAGGTTCCTTGTCCATAATTTGTTTCACAGAATCTTTTGGTGGGCTATTCCCACCGGATGAAGTGGCCACAGTGATCAGAAAAGTGATGAAAAATTAGATGTTTTTGCATGCGCCGCCTAGGAATTTTCCTCCCTTTTAGTCTTTTTCTATAGATACAGGTCGTAGACACTAACCAACATATTAAGAAAACAAAAAGGAAAATACCAAAATTAAATAAGTATTAACAATAACCAACTACACAAAATTGAGCATACATGCATTGACTGACTATAAAGTATGCCTTCAATTTATCAAGTGGGAAATAACACCATCTGATTTTATATCTGGGCATTGTCATATAGCATCAACGGATGTTAGGCTCATGTTAAACTCATCTAAAGCTTATTCATGGACCATGCATCCTTTCTTGTTCTTTGCATTCACATTTGTATCATGTCTTATAAGGAAAAAAAAAAGTTACCTGTTAATTTAAGTTTCACTTTAGAAGGTAGTAAAATGCATTGACAACATTTTTAAATATTTGAAACCCCAAAAAATGAAAATATTTCTCTTGATAACATGGATAGCAAAGATGACACTTTAACTTCAAAGTTGTAATAAGTTAATCAGAGTTTATCCATACTTCATAAAATAAATCACAAGTTATCTATAAATCTCCAGCTCATGAAATTGTTAGGACTCCCATTGAGGAGCAAAAAAAGAAGCTTTCGAAAATTGTCCATTGAATTATATACATATAATGTTTTGAAGGAGACAAGGGCTTGAAAAATAATTCAAGAACACATTCAATATATTTTATTTACAGTTCATTAACATATGCATCAATCAAGTCCTAATACAACATTTGATGCACCGCGTAATGTAATATTCACTAACTCAATTTACATTTAGATGGGCCATTGAGTTTTCAACAAATGATTTTAAAAAGAACAAGAAATGATAAAGTATATAATTAAAATCACATATTAGGGTAAATAAGTTCTGCATACCAAATGGTTAAACCAAATGGTAATTGACTTGCTATCACATGTAAAAATTTATTGTTGAACATAAATTTATGTGTAAAAATATACGTACGTACCACGCGACATGAAAGGTCAAAGCTCTATTTACAGCTTTGTAGTTAGCCTCATCATCAGTCATTGGCATATACATGTAAGCATTGGTCACCATTCCTATCATTCCACCTTGTTATCCTTGCACCTCATACATACATTTATTACATAGGATGCATGAGTCTACAGTAATGTTGAGTATTTTCAAAATAGTACATTCTTCGGCTTTCATGAAAAAATTCATTTACAAGAGAAGAAAAAGAAAGCACCCTTTCGTTGATTATTTCATAAAACTCAGAAACCATAAGCCTTTCTTTCCTGTTTGTCAAAATTAAGGGAATCAGTCATTACAGAGCATAGCCAAGGGATAAAATTTGCAGTATCTATCAAAATGAATAAGAATTAATTTAGTAAAAAAAATTCAGCATTAAAATGTAGTTCCGAAAAAAGAATCATGGATAACAAAAATCAGGAACGACTCTACTATGACTGACACCTAGTTGTTGATATAGATAAAATGACAAAATCCAGAACAAAGAAATTCACCAACTGTTGATTTAGATGCATGCAATAGGATGAAATAGGAAACAACAAAAAATAATTAGCAAGTGCTGACAATCGAAAATTAATATCCAGAATAAAAATTGAAAAACAAAGACATAAAATTAGAAAGAGATAAAAATAGAAAAAAATAGAAAAAAGATGGCCTTACGGAGCTTTAATCTATGGAAATCCCCTTTTGTTATTTGACAAAGAGAGTAGGCATGAAATGGAAGAAGCTTTTGAATGAAATTCACTTAGTTTACAGGGTGAATGAAAGTGATAATAACTTTAACACTTCAATCAACCAAATCATCAAAGTAGGTAAAGAAAATTTTTCCAAGTGATCCAGTATCAAGTCTACACAACCAAAATGGGTCCACAGCAATTCAATGTAATAGCTATATTATACCCTGGAATCCTTAGCCATCAAAGAACTTCAGGTAAAATAGACAGAAAAATCAAAGCAACAGTCAAGAAGACGCTGCAGATACATGATCTACTTTTAGGATCAGGCACAGAAGCCTGCGAAAGAGCACGACCACAAGACACCTTGTTAAATAGGAAAACAAATTTATAATCTCAAATATCTAGCAATGAGAATACAATACATGTTTTCCCCATTCAAACTACATATCAGCCTTGGAAATTAGACTGGGTAGGTAGCAAAGAGAGTATCTTGATGAATCATTTAATCAAACTTCTTCTGTGTTTGAAGAGGTAAAAATGAGTTTCCAGGATGACTTGGTGAAGTATCATGTGTTAAGTTAACGCCAGATTAGTAGCACCCAATATAGGTTTACTAACAAGGCTTTGATAATTGCTCCACTTGAATAGGTTTGAGTTTCATAAAGATGAAAACTAAGCATCATCAAACAAGCTACTGGAAACCATTTTCTAACTGCACCATGAGCATAAATGATCTCGACTTGTACACTTTTTCTTTTTCTTGTGCTCCCCAAATGACTTGAGTTCATATTTTTTTTCAAGGTAGGTATCATGAATTTCGGTGCCAGAGTTGGTTTCGACAACGGCGAACCCTTTGTATGTCTCTAGTGTGTGAGCATGTAAGCCACACTTCACTATGATCAGTTGTTAATGCTCAGCTGGAAAATTGATACAGAGTAAAGACAAATCCCTAAAATTACGTAATACAATCTATATATGACAACAATAATACAAACCATCATTTGCTTGTCTTTTAGTAAATACACTTCTAAATCCACAACAAACTATAGCACATGGTCTCAGATCACATTGTATATAAAAAGAAGTAGCATATTTAAATCAACTATTGGCGCACCATTTGGAGAGTAGATTCTGAGATTAACAGGAAGAGGAGAAATAAGGTTAGTCTTATTAGTCATCCTGTCTGTTTCCTCCTTCCTCCTTGGTTTCTGATCTTACCATAGCTTCATTAGGAAGAAATGGATAAAATCAAATGAAGGCTTAAATACTTCTAACTTCAAAAGATTTTACACATTAGATTCACTTCCAAAATGGATATGATAATGGAAAAACAGGACTGTAGATGTCATGCGACAAGGTATGTAGATATAACAACAGTAAAGAAAAAGTTTTAAGACTCTATACAAGAACTTTGCCTTGTAAAACATCTTCAAAGTAACAAAGAGAGAGTGCAGTGGAGCAGATTCTAAGACGTGTTTTAACAATAATTCTAATATAGCGTCCTGATAATTGAGATATCAATTTAGAAGTATGTCTAAAATAGTGAAGCAGTAAAGTTGAATATTAATAAAAGTAACATTTTCCTAAATTATTAATTAATCATTGCATTTTATCTCAAAATAAGAACAAGTGGGAGTTTATGTTGTGGTCCAATTAAAAGAGACTACTTTCTTTTAGACTAAAGTACGTCTTTCCTATTTATATGCACGTATTACAAATAGAATTTACAATGATACCTAATATTTAGTACTCGTTTTTCTTTTCTTCTTTATAAGAAACCAAGAAAATATCAAAATCTGCAAGAAAGTAAAAGGACTTGAAGAATCTTAATAGTTCAGTTGATTCATGATTCACTATATGAACTTTCACCTTGTTGGCAAAATTTGATTCCTTACCTTGTAATTTTCTTCCCTATTTCTTTTTTCCTATCCGCCATTTTCTTTTTTCCAAAAAAAAGGAAAGGGCTTAACTACACGTCTTTTATACGCTATATAGTTTGGTGGACAAAATCAAGGTTAACAACTAACAATTGTGCTAAATCAACTGATATTATCTACTTTTTTCGAAAAAAGAATTAGATTATTTAAGTCCCTGAGATTGTATATCGGTGATGGATCCCTAACTGCGTGGTATCAAAATGTCAATCAATATCCACATGCCTCGTCAAATAATTTTCATCCATATTTTTGTTTGGTTATTCGTTCTTTTTTCCTTTTAAATTACTGTTAGCACCAACATAGTCTTAAAAAAATCTCCAGTTGAGTAACTACAGTCTACAATAGGTGAAAAGAATATTAAATTTAACTATATGAATATATAATTCGTACAATTACCCATTAACTAATCTTCTAGGGAGAAATTTCTGACTGAATTATACTCTCCAATATCGTAGAATTGTCGGAACCCTACAAAAACACCATAATTCAATCAAATTACTTTAAAAAACACGAGCAACAACATGAAATTACCCATGCAATGACCAATAGTTAAGATGAATGCATGCAGTTGTAACGCTCCGTATTTCTTTAGCATAATCTAAGTCTCAATACGTGAGTATTCATATATAAAGTTTTTGAAATACTCATTATTTTTTAGTTTAGAGCGTGCCATTGTGTAGGAAATTCAATTAGCTTTCCAACGATATAAAATTCGCCCAAATTCGATAACCAGGTAAGAAGTTATGACAATTTTATGTTTCAGACGTTAAACCCCATCATTTTAACCCTTAGCACGTCACGGAACTAGTTTAAGTGACTATTGACAATTTTCAGTGAAGGTGCACGATTCCACCACGTCACAGTGAACTTCCAGGTCCCAATCAGTAAAGGACTGAGATTTTTTCCGCGTCGCACCACACACCAGTTTCCCAGTTGTCCAATTTCAGTGGCTTGGCATGATAGTGGTGTGTTGCGCCAAGGCCAAAAATCGGGATCTTCAGTTTTAATCTTTCATTTTTAAATTTGTTCAGGGGTATTTGGGTCTTTTTTCACAGCCCTAATTAAACTAAGACATGAAATTTAACCCCTAAACACAAGTAGTCATCATTATTTCAATTCTCTCACAATAAAAAATTCCCCTTTCAAGAACAAGAAACCCTAACTTTCAAATTCAAGGCCAATCCTCAAGAACTCACCCAAAACTTCAAGAAATTCATTATCCCAGGTATGTTTGATGTTCATCCATGAATTTCTTTAATCCATAGAGTCCAAGTATCCATTTTAATTACAAATCTATCATCTTTTCAAGATTTATGATATTAAATTATGATTTAAAACTATGAAACTCCATGACTTTTCGTGAATATTGATTTTATACCATACTTTAATGGAATTATTGTTGTTATCAAATCCCTCATGTTTTAATATTGTCATTCTTCGAATTAGATCATGATTTAGTGTTATAAATGCTAAAGTCATATTATTATTTCAAGTTTAATACTATTTCCAAGAATTTGACTAAACTATGAAGTACAAGTGTTTGATAAAATGCCTACACGTGTGATTTATTTAATAAAAGCCTTCATATATATATTTTGGCCTTCAAGCTTTAGTGTCCTTTCAGTATTGTTGTTTTGAGTCCTGGGGGTATTGAATACCTGAAAATCATAGCTGTTTATTTAGTCTAGTCTTAGTACATTACAGAATAGTCTTCAGATTATATTATGAGCATTATCAGAATAGTCAGATATCAGTTATTCAACTCAGAACAGTCTAGTACCTCAGTGTCTTTTAGTTGAGAGTAGGATTTAGCACCGAGTGAATCTAGGGATGGTGGCTTCCCCAGCAGATAGGCAGAGTCGTTAGTAACAGTCCCTATACTCCAGAACTACGTAGCCAACGTAGTATATGAGTGGTCACCTATCAGACTAGGCTTGACTATCTCCCAGGGTCACCTGTCAGTTTAGGCTTGACACCCTTAGTCCTTTGTACATTATGGGTGTGTTTGGTATGATGGAAAATATTTTCCAAGAAAAATGTTTTCTTGGAAAATATTTCCTGAAAAATAAGTTGATTTTATACTTATTTTCTCATGTTTGATTGGTGAGTGAAAAATATTTTATGGTGTTTGGTTGGTGGGTAGAGACTATTTTTTAGAAAAATATTTTCTAGTGTTTGATTGGTGAGTGAAAAAATAATTTTTTTAGAAAATAATACTAACTGTTAACTAATATATTAGTGTCTCTAGTAACTCAACTACTTGTAAGAACTAATTTAAGCATAACAAAAAATATCAATATCGAATACAAAAATGTTACAATCACTAAATTTAAGCAACTATTAATTAGCAAATATAGGAGACACTTTTCAATATTTTGTCAGGACAATCTCAAGATACTACAATCAATAGAAATATAACGGAACGACAAACTTATTCAACCTCGTGAAACAAGTTACATTGATGACAAAATGAAATATGTAATTAGCAAAAGTAATATAGGTAAGTCTTCCTCTATGTATATGTAAATAACAATACATTCAACGAACATTGAAAATGGAAAAAATTCGGGCTTCACTATTTTTTATTTTAAGTAGTGAAAAATTAAAGTAAAGTACAGTGAAAAATATTTTCGAGTAATGTAAACTTTTGAGAAATGTGAATTTTTTGACTCATGAAAATATGAGTGTTGTTGGGGTGGGGAAGAGGAATGGGGGTGGGGTCATAAGTCACATTTGTCATTTTCTGAAAAATGACTTCCCTTGATCAATGAAGGAAGTCATTTTCCCTCAAATTGAGGAAAATAAGTTGTTATGGAAAATATTTTCCAAACAATTTATTGCAACCAAACAAGGGAAAATAGGAAAATATTTGCCATCATACCAAACACACCCTATATCAGTTTAGTGGATCCACACAACCATCGTTAGTACCTATGGCACGGTATTAACACCTTTTCAACTGGGGTTATAGGTTGGACCCGATTAGCTCAAATTGGGGAATGTCGGTTAGATGATACCTCCCACAGTCTCAGATATAGTCTCAGTTACAGTCCCAGCTCAGTTATTCAGTCTTAGTGTTGTTTGACCAAAGCATACAAATTTCAGTTATCTTTGTATATCAGTTTACAGATTTTACTCAGTTCATGTTATATGCTTGGTCATGCATCCACAATATTTACAGATTTTCCTGCATTTTCAGTATCTACAAATTTCATGCACTTTATTCAATACTCCGTGCTTTACATGTGTTTTCAGTTAATTATTATCATTCCTATTCATGAGACCATGTATATCAGCCTACCTCATTTAGCATACTAATGCATTCAAAGTACTGATTGCATACCTTTTCTTTTGCGCTATGATATCTCATATCATAGGTGCTGACGCTCAGTTTTCAAATCGCACCTAGATTCTCAAATTATCAGCAGTACAGTAGCAGTGATGAGTCCACATCTTCAGAGGACATATCATATTGCTTTATGTATTTATCTCAGTAGTTAGTAGAGTTAGTTAGGGTCTGTCCCATCAACTCATAGTATCCAGTTTAGAGGCTTTTTAGATACTACAGTTAGCTATTCAGATTATTCAGATTTCAGTATTTTTATTAGATACATAATACAGTAGTTATTTAATTATTAAAACCTTATAGCATTATAGTTATTCTTCCGCATTTATGATTATATTATTCGTGCTCACAACATATATCAATTCATAAGCACGATTAGGGATAATCTCATGTCATTACAACAGTATAATTAAAATCCAAATAAACAATAAAACATTCAATAAATGAGACATAAATGAAAAGGAAAAAAAAATGAAAAAAAGAATGGTATGAGCAGATACGTACGGAGGAAGAAGAGGAAATGGACATGGGAGTGTAAATCAGTGAAACCAAGTGCAGTCCAGCTATATCTTAGAAGTTTTAGTATTACAACACGTGTCTTTAAGAAGGTAATAAAAGAAGTGAATCAGATTACCAAAATGGCCCTACATAATAATGATATTTCGATAATACTCTTTTCGTCGTACATTCGAACTTTCACTTATATAGAGTTTAAACAGTATGATATGATGATTGACATATTCTTCATTTTCTTAATCTAAATTTAATGTTTCTTTCATTTTAATCATTTTCACGTAATCTTCAATTCTTTTTGTTTTAGTAATTTTCTAATTAATTTGTTGATTATTTTGTAATGGTACTTTTAAATTTAAAGCGTTAAATACATTTTGATTTTGTCAACTATTCTCACATGGATTATTTTACTAAACCTTTTTAATATTAATTTTAGATCAAATTTAAACTGTTATATAGAAATTATATTGCTTAAATCGACTTAGTTTCAAATATTCAAGTAGATCAATGTTTTGAATCAAATAGTCTTAATTGTGGAAGATCAGACAAACAAAACACAAAATCTGCGATAGCTACACGTAATAACTTAAAAAAATATACATAGACAAGAACAATGATATACATTCAATCGGTTCAAAACGGGTGCATCTCAAAAATAGATCCAAATTAGGGTCACTTTTAAATTTTAGCCCAAATAAAAAAGTTTTCTTAAAATAACTTTTACCTATTAACTAGTATTTTTTTTTAGATAAAATTGCCCCTGATCAATAGAGTAAATTACATAAATTATCCTCGTAATGGATAACAACTCCATATTTATATCTTTCAACTTTTATTTTTTTCTCTTTTTAATATTACTTTGATTTTTATTTTTTCGTTTCTCTTTTTATTTTTAATTTTCTCAACCCTTACTTTTTTCCTCTCAACTTCTTTTTTTTATTTTATATTATTTTTATTTTTTCTTTCCTCTTTCTTTTTTATTCTTTTTAGTTTTTCTCAACCCTTACTTTTTTTTCTTTACACCTTTCTACGTCTACTTTAAAAAAAAATCTTTTTTTATTTTTCTTTGATTTTTATTTTTTCTTTTTTAAAAAAAAAATTCTCGACCTTTATTTTTATTTAATGTTTCTTTTTTTATCAACCTTTATTTTTTTCTATTCTCTCTCAACTTCTACATTTTCTTTGATTTTTATTTTTTAAATATTTTTCTTCATTCTCCTCTTTTTTCGCAATTTTTATTATTTTTATTCTTTTTTTCGATTACTTCCGTTCAAGTTACATCTTCTGAGTAAGAGTTGACACTATTACATTATAAAGGTAAGATTTATGACTTTCGAACAATAAGCTACATTTCATGGGCAAGAGTTGACACTACTACATTATAAAGGCAAGACTTATGACTTTTAAACAACACGTTATGTTTCATGGGAAAAAGTTGACAGTACCACATGGTATTTTGATTTATGAGATGTTCTAAAACTGTTGCCTTAGGGGCAAGACTTAGCTTAGGGACTTTTAAGTAACAAATTATGTCCTACGGGTAAGAGTTGACTCTAAGTTTTCATTTATGAGATGTTCTACAACAATTGCCTTAAAGGCAAGACTTAGCTCAAGGATTTTCAAACTACAAATTAGGCCCCATGGGCAAGAGTTGACTCTACCACATTGTGTTTTCATTTATGAGATATTCTACAACTATTGTTTTAGAGGAAAGACTTGACTCAAGGACTTTCAAACAATAAATTATGCCCCACGGGCAAAGGTTGAGTCTACCACATTATGTTTTATTTATGAGATGTTCAACATTTATTTTCTTAGAGGCAAAAATTAGCTCAAGGACTTTCAAACTACAAATTATACCCCACGGGCAAGAGTTGACTCTACCACATTATGTTTTCATTTATGAGATGTTTTACAACTATTGCCTTAAAGGCAAGACTTAGCTGAAGGACTTTCAAATAACAAATTATGTCACACGGACAAGAGTTGAATCTACCACGGTATATTTTCATTTATGAGATGTTATACAACTATTTTCTTAGAGACAAGACTTAGCTCAAGGACTTTCAAACTACAAATTATATCCCATGGGAAAGAGTTGACACTACCACGTTATGTCTTTATTTATGGGATGTTCTACAACTCTTGCCGTAGAGGCAAGACTTAGTTCAAGGACTTTCAAATAATAAATTATGCCCCACGGGCAAGAGTTAACGCTACCACGTTATGTCTTCATTTATGAGATGTTCTAAAACTCTTGCCTTTGAGGCAAGACTTGACTCAAGGACTTTCAAACTACAAATTATGCCTCACGGGTAAGAGTTAACTCGACTACATTATATTTTTATTTATGAGATGTTCCACAACTATTACCTTAGAGAAAAGACTTGACTCAAGGAGTTTCAAACTACAAATTATGCCCCAAGTGTAAGAGTGGACTTTACCACGTTATGTTTTTATTTATGAGATGTTCTACAACTATTGCCTTAGAGGCAAAATTTAATTAGCTCAAGGACTTTCAAACTACAAATTATGCCGCACGAGCAAGAGTTGACTCTACTATGTTATGTTTTCATTTATAAGATGTCCTACAACTATTGCCTTAGAGGCAAGACTTAGCTCAAGGACTTTCAAATTATAAACTATGTCCCACGGACAAGAGTTGATACTACCACGTTATGTCTTTATTTATGGGATGTTCTAAAACTCTTGCCTTAGAGGAAAGACTTTGTTTAAGGACTTTCAAATAATAAATTATGCCCCACGGGCAAGAGTTGACACTACCACGTTATGTCTTCATTTATGGGATGTTCTACAACTCTTGCCTTAGAGGTAAGACGTTGCTCAAGGACCTTCAAATAATAATTTATGCTCCACGGGTAAGAGTTGACACTACCACATTATCTCTTTATTTATGAGATATTCTACAACTCTCGCCTTAGATACATGACTTATCTAAAAAATTTTCAAAGAACTTTGTAACAACAATTCATGCCCTTAAATTTGCTCTGATGTCAAAAAAAAAAAATCCCTTTGTGGATTATCCAATTTCTTATTTATTATCAAAATATAATAGAAGTTGAGAAAATAGAAAAAAATGATCCAACAAAATAGAGAAATAAAAAAATTGAGAAAAAAAAAAGAAAGAAAAAACATAAAGATCGAGAAAAACTCACAGAATTAAAAAATTGAGAAAAATAAAAATGAGAGAAAAATAAAAATAAAGTTTGAAAAAAATGAGGAAAAAAAGAGAACTGAAAAAAAGAAAAAAGTGATCAAACAAAATAAAGAAATAAAAAAAAGAATGAGAAAAAAAGGCAAAAAAATAAATAAAGATTAAGTAAAAAATGAATAGTTAAAAAAATTGAGAAAAATAAAAAATGAGAGGAAAAAATTAAAATATAGTTTGAGAAAAATGAGGGAAAAAAAGAGAACTGATAAAAACCAAAAATAAAAAAAAATAAAGGTTAAAGACAAATGAATTAAAAAAAAGAAAAAGAAAAGAAATAGATAATGCTTCAGAAAAAAAAAAGAAAAAAGAGGAAAAAAATAAAGTTTGAGGCACATGAATAAAAACATGAAAATAAAATTAAAGGAAAAAAAAATAAAAAGTGAAATATTAAAAAATAGAATAATAACAACAACAACAACAAATCCAGTGTATTCCTACCTGGTGGGGTCTGGGGGAGGTAAGATGTACGCAGTCCATACCTCTACCTCTAAAGAAAAAAAATAGAATAATAAATTAAAGGAAAAAAAAATGAAAATAATACAAAATAAAATTTGAGAGACAAATAAGTATGGAAAGTTTTAAAAATATATTTAAGGTGTAGAGGGGTAAAATGGTATTTGTACTATACTTAAAAAGTAAGGAAAATTATTCTTTAAAGACATTTCTTATTGGGGTCAAATATATAAAGCCACCCATATTTGGGTCTACCACATGCAATTTCCTGGTTCAAAACGGTGATGCTCCTAATACCCTCTGTTTAATAAGTTGTTTAGTCTTTATTTTTAATAGACTAATACCCTCTGTTTAATAAGTTGTTTAGTCTTTATTTTTAATTCTATTAAGAGACCAACTATGCAACATTACTGTGTTAGAGGAGGTAAACAATTTGTCGTCTTGCTTTTCGTTTTAATTAATGGTTTAGTCAAATTAATTTTGCCAAAAATTATGAATTAAAGCACATAAGTATAACATCCTGTAGCTACACAACCATTTTTTTTAGCTAAGATCTACAGTATTTTTATTTATGTTTGCAATTGTAATTGTAAAAAGAAAATACAGAAAAGGTTGATATATGTTGAGAAGAAGATAATGTTGAGTTCTACAAATGACATGAAGTGTTTTCAGCTTCAAATAAGTCCATAATATGTTAAGTCACGTGAACCTATCAGATTAAGAAAAGTAGCCTCTTTCTACAGTATTCTAGAATATGATGAAATAAGGACATTTATGTAATTAGCTACAAAAATAAATTTTTGTTTAAATTTATTTTATTCAATTTGTTAGAATTCTGTGACAATAGTAGAATCCAATACTTGTACATGTAGGGTAATGATTGTACGTAAATTAATAAGTGAGCAATACAGAAAAATTTCCTCATGTCATTTTTTTCTGTGAAGTTTCACATGGTATCAGAGCGACACTGAGAGCTCTGTATATTGTTTTTTCCTTCTCCAATTTTTTCTTGCTTTTATTCACAACGGCTGATGAATCACTTCCTCCACCTATAGCAGCAGAAACTGCACGCAGAGCTGCTGGTCCCACTATTTTGGTGGATCAAAATCACTCCTATTACCTCGCTCCATCAGATAACCCTGGAATAAATCTGCTCAATATCACCTTTAATGGTACTGGATATAGCAATTAACACCGAGGTGTTTTGATCTCTCTCTTAGCTAAGCATAAGTTGATTTTCATCACTGGATATTGATCTCCAGATCCAGATTCACCCATATTTAATCATTAAAGAAGATGCAATGATATGGTTATAGCATGGATTCTCAACTCCCTTAGCCGAAATATCTCATAGAGTGTAATTTACTCTCAAATTGCAAAGGATCTATGGAATGAGCTTGAGGAATGATATGGACAAGTAGATGGTGCTTGGATGTTCCAGTTACAACGAGATCTCAATAATATCAATCAAGGAAATTCTGATATAGTAGGTTACTTTACTAAACTTAAAAGAATTTGGGATCAATTGAAATTGCTCAATACTTATATGGCTTGTCGATGTGATTGTGAATGTGGAGCTAAAACACATAATGGTAAGATGAATAAGGATCAACAACTCATTCAATTCTTAATGGATCTTAATGATGTGTACATCGGTGTTTGGGGAAATATTCTTATAATGAAGTCACTCCCTTCGACTGCTCAAGCCTACTCTATTGTTCTCCATGAAGAATCACAAAGGGAGGTACATCCTCAAAACACTCTAAGTACTGACTCTTTTGCTTTTTAAAGTATTGGATAGACTTAAAGTGGGTCTAGGCAGGGAAAACAGGTAGAGCTCAAAACAATAGACCTGATGCAAGAAAATTTGAGCAAGTTTATAAGTATTGCAAAAAACAAGGTCATGTTGACTAAGAATGCTACAAATTGGTGGGGTACCCTGCTTATTATAAGTTCAAGATAAATAAAAATGGATTTTTTTCTACTCAATCAATTAACAATGCAATTCGAGAAAAGGACAATGCTACAAATAGGACAATACTATAGATATTGGTGCATAAATAGTATCTAGCCTCATCTCTGGATAAGTTTTTTCTAAAGCACAATGTGTAATACCTCGTATTTCCATATCTTAATTTAACTCTCAGTACATAAGTAATCCTATATAAAATTTTTAAAGAACTCTAATTTTTTTTTTCAATTTAGAGCTTACCATTGCATAAAAAATTCAGTCAGCTTTCCAACGATATAATGTTTGCCCAAATGCGATACCCGGGCGAAGAGTTAGAGCCATTTTTGTAAAGTAGTATGTCATCTGGTACATCTGCGCATCGCGGAGACCAGCCAAATAGTAGTCGTTAGTTTCCAGCGAAGCTCTGCGATAAAGGCGTATCGCACCAATGCTCTTGTTCATAATTATCATTTTCTAGTATGACAATCCAATCCCACCGCATCGCGTCACTAGCTATTTTCCCAGTTGTCAAATTCCAGTGAGGCTCCGAGATTGTGCCGCATTGCGCCAAGGGTCCATTTTATGTTCGTTCATTTTTACACAGTGTCAGCCACATTCCAGTGGCTTACTGTGATACCACCGAGTCGCAGTGAGGCACAAAATTGGGCATCCAGTGATGAATATTTAAATCTTTCCCAGGGGTAATTGGGTATTTTTCCATGACCCAAGTCTATCTTAAACACGTGATTAACCACTAATTAACCTAGTTATAGCATTATTTGCTCACTTTCTCACAAGATTAAAACATTCTCTCTCAAAGAGAAAAGTCCTAGCTTCAAGAAATCAAGAACAAACTTAGAAATTCCTCCAAGGACCTTCAAGAATTAATATTCCCAGGTATGTTAGGTGTTCTTTTATGGGTTCCTTTCACCCATGAAGTCCAAGAACCCCTTATTAAATTTACAAGATCTCAGATTTATGAATTCCATGCTTGAAATTGATTGTATTCATCTTGAGGATTGTAATTGGGTTTCAATTCATGATTAATTATAAGTTTCCATGGAATTAAAATAGTTTATGTGATGAATTATGTGAATTGTATGCTAAACCCTTGAAATTGTAATTGAGTATTGTATTCATGATGTTCATATGTTGACCGTTATCATGTGAAATAATCCATGCTCCCCAAGTGTTTGCTAAAATGCCCATGTGATGTAAATAGTGGAGTCATGACATGTCATTATATAATACCAATCATGTATAAGCTTATACCCTACAAGTGTTTGAGAAAATGCCTCTATGAATGAATTATGAACAAGTGGACATTGTTTTGCTTTTCAAGGTCATGCTACGCTTTATTTTCATGCTATCGAGTCCTAAAGGTGTCTAATACCCGACAATCTAGTTGTTTACCTAGAGCTATAGTAGTTACAGAATAGTCTCAGTCATGTCCTGAAATAGTAAGTACTTAGGAAGTTACAGAACTCAGTGAACTCAGTCAGTTATAGAACTCAGTGAAACTTAGTATCAGTCTAGGTTAGCTCAGTATAGTAATCAGTGTCATTCAGATGGGAATACGATTTAGCACCAAGTGAACCGAAGAATGGGGGCTCACCTGCTAATACAGGGTGTTATCCTTAGAAGCAGTCCTTGGTATCCAGAACTACATAGCCAGCATAGGTTGAGACATCAATCTACAAGTTGAGGATTGATGAGGTGTCTTACTTGGCAGTTGAGGGTACCACCGTTTTGATTCAGGGCACCTGCCAAATGAGGGTGACTCTTTAACTTGTCCTTACCCATGGCGCGGTACTGACACCCTTCCAGCTTGGGTTATAGGTTGGACCCCAAATCTATTCAAAAAGGGTCATGTCGGTTAGATGACTACCTTCCACAGTCTCAGTTTTAGTCTTAGTATAGAACTCAATTTAGTTTTACAAAGTCAAGACTGTCAGATACAGTCACTCAGTATCAGTTATTCAGTTATCAATAACTAAAAATATCAATTAATCAGTATCAAAAATCAATACTCAGCTTCAGTAAAAGCTCTGATACAATATTCACATATATGCACAGTATTGCATACTCAGTATTTTATAGCAGTTTCAGTTATCCATGTACTCTTACTCAATTATTCCATATCATTCAGTCGGTTATTGTTCATGCATATGAACCCTTGCATTCAGTCTTACCTCATCTAGCATACCAGTACATTCCACGTACGGACGGATACTTTCTCTTTGCGTTATATTGTTTCATGTCATGGGTTTGGATGCTCGGGTTCCCAACTTCGCTTAGACAGATTCAGTTAGTAGCAATAGATTCAGTAGTGAGTCCTCATGTATCGAGGATATGCTTTTATTTCATCATTACAGTAGCTTTAGTATTTCAGTAGTCGGAGTTAGTTGAGGGCTTTTCCCATCAACTCCACCTTCAGATAGTTCAGTTAGAGGCTTTTTTCAGACTAGACTAGTTCAGACAATATTCAGTTTTCAAATATTATTGTTAGATGTTATTATTATCTATATTCAACTTATGAACCTTACAGAATTTCATCCTATGTTCTGCATTATTACAATTTAATTATTCAGTGCTCACAGCAGGTACCAATCATGGGTTAGTTTACGGTCCTTTGGGGTTGTAAGTACCATGTGGCATTTAGGGTTCAGACTTAGGGCGTTAAAAACTTGTTATTAGATCCTAAGGTTCAACAGATTCCTAGGGAGTGTAAAATCTGCGTCTAGTAAAGTCTTGTGCATGTGTGTATAGCGTGCCACACTTATAGGAAAGAGGCTTTGAGACATTTTTAGGAAAATTATCCCTTCTTTCAGTATTCATATCGTGCGAGTGAGGATGAGCTTAAGTTAAACTCTCAATCTAATTTATTTTTTTCTTCCATTTACAGAACACATGCCTCCCAAAAACAACATCGAAAGAAGAATAGAAACCCAGCTAGCACCTCAACCCGTTCAGGAAGGTCCTCTAAATGAGCAAGTATCCTATGCAGAATTTAGAGCTGCCTTCACTACTCTAGCCTATTCTGTAGCAACTCAGAATGAATGGCCAGCTACTGTTTAGGCTGACCCAGTGGCGAATACTGCTGCAGCCAGGATTCGGGACTTCAGCCGAATGAATCCTCCCCTATTCTCAAGATCTAAGCCCAAAGAGGATCCATAGGAGTTCCTCGACTAGGTTTAAAAAGTCACAGATATCATAAGAGTGATATCTAGTGAGAGTGTTGAGTTATCTTCCTTCCGCTATAAGATGTATCTCATATATGGTTTAAGCAGTGGAAGGTAGACAGGAGCACAGACGTAGAGCCTATAGAATAGGAAGAGTTTGCTACTGTTTTCCTTTAGATTCTTTTCCTTAGATCTAAGAGAAGCCAATGTGTTAGAGTTTATTAATTTCATGCAAGGAAACATAAGTGTAAAAGAGTATTCCCTTAAGTTTACTCAGTTAGCCAGGTATGCTCCCCATGTAGTAGCAGATAATAGGTCCATAATAAGCAAGTTCGTGTTTGGGGTGTCAGAGAGTGTTGTTAAAGAGTGTAGAACTATGATCTTGATTAAGGAGATAGACATATCGAAGCTCATAGTCTATGCTCAGTAGATAGAAAAAGGATAAGAATAAAGAGAGAGAGGGGGATCAAGAGAGCTAGAACAGGTAGCTTTAATTTAACTAAACCTAAGTCAGAAGGTGATAACCATTCTCAGTTTCATCTAAAGTCCTCAGTTCCAGCTCCATCCTTAGTCAGTGCTCCAGTATCTAAGTTCAAAAATGGTAACAAATATAGGGCTCCAGGTTCTAAATCTCAGGGTAGTGTCAGCAGTGCTCAAACAAATCCTCTTTTTCAAAAATGCGGTAAAACCCACCAGGGTGTCTATAGGGCTGACAATGATGTCTGTTTTGGGTGTGGAAAGCTAGGCCATAGAATCAGAGATTGTCCTCAGTTAGGCTCTCAAGATCAGTACAATCGTCCTTCAGCTCAGTTCGGTCGCCCAAATCAGTAGGGTGCCACTTCTAGTGCCACCAGTGAGCAACGTCCAAATTGGCTCTACGGACTTCAGTCTAGACAAGATCCAGAAAGTTCTCATGATGTGGTCACCAGTACATTACAGTTCTTCCATTTATATGTATATACCTTATTAGATCTAGGAGCTTCTTTTCTTTTGTACTCCTTACATAGTAGTCAACTTCAAAGTCAAACCAGAAATCTTAACTGAACCTTTCTCAGTTTTTACCCCAGTGGTTCAGTCTATCATAGCTCGATGGGTATATAGGAGCTGTCTGGCTATGATATCTCAGAAATTCACTTCAGTAGACTTAGTAGAGTTAGAGATAATGAATTTTGACATCATTCTCGGAATGTATTGGATCTATTCATGCTATGCCTTAATTGATTATAGAAACAAAATTGTTTATTTTCAATTTCCAAATAAAACAATCCTTGAATGGAGAGGTAGTACCATAGTTCTTAAAGGTCAGCTGATTTCATACCTTAGAGAAAGAAAAATAATATCCAAAGGATGTGTCTATCATCTTGTACGAGTCAAAGACTCTAATTCAGAGACTCCTAGTCTTGACTCAGTTGCAGTAGTAAATGAATTCTTAGATGTGTTTCCCAGAGATCTTCCTGGAGTTCCTTTAGAAAGGGAAATTGACTTCAGAGTATACCTTCTTCTAGATACTCAGCCTATTTCTATTTCTCCATATGGAATGACTCTAACTGAACTCAAAGAGTTGAAAGAGCAGTTAAAGGATCTTTTAGATAAGGGGATCATCAGACCCAATATTTCCCTGTGGGGCACAATAATCTTATTCATGCATAAGATAGATGGCTCTCTCAGAATGTGTATAGACTACCCTCAGTTAAACAAAGTCACAGTCAAGAATAAATACCCACTTCCTAGAATTGATGACTTGCTTGACCAACTTCAGGGTGTCAGTTACTTTTCTAAGATAGACCTCAGATAAGGCTATCATCAGCTCAGAGTTAGAGAATCTAACATTATGAAAATAGCTTTCTAAACCCGGCATGATCACTTCAAGTTTCTAGTTATGTCCTTTGGTCTTACTAAAACCAAATTTCATTACCATTAAACCAATACCATACAATTCCATTATCCAAAACCAACATTAATGCATAGAAAGCATAATTAAAACTATAAAAAAAAATCATAACTAATCCTTTAACATCAAAATCCCAAATCAATAGTTGAAAACCAAAACCACGAAAGAGTAAAACCATGAAAATAAACCATATAACCATGCCTTTAATTAAAATCACAAGTAGGGAAAAGAATCATACCTTAGACCAAGAAGGTTGATGTAGAGAAGATGGTAAGAGTTGTTGAAAGATTATGACATAAGTATTCTGTATCATTTAGGCAAGGACAATGTAGTGCCAGATGATCTCAATAGGTTGTTTATGGGTAGTGTTGCTTATGTTGATAATGGTAAGAAGAAGTTAGCTCAGGAAGTTCATCAGCTTGCCCGACTAGGTGTTTGCTTATTCAATTCAATAGAGGGCAGTGTGTCGGTGTAAAATAGTTCAGAATCAAATCTAGTTTTCAAAGTAAAGAAAAAGCAGGATAGAGATCCCAGCTTTGTAAAGTTAAAAGAGTCAGTCAGAGATAAAAAATTAGAGGTTTTCTCCCATGTAGGAGATGGTGTGTTACGTTGCCAGGTTTGACTATTCATGCCAGGTGTAGATGACTTGCGTCAACGAATTCTTACAGAAGCGCATGTTGTGCATTACTCAATTCATCCAGGGGCCACTAAGATGTGCCGTAATTATGGGAGATCTATTAATGAAGTGGGATAAATATAGACATTATATAGTTTATAGCTAAGTACTTTACATATCAGCAGGTTAATATTGAGTAATAGAAGACTAGTGGGTCCATACAGGAGTTCAGTATTCCTATATGGAAATGGGAAGAAGTGAACATGGACTTTGTCATGAGTTTGCCACGTACTCATCATTGACATGATTTGTTTTGGGTTATCATATATAGAATGACCAAATGCACTTATTTCTTGTTATTTTATACTTCTTATTCAGCCTAGGACTACACTAAAAGCTATAACAAAGAGTTGGTTAGGTTACACGGAGTCACAATATCCATCATCCCAAATAGAGGCACCTAATTTACCTCTCACTTCTAGAAAGCATTCTAAAAGGGTCTTGGTACCCAAGTTTACCTCAGTACAAACTTCTACCCTTAGATATATGGTCAATAAAAAAGGACCATTCAGACTCTAGAAGATATGTTAAGAGCATGCATTGACTTTAAAAGTAGTTGAGATGACCACTTGCCTTTGATTGAATTTGCATGTAAGAACAACTATCATTTTAGTATTCAGATGGCTCCGTTTGAGGCTCTTTATAGTAATATATGTAGATCTCTAATTAGTTAGTTTGAGGTTGGTGATGCCGCAGTAGTAAGGCCTGACTTAGTGTTTGATGCCTTAGAGAAGGTTTAGTTGATTATGGAAAGGCTTACGGTAACCTTAAGCCAACAATAATTATATGCAGATGTGAGAAAAAAGATCTCAAATTTGAGGTTGACAATTTTGTATACCTAAAAATCTCGCCCATGAAGGGGGTAAAGAGGATCGGCAAGAAGGGAAAGCTCAGTTCCCGATATGTTAGTCCTTACAAAATTATTAGTTGTTTTGGAAAGGTAGTTTACGTGCTTGAGTTGCCTTTAGATCTAGCTTTAGTACACCCAGTGTTCCTCTCATTGCTAAAAAAATGCATTGGTGATCCAGCAATTATAGCTCTCTCAGTGGGCATTTATATTTAGAATAATCTCTCTTTCGAAGAGGTTTCAGTCCAAATCCTTGATCGTCAGATTTGCAGTCTGAGGAACAACGAAGTTCCCTTGTTCAAAGTTCTTTGGTGGAATCAATTCGTTGAGGGAGATACTTGGGAAGAAGAAACAGATATGCAGACCAAGGATCCTAACCTCTTCTCTACAAACTCAAATTCAGCTTGAGGTAATAGTCTACCTTAGCTTTGCTCAGTTCTATATTCAGTAATAGTTACAAACTTGGTACCCATTACCATTGCATATTCAGTTATGCATTTATGAATTAATTCAGTCATGTGCTCATGCATCAGATATGCATGTTCAGTATGAAAACTCAGCTTATCAGTGATTTCAGTCATGCAATCATGTTTCAGTTATGCATATTCAGCGTGTAAACTCAGTCTATCAGTATTTCATGACCTAATCAATATCATTCGAAGATGAATGTTCCCAAGGGACAAATATTATAATACACCATATTTCCATAACTTAATTTAACTCTAAGTACATGAGTAATCCTATTTAAAATTTTTAAAGAACTCAAGATTTTTTTTAGTTTAGAGCTTACCATTGTGTAGGAAATTCAGTCAGCTATCCAACGATATAAAGTTTGTTCAAACTCGATACCCAAGCGAAGAGTTAGAGCCATTTTTGTAAAACAATGTTTCATTTGGCACATCAGCGCATCGTGGAGACCAACCAAATGGCAGTCATTAGTTTCCAATGTAACTCTGCGATAATGGCATATCATGCCAACGCTTCAGTTCAAAATTGTTATTTTCCAGTATGGAAACGCGATACGACCACGTCGCTCCACTTGACATTTTCCTAGTTGTCAAATTCCAGTGAGGCTTCGCGATGGTACCACATCATGCCAAGGGGTTCATTTCACATTCGTCCATTCTTACACAGTGTCAGCCACATTCCAAAGGCTCACCGCGATGCCATCGCATCACTATGAGGCCCAAAATTGGGCATCCAATGACGAATTTTTAAATCTTTACCAGGGGTAACTGGGTATATGTTCATGAACCAAGTCAGTATTAAACACATGATTAACCTAGTTATAGCATTATTTCCTCACTTTTTCTCAAGATTAAAATATTCTTCTCAAAGGGCAAAACTCTTGCTTCATTAAATCATGAACAAACTTAGGAATTCCTCCACGAACCTTTAAAAATTAATATTCTTTGGTATGTTAGGTGTTCATTCATGGGTTCTTTTCACCCAGGAAGTCCAATAACCCTTTTTTAAACTTACAAGATCTCAGATTTATGAATTCCATGATTGAAATTGATTATATTCATGTTATGGATAATAATTGGGTTTCAATTCATGATTAATTATAAGTTTCCATGAAATTAAAATAGTTTATGTGATGAATTATGTGAATTGTATGCTAAACCCTTGAAATTGCAATTGAGTATTGTATTCATGATATTCATGTGTTGACCGTTATCATGTGAAATAACCCATGCTCCCCAATTGTTTGCTAAAATGTCCATGTGAAGTAAATAGTGGAATCATGATATGTCATTGTGTAGTCCCAATCATGTACAAGCTTATGCCCTACAAGTGTTTGATAAAATGCCTTTATGAATGAATTATGAACAAGTGGACAATGTTATGATTTTTAAGATCATGCTATGCTTTATTTTTATGCTATCGAGTCCTGGGGGTATCTAATTCTGACAATCTAGCTGTTTACCTAGAGCTACAGTAGTTATAGAATAATCTCAATCTTGTCCCAATACAGTGAGTACTCAGGAAGTTATAGAACTCAGTTAGTTATAGAACTTAATGAAACTCAAAATTAGTCTAGTTCAGCTCAATATAGTAATCAATGTCATTCAGGTGGGAGTAGAATTCAGCACCGAGTGAACCCAAGGATCAGGGCTCACCTGCCATTAGAGGGTGTGATCCTTAGAAGCAGTCCTTGCATTCTAGAACTATGTAACCAGCGTAGGTTGACATATCAACCTTCCAGTTGAGGGTTGATGAGGTGTCTTACCTGCCAGTTGAGGATACCACTATTCTCATTCAGGTCACGTGCCAGATGAGGGTGACTCTTCATCTTATCCTTACTCGTGGCATGGTACTGACTCCCTTACAACTAGGGTTACAGGTTGGACCCCAAATCTATTTAGAAAGGGGAATATCAGCTAGATGACTACCTCCCATTTGTCTCAGTTTTAGTCTTAGTATGTAACTCAATTTAGTTTTACAGAGTAAGGACAGTCAGATACAATTACTCAGTATCAGTCACGCAGTTATCAGTGACTATAGATATCAATTACTTAGTATCAAAAATTAGTACTCATCTTCAGTGAAAACTCAGATACAGTATTCACATATATGCACAGTATTGCATACTCAGTATTTTATAGCAGTTTTAGTTATCCATGTACTCTTACTCAATTATTCCATATCATTTATTCAGTTATTTCTCATACATATAAAACCTTGCATTAAAACTTACCTCATCTAGCATACCAGTACATTCCACAAACTGGCGTATACTTTTTCTTTGTTCTATGATGTCCCATATCATAGGTTCAGATGCTCAGGTTCCCGACTGCACTTTGACAGATTTAGCTAGCAGTAGCATATTCTGTTGTGAGTCTTCATCTATCGAGGATATTCTTTTATTTTTGCATTACAGTAGCTTCAATATTTCAGCAGTAGGAGTTAGTTGGGGTCTTGTCCCATCAACTCTACTTAGATAGTTCAGTTAGAGGTTTTTCATACTAGACTAGTTCAGACAGTATTCAGTTTTTAGATATTATTATTATCAGTATTCAGATTATGAACCTTGTGGCATTTCATCCAATGTTCTGCACTATTATAGTATTATTATTCAGTGCTCACAGCAGGTACCAGTCATGGGTTAGCTTGTGCTCCTTTAGGGTCGTAAGCACCGGGTGGCGTTCGAGGTGCAGACTCGGGGCATTACACAATGTGATTAATTAATTCAGATATTTCAAATAGTTTAGGAAGAATTAGAGCCTCAACTTCTGATGTCTCTGCCAGCGTAAATCTGGACGGTATGCAATATGCTTATAGTATTTTTCCTCTTTTTATTCTAATGACATGACAACATCTGGATAGTTGATTCTGGAGCTTCCTAGTATATGACTTATGATAAAACACTTCTACATAACATTGTTCTTCATTCTAATCTTGTATCAATCAGTTTACCTAATTCCTATTGGGTTTTAGTAAAATATATGGGAAGTGTATTTCTTACTCTAGAGTTAGAATTTCATAATAACCTTCTTGTTCCCATTTTTAAACGTAATCTATTCTCAGTTTCTCAACTATGTACACAATTTATTGCAATCTAATTTTTTCTAAAATGGCTTGTTACATTCTGGCCCCTTTTTGAAAGAGTGACCAAGTGTTTGTTGAAGTTGTTGCTGGACTATATATGATAACAGATAACACACCTCAGATCAATCTTATTTCAAAGAAATCTATCTTTCCTACTTGTTTTAATTCTAGCTCTTTGTCCAGGTCTTGTTTGTCAAAGTCATTTCACATTTTAGTTTCTTCACGGGTACATACCAAGGATGCTATGTCCAACAATTGTAACGAGAAACCTTATATCAATGAAAATGATTTTGTTACTTATGCTTCTACTCTTTTTTAGCACAATCTATTGGGTCATTTACCTTGGGATGCAATGAAACATATTGACGGTTTACATTTAAGCACTAATAGTAAAAATTTTATACCTTGTGAAATTTGTCCCATGGCTAGACAAGCCAAGCCACCCATTTTATAGAAGTTCTATCTCTACTAAACAGTGCTTTGATATAATTCAAATAGATACTTAGGGACCTTATAAGATACCAACCTACAAAGGAGAGAAATATTACTTAACTATTGTAGATGATTTTTCAAGAAGTACCTATATTTTCTTACTTTCCACTAAATCAAATGCATTTTCTACCCTCAAAACTTTTCTCCTATATGTTGATAGACAATTCTCCACTAAAGTCAAGGTAATATGGTCTGACTATACTTTTGAATTGGGGTCTGGCCAACTAGCTACTGAATTTTTCCTCTCTCAAGTTATTGTTCACCAAACTACTTGTGTGGCTACACCACAACAAAATTGTTTAGTATAACGTAAACAAAGATATTTGATTGAAACTGGTAGGACTCTAATGTTTCATTTGCATGCTCCTAAACAGTATTGGGGGGGATTGTCTTCTCATTGCTACTCACTTGATTAACCAGTTTCCTTCTAGATTTTTGAACTTTCAATTCCCTTACCAAGTTTTATTTAACTCACTCCCAGATTACTCTTATTTAAAACCTTTTGGGTGCTTGTTTCTTGTTTTAAATATTCCCCATCACATAGATAAAATTAGTCCTCGAGCAGTCCTAGGTGTATTTTCAGGTTACCCCTTTGGCAAAAAGGGTAACAAAATCCTTACATTGTCATCTAAAAAAATTTTAATTTTTAGGGATGTCAAGTTTGTGGAGTCCATTTTTCCCTTTGCCCTCTCTAAACCACTCTCTCAACTCTTTCCAACTTCCCATCCTCTTCCCCATGAAGAAGAACCCACAACCTCACTATTGTCCCCTCTCAATCACATTCCTACTCCTTCTCTTACTCCATCTTCTCTTTCACCTTCCACTACTGTAGACTCTACTGTGTTATCTACTCTGCGGGTACTGTAGCTGCACAAATCCACCAGGGAACATCATGCTCCCACTTATTTGTTAGATTATATATGTGCTAATTCTTTTTCGGTAATTTCTCCCAATCCTCCTTTTTTTCCTTTACATCATCATGATTTTTCCACTATGACCACTCATAATCAGTCTTTACTTACCTCTATTTGTCAAATTACCAAACCCACCTCTTACCAATAAACTATATTGCATCTTGATTAGATAGTCGTAATGACACAAGAATTTGATGCTCTTAACCCTAGCCATACTTGAGACATAGTTCAATTGCCACTAATCAAGAAAGACACTCCCTGCAAGGGGGTATATAAAGTTAAAATTAAGTCATATGGATCTCTTGAGCGTCTAAAATTAAGACATGTTTGTCACCTTCGTAAATCCTTTTATGGATTGAAACAAGCATTATATTAGTGGTATGCATGCTTGTTTTGTCCTTTAAGTACTAGAGGTTTCACTTGCTCCTTAATTGACTATTCTTTAAACACACTGATAATCTGGTTACTCTGCTAGTGATTTATGTTGATAACATCTTTCTCTCCGGTAACAACCTATAAGAAATTGAAGTCAAGTTATTTTTGGACTCTGAGTTTTGTATGAAAGATCTGGACAAGCCACATTATCTTTTGGGAAGGGAATTGATTTACAAGGATGGTGGTATGCTTATTACTCAGTATAAATTTTCCATGGAAACCTTATCTAATTTTGATTGCCTTGAATCTAGATCTATCTCTACTTCTCTCGACCCCACTATCAAATTCTCTTCTTCTTATGGACCTCCTCTTCCAGATCCCCTTGTCTACAAATGCTTTTTGGAAAAGCTCAATTTTTTAACAAACACAAGGACATATCTTTCTTTTACATTCTAAAATCTCAGTTGATATATGAAAAATCCATGCCAAGGACATCTTTCCACTGCTTATCACACACTGCAATATTTATATTGCGATCCTGGGCTTGGCATTTTCTTAGCCCCTGATCCATCATTTCAGCTCCTTACTTTTTGTGACTCTAACTGGGATTCCTACTCTGATACTCACTTCTTTATTAGCATATTTTTCCTCAACCTTAGTTCCTCCCCAATTTCATAAAAGTCTAAGAAACATCCCATCATCGCTCTTTCTTCCGCTGAGGTGGAATATTATTCTATATGTCGCCTAGTTTCAAAGATCACCCGATTAGTTTGTTTGTTACAAGATCTTTCTATCTCTTCATTTTTGTTGTTTCTTATTCACTATGATAGCTAAGCATCTATCCATATTGCTAAAAATCTCTTCTTTACTTACCTCTATTTGTCAAATTACCAAACCCACCTCTTACCAACAAGCTATATTGCATCCTAATTAGATAGCCACAGTGACACAAGAATTTGATGCTCTTAACTCTAGCCATACTTGAGACATAGTTCAATTTCCACCAACCAAGAAAGACTTTCCCTGCAAGTGGATATATAAATTTAAAATTAAGTCGGATGGATCTCTTGAGCGTCTAAAAGCTCATATGGTAATAAGGGGTGATACAGAATATGAAGGCATAGACTTTACGAAGACGTTTTATCCCATTGTCAAAATGACAAATGTGAGATGTATCCTCTGTATTGTAGTAAAGAAGGATTGGAAACTTAGCTCAATGTCAATAACACAATTCTTCATGGGGACATCAATGAAGAAGTCAATATGAGTTTTCCTCCAGGAAAGGTAGCTCTATCTCCTTCACATGTTTTTCACATTCGTAAGTCCTTTTATGGATTGAAATAAGCATTACATCAGTGATATGCATGCTTGTTTTCTCCTTTGAGTTCTAGAGGTTTCACTTGCTCCTTGATTAACTATTCTTTGAACACACTGATAATCTGGTTACTCTGCTAGTGATTTATGTTGATAACATCTTTCTCTCCGGTAACAACCTATAAGAAATTGAAGTCAAGTTATTTTTGGACTCTGAGTTTTGTATGAAAGATCTGGACAAGCCACATTATCTTTAGGGAAGGGAATTGATTTACAAGGATGGTGGTATGCTTATTACTCAGCATAAAGTTTCCATGGAAACCTTATCTAAGTTTGATTGCCTTGAATATAGATCTATCTCTACTCCTCTCAGCCCCACTATCAAACTCTTTTCTTCTTGTGGAGCTCCTTTTCCAGATACCCTTCTCTACAAATGCTTTTTGGAAAAGCTCAATTTTTTAACAAACACAAGGGCATATCTTTCTTTTACATTCTAAAATCTCAGTTAATATATGCAAAATCCATGCCAAGGACATCTTTCTACTGCTTGTCACACACTGCAATATTTACATCATGATCCTAGTCTTGGCATTTTCTTAGCCCCTGATCCATCATTTCAGCTCCTTACTTTTTGTGACTCTAACTGGGATTCCTGCTTCGATACTCGTTACTTTATTAGCATATTCTTCCTCAGCCTTAGTGCCTATCCAATTTCATGAATGTCTAAGAAACATCCCATCATCGCTCTTTCTTTCGCTGAGGTGGAATATTATTCTATGTGTCGCCTAGTTTCAAAGATCACCTGGTTGGTTGGTTTGTTACAAGATCTTTCTCTCTCTCCATTTTTGCTGTTTTCTCTTCTCTATGATAGCTAATCTTCTATCCATATTTCTAAAAATCTTGTCTTTACTTACCTCTATTTGTCAAATTACCGAACCCACCTCTTACCAACAAGCTATATTACATCCTGATTAGATAGCCATAATAACACAAGAATTTGATGCTCTTAACTCTATCCAACTTGAGACATAGTTCAATTTCCACCAACCAAGAAAGAATTTCCCTGAAAGTGGGTATATAAAGTTAAAATTAAGTTGGATGGATCTCTTGAGCGTCTAAAAGCTCATTTGCTAATAAGGGGTGATACCGAATATGAAGGCATAGACTTTACAGAGACCTTTTCTCTTATTGTCAAAATGACAAATGTGAGATGTATCTTCTGTATTGTAGTAAAGAAGGATTGGAAACTTAGCTCAATGTCAATAACACATTTCTTCATGGGGAACTCAATGAAGAAGTCAATATGAGTTTTCCTCCCGGAATGGTAGCTCCATCTCGTTCACATGTTTGTCATCTTTGTAAGTAATTTTATGGATTAAAACAAGCATCACATCAGTGGTATGCATGATTGTTTTATCCTTTAAGTACTAGAGCTTCCACTTACTCCTTGATTGACTATTCTTTAAACACACTAATAATCCGGTTACTCTGCTAGTGATTTATGTTAATAACATCTTTCTCTCCGGTAACAACCTATAAGAAATTGATGAAGTCATGTTATTTTTGGACTCTGAGTTTCGTATTAAAGACCTCGACAAGCCACATTATTTTTTGGGAATGGAATTGATTCACAAGGATGGTGGTATGCTTATTACTCAACATCAATTTTCCATGGAAACCTTATCTAATTTTGATTGCCTTAAATCTAGATCTATATCTACTCCTCTCGACCCCACTATCAAACTCTTTTCTTCTTGTGGACCTCCTCTTCCAAATCCCCTTGTCTACAAATGCTTTTTGGAAATGCTCAATTTTTTAACAAACACAAGGCCATATCTTTATTTTACATTCTAAAATCTCAGTTAATATATGCAAAATTCATGCCAAGGACATCTTTCCACTACTTATCACACACTGCAATATTTACATCATGATCCTGGTCTTGGCATTTTCGTAGCCCCTGATCCATCATTTCAGCTCCTTACTTTTTATAACTTTGACTGGGATTCCTGCTCCGATACTCGCTGCTTTATTAGCATATTCTTCCTCAGCCTTAGTGCCTCTCTAATTTCATGAAAGTCTAAGAAATATCCCATTATCGCTCTTTCTTCCGCTGAGGTGGAATATTATTCTATGTGTCTCCTAGTTTCAAAGATCACCTGGTTGGTTTATTTGTTACAAGATCTTTCTATTTCTCTATTTTTGTTGTTTTTTCTTCACTGTGACAGCTAAGCTTCTATCCATATTTCTAAAAATCTCATCTTTACTTACCTCTATTTGTCAAATTACTGAACCCATCTCTTACCAGTAAGCTATATTGCATCCTGATTAGATAGCCACTATGATATAAGAAGTTGATGCTCTTAACTCTAGCCATACTAGAGACATAGTTCAATTTCCATCAACCAAGAAAGACTTGCTCTGCAAGTAGGTATATAAAGTTAAAATTAAGCCGGATGGATCTCTTGAGCGTCTAAAAGCTTTTTTAGGAATAAGGGGTGATACACAATATGAAGGCATAGACTTTACGGAGACCTTTTCTCCCATTGTCAAAACGACAAATGTGAGATGTATCCTCTGTGTTGTAGTAATGAAGGATTGGAAACTTATCTCAATGTCAATAACACATTTATTCGTGGGAACCTCAATGAAGAAGTCAATATGAGTTTTCCTCCCGGAATAGTAGAATCTAATACTTGTATATTTATAGGGTAATGACTGTACGTAAATTGACAAGTAAGCAATATAGAAAAATTTCCTCATATCATTTTTTTCTTTTAAGTTCCACAATACACTACACCCTTCGCTTACAATGTTCTGAATTATCTAATAATCTTTCAATTAATTACCATACAGGAAATGGGGTACCTTTTCCATTTCACATTGTGCTCTTCATTCCCCACTTTTCATTGAACAATTTTTATCTCTAATGTTCACCTAAAATAGAGGTAGTAACATATATTATTTAAAAAAGAATTAATAGAAAGTATTATAAATCACAATAATCAACTATTGAAAATATGTAAAAACTGTATATACAAATTTGATAGACTCTCTTAATTTCATCAATATCATATAAATTGAGACAACAAGAGTAGCATATTATTAAAATGATTAGTTTTAATCTGTAAATGATGATTAGTTGGTGTATTTTTAGCTAGCTAATGTTAGTTAGTTAGTGGAGTCCAGCTTTCATTAGTGTGGCCAAGATGGATGAGTTGGCTACTTGTGTCTATATATACATATAACACAATGCAGTTGTAAGTAATGCATACTTCAATAAAACAGTACCATTTTGTCTTCTTTAATTCTTTGCTCCTGAAGGTTCATCAATGGCAGATGTTTACCATCTACACTTATAAAATTTGCTAAAATTTGACATGGTATCAGAGCATAAGATCTTATCTTTAACTACGCTTCAATTTTTTGGTCAGTTCTGCCATTAATTTCGCTATGAGAAAAGAACAATCTCATACAACAATAGGTGTTCCTACCATCATAACACTCAACCATCAGCATCCTCTATATCTCTATGCTTTAGACTCTCTGAGACTAGTGTTGATTCCAATAAAGCTAATAGGACCAGAAAATAACTCCTTGTGGAGCAGATCCATGACACTAGCACCGCGAAGAAAGGGTAAGCTTGGATTTGTAGATGGAACTTGCACTAAAAAAATGTATAGAGGGGAATTGGAAGAATTATGGGAAAAATATAATGTTATAGTCTTATCATGGATAGGTATCACCATTTTTACTGAATTAGTTCCAAGTATTGTGTATGCTTTGAATGTCCGAAAAGTTTAGACTAAGTTCAAGAAATGATCTGATAGATCATATTTGACTTGAATTTCCTATTTATGGTCTGAAATTGCTAATTTGAAGTAGGGTACTAACTCTGTGACAAGTTATTACTAAAAAATAAGGGATCTTTAGAGTGAACTTGATATGATGGTGTCATTACTCTCTTTTAACTGTGAAGAATCCAATGCCTATGTAGAACACATAAAATCATAGTGATTTTTGCAATTTCTCATGGGACTCAATGAGAGTTACAATAGTTTAAGAAGTAACATTTTGTCTCAAATACTCGTTGTTACTATAAATAAGGCATATGCAACTATTACTCAAGAAAAGAATTATCGGTCATTGGTGTGATTGATGTACACAGTAATCCCTTTACTATGCTAATTGGTCGAGATAAATATTTAGACCAAAAAAGTCTGGTCATTATGGAGGAGGATACAAAGAATTTGGAGGATTAGGAGGTTTAGGATTTAGAGAACTTAGTAATCCTTGTATACACTATGGATATAAGGTACATGCTAGTGATAACTACTATAGGATTATTGGTTATCCTCCTAATTTCAAAAGAAGAAAAAAGGAACAACGTCAGGGACAACAAGGTCCAAGTGGTCACTTCATTCTATCTGCAAATGCAACTACTAATGCCACACCTGCACATCTTTCTCACCATTTACCAAATCCAAGCACAAGCTATTTCCCTACTGGGTAGCAGTATCAACACATGCTGGACAAATAGGGTTCAACTAGAAGTATTAGTGAGTGTATTTCTAACATGGCAGGTATACGTTCCTCACTGTTTGATATATTTACATGTAAATGGATTGTTGATTTTGGGTCATCACACTATATTACTCCTTGTAAAGAGTTATTATGTGAGACTAAAACCTTAAGAGAACCTAAATAATAAGTTTCAAGTCCCTACTAGTGGAAGGTCTCAAATTGTTAGTGCAGGCAGTACAACAATTTTTGGTTTATCAAAAATAAAGAATGTGTTACATGTCCCTGACTTTAAGTTCAATTTTATGTTAGTACTAAGATAACCAAGGAATTTTTATGTGTTGTTCTATTTTACCCTGGTTTGAATGTATTTTAGGGTCTTTACAATGGAAAGTTCTTAGGGATTAGTCGATAAAAGAAGGGTTATATCTTTTATAGGAGAAAGTTAATCTACGGGCAAATACTACATATTCTTGTGACAATGCCAAATATGATCTTCGTCATCTTAGATTGGGACATCCCTCATCACATGTGATGTATTAGATAACATCTTTGAAAATATTGCTGCACTCCAATATCCAAGATAGGTGTCCTATCTTTCCTCTAGATAAACATCACAAATTATAATTTCCCATTAGCTGTAATAAGGCTTCTGCTTTTTTTTTATTTGATTCATGTAGATGTATGGGAACCTTATAGAAAGACTACATATGATAAAAATATTTTGTTACTATAGTGGATTATCATAGTAGGTACACTTGGATTTGTTTGATACAGTCTAAATGTGAAGTAGTTGTCTTGAAAGAATTTCTATCTCTTGTTAAGACTCAATTTGATGTTACTATGAAAATTTTGAGATCTGATAATGGGACTGAGTTCTTCAACTCTCATTGCAATCAATTTTTTTCTTCTTAAGGTATAATCTATCAAAGTAGTTGTCCTCATACTCCCCAAAAAAATGTTACAGTTGAAAGAAAGTATAAACATACTTTAGAAGTAGCTTGAGCATTTAAATTTTAGAGTGGAGTTCCCATCCGTTTTGAAGAAGATTGTGTCAGAACTTTTGTTTACTTGATTAACATACTACATTCAAAGGTATTTCAAGGGAAATCACCTTATTTCATATTGTATGGAAAGGATCCTTCACTTGATCATCACAGAGTATTTGGATGCCTTTGTCATACTAGCAGGTTGTCTAGAGGCAACAAGTTCTCTGCAAGAGATAGAAAGGCTATTTTGGTAGGTTATTCTTCAACATAGAAAGGCTACAAGTTTTATGATTTCAAAAATAAAACTTTCTTTGTTAATAGGTTTGCTAGTTTCAGAGAAGCTAAGTTTTCTTTCACATCAAGTCAATAAATTAACTCAGCTAATTTTGACTTCTTCTCTTCTACTGAATTTTCTCTTCCATTTGAAGATGATCAAACTCATATTTCTTCTACATCATTAGTTGTTACACCTATTTATACTAATACTCTACCTGGTGATGATATTAGAGGATTAACCCTTCCTCCTAACTTCTCTACCAACTTAGAAGATGTTCTACCTTGTAATGCCCCGAAAGTTTTCAAGCTAAAATTTGTCCCTAAAAGTATCGAGCATAGGATTATAGAGTGAGTTTTACTCAAATATATTTTGAATTATTTACATTTTAACTTTTCATTATGTAGGTGACTGAATAATCTTTCTGTTGATATAAGATTCATCCAAAATGGACACCCAGTGAGGGAGTTATGGCTATTTTATGTGCTAGTCACAAAACATCATCATTCAGGTATTTAGAGCATCACGGAGGATCCCAATTTTGTATTCATCAATTTCCAGTAATACTCCATAATCGTGGCGCATCGCAGAGTGAGACAATTTCCTAATTGGTAATTTAAAATGAGCCGCCTCAATTGTGGCGCATCACTGTGGCCCATAAAATTAGGTACCAGTTATATTTTTACTCCGTCTCATTAAGGGTAAAAATTGTACTTATCCAACCTCTTATCATCTCTAACACGGGGTATAATCCCAAGAACACCAAAGTAAGTTTATTTTCATCAAAATCTCTCAAGAAACTCCATTAGAGTTTCAGACTAAAAATCCTCATAGCTCAAGATTTAACCGTGGGTTTTAGAAGATAATTAGAGATTTGGAATTCTCACATTTTAGGCTCCAAGAATCATCCATTTACTTTCTGAAATAGAGGTACATGGGGTTGTCCCAAATTTCATGGGCATGATTTTTGAAAAGAATTTACACAAGACCTTAATATCTATACGTATACATATATTTTTACAAGTGGGGTTTTGTTTTAATATCAATAACATGTTTTGTGATATGGTTTTGAAAGAAATATTGAAATATCATGGGTTTGTTGGCTTGCATATATTTCAATTGTTGAATTGTGAACATGTAATCTGAATTTCGAAAAGGTGCAATGTATATGAATTGTGAATTCTGTAAACCCCTCATGATAATGTTTTATACCCCACACTACACTTGTGTTAAACCATCGAGAGCATGAGTTTTTGTAATTTACATGATATTACTTATAAATTATAAAGTTTCTTAAAACTATTACATGTTGAAAACCATGGTGCATGTTTTTTATGTGTGTGAAAGTTTTATATATGTGCATGTTGTAAATGGATTGAAAAGTTGGAGAATTAATGTGGTAATGTGACTTCCAAGTCAATGGTATGACGATACCATATAATTGTATGCCATGACAGAGTTAAAGTTTGATTTAAGAGAGTTAGATGGTTACCCGAAGAAAGTACGAGTTGAAAGACTCTATGCTAGAAATTGTGATTTGCCTAAACAGGAATATGGTACCATGCTTTGTGATCTTGTGTACCTTGATTCATGTCATCCCAAATTGGGACTATGTTAGGTTCCCTGCTTTGTGATCTTGTGCACTACCATGACATGTTAACTTGATTAGAGATTTTGGCACCCTATCGTGTGATCTTGCGTGTCCCCCTTATAGATACTCCAATCCTTGTGGAAAACTTGGATTGGGGGATTGGCCGCTGAGTTAAGGGCGGATTCCATATAGATTGTGGAATTACAGATTGTCGGGTGTACCATCTAGCTAAAAATTAAGACAAAGAGTGAGTCATGGTTTCAAAGAAATGTTTCAAAGTCTTTAAATTGCCCATGTGATTTCTTACTATATGATTTGTTTATGAACTATTCTAAATTGCTTGCATATATGTTGATTATAAATGACTATTTTGGATTAGCTCTGCATACCAGTATATCTATATTGACCCCCCTCCCCCTCCAACCTCTCAGGTTCTGAGGCACAATCTAAGGGTCAAGATAAACAGAAGATAATTCAGACAGCAGAAGAGATTGTGTAGTGGTGAGCCTTCTATATTTTGGATGGTCTAATGTCTTACAGATATTTATCATTCTACAGTTTTGGTCTACTGGGGGCCTTGTCCAAGACTTCAGATAGTATTGTTTTGAGATTTAGTAGAGATTTCGCAGACTGAGTCAGATGTTATTTAGATATTGTTGAAGTTTTCCTTCATTGTTAAACTAATTTTAGAGTATGACTATGTTTTCGTATTTAATTTATAATTCCATACTTTCCTTTTATAATATGAATGTTGTGCACGATTACGATATAGAGTGAGATATTCGGGCCTTTATGGGTCGGATGTCCGTCACAGCCAGGCCCTAGTTTGGGTCGTGACATACCTGGTGGTGATGCTCCTACAGAGGTTGTTGAAATTACTGCAAAGGTTTCAGATGTTGTTGTTTAGCCTATACCTCACATTATTGAGACTACAGACCTGTTTCGGCTAGACCTACCAGAACACCCAACCCTTTCATATAGATGAGTGATTATGTTTCAAATGGAAAAGGCAAAGGGCTTCCTGCTCATCCTATATCTAATAATGTGTCATATACTCATATTTCCCCATCTAATCAAGTGTATCTGCAAAATTTCACCGGTGTGACTGAACCAAGTTCATTCCAAGAGGTTACGGAAGACCCTCAATGGGTCTATCCAATGCAATAGAAAATTGATGCCTTTGTATATAATCACACATGGGAGCTAACTCCTGTACCTACTGGATAGAAGACTATAAGTGTAAAATAGGTTTACAAGATTAAACACAAAGGCAATGGAGAGGTAGATAAGTACAAAGCTAGACTAATGGCTAAAGGCTACACTCAAAGGAAAGGCCTAGACTATCATGAGACCTTTTCTCTAGTTACCAAGATAGTGTTACTTAGAACTCTAATTAGTGTTTCTACTCCAAAAGGATAGGATATATATCAGAACTACCCCATCTTATATTACTTGACATGTTTGCCTTTTGTACAAAAATTTATAAGGGTTGTAAATTGACCCTATTAAATTTATATTAAATATTATCATTATCTATTTGAGTTAATTACTTTCGTTAAATTAATAAAAGTAAAGTTGGAAAAAGGTGTTTAATTATCTATTGATTCTTTAAACATGAAAACTATTTAGAGATAATTATTCTGAACAAACATGCCAAGTAATTTAAGATGAAGGGAGTAAATATTACGACAATTGCTCATATTGATTAGACACCCTCCTTAAGAAAAAAGTTATTAGGGGTTAATTTTACTAAATTAGTCTTATTAATTATGCTTTGAAATGTAAATTTGAGTATATACACTTTATTTAGTCATTTAATGATAGTAGTAACATTGAAAGAATATAATGATATTCTCTTAATTTCGTAAAAGAAACAACTAAATTAGAACAAACAATTTTAGAAAACGGGCCAACTATTTTAAAACTGAATAGTTGAGTGATGTTTTAGTTTTAATACAGGCTAGCCGTGAGAGATTACAAATTTATAGAAAATAAAAAATATTTTTCACGATATATATCTTGAAAAAAGTGTACTAATATTTAGTAATTTCATTTCTATTTTAGTTTGCTTACTTTATTTTTTGTGAGTCAATTTGACTAAGTTTCAAAATCTAAATTAGATTAGATTAATTTAATTCCTTAAAAATAAAATTTAGATATTCAAAAATTATATGAAAAGTACTATAAATTATATTTTTTTATTTTATTAAAAAATACATCTTAGTTGGTCAAGGTTAACATCGTTTTTCTAATAATGGAAAGAGGGCAATTAAACAGAAATGGAGGAGTAGTAGTTTCTTGATTTGGCAATATTTCTTTTATTTAAAAAGTGTAAAATAGTAAAACATTATAAATTCCTCTTGAATGGAGGCTACGGATAATTGTTGCGACTGATCACCTTGTTAAATTGGCCATACTCTATGCACATCCTTATGTTATCATTCCTTTTTTTTTACAACTAAGCACGTCTCAAGGAGAAACACTTGGGCGAATAAATTTCTTTTATAACAATTTTTATAGCTGCGATTTCAACTCCCTTAACTCTTTTAGTATCATACGATGTGGATGGATAGAGATGTGTCAAGTTCTAGGCTCTAAATCTGTACAGAAATTAGGCTCTCGATCTGGAGGCATACTCGAAGCTCAGCAGGAAAAACTTATAAGAATTCACGCCCTGCTGGGACTGATGTTATAGGAGAAACTTCAAATTTATCTTCCCAAAGATGGCTAAAAATTTCCTACTCCCCTTCTTTACTAATTTTTGAGCATGAATCACTAACACAATCATAGGAGTACACTTAAAAGTATTTTCCCACTCTAACTTATCCATTCCGGGCATCAATACAGTGACAGTCTTAACATAACAATAAAAAATGGTATGATAGGGAGACAATCAACTCATCCCCAAAATGATATCAAATTCCTTCATATCTAGAATCACTAAGCTTTTTAAGGTGTTAAACCCCATAAACATCATAGAACAAGTATAATACACCTGATAAATACATACCAACACCTCAGCTAGTGTGGACATAAACATAAGAGTATCAAGATATTCGCAGTCTAAGCTTCAGCATAAAGACAATTTCACAAACACATAAGAGTAAATGAAATCGGAATCAAACAATACAAAAGTCCTACAATCGCAGATAACAATACTACCTGTAATCACAACATCAAGATCTTCTATTTCAAAATAAGATAGAAAAACATTAAGATGAGCCATATCACCACCTTGATTGCCATATCTACTAGCCTGAACATCAAGTTTACCAACCCATATTTCACTTTAATTAGCTTGGTTGTCACCCCTTTTGTAGTCTGGCCACTACGCCCATCTTATGGACGATCCCTACCACTTCTTCCACTAACATGACCTGTCGGAACTACACCAGTAAAATTCAATCAAAAATTAGTGTTTTAAATGTATTTTTTGCTTTTTCTCTTGAGTCAAACTCAAAGGCAAGAAATATCAAAACTCTAAGCTAAAGAGGCCTGCGACGTGAAACCTAATGGGCCATCAGTGTCTTAATGGACCGCCGCACCAACTATCACTAAGAGGAAAAAAGGTGGAAAAGTAAGAACTGGGTGACGATCCAATTAAAGGACCATCGATACTTCGACGGACCATCACCCTGGTCGTCCCAACTAAACAAAATCTATGAAAATCCTAAGGCAAGCAATGAATGAGGCGACAGGCCATCAAATTAGTGACAGAACGTCACTGAAGCCGTTGATATCAATACAGAGCAGAACAATTTTGGAAACCAAATAAGTTTATTAGATGAACCATCGCACACTTAACGGGCCATCGAGTCAGCCGTAAATCGTGACACGACAACCCAAATTTGATATTTAAATTTCCATTTTTTAACATAATAAATACCTAGTTTAATATTAGAATAGGCTTCTTTGACCTGGTGTTGAATTTTGTAACATATTTGCATTATTGAGAAATTAGTTTGGAGGGTGAAACACGTTGTTGTTGGTTTGAATTTGAATTCAACAGTCTTTTATTTCTTCATTGTAAGTTCTAATCTTTGATTTATGAAATTAAGGCTTTTCATCTACTTTCTGATCATGAGTGGCTAAAATTCCATAACTATGATTATGAGATCCTTGGTGGAGTTTCACTTCTAGGTTATGGGTTGTTGAGTTTATATTTAGCTTGCAGTCATATCACTTTTCTCTTTAGTTTAATGGGTTCTTCTGGTTGCAAACTTAAGAACATACCCTAAAATTTAGCATTCTTGATTAAAGAAGTTAATGTTGGTAAAAAAGATTTGTGACAATAATTTAGAGTTTTCAACCTCTAACTATAGACTAATGCCCTTAATCGGATTAACCTCTTGGGGAGTATATTGAATTATCATTTCATCATTTTAAATTTGAGAAAATTAAGATACAAACCACCTTTGAAGGTTGGGAAAATACTTGGATGGAAAATTAATCTCAATTTCTCTATAATTGCAAGTTTAAGTATGAACTCACATACTCTAAAATTCGGAAGTGATTAAACTCCAAAGTGAACATAATCCTAATTTGTTCTTTCTCAATTGTTAACACATTATAAAGAAAACATCAACATTTAAGCATACTAAAGTTACTTAATTGATATTATAACAAAACCCCTATTCTGTGGAAAGTGCACACTTTGCAATTATTTGAAAAAATACTTCTTGTGCAAATATTAGTTTGAAACCCCCAAAAGAAAGTATTTTTTATATATAAAAATAAATTCAAGATTTTCCATTGTTTTCAGGCTCTTGTTAGTGATGCTCCTTTTTTTTTCAAGATTGTAGTGTGATATTAAGGAGCTGACACAGTTTGTATCTAGTTTTAGGAGGTTTCCACTACTTTTGAAGAAATATACTTCTTAGGTTCGATTTTATTTGTATCTTAATTTCTGCTAAGATTTTTATTTTTATTTGTCATTTTTAATATATCATTAAAAAATAACTTTTTTTTTCTAATATTACTTCCTTATTATTGCTTATCTTTCAAAAAACAATTTCAAAAGAAAATAATAAAGATTAATTACTAGAGGTATTTTCCAAATTATTTTTTATACCTATTACTGAATATCAAATAATATAGGTAACATGATAAAATCACTATATCAATAATTATTTTCTTAATGGATGTGTCATGTCAAAATGTGACAAGTAAATCTGAATGGAGCGAGTATTTCCTCGTTCAACTATACTTGTCGACTTTTGACTTGACACACACCTTAAGAAAAAAGAAAATAATAAATCATCCTTTGAATATAATAAATTTAACGCTTTGATAATTTCATTAGGTAATGGATAGTATTTAATAGTAGGGGTAAATTGGGTATAACGTGATAAATTATTCATTGATTTTTCAAATTAAATAAGTATATTTGGACATCTATTTTATTATAGTAGACAAGTAAAAGATAGCTTGAGGGAGTAAATGTGGTTGAGAATCGAGATAATATAAATAGATAAAGAACAATAAATCAAACAGTGGTAAAGAAATACAAGAATAAATTAAGCTTGTTCAACAACATCACCAAAAACCAGTAGAAAATTGTATTTGATCAGAGCTTCAGAATTGCTAATTACAAAGCATAAGAGTAATTTCTTATGAATAATAAGAATCAATGTCATCTAACACATGGAGGAGATTATATTTATAGCTATTGGATCTTTAAGAGGTGTGAATGAAAAATGAATGAGTAATTTTTTCGAAAAGACACCAAGAGAAAGGATGTAATTTGAATAGATATCTTTTCGGATTGAATGGTTATGACCATTCCAATGGGTTGTAACTTTTCTGAATAGTTGCACCTTTTTCGAAGAGTTGCACCTTTATGAAGGGGTGCACTTTTCTAAACCATTGCTTCTCTTCATGAATCAACACCTTGATAGATATAAATAACTAAATTTTTCCTCTAGTAAAGATAATTTGTTTTAGTAGAAAAATAATCTTATTCTTTATAAACTCTCGTGTGATCATCAAATCATTAAGTGTGTTCAAAGTTTTTAAAAATTTGAGGTATCGCTGTTTTCAGAAAGATAATCATTTTATCCTGGCAAGAAAGATTCCATATTGAGGGGAATAAATTTCTTAGGGACACACTGTGTATTCGATGGACTTGATTCTACAATTTTCTGCTTCATCTTCTTTCTTAAAGTTGATAAATACTTCAATTTGATAGTTCATTTGATTATTCATCTGGACTTGTGTTTGAAGTTGTTGTAACTTCATTGTAGTTCTTGAAAGTTGTTCTTGAACTTAGTATTGAACTTTGGGTTGAAACATACAGATTTTTGTACTCGGAATAACAATCTTAAGAAATTTATTGAAAAGAATATTTTTTGTGCTTGTTTGGTGAATTTTTTTTCACCATTTATAAATAAAGCACTTTCATAATCTGTATTATTTGGTTTCTGGAGATTAAAGCTTGTTGCTTTCTACTTTGTTTGAACATAATAGTGATTTGAAGATATAAAAACTTCATCATGAGTTAAAGTTAATTTGGTTGACGATTAGAAGAACATAAAAACTTTATCATTAAACTAAAAATAAGTTGGTGTTTAAATTTTTTAAAACTTTATAATTAGTATTCTGACATACAAAGTTGGTTGCCTTTTATGACAGCAAAATGAATGCTGAAAGTCATGTAAATGATGGAATGAGAAGTGTCGCAGATACAACTGTTGCTAAAACAAGCCACAAAGTGTTCCACCCACAATGGCATCTAGGAAGAAATTCGAAAAGTTTTCAGCTGTAGATTTTAAACATTAGCAGCAAAAGATGTTTTTCGATTTGACGACTTTAAGTCTTCAAAGGTTCATCTCTGAAAGTGCTATAGAATTGTCGGAAGATATACCAGACAAAGAGAGGTTTGTTGTAATGGAGGCACTAAAATACTCAAATTCTTATTCAAGAATTATATCCTAAGTAGCCTCCAAGACGACATGTACAATGTGTACAGAACTATGAAGACCTCAAAAGAGTTGTGGAATATTTTGGTACGAAAGTATATAATTGAGGATGCAGTAACTAAAAGTTCTTGGTTGCAAAGTTCCTTGACTACAAGATGATTGATAGTAAAACTGTTGTCTCTCAAATACAAAAATTACAAGTAATCATCCCTAATCTCCCGTCAGAAGGTATGAATATGGTAAATACCTTATTTGAATATGTTAAATGTATTCTTGATAATCATATGACCTTTGTTGTAGGTTTGATTGTGAATGAGACTTTCCAAGTAGCGGCCATAATAGATAAATTGCTACCTTTGTGGAAGGACTTCAAAAACTAATTGAACCATAAGAGGAAGGAGATGTTAGCTGAAGACCTCATAGTGAGGTTGCATATTGAACAAGATAACAAAGTTGCTGAGAAGAGGTCGAAAGGAAATTCCGCAATCAGTGGAGCTAACATTGTGGAGGATGACCCTAACAACTCAAAGAAATGTAAGAAAGCTGCTGGACAACAAAGCAATCCGCCAAAGAAGAAATTCAAAAGAAAGTTCTTTAATTGTGGCAAAGCAGGCCACAAGTCCGTACATTATCGGGCCCTTAACAAAGGCAAGAAGAAGGATCAAGACAACATGGTTGAATCAAAAAATAAAATGGATAATTTATGTTCCATGCTTTTAGAATAGAATTTGGTCGGCAATCCTAGAGATTGGTGGATAGATTCCAATGCCACCCACCATGTCTATGCCAAAAAAAAAGTTTTTTTATTCATACATTCTGGCTCAAGATGAGGAGAAGATTTATATAGCTAACTCTGCAATAGCAAAGGTTTAAGGGGAAAAAATCTGCTTAAAATAAAGTCAGGTAAAGTGTTGACTCTCAACAAAGTCCTTCATGTACTGTAGTTAATAAAGAACTTGATTTCTGTATCACTTCTAATCAAAAATGGATTCAAATGTGTATTTATTTCTGATAAGGTTGTAATTAGAAAAGAAGAAGTGTATGTATGAAAAGACTACCTCAATGAGGGCTTTTGTACGATGAATGTAATGACTATTGATATTAATAATAGTTCTATTTCTTCTTACTTGCTTGAGTCTAATAAATTGTGGCATGAATGATTAGGACATGTCAATACAAAAATTGATTAACTTAGAAGTTTTGCCAAACTTTGAGTGCAATAAATAAAAGTGTCAAATATATGTGGAATCAAAGTATGCTAATCTTCTATATAAGTTTGTTGAAAGGAATTTCAATCCATTAGACTTAATCCACATAGACATTGGTGATAAGAAAACACCATGTCGTGATGGTAAAAGGTATTTTGTCATTTTTATTGATGATTGCACTAGGTACTATTATGTCTATTTATTAAATAGTAAGGATGAAGCAATAGGCGTGTTTAGACAATATAAAATAGAATTTGAAAATTAGCTAGAGAAAAAGATCAAAACTATAAAAAGTGATAGGGGTAGAGAGTATGAATCTTCTTTTGCAGAGATATGTGTAGAGAATGGAATTGTCCATCAAATTACTGCCCCATAATCACCTCAATCAAATAGAATTGTGAAAAAAAGAACCGTACTTTAAAGGAAATGATGAATGCCTTACTTATAAGTTGAGGTTTACCACAAAACTTGTGGGAGAAAGCTATCCTTACAACTAACCCAAAACTCAATAGAGTGCCCCATATTAAAACACTTTCAATTTATATGAAAAAATGAAAAGGAAGAAAACCCAACTTGAAATATGTAATGCCCCGAGAGTACACCCTGGGAGTGACATGGTTCTTACAGTCCCGAGGGATCACAAGCTAACCCATGAGTTGGTATCTGCTGTGAGCACTAAATAAAATTGATAACAAAAGATCATATGCAAAATTTAACTGAGAAATGTCATAAGGTTTTAAATCATAGTTCTGATAAAGTTTATAAGACAAAATTGATAACTAAAAACTGACTAACTGTCTATACTAGTCTTAGAAACCTCTACTAACTGATTCTGCAGCTGTGGGACAAACCCCCAACTAACTTTGACTGAATGGGAAAATACTGAACTGCTAAAGTAATCTGACATAAATAAACCATGTCCTCGAAGTATGAAGACTCATCATTGCTATGGCTGATAATTTGGAATGTCTATGAGCAATTCAGAAATTAAGCATTCGAACCTATGATATGATACATCATAGCACAAAAATGAGTATGTGATCAGTACTTTAAATGTACTGGTATGCTAAATGAGGTAGGTTGTGGTTTCATGTACAGGAGTAATAACTAACTGAATAAAAAGCATGAAGTACTGAATAGAATGCATGAAATTTGTAAATACTAAAAATACATGACCAAGCTATAACATGTTCTGAATATAATCTGTAAACTAAAATATTGAATACTGTCAAATGAATGAATTATATCTGTATGTTATGATCAAGCAAAACTGAAACTGAATTACTGATTTAATTATTGGACTGAGACTATGGGAGCTATCATCTAACCGACATGCCCCAATAAGCAAATTGGGGTCCAACTTATGACCCCAATTGGAAGGGTGTCAGTACCGTGCCATGGGTACTAACATTTGCTGTATGGATCCACTAAAGTGTTGTCCCAAAGGACTAAGAGTGTCAAGCCTAAACTGATAGATGACCCCCGCGAGGTAGTCAAGCCGAAACTGACGGGTGACTCCTCATATCTTACGCTAGCTATATAGTTCTAGGGTATAAAGACTGCTACTACTAACTCTACCTAACTGACAGGGAAGCCAGGCATTCGCTCGGTGGTAAATCCTACTCCCAACTAAACTGACTTGGAATACTGAACTGTTCTAAGTTTAACTGATTATGATAACTGACTAAACTGATAATGCTCATAACATGTTGAAAACCATTCAAAACATACTAAGACTAAGTAAACAGCTAAGTTTTTGGGTATTCATAACCCCAGGACTCGATAGCAATAATAGAAAAATAGTACTAAAACTTTGAGAACATAATGTGAAAGCATTTATTCAAAATTCATTCTTGTAGGTATTTTATCAAACACTTGATATTCATAGTTTAAGTTAAGCATGAGAATAGTTTAAAGCTTATAGTAATACCATGATTTCAACATCAATATCACTAATTATGATTTAAATCAGCGAATAACACCTTTCAAATGTGTGGGGTTTAATAACAACAACAATCTCATGTAAACGTGGTATAGAATCAAGATTCATGGGGATTTATGATTGAAAATCATAATAACTTGTAAAAGATCATAACTTTGAATTTAAAACTTGATTCTTAGACTCCATGGGTGAAAGGGACCCATGGATGAACATTTAACATACCTTGTCTGAGAAATTCGTGAAGGTTCTTAATTGTTTTCTTGAAACTCGAGCTTGAATATTGAAGGACTAGGGTTTGTTCTTGAGAGAGGATTAGTTTTTTGGAGGGAAATTATGAGTAATGGGGCATATAATGCCCTTTTAGGGTTTTAATTTCGTATTTTGGATGGATTTGGGGCCTTGGGAAAAGACCAAACGATCCCTAGAAAATTAAAACGAGGACTAGAAACCCTGATTTTACATGCCGTGGTGTGAAGATTATCGCATTGCACCACTGGAAAATGGACAGTTGCGAAATAACACCTTAGAGCAACGCGGTGCCATGACGGTGCTTTACTGGAAAAAGGATGAACACAAAAATTCCTATTGGTGCAATGCGTCGCCATCGTGGTGTTCCACTGAAAAAGGATGAACATGATTTTGGCCATCACCGTGACACGGCCTAATCGCGATGAGCTATTGCTCTTTACTAAAAGTGTCATAACTTCTCACCTGTGGGTCAGATTTAGGGAAAATTGGTGTCGTTGGAAAGCTAGTTCAATTTCTTACAATTTGGTGGATCTTGAGATGGAAAATTCTCAGTAGAACAAAAGATAAGCTCATTTGAAGTTGACCATAGAAATATTCTTCTCAAAAACTCAATGGGTAAGGAATATTTTGATTCATCTAGTAGCTGGGAGTTATTTGAGGCCTTAATATACATCAAAATCACTCATAAAACTACCAAAGAACTATAATGTACTTTGAATGAGCTCAAAACATGACTCTATCATTGGTTTGAATATTTGGGGTATTACAAAATATTTCAATGTGTTGGGGTATCTAGCAAAAGTCCAAGTCCCTTTGCCTAAAAGGGTGAAAATAGGACCTAGGACTGTGGATTGCATGTTTATTAGATATGATAAAAGTAGTAAAGCATGTAGTTTTTTGGTTCATAAATCCAAACATCGGTTATCAATGAAAATATGATAATTGAATCACATAATCTTTAGTTTTTTAAACATATTTATCTGTATAAAATTGAACATGAGCAATCTAGTAGGGGTTCTAAACAACCTCGATATGAATTAAGCAAGAATGTACATAATGATGAGAATCCAAAGCATAGTATATGTCAAAGAACGTCAACTTTCTTTGGATAGGAATTTGTAATGTTTCTCCTTGAAAAGGAGCCTCAAAAATTTAAAGAAGAGATGTCATCTTCAGCCTCATTCTTTCGGAAAGAGGTAGTCAATAGCGAGATTGATTCAATCTTGAGCAAGCATATGTGGGAGTTGGTTGATCTTCCTCCAAGAAATAAACATTTAGGTTCTAAATGGATTTTCAAAAGAAAAGTAAAAGTGGATGGTAATATTGACAAATACAAGGCAAGACTTTAGTAAAAAGCTTCAAATAGAAGGAAGGTCGTAATTATTTAATACATACTCTCCTGTAACTAGAATAACGTCAATTCGTATGTTAGTTGCCTTGGCAGCAGTAAATAGTCTTGAAATCCATCAAATGGATGTGAAAACAACATTCATAAATGGAAAGTTAGAGGAAGAAATTTACATGGAACAACCTGAGGGTTTTGTGATTCCTGGTAAAGAAAAGAAGGTGTACAAACTTGTTAAGTCACTTTAGGGACTAAAATAGGCACCCAAACAGTGGCATGCAAAGTTTGACCAAACCATGTTGGCAAATGGCTTTAAGATAAACGAATGTGATAAATTTGTTTACATTAAAGACATACAAAATTACAAAGTCATTATTTGTTTATATTTGGATGACATGTTGATCATTAGTAGAAACATTTCTGACATAAATGCTTGAGAGCAAGTTTGACATGAAAGACCTTAGAGTTACGGATGTGATCTTAGGCATAAAAATCCACTAACGTTGGTGTTGTAATAGTCTTATTATATTGAAAAGTTACTTGAAAAGTTCAAGAATTTGGATTTCGGTATTGCCAAGACTCCATTAAATGTGAGCTTTGCACTTCAAAAGAATGAAGGTGAAAGTGACTCACGGTAGGACTGCGCAAAAGTGTTGGGATTTTTAATGTGTATCATGAATTATACACGGCCAAGCATAACATGTTCTATTGGTAAATTGAGTCAGTATATGAGTAATCCCAATAAAACTTATTGGATGACAATGAAAAGTATTTTGGGGTATCTTAAATACACTCAATACTTTGCTTTACATTATAATAAATATCAAGAGTTCACTGAAGGATATAGTGATGCAAATTGAATCACCGGATCGAATGAAGTAAAATTCATGAGTGGATATGTATTTATGTTAGGTGGAGGAGCAGTCACTTGGAAATTGTCCAAACAGACATGTATTGCCCGTTCCACAATGAAATCTAAATTTATCGTGTTAGATAAAGTTGGTGAAGAAGTTGAATGACTCCAGAATTTCTTAGAAGATATTCCTTATTGTCCCAAACCATTGAAACTAGTGTGTATATTTCACGACCCAAATGGCCATGAGTGGTACCCACACTACTCTTCCTATGGGAGAACCATCTAAACCGAACATTACCCAAACACTTAGTCAATATTAGATGATATTATTATAAAATTCAACATAATAACAAATATCCAGGACTAATTATTATTAATAGGGAAATTCAAACAAACTACCTACTAAAATTCAAAATACCTTAAAGTCATCGTACAAGAACTACTAACAAAGATCATATCTAAAGTGATATCCAAAAATAAAGTAAATAAAGAATGTTTCATTGCCTGAAAGATGGACAAGAATAAATAAGATGACCCATGGCAGCCTAGAGACGTAGTGCTCACCCTTGGATTAAGATCTTTTATCAAACTCTAGAGGTCATATCTGATCCTAGAACACTTTCTGCACTCAACAAAAGAAGAGTACAGGGTAGTATCAGTACCAACCACAATGTACTGGTAGGTATCATAGGCCAACTCAATTTAATAGCATGTACGCAATATAAATCAAATAACAAGTAGGCAGGCATCGTCACACAACAAATATTCAATGAATCAACAATACAACAACAACAGGTCAAACAGTGCTCACAAACAAGCTACATAACCATTAAGAGTATCAACCATACTGTAAACATCCACAGAAATAACACAAATATGTACACATATGCTATAGGACTATTTTTACCTAAATAGTCATGACCTGTAGGGAACAATCTATGTTCATATACCAAACCGGCGCGGTACCCGATCTAACATAAATATAAACGTACCGGAGAGGTACCTGATCCAACAAATATATAAACGTACCGGCGTGGTACCCGATCCAACATGAAAATAAACGTACTGACATGGTACCCGATCCAACATAAATATAAACATACCGGTGTGGTACCCGATCCAACATAAATATAAACATACCAGCGTGGTACCCGATCCAATATAAATATAACCAAGTATTATCAATATCAATTTACACAACCTCATAGCATGCCACACAATGTATCAAGTTTACAAGTGCACTTAAAGTAATAAGACAATTCCATCAAGTCAATTTTCAATAAATATTTATACACGAATCAACAATCCCAACATCAACAATTTCAAGCATGTTCGAATACCAATCCACAAGTATCCAATTTAGGAGCATACATATAATTAAGTCGAGTCTAAACTCCAATTAAACTGTTACCTACCTCAATCAAAGGATCCAAATGCAAGCTAATTTGTAAGGGTCTTACCCTTCCGTAAAGCTTCGAATATTTCAAATCTATTCAAATATATAATTTTCATAAGAGTACAAATTTAATAATACTCATTTTATAAATTTTTACTGTAAGAATCCCTCACCTACGCTTAAAATTACTAGAATCGTGACTAATCAAAATCTAATAATCTAAAGGTAAGGACGCAATGAGGATCAGTGCGACTGTAGTACTATTTTTACATGTTTAGAAAGCTCTTATTTTATGATTATTGAGTAAAAGAACACAACATGCATGGAAAATTCTCAAATTCATGAATAGTAATGAAGCAGTGCACTACAGGTTAGAAATTTCACTAAATCCATGTGAACTATTAACCCTTAAAACAATTTTTTTTTTCATTATTTAAATTACCTAGCCATCATTATCCAATCATTAGCCTAAACTTTCTTGCAAAAGTTTTTCAATTCACTAAACATATGCTAATTGTGCTACCACCACATTAATTTTCTTATTAACTCATCACTATCCCTCCTTAGCAATTTTCATATACAACCACCGATATTATTCTAATCAAACCCGTAACACTACAACAATTTACCACAACCACATCTTAGTTTAAGTACTCTCAATCCAAATAATTTATATACTATAGTAGTCATATTCCTAGAGATCAACATAGAAAAAGAAAGATTTTTAGCATATGAAGCCCTTACCTAAAGCTTAACCTAAGATTCCTTCACGACCGTAGATGAGAAGAATAGTATCGCTAACTGTCGTGCCCTCTTCTGTCAAAATTTCTGATATTATTATTATTAAGAATGGTAAACCCTACTCGCTTAAATCTATTCTTGTATTTGCAACATAAGTAAATAAAATTATGATTTTGACTAGGGCTGGGCATATTTTGGTTTAAACCGAAAAAAAATAAAAAATCGAACTGAAATTTAATTTTGATTTGGTTTTTTGGTTTTTCAGATTGGTTTCAATTTCAAATTTTAGAAATTTGATTAAACAATTTGGTTTTTGGATTTAAAAAAAAATAGAATAAACCAAAAAACAAAAATTATATAAATAATATACTATAATATATATATATATATATAATTTAATATATAACATATAAATATATAATTTATATTCATTTAGTAACCCAAAATCCTAATATACAGCTTTGCTTTAGACCCTAACATTAACGTGAAGGGTGAAGCGACGCTCAACCAGCCTCAGTTCGTCAATTCATTTGAAATTTCAACATCGCCAACGACAGCCGTTTGCTCAGTTCGTCACTGCCATCGACAGTCGCTGCCGAGTCCGGCCACTACAATCACGCCAACAGCGATGACTCAAGAGGTCGATATTTATGTTTATTTCGTGCGTGTTTAATTAATTATATTTGGGAAAGAAAAATAGGTTTGAAAAAAAGATTATTTTTCTAGAAAAATCACCAATTTTAAATGCTCACTCCTTTAATCTTTAAAACCAAAATAAAAATCTAAAATAATCGAGTCAAATTTGTAAAAATTGAACCAAACCGAAATAATTTTGGTTTGGTTATGTTTTCATTTTTGTCAATCCAAAAATTAAAAAATCAAACGGATATTCAATAATCAAACCAAACAAACCGACTAACCACCCTAATTTTGACCCATTAGTTCACTAATTAAATTAACTATCTAAAATACCCAAAACTTTTAATAAATTATCGAATTTATTCAGAACCTCAAGAAAATAAACCAAATATGTACATTGTCCTAAAAGTACATTCTGGACCTATTGAAAATATTAAGACACTAATCTAAGGTCGTCTTGATCAAAGATTAACCTTTAGCGGGTTTCCCCGTTAATGACTTAAATTAATTTCAAACACCTTAAGAATTGGTACATCTCATCTAGTGAGTCATAATCCACATACACCAACTACGAGAAGGGCTAAAATACAGAAGATGAGAAAATTTCATAAATGACCGAATGGGTCGTTACATCAGATACCAATTAAATAATCGTTCATCCCCGAACGGGAAAATAAGGGACAAAAAAGGAAACTAAAGAATTACCTGAATCATCAAAAAGATGTGTATACTTGCTACGCATGTCTGCTTTGGTCTCCCAAGTGTCCTCCTCAATAGGAAGATTCTTTCACTGGACCTTTACAGACGCAATCTCCTTAGTCCTCAACTTACGGACAACTAAGTACCTAGCCAATCCTATACTACCCTCACAACACCAGAATCGAAAGGTTCAATCCTTATACAACAATACAAGGCATATTCTTCACCCATATATATGCAACCGTCCTATACCGGCTAATAAATATAGGTGTATACTGGTGATAGGTGATACGCATTCAGAAATAAATGTAAAGTACACAATCAATAGCACAACTCATCATAACTGTCCTCACCAGGACATCATCATCGTAATCAACTTCCAGCCATGCCGAATATCAACACATCACCAATAGTCTCCTCCAGCCTTGCTGGGTATCAACATATTATAAATATATCCACCGACCTTGTCGGGTATCAGAATCATCACAACAGTTATTACTGAATAACATACACTAAAATACTCAAAAAAAATAGTCATATCAACATAGAATATTTATCTAGTCAATACTTCCCAAATACTTTTTATTAGCTAACCAACACTTATTATAATAGAATCACTAGTTTGTAAGTCATCACACAACCTCTAGTTATTAGCCTAAATATTATCCTTCATATAATCCTTATTTATGGGATATCAACTAACCATTATTTACTTAATAGTCAACATCTAACATCTAGTCAAATTTCATTACTAGACCAAACCACTATTTATCCACTATTCATTATTATCGACTAATCATTCTATATCTGTAAATCATTACTAGACAATACATTACTACTTGTCTCCTAATCATCTTTAATTAACTGACACCATTCATTATCTAACCATCATTTACCAACTAATCCTTACTTAACTATTCATTGGTTAACCATTTAGCAACTATTCAAAGTTATTAACTAGTCACCTCTTATTACCAACATCTCTTATTATCTAGCATTGTTAATACACAACTCCTCATTTATCGACTAAGCGACATCACAAGCTTAGTCATCAACGCCAACTTATTCATCAATACCAACTGATCTTCACCTATGCTAGACTCGACCTCACCACAAGTCACGTATTAACCATCACTAGCTACCACGTTTCAACTAAGGAAGATTTATTAAATAATATATTAGATTCCTAGCCATCACCAGTATCTAATCAATAAAGTCATAAGCAACATACCTTATCTTCCTCCATCCCATATCGGAGAGATATGCGTATGTGTATATATATATATATATATATATATATATATATATATATATATATATATATATATATATATATATATTCATAAACTATAATCATATCCCTTACACTGATAAACACTCATTAGATATTCAATCATTATCATAACACAATCCTGGGCCCACTAATTTATCTGGAATAGTCACAACATCATAAACACGGCCATAGGCCTATATACATATTCGAAACTCATATCGATAATTATATTTATAAGTCGTAGCATATTTCTAATCATCTCAACTATATGGGTTATCTTACATATTGGAGGTATAATATTGATAGACATGCAGTCATCTATAGGATATCTTATATCGACAGGTCACATACATCATCACTATAAGGAATATCACCTCTCTAGGACAATTTGCTTATATCTAAGAGCAAAATAGCATCTCTATAGGCCAATCATTAAGTCTAAGAGAAAATAATATCTCTATAGGCCACATAACGTGTCTAGGAGAAATATCTATGTCTAAAGGTCCTTTATTGCTTCCACAAGAAATATCATAACTACAACTCAAAAGCCACAACCCCAGAACATCAATACAAGTTACCAAGTTACGAAGTATCCTCATTCTAAGGTTTACTAGCCTCATCTATGCCTAACATCCGCAACTAAGTCCACAAGACTTAACAAAAGTTTAGGCCTAAGTGGGCTAGACGATCCCACTTCTAATCCTCAATTTTCATAATTAGGCACACTATGCCCCAAACTAGGCTAAGGTATCTAGTTCATCTTCTAGATGTCAAGTAAGCCATATTCAAGCATAAGATAGTTGCTTTAACTAGAAACAAGGTACTCAAGTCAACTCTACTCAACTTATGATTTCAAGACTACCACACTAGCCCAATAAAGCTAAATATACAAATCATGCTTGAAATACTAAAACCACATCCCAAACATAGATTTACATCATAACCACGCTTCAACTAATCTAAACTAGAGAGAAAAAGCAATAGGATTAAAAAGGGATATAAACGTGCCATTTTATGGGTCTCACGGAATTAAAGCGTATAACACATTATCCTCTACAACATTGTTAATATCCATCTAATCATCATACCTTAACCACTCAACAAGAAATATCCACCAAGTATCACTTAAGGAAAGATCAATCGTGCCATTTAGTAATTCATTTATTTTCCCATTCACGATTATCCTTAATTATTTTATGAATGTAACTAACCCATTTGATTTTCCATTGCCATTATCATAGGAATTACTATCCTCTAAAGGTGTCATATATCAGTCAACTTTGTGGGGCGTGCAAATGTATAATTCAACCACAAGTCAAGTCAACAATAATTTATCTTTACAAAAATTTTCCTAATGTATAAATCCACAGCTACAACTTATGTCCTGATAATCACTAACTCAATATTTTTCAACAATAAACACTTCATGGTTAAGCCAAACCTTTCTTATACCACTAACACCTATTTAAAATATGCAGAGTCATTTTTATTTCTACCTAACGATATTTTAATTACGGGCTTTACTTAACTCTTAATCACCTCAAGAGTGGTCCCCACACCACTAGCACATAAGCAAGTCCAAACAAAATAAATAGATTATAGGTCAATGACAGTCCTATCACCAATATCATATTCCAGACAAGTCATCGATCAAATTCTATAGGTATCAAAGACATCTGCTAGTTTTTGTCACTTTTATTTAAAACTCATTATTTTTCAAAGCATTAAGAATTTGTTTACATAAGGAACTCAAAGATAATGTCACTTAGCTAGTCCTCACAAGGAACCCATTATAATTTTAATAATAGAACTGCAAAAAAAATCTAAACACGATCTCAATGACTGGATCACACAAGGATCCCTAAATAATCAAACTACACAAGGATCCATCCACAACATCATTAACAAGAACCTCTCATTACAAAAAATGCATATCACCTCAGTCTTTTATTCATGTAACTTTTTCACCATCTTTTCTTGACATCATATACTCATTTCATCCTCTCAATTCTCATACCATCAATCTCAACAGTATAATAGTACCAAAAACAAGTAAGAGCCATAGAATTTCTAGTTTCACAATAACAACAAATCAAATAATCCCTGTACATTTATGAACAAAAACAACTTAGTCAATTTTCATCACTTAACAAAAACAATTCACAACAGTGACAAAAATCTAGCAACACAAGTTTAGCCAATTATCAAACACAAGCAATCAATACGTTCAGAACTTTCACAAGTCATTACCTATTAACAATAACTTTTAGACCTTATTAACAGATAACAATTGGAATCTCCTAGATTTTTATTCAAAATTATAAAGATACCAATTGGAATTGTCTGGATACCAATTGGATTCAATTAGAAGTCCAAGATTAGGATGGTACGATAGAGAGCAAGGAAGGAAAATGACTTCTACATGCCTCATAGCCTTAGGAAGATTGGGTGTGGGGCCCTATACACCAATCTACAGAACTCTACTTAACATTTCTCTTATTAACAGATACCGATTGAAATTACCAGATATCAATTGAATTCAAGTAATAGTATGTAAGAAAGAAGAATTTAAATTTTCCTAGTGTCCTATAGCCTCTTGAAGAAAAGTACAAACATCTCCGTACCGTTTTGCAAGACTCTACTAGACATGTTTTTGTACGACAAGATCGACAAACCTAGGCTCTGATACCAACTTTTTGATGACCTAAATGGCCATGAGTGGCACACACACTAATCTTCCTATGGGAGAACCATCTAAACCAAACCATAACCCAAACACTTAGTCAATATTAGATGATATTTTTTTAAAATTCAATATAATAACAAATATCCAGTACTAATTATTATTAATGCAAAAATTCAAACAAACTACTTACTAATATTCCCAAGACCCAAAAGTCATCGTACAAGGACTACTAACAAATATCATATCTAAAGTGATATCCAAAAATAAAGTAAATAAAGAATGTTTCATTGCCAAAAAGATGGATAAGAATAAATAAGATGACTATGGTAGCCTGGAGATAGAGTGCTCACCCTTGGAATAAGATCTGCTATCAAACTCTAGAGGTGAGGTCATGTCTGAGCCTAGAACATTTTCTGCACTCAACAAAAGAAGAGTACAGGCCAACTCAATGTACTAGTAGGTATCATAGGCCAACTCAACTTAATAGCATGTACGCAACATAAATCAAATAACACGTAGACCGGGATAGCCACACAATAAATATTTAATGAATCAACAATACAACAACAACAACAGGTCAAATAGTGCTCACAAACAAGCTACATAACCATCAAGAGTATTAACCATACTGTAAACATCCATACAAATAACACAAATATGTACACGCATGCTATAGGACTTATTTTACCCAAATAGTCATGACCTATAGGGAACAATCTATGTTCATGTACCATACCGGTGTGGTACCCAATCCAACATAAATATAAACGTACCGGCGTGGTACCCAATCTAACATAAATATAAATGTACTGGCGTGGTACCTGGTCCAACATGAATATAAACATACCGGCATGGTACTCGACCCAACATAAGTATAAATATACCAGCGTGGTACCTGATCTAACATAAATATAAATGTACCGACGTGGTATCCGATCCAACATAAACATAATCAAGTAATATCAATATCAATTTACACGACCTCACAGCCTGCCACATAATGTACAAAGTTTACAAGTGCACTTAAAGTCATAAGACAATTCCATCAAGTCAATTTTCAATAAATATTTATACACGAATCAACAATTCAAACATCAACAATTTTAAGCATGTTCGAATGTCAATCCATAAGTATCCAATTTAGGAGCATACGCATAATTAAGTCGAGTCTAAACTCCAATTAAATTGTAACCTACCTCAAACGAAGAATCCAAATGCAAGCTAATTTTTAAGGGTCTTACCCTTTCATAAAAGCTTCTGAATATTTTAAATCTGTTCGAATATATAATTTTTATAAGAGTACGAATTTAATAACACTCATTTTATAAATTCTTACAGTAAGAATCCCATACCTACGATTAAAATTACTAGAATATTGACGAATCAAAATCTAAGAAATCTAAAGATATGGACGCAATGAGGATCAATATGACTGTAGTACTATTTTTACATGTTTAGAAAGCTCTTATTTTATGGGTATTGAGTAAAAGAACACAACATGCATGGAAAAATTCTCAAAGTCTTGAATAGTAATGAAGCAGTGCACTATAGGTTAGAAATTTCACTAAATCCATGTGAACTATTAACCCTTAAAACCAATTTTTTTCATTATTTAAATTATCTAGCCATCATTATCCAATCATTAGCCTAACCTTTCTTGCAGAAGTTTTTCAATTCACTAAACATATGCTAACTATGCTACCACCACGTTAATTTTCTTACTAATTGATTGATGATAGGCGAATTTACACGCCTATATCAATATATTTTGCCCATATTTTAGCCTAGTTTTGAGAACAAATTATATATTTCATGCACTTTTAGTCCTTTTTCCTATAAATGAGCTAACAAACATGATTAGTAAAGTTTCAGGTATAAATGATGCAAAATTCAGCATTTTATGGCTTACTTGATGCAAAAGAAAGCTCACGAAGGAAGGAAAGGGAGTTTACACGCCTAAGGACCAAAACTGCTGCATGGAAACTCTGTCCCGGGCTAAAACAACATTTCTGAAGACTCTGGGGACCTGGACCAAAACTGCTGCATGGAAAATCTGTCCCGGGCTAAAACAGCATTTCTGAAAACTTTGGGGACTTACAGACACAAAGCTGGATTTTGACAATGATACATTAACCTAGTACAATTGGGTTATGTATTTCATTAGTTTATTTGGATTAGGAGAATGTTACATTAACCTAGTACAAATGGGTTAAGTATTTCCTTAGTTTAGTAGGATTTGGTTATTTATTTCATTAGCATAGTAGGAGTAGGATAGGAGTATTATAAATACCCTATCATGTTAGAGATTTTAATCAAGTCCTCCCTTAGTGGAGAGGCAACTCCTCCCTTAGTGGAGAGATACATTCAACAATTAATCTTCTTCCATCCCTCTCTTCTTCCACTACAACACTTCTATTCACTCTTCTAATCTTTTCATTCTTCTATTCTTAATTCCACAACAAGAGAATCGTTACTTGCTACGGAATCACAAAACCACACGCCAAACACCTACTATTCACGCCATCCACCATGCAAAACGTGATATCCTTCGCATTCATGGGTAACTAAACCTCTTAGTTGGGGTTATGGAAGCCGAATGAGTTACTATCTATTGCTATGAGCTTGTGAGTTCAAGACACGTATATTGCTTATATCATTATTCTCTTCATCTTAAATCTACATTCTTTGCGGTTGCAAACACAAGAACACGCCATTCTAACATTTACCCTGTTCGAGAGAAAGGTTATTTGTCTAGAAAAGAGAACGCAAGAATACGCCAGTATAACATTTAACTTGTTCGAGAGAAAGGTTATTTGTCTGGAAAAGAGATAATGTCAAGGTAGTAGGACACCCTTTCCTATTAAAAAGCTAGTGCCGTAACTGGACTAACCTCTTGGAGAATTCGTACCGTTAGACACACTTTAAGCTCGAGAGAGTTAAAGTGAAATAGTCCTTGTTTAGGTCGAGAGACGCTTGGATTTACCATCGACTACAATTCTCTATAAGCAATTGCATGTCAAGACTCTACACACTCATAGCCAATAGAGACGTATACCTCAGAAGGTGGACATAACCCCAACGCCTCAATTCTCATTGTTTCACAACCTACGAAATACTCTCTCTTTTACTTTGCTATTTTTCAGCTTTTATTTTATTACTTTGGTTACTTATTACAATCCCCCCTTCTTACGAGACTTGCACCAAAAGTTTAGTAATTCTACTTACTTGTTGGCCAAGCTATTCCCTGTGGGATCGACACCCAACCCAGGTTGGGTTCTATATTTGCTAACGACCGCTTTACACTCACAAGAGCTGTAGATTGAGCATTATCAAAAATTGGCACCATTGCCGGGGAATACGAGTGTCAATCAAGTTTGTGATAATTACTAGACCCTTTGGCCAAAGATTCTCGTACTTTTACTTTTAGTTGTTGTTTTTGTTTCTTTTTAGGTTTGTTCAGTACATCAATGGATGCACAATGTGAAATTGAAAGGATGGCTGCTCAAGTGCATCATCAGAATATTGATAACCGTAGGCGAGCAACAAATCTTGACGATGAGGATCTGGGCGATGAAGAGCTATTAAACCCACAACATACTGCTGAGATGGCGACACCAGCAAACAGAAGAGATCGTCAAGCAAGATATAGGCCTGAACATCGAACTGTACCAATGCTGTTCGATGATGATGAAGATGATCTTGACGAAGCTGGTTCCAAAGGAGCTATTATTCTTCCTCCCTTAGCACCGGGAGCAAAGTTCAATATCACTAGCGCCATGATTCATCTTTTGCAACTCAAGGGATTATTTGGTGGACTAGCAGGCGATGATCCGAATATGCATCTGATCAACTTTATTTCTACATGCAAGTCATTCGACAATCCTAGTGTTGGGCAGAATGCAATTCGATTACGTTTATTTCCATTGTCTCTGTCTGGGGAGGCAACTATGTGGTTGAATGGGCTGACTCCTGATTCTATTACTCATTGGAGGCAATTGAAAGACGCTTTCCTAGAAAGATTCTTTCCGCCATCCAAAAAAGCACAATTGAGAGATGAAATCAGCAACTTTCGTCAGCTTCCCTCTGAAGCTCTCCACGAAACATGGGAGAGGTTCAAGACGAAGCTAATGCGATGCCCAAACCATCATATGACCAATGTCCACTTGATGGAGATATTATACAGAGTGTTGAATTCGGTGACTAAGCCAGTGGTTGATAATGCAGCAGGTGGATCATTTATGGACCTCACCTTTGTGCAGGCAAGCAATATGCTAGATCAGATGACGAAGCAAAGTAGAGCTTGGCATACCAGGGATTCTGAGGTAGCAAGCCCCACTTTATCTATTGGCATGACTGCAGAACAACGAAGAAGACAAGAAGAACGTGATCAAGATATGGCGCACATGAAAACACAATTGGATCTTCTGACAAAGCACTTATTATCAGGGATGACCGAAAAAGTGAAAGTTGTAGCGCTAAAAGGAAGAGACGAATCTGATTCTGAATAGGAGGCCAACTACTTGAACAATCAGGGGGGTTTCCATGGGAATGCCCAAGGAAACCAAGGTCGGAACTATTATGATAAATCTGGAAGCAAAGACCAAGGTAGTTGGAAGAAAAATAATGCAAAAAGTGGTTTGTACGTTCCCCCTGGTAGACGTGATACCGCGACATCTAATTCTATGGAAGACATGATGTCTAAGTTATTGAAAGGAGTGGAAGCAACGAGCGCGGGAGTTAAGAAGGTGATTGATGATTTGTCCTCCATGAAGCAACTTGTTGATTCTCATTCCACTTCTATCAAGCAAATAGAGCAGAAATTGAGCCAACTTTCAGCAGCATTTAATAAAAGAAAGGCTGGCACCTTACCAAGCGATACTGTGCAAAACCCAAAGAATGATGGGTCATGCATGGCCATCACTACCAGAAGTGGTAAGGTGCTGGAAACTTCAGCAAAAGGAAAGCAAGTGGTTGACGAAGTTGCGAACATGAATGCTACACTTAGTGACGTTGCAAAAGGAGAAGAAGCCGCAACAACTACTCCCAACGTCAAGGACGTTTCACCTAGTGACGTGCAGCCTAAAAAAGTGGAAAAACGGAAGCAAGAGGAGAAGAAAACCGTGGAGAGAACACTTCCATACCCACCACCACCTTTTCCCCAAAGATTGAAGAAGGTGGCAGATGACACAAAGTTCAGCAAATTCATGACTATGCTCAAGCAGCTGACCATTAATGTTCCATTGGTGGAGGCACTTGAACAAATGCCTGGGTATGCGAAATTTATGAAGGATCTCTTGACAAAGAAGCGGGCAGCAAGTTATGAGTTAGCGGATAATGTTCATCATTGTAGTGCAATCGCTACAAGGTCGTTAGTTCAAAAGAAGGCAGATCCTGGAGCTTTCACTATTCCTTGCACAATTGGATCGTTGGATTTTGCTAAGGCATTGTGCGATTTGGGAGCTAGCATCAATTTGATGCCACTATCTATCTACAGAAAGTTGGGGTTGGGAGACCCTATACCAACCAATATGAGGCTCGTGATGGCTGATAGGTCGGTAAAACGACCTGTGGTTATCTTGAATGATGTGTTGGTGAAGGTTTCGTCATTCATCTTTCCTGCAGACTTCATTATTCTGGATTGTAAGGAGGATTCTGAAGTTCCCATAATCTTGGGACGCCTTTTCCTTGCAACCGGAAGTGTGCTTATTGACATGAAAGATAATGAGCTTTTGTTTCGAATTAATGACGAAGTGGTACGGTTTGATATATGCAAAACAATGAAGCAGCCCAGCGATATGAATGAGTCATCTGTAGCTGATGTTCATTATGAGGATACGAAAGCATTATCTATAGAGAAACAGCCTATTGTTGAGCCATTGTTTGCTGCACCACTGAATGTTGAGCATGAGGATAATGAAGATTATGAAGAACTTATGGGTGATCTAATAGAAACAGAGCCGTATACTCCTAAGCAACCGGATTGTGATCTCAAGAATCAACCAACAGCGAAGACTCCCATTGACGAGCCACCAATGCTAGAAACGCAAGAGCTCCCCGATTATCTAAGGTATGTGTTCTTGGAAAGTAGAAATATACTTCCGGAAAGAGCAGATGATTTAAGTGAACAGCACGTCGAAGCTCTCATCTCTTCTCTGATGAGGTACAAGAGAGCTATGGGTTGGACTATTGATGATATAATTGGTGACTCTCCGGAGAAACGTATGAGCCATCTCGAAAAAGATCGCATGACCATAGGTAAGCCTCATTGTCGTCTAAATCCTTTTAGAAAACGATCCATCACTTATCTCGACAAAGTCTAAGTACTCGAGATAACTATGTCGAGCCACGACAATAAATAAGGCGCTAGATGGGAGGCAACCCATCGTTTTATCGTTTTATCATTTTATCGTTTTTCTTTAGTACTTGTCTTGTTTTTAATTAATGAAAATCCAAAAATAAGAGTCGTGCCACGACCAAAACTAAGGCGCTTGGTGGGAGGCAACCCATCGTACTAATCGTTTTTATTGTTTTGAGCAAAAATAGGTGCAAGAGGTATTCAACGAGGAGATTGATTTCAATTGACGATTTGGACGCATTGTATGGTAAAGGTGGTAAGTTAGGTATAAGGATGCATAAGGGTATGGATTGAGCATTACTCACGCTTAAAAAGGCATCGAGGAAGGCTAGGCCTTGGTAAAAATAGGCCACGAACAATGGAAAAACTATCCTATAGCCTAAGGTCTCGGAATCTAGTGTGCTATACACTATGCGCCGCCCATTCCTAAGTGTGCTTTTGACTATGCGCCGCCTATGCTATGGCATTAGGTCTCAGGATCTCATATGCCATAGACTATGCGGCGCATATGTCCCTAAATGCCATAGACAATGCGCCGCATATGCTATGGCATTCTTAAATAAATGCATGGCATATGCTATGGCATTCTTAAATAAATGCATGGCATATGCTATGGCATTCTGCTCAGCTAGGCAAAGCATTAGGCACCGCCTATGGTCACTTTTGGTCTCCAAATCCGATTTTAATGGGTCAAAACTTGACCCAACCTTTTCTTATAAATATGAGACTTAATCTTGAACCAAAAACACATTGGAAACCTAGCTTATGCACCACCTATAGTCTCCAAAACCTATCAAAAAGTTTCCTTTTGCTCTTTTTCTTCACAAGAACATCATCCAAAGGCTTCAACCAAGTAAGTACTACTTTGTTCTTCATTTATACTTTGTAAGTACTACATTACTACACCTATTATGAATTGCTAAATCTTGAAGAAGCATTGGTGGTATTCATGTATTTGAATTGTTGATACACAACCAAGTGAGTGAACATATACGTTAGGATGATCTTCACTTACTTCCGACTTGAATTTGATTTTGATGAATTGTTATACTACTTGCAAAATTGCTATAGTCATGAACATTGCATAATCTTGTCACTTGAATACTTGCATGTTAGAATATCCCGTTCATCGGAATAAGACTTATAGTTGCCTACCGACATAGGAGATTGTGATTATTGATAGAAACTATACCATGATGTAATCCCTATGTCGTAGTCTTGATATATCTAACATGAAAGTATTGCAAAGATTGCAAGAAGTGTTCCAACTCTGATTTTCTTGTTGGAATATAGCTCCTAAAACATATGTCGATGAAGTCTAAGTAATCGACCACTTTCACTTCACTAATTCGTATCAACAAACTAAGTGTGGGGTAGTACCCCTACTGCTTGTGTATAGATTGTATCCATTGAGATTGTTCTACCATTAACACTATTTCAAGTCTCAGGTACAATGGCACCCAAAGCAAGACAAGGCAAAGAAAAGGCTACCACTTCCCAAAAGAGCAAGAAAAGAAGCCGCAAGGAGCAAGGAGAACCCTCCTCGCTGCAAACACCTCGACTCACGCTTGGAATTAAGTGGGATACTTATGAGGAACTTCTAAGGATGACGACTTTGATGATGATTCCAATGCAAGGGGTATGACCCCAGACATAGAGGATGAGTCCGACTAACCAGGTTCTTCTTATTTATTTTCCACTGAGGACAGTGTACCGACTAAGTGTGGGGTGGTGGTATTGCATGCTATACTTCTCTACTCGCATCTATATTTGTTTGCTTTTGTTTTAATTTTGTTTGATTTTTTTAGTTAAGATTTTTTTAGTAGTAAATTTTTTTTTAACTTAGCTTTGCATGAGATTATTCTAATAAGCAGCATGAGATTATAACAAGAGTATGTGCTACAATTATGACTATTGAGACGTTTAGGCTCTAGTTGTGACTCATTATGTGATATTGTGTGATTCAATTCCTTCACTTGTTGGGTCAAGAGTCTATATTACTTCCAATCAAGTCGACCATGTGCCTTGTGTGTGTGAGATAATAGTATATTCTATGTGTGTGGCTGATGCTAGAACTTGCCTGGTATGTATGCAAAGCGAAAATAAAGAGTGTAAGTTAGGATATGATTTAGGCATTTCTTTGGCAACCTATATTTGTTTACCTTCAGTTTTACCTACCCATGGACATCATCCTAGTTAAACCCTTTTGAGCCTTTAGCCTATTTCTTTGACAACCTTGTATGTAAGCCTAATCCATTTTTTTCAAGACCGTAATTTGATCCAAATTCCTAAGTGCTTTAAAGTGAAAAAGTCATGTGACAACATAAGAGGAAATTGGTTGAGTATGATGTTTTAAATTATAATCGTGCTAGAATGTGTTATGAAAAAGAAAGTGCTATCATAAGAGGTATGTTGTGAAAAGAAAAAGGAAAAGAAAGCTGAAAAGTGAGTTGTGCTTAAAATTGAAAAACAAAAGATGAGAACAAGGGTGGAAGAATAAAATAAAGAAAGGTTGAAAGAAAAAAGTGTCAATAATACAATGTGATGTATTAAAGTGCTTAGGAACTTAGTCACTACTTCTGGCCAAAATAGTTGATCCTACCCGTCCCTTAGCCTACATTACAACCATCAAAAGACCTACTTGATCCTAATCCTAACATTTCGACATTTAGTGGAGTACTACATTAAGGGCAAGCCTATGGTCATCAGTTGCTACATATGAATTCTTTGTGAGAGTGAGTGCAAGGATATTTTGATACCCATGTTTGAAAAATATGCTATATTTGTGAGTGATTATGGGTACTATATGGTGAGACACACATGGTTGATGAGTTTTGGATAGTTGTATATGATTCTATGTACCTTAATGTTTGCATGTGAGTTGATCACCATCACGAGTCTATGCTAGAGGTTAAATTGTTTCTACTTATAATCGGAAAGCTACTCTTTGTTGATAATTGTTGTGCTTGTCTTGAAGAATGTTTTGTGTTGTTGTTGTAAAAACCCTAAGTTGATGTTTAGAAGGACATGATATGTTGTTCGAGGACGAACAAAGCTCTAAGTGTGGGGTGTTGATGATAGGCGAATTTACACGCCTATATCAATATATTTTGCCCATATTTTAGCCTAGTTTTGAGAACAAATTATATATTTCATGCACTTTTAGTCCTTTTTCCTATAAATGAGCTAACAAACATGATTAGTAAAGTTTCAGGTATAAATGATGCAAAATTCAGCATTTTATGGCTTACTTGATGCAAAAGAAAGCTCACGAAGGAAGGAAAGGGAGTTTACACGCCTAAGGACCAAAACTGCTGCATGGAAACTCTGTCCCGGGCTAAAACAACATTTCTGAAGACTCTGGGGACCTGGACCAAAACTGCTGCATGGAAAATCTGTCCCGGGCTAAAACAGCATTTCTAAAAACTTTGGGGACTTACAGACACAAAGCTGGATTTTGACAATGATACATTAACCTAGTACAATTGGGTTATGTATTTCATTAGTTTATTTGGATTAGGAGAATGTTACATTAACCTAGTACAAATGGGTTAAGTATTTCCTTAGTTTAGTAGGATTTGGTTATTTATTTCATTAGCATAGTAGGAGTAGGATAGGAGTATTATAAATACCCTATCATGTTAGAGATTTTAATCAAGTCCTCCCTTAGTGGAGAGGCAACTCCTCCCTTAGTGGAGAGATACATTCAGCAATTAATCTTCTTCCATCCCTCTCTTCTTCCACTACAACACTTCTATTCACTCTTCTAATCTTTTCATTCTTCTATTCTTAAATTCCACAACAAGAGAATCGTTACTTGCTACGGAATCACAAAACCACATGCCAAACACCTACTATTCACGCCATCCACCATGCAAAACGTGATATCCTTCGCATTCATGGGTAACTAAACCTCTTAGTTGGGGTTATGGAAGCCGAATGAGTTACTATCTATTGCTATGAGCTTGTGAGTTCAAGACACGTATATTGCTTATATCATTATTCTCTTCATCTTAAATCTACATTCTTTGCGGTTGCAAACACAAGAACACTCCATTCTAACATTTACCCTGTTCGAGAGAAAGGTTATTTGTCTAGAAAAGAGAACGCAAGAATACGCCAGTATAACATTTAACTTGTTCGAGAGAAAGGTTATTTGTCTGGAAAAGAGATAATGTCAAGGTAGTAGGACACCCTTTCCTATTAAAAAGCTAGTGCCGTAACTGGACTAACCTCTTGGAGAATTCGTACCGTTAGACACACTTTAAGCTTGAGAGAGTTAAAGTGAAATAGTCCTTGTTTAGGTCGAGAGACGCTTGGATTTACCATCGACTACAGTTCTCTATAAGGAATTGCATGTCAATACTCTACACACTCATAGCCAATAGAGACATATACCTCAGAAGGTGGACATAACCCCAACGCCTCAATTCTCATTGTTTCACAACCTACGAAATACTCTCTCTTTTACTTTGCTATTTTTCAGCTTTTATTTTATTACTTTGGTTACTTATTACAATCCCCCCTTCTTACGAGACTTGCACCAAAAGTTTAGTAATTCTACTTACTTGTTGGCCAAGCTATTCCTGTGGGATCGACACCCAACCCAGGTTGGGTTCTATATTTGCTAACGACTGCTTTACACTCACAAGAGCTGTAGATTGAGCGTTATCATTGATCACTATCCCTCCGTAGAAATTTTTATATACAACCACCGACATTATTCTAATCAAACCCGTAACACCGCAATGATTTACCACAACCACATATTAGTTGAAGTACTCTCAATCCAAACAATTTATATACCATAGAAGTCAGATTCCTAGAGATCAACATCGAAAATGAAAGATTTTTAGCGTATGAAGCCCTTACCTAAACCTTAACCCAAGATTCCTTCAAGACCGCAGATGAGAAGAATAGTATCGCTAACTGTCGTGCCCTCTTCCGCCAAAATTTTTGATGTTATTATTATTAAGAATTATAAACCCTACTCACTTAAATCTATTCTTGTATTGGTAACATAAGTAAATAAAATTTTGATTTTGACCCATAATTCACTAATTAAATTAATTATCTAAAATACCCAAAACTTCTAAAAAATTATCAAATTTATTTGAAACCTCAAGAAAATAAACCAAATATGTACATTGACCTAAAAATACATTCTAGACCTATTGAAAATATTACGACACTAATCCGAGATCGTCTTGATCAAAGATAGACCATTATCGAGTTTAACTTTATCAACTCAATAACCTTGTTAATGACTTAAATTACTTTCGAACAGCTCAAGAATTGGCTCATCTCATCTCGTGAGTCATAATCCACATACATCAACTACGAGAAGGGCTAAAATAGAGAAGATGAGAAAATTTCACAAATGATCGGATGGGTCATTACAGTATATAGTGTGATAGTCAAGCAGTGATAGATAGGGTGGGGAGCATAATATATAATGATAAATCTTGTCATATAAGATAGAGACATAATATCATTAGAGAACTACTCACTAGTGAAATTATCATTGTTGATTATGTGAAGTCAAAGGATAATATATTGGATCTACTTACAAAAGACCTATCTAGAGAGGGAGTTTAGAGATCATCGAAGTGAATAGGTTTAAGGTATAGGACAAGTCAACATGGCGATAACTCTACCTAGCAGACTAGAGATCCCAAGAGCTAGGTTCAAGGAGATCAAACAAAGTTGTGACCTATGGTTCAACATTGTCAATATACTCAATCCATTCTCATAATTTAGACAATATTCAGAAAGTAAGTATAAGGCTTATGGTTTGAAGATTTTTAATGGTTTTCTAAGTTTGGAAAATTTGACCAAATAATTTGATCTATAGGATTAAAAGTTTAGAAATCACCTATGTGAGGGTGAAGTGAAACCTGCTTCAAGGAGAATGTAAGTAAAGGCCTATTCTCTACTCTCTCATGAAACAGAAATGTGTTCATGGCTGAAACGAAAAAAATTGTGAGAACCATAAATGGTAAAAGTCTAGTTATATGACATGTATTTTCCAGGAATGTATTAAAGTTCGATGGTTTAGAGATATCAAATCTACTGATTGACTGAGTGCATCTGATATATGTTTTCTACGAAAAGTTCAAAGAGAAATCCATTTATCCAGATGCAATTAATCTTTGCTTGTTGATCACATACTTGTCCGTAAATATTTTGATAAAATATCTATTCCCCATTCATGTGGAGAATTGTTGGGACTTTAAGAGGTGTGAATGAAAAATGAATAAGTGTTGTTTCCGAAAAGATACCAAGAGAAAGGATGCAATTTGAATAGACACATTTTTGGTTTGAATGGTTATGATCATTCCAATGGGTTGTAATTTTTCCAAAGAGTTGCACCTTTTCTGAAGAGTTGGAGATTTATGAAGGGGTGCACCTTTCTAAACCATTGCTTCTCTTCATGAAGAAACACCTTGATGGATATAAATACGTGGATTTTTTTATCAGGTAGAGATAATTTTTTTAGTAGAAAAACAATCCTCTTCTTCTTCTAAAAACTCTCGTGTGATCATCAAATCGTTGAGTGTATTCGAACTTTCTGAAAATTTGAGGTACCACTATTTTTAGAAAGAGAATCATTTTATCCAGGGAGGAAAGATTCCATTACCTCAAGTACTTGAGGGAAATAAATTCTTAAAGGACTCACCGTGTATTTGGTAGACTTGATTCTATGATTTTTTTTATTTATCTTCTTTCGTAAAGTTGATAAACACTTCAATTTGATAGTTCATTTGATTATTCATTTGGACTTTTGTTTGGAGTTTTGGTAACTTCATTGTAGTTATTGAAAGTTATTCGTGAACTTAGTATTGAAGTTTGGATTGAAACATACAGATTTTTGTACCCAGAACAACAATAGCTAAGTCCTAGGGTGCACTATCGATGAATCTAGCCCTCTTAATGTCCATTATATTTTGTTATGCACATTTCTAGATGCACTATTGTTGTGGTACATGTCTTAATGTTACTCCCTCCTTACGTTTTTACTTGTTACATTTTGATTTGATACACCCCTTAAAAAATAATTAATAACATGATTATTGTTTGGGGATCTTTCAAAAATAGCACCACTTTTCTAAAAAACCCACCTTCCACAGCCATATTTAACATAATTATCATTTATAGTCGTTGTATTCGATTTACGCCCGTTGTATTCGGTTTTATAGATAGTATGTATTTATATTAAATATGAATACAGTCTCTATTTATTGCGCCAAAAATAGAATTCAATATTTTTAAAAGGAAAAAAATCTCAATCAAGCTTATCTCGCTGAACTGAATATTTTCTTACCTAACACTACCATTATCTTTTTAAATATTTTTTTATATTTTTTTCTCTTTTGTGTTTTCCCCAGTTTTTCTTCTTCTTTTTTCTATTTTTTCCTATTTTTATTTTTTTTCATTTCTTTCTTTTTGGTTTTTCCTCTCTTTAATCTCTAACTTCTATTTCTCTTTCTTCTTTTCTTTTCTTCTTTGATTTTCTTTAATTTCATTTTTGTAATTATTTTCTTTATCATTTTTTTCTATTTTATATTTTTTGTATTTTTGAAAAATATGAATAGTCGATCACAAATCATGGATGATAACGTAAATTCCACAATTGTTTATCGTATTTGTAGTCACATCATCATTTATATTTTTGTATTCATTGATACAACTGTATTTGTAATTTAAAGTTCACACTTGTATTTATATTTTTTAGTTCACATTTGTATATGTATTTAATAGTTCGTACTAGTATTTGTATTTGTTAGTTTGCGTCATCATTTATATTTTATATAATTCGTACTTGTATTTTAATGGACTATTTTGTATTTTTATTTTATAATTGGTTGCATATTATATTATATTATATTATATTTATATTATGGTTTTATTGTGTTTTTATATTTATATTATATTTGGATTATACTTATATTTGTATTCTATTTTCGTTGACGCCTTTTTATTTTAAAAGAATCATTTTGTATTTTTATTTTTAAGTTGATTGCATATTGTATTTAGTCGTGACTACGTACAATTTATCATTTGTATTTGTATACAAACAAGTAAATGCATTAATTGTATTTTCTTGATTCCAAAATATATAAATATGTAATGTACCATTTGATACAAATGTACCATTTTGTATTTGTATATCAAAATTATCGTTCATATTTGTAAATAAACAAATATCACTTGATACAAATACAATGACAAACAAATGAAACAAATAATTTTAAAAATACAAATACAATATATATATATATATATATATATATATATATATATATATATATATATATATATATATATTGTATTTGTATAAAAATTTGAGTTGTATTTATTTGTATCAATAAACACAACTTGTATCAATAAATACAAACAAGTATTCGTAGAAAGAAAATCACTCGTCCCTTTTGAATAATTAAAAAAACACAAATGATAGTTCACACTTGTATTTATATGTTATAGTCCGCATTTGTATTTGTATTTTGTAGTTCAAACTTGTATTTATATGTTATAGTTTGCATTTGTATTTTATAGTTCGCACATATATTTGTATGTTATAGTTCGCATTTGTATTTATACTTTATAGTTCACACTTGTAATTATGTTTGCTAGTTTGCACAGATGAAAAGGAGAAAAAATGAAAAGAAAAAAAGAAGAAAAAATGAGAGAAAAAGAAGGAGGAAAAAATGGAGAAAAAATACAAAAAAAAAAAGAAAGTAATAGAAAATTGAGAAAAAAATACTTAAAAAAAAAAGAGAAAAAGTAGGAGAAAAAATGAAGAGGGAAAAAGAAAAATAAAAAAATGTATAAAAAAGAAAAAAGAAAAAAGAAAAAGAAAGAGAAAACAACAAAAAAAAGGAAAGAAAAATTGGAGAAAAAAACTGAAAAGGGGAAAACGAAAGAAGAAAATAATAGAAAATAGAAAAAGAGAGAAAATACATGAGAGAGACTATGAATTGTAATTAGTAATAATTAATAGGCAAGGGGGGCTATGAATTATAATTAATTGAAACTTGGGCTAAATAGGGTAATTAAGAGTATGTTTGCTAAAATATGTAGTTATCCCTTATTATTATTATCATAGTATCCTTATTAAATTATATTACACTATGTATGAAAATTAATTTAGAGAATAAATAAATAAATAATGCTAAGGATAAAATGGAAAAAAAAAGTTGTCTTTTGTTGATATGCTAAAAATGACAAGTAATAGTAGAAATTCGATCAAGAAATTAGTGAAAAGTAAAAGCGAATACCGTAACTTAGCTTTTGACACCCTCACATTTAAAATTCATAATACTGCTACTGCTGAATCACATCTTCTAATATTGCATATTATTTTACACTATTTTACAAAAGTTTCTGTCTTTAATGTATAGTATTTGATTGCCTACAATTGCCTCTACAGTCAAGTTTCATGAGAATATTAAAGGAAAGGTGTCTTTTAAGTCTTAAATGAAGGATTTGAGATATTGACCAACTTAAAGGGTCAAACATCATTAGAACACTTGATTAAGGTAATTTTCGAATTGTTTAATATTCTTAAAACTTTTTAATCTTTTCAAAAATACAAATCAACCCAACCCATACCCCTCTTCAATCCAAATCAATCACTCTTTCCTCTCTCTCGACAGGTTCTCTCAACTCTCTCCCAATCGATAGTTCTGCAAAATTTCTCCCTTCAACCCCTGGAGACTTCCACCTCCAGTGACAACTAGTTGGGCTTTGAGTTCCCCTCTTCAATTCAAATCAACCTGTCTCTCATCCCTCTCTCGACAGCTTCTCTCAACTCTCTCCCAACCAACTATTTTGCAAATTTCTCATTTCAATCCTCGGCGACTTCAACATCCGACTACAAAGAGTTGGGATTCGAGTTCCTTTTCAACTTTAACCTTTAGATGATGTGACAGCCTTGCTCTCCACCCACAACAGCTTCGAATTCTTCATCGGTCTTTTTCTTCTTTCACAGGTAAAAATTTATGGCCTTTTTAGTTTTGAAGAAAACGAGAAACTTGATCCAACTTCTCTTATAGTATTGGTTAACAATTTTAATATTTGTTGCGTTAATCTAAAATGCGGTCTGATTAAAACCCTAACTTCTGGTATTTTTTCTCTTCTCTTTTCGGAGTGAATTAGTTTTTTTGTTGTTTGTTGAATTTTTTTGAATTTTGAATTTTTATTGTTTGTCTTTATAAAAAAAAACAACAATTTGGGTAATTTTGTTCTGTTCTAGTTCTTGGTAAAAGTGATGATATTGTTATTTTTTGTTGAACAAAATCATGCTTTTATTTTCTCCAACAGATTATCCATCTGGTGCAACATATTAACCATCTGATGCAATAGATTTTCCATATGATGCAATAGATTAACCATCTGATACACCAAAGGAACCATCAGATTACAATTCTGATTAAATAGACTAATCATTTGATGCAACAGATTAACTATCTGATGCAACAAATTAACCCTATGTTACAACAGATTAAGCATCGAATAAAAAATCTAATGCAACTAATTAACCATCTAATGCAATGAAAGAACCATCAAATTAATGATCTGATGCAACAAATGAACCTACTTTTGGATAAAATCCTATCACCTCTTTCAATAGGAAATGTCCAAGACTTGATTTTTCCAACTGATCATTCATCTGCTTAATAGAAAACCCTATGTTAGAAGAAATCTAAATAATATTGATCGTTGATAATGGTTCCAACAGATCACTCATGTATTTCTACAGATGTGTGACCTGTTGCACAGACCATTCATCTTTCTCAACAGATAAGTGATATATTTTGTATTATCGCAACAGATTACTCAGCAGTTGCTGCAGGTTAGTTAACTATTCTGACAGATCACTCATATGTTGTAACAGATGTATGATCTGTCGCACAGACCATTCATCTTTCTCAATAACTGAGTAATTTATTTTGTATTATCGCAATATATTACTCAGCCATTGCTACGGGTTATTTAACTGTTCCAATAGATCACTCATATGTTGGAATAGATGATGTCATAACAGATGTGTGATCTGTTGAACAGACCATTCATTTATCTCAATAAATAAGTGATATGTTTTGTATTGTGTCAAAAGATTACTCAGCCATTACTAAGGGTTATTTAACTATTCCAACAGACCACTCATATGTTGCAATAGATGATACTGCAATAAATGTGTAATCTATTTTCTAGACTATTTATTTTTCTCAATAGATAAGTGATTTATTTAGTATTGTCACAAAAGATTACTCATCCATTGCAACAGGTTATTTAACTGTTCCAACGGATTACTCATATATTGCAATAATGTGTGATTATGTATCTTAAAATATGAGTGATATGTTTTGTATTGTTGCAACAGATTACAAATCCGCTGCAATAGGTTGGTTATATGTTGCAACAGATATACTACTTGGTGCAACTATTAGTTTACTATTTTTTTTGTTTGATTTACTGTTATCTTTTTTAACGATGCATTAATCAATTATAATATATTTTTTAGGTTACTGTTAATTTTACATAATATGGTTCCCAAAAGAACAAAAATTGAATCAAGTTCAAGTAAAGGAGCAAGTGAGCAGCTAAGCTACATCCACCACTCTATGAGCTTGCTTTACAAACGTTGTCTTAATCAGGAGCAGAATATGATGAACACGAGGAGGAGGAATGTTTCAAATGAGATGATTCAAATTCTAGTAGCCCTTCCATCGAAGAGTTGGTCAAAGCCTTCAGCATTGATCGTTATCCTATTATAATGCAGTGTGGTGGTGCCACAGATTTAACGAGTGATTTCGTGGTTAAGTCGGCCATGGAAAAATCTTTCGAATCCTTCAAAAAATACTTCGAGGATAAAAATTGGATGCTTATTTCAGGGACAGTTGCTTTGGGAAATATCTTGATTTGCTGGAGGACAACAATGCTTATTTCCAAATGAAAATGGTATATGAACTTCGCAAGCACAAGTTTATGTATGAAAATAAAGATAAGATGGATGAGGTGTGGATAAATTACTGGGGCATGCCTGTTTGTTTTGGTTGGAAGGAGTTAGCCATAGTTATCGGACTAAAATGTTATCCTCCTTCTCAAGTTATACCTATTCTAACCCCAAAAAAGCACCCCGCACACCCAAAAAAGGCAAAGGCAAGTTATGTGATCGTGATGACCTAGTGTCCATTGTTGTTCCAAGCTTCACAAATAAAAATTTGATAGAAGCGTTGAAAGGTAAAGGACTTTCAAAGAATAACAAGCAGTCATTGTGCTTGGTTCAGTTTGTTCATAATATTCTTTGGGCGAGAGACGTTAACAAAAACATAAGTCTCGATTTAATAAATCTCTCCGAGTATCTTGAGGCGTTTAACAGCTATCCTTGGGTTTATGAAAGTTTCAAAATGACTGTCAAATATTTGTTGACTCCGTTAGCTCCAAAGATAGTCAACTTATATGGCTTCCCATGGGCTTTCATGGTAAATGTTTCTTTCTTTTATTATGATATCATTCATTTTTTTACTCAATAATAGTTTTGATTTATTGGGGTTATTTTAGAGGCTTGGGCGTTTGAAGTCATTCCTTATTTGAGACAATAAGTGAACTACCAGGAAAGAGTTTCTTGTCGAAGAATCTTGAGATGGTTGTCAGCCAAAACTGATAAAAATACAAAATTTCTTGATCTCTTCAACCCTCCGAAGGATACAAAATATAATAATAATTAATTTTTTCTTTTAATTAATGATTTATTTGAATGATCTAATTATCATTCTAATATATGTAATGATTTATGTTAGATTGTCCATCCGCTGCTAGTTCCAACCAATCGAGCGTTGAAGATGCCATTTTTTCTTAGTTTATGGTCTATGCAAACTTTATCGGAATCTAATGTCATCGACAGAATAAAAATGAAATTGTTTGGAGCAACAACCAGTACAAGAAAAATAATTTTAGAGGTTAGGCTTGTTGTTGTTGATGGTCTTAGTGGTGATAAAGTTGTTGGTTGTGGTAGTGGTGCTGTTGTTGGTGCTAATGATTCCCCTCTTTCAGTAATTAAAGCAAATCATTATGAGTATGATCATGCTGTTTATACAAATTTTGCCTCTCCCAGCGAATGTTCTTCATGCAAATGTCAAGACTGCAGGGCGAAACATGATGTAGTGATTAATGTTATTAATGCATTAACTGCTTCTGTAAAGCAATTGACATCTAAGAGAGGTATCATTCCATCAAAGAGAATTTTATTTCCATTCGCTCCATTAGAGATTAGGGCTAAGATGAGAAGAAAAGTGATTTTTAAGGCATTATCAAGCATACAAAAAGGTGAAATTATAACTCCTCTGTCTGTGTGTTGCACTGAGCAATGTACAATGTCCAAAGGAGAGCAGCACGAGCTGAAGAAGGTGAACATATATTTCTTCCAACTAACAAAATAAAGACATATATCTGTTTCAACAGATGACACATCTACTGAAAATTATCAAACAGATATATACATCAGTTGCAATAGTTGACTAACTTATTGTACCAGATAAAGTATATATTGTGACATATGTCGTCTATTTTAGAAAATCAAATAATTTCTTCATACCTCTTTTATTTATACCAACAGATGACCTATCTTCTGCAATAGATGATTCATATGTTGCAATGGATGGTTCATCCATTGGAAATTATCATACAGGTCTTCCTCATGTAGAAATTTGTCCCAACAGGTGATTCATTATTGCAATAGAAATATAATATTTTTGGGATAACTTGAAATAGGAGGAAGACCTATTTGACTTTCTAGAATAGATGAGTTACTCTTTTCCATTTTGTTGTATCTCCATGATTAGCATTGACCAATTCTAGCTTTCCAAGTGGATGTAGAAACTACTGCTGAACAGCATTGACAATATGCTATTTTTTTATGGAAATACAGAAAACATAAAGCGTAAAAACTGTACGTAAGCAACAATAAAAATCCACGACGAGCAAAGCCAAATTCCATAGCACCGAATGAAGAACAACTTGTCCACATTGTGTATAAGCTTGACCCTGCCAAAGTAATCCTTAGCATAATACTTAAATTGTTGATGTATTTGTTCAGATTTGTATCCATAACAATTTTTTTACATTTCATTTATTTGTTGACTTATTTCAGCTAATTTTTGAAGGCTTCGATTTATTTTATTTTATCTATGAATTTTATTTTTTTCTTAGATTTGAACTTATTAATTGAAAAGGAATTCTAGATTCAAATATTGCAACAGATAATGTATCTGTTGCAACAGATGACATATTTATTGGACAAAATCGAATTGATTTAGACATATGTTACAATAGGTGGTAACCTGTTGGAATTTATCAAACAGGTCTTCCCACTATTGCAACAGATGGACTTAGAAATATTGAGATAATGCAACAGATGACCAACGTATTACAACAGATAGGCATCAAGTAAACAGTGTTCCTTTTAAACATGAAAAATAAAATAGGCATCAAATGTGTCAGTTTGGCACTTTTTGCTGGCTTGCCATTATTTGGCCCCCAACGGTCATTTTTTACACCCATTATCTTATATATTCATTTTCCTCCTAAAATTTAACCCTAAATTCCTAAATCTTCTTCTTCATCATCATCTATTTTTTATCCATCCAAATTCTTCAAATTATTTGCATTTGGTCTTTCTTTTCATCTTTTTTTTCATTTTTTCCAATTGAGCTTGACAATGTCGAGCACATTTCCAAAGTTTTTTGTGATAAATATTTTTGATATTGTAAGTGCGGTCATGAAGCTCTGTTAAAGACTTCTTGGACTCAACAAAATCTAGGTCGTAGGTTTTTTACTTGTAAGATTTCAAAGGTAATATTTTTTATTTAATTAGTTTATTAATTATTCACTTGTAATTTTTTTGTAATTGTGTTTTTATTTTTATAGAAATTGGGTGAATGTGATTACTTTGATTGGTATGAAGAACAACACCCTTCACAAGCAAATCGTATAATCTGGGATTTTTTGAACAAAGTCAAGACTTCTGAAAAGAAACAACATCGAGAAAGAAGATACTACATTATTGCCATTATTGCTACTGGTTTAGTGTTGTTGGGCACATGGATATTCAAGCCTAATTGCTGAAATTTTTATGGTGGTATTTGTATTTGCTACTGGTTTGGTGTTGTTGAGCACATGGATATTCAAGCGTAATTATTGGAAAATATCAAAAAGATTTAGGCATATATTGTAAAATTTAGGTTATCTGTTGGAAATTATCAAACAGGTCTTCCCACTGTTGCAACCGATTAGACTTAGATTACATAGAAATAACATCGGCATAATGCAATAGATGAACAACCTATTGCAACAGATAAACTATCTACCAAAACAGATTCAATATATTTTACAATAGATTGACAGTCTATTGCATTATAAAAAACTCAACTTTAATCAAAAAAAATTATTGCCACTAAATGTACATGTAATAAAGTGAAGGGTGACTTGAAATTAAAAATTGCTATTTCACAGGCTCTTTTATATACGCAGGATCAAAGCGTCCATTTAGTACCCCATAAGCCCAGACCTCTTGCAGGTTTGCCCCAGTGTTGTCGCACAGAAAAATCATTGGCTCAACTATTTTTGTGTCGGTCAGCAAACATTCAATGTGTACAAAAGCGTGCGAGCCGCTCGCGTAACCGGTATCATTTTTTAGAAGGATCATTCCCTTGTTTCAACCTTCAAAATCCATGATTTCTTCATCAACAATTTCTTTAGAAAATGATTCATCAGTTTACTCTCTCTTAATAAGATGGGAAACAGCTCCATCAGTGGCTCCACGAGGAGAAAAAGATTGAAATTGTCAACGACAGGTTTGTTACAGTCATAAACATTGATCTGTCCCTCCTCGAGTAGTATCTTAATAGCCCAATAATTCATGTTGTTCATGCTAATGAATGCAAGAATCCTCTTTGCCTCGGTCCAGATCTTGTCGTGTGGATTTGGCCTCTCTCCTCTTATATATTTTATCATTTCTTCTTCATCTAAGTCCAACATAGAAACTGTTAAATCAAGTCCCACGCTATAGGCTAATGCCTCCCCATTTAGTTGATCGTACCTATCCTTGAGCTTCTTATAGAATTTGAGGTCCATTATCCTATCGAAAGTGTCATAACCTTCTCGATATGTTAATTGTTTTTTCGATATGCTGTGATATAAGAAGTCAATTTTTAAATAGGTTAGTGATTGTAAAGATGCAACGGATGTTTCATCTATTGCATAGGGTTCTCTTAATCAATAGTCCAATGCAACTTATGTAACATATGGATAATAAGTTGCAACAGAACCATTACCAGTTACACCAATATACCTAGTTTTGCAACAGATTTCACATCTGTTGTGTAGCTTCTTTTTCATGGGGTAGATTAGAAGGATAGATTAGAAAAAGTAAACTTGCCTTGTCCTCGTATGGCATATGCATATAAAAATATGAATCCTCCTCAGTAGGCTCGTTCCATGGATGCATAACCTATAAAAAATATAGATACATTTAGATCATATAATGTAATAATTTTCATAGTTTAACTACATTTTAAGTTAACTTCTACAGTATATTAACAATATGTTGCATCCATTTGAGTTGGGTTCAGAGAACCAGAGCAACACATGGATAATCTGATGTAAAATATCAATTATCTGTCGTAACAGATTACCAATATGTTGCACTAGTTGCACAAGATGGGTAAGCTGTTGGGTTACATGTTATGCAACAGATGATCTATATGTCGCAATAGATTAACAATATGTTACATCAGATTATACATCTGTTGCATAATTTGCAGTATATGGTTAATCTGTTATAAGTCGGGTTCAGATAACCAAAGTAACAGATAGGTAATCTGATGCAAGATATGTCGTAATAGATTATCCATCTGTTGCGCTGTTGGCACAGGACGGATAATTTGTCATAACAGATTCCCCATCTGGTGCATCAGATATAACGTCTATTGCACCAGGTATAACATTTATTTAATTTCTTTTATTGAGTGAAATTATTTTACTTGAAGAACACGTACTGCATCATCCGGAGGGTCAAAGAGATCAGCCTCCTTAATTTTGGTGTTGCTCTTTGCAGCTAACCACCAAAACATCCTTGGATGACAAACCTCATCCGATTAATCCATTACCTGCTTTCGGAGGGGAGGAATGGCTTTAAAATCCCAAGCCTAAAAAATGTAAACAGGAAGCAAGAAAAAAAAGTCATAATAACTATATTCATTATAAATTAATGGATGAGTAAAAATAGTGATTAATTTTACCATGAAAGCCCAAGGAAAGTCGTATAATGTGGTCATCCCTAAGGATAGCTTTGTCAGTAAATATTGGACAGTCAAGTAGAAGCTGTCATATCCCCAGGGATAATTGTTGAATTTATCAAAATCCTCAGTACACGCCAACAAATCATCGTCTATGACCTTGTTGACATCTCTTGCCAATATAATTGAATGGGAAAACGAAACTAAGCATAATTTCTCCCTATACTGCTCTGGCATGGTTTTAACTTGAGATCTTTCAACAAATTCGATGCTTTGTAGCCACTTAGAGTAATATCAAACAACCTATCAATTTTTTCCTTGTGTTTTCTTACCTTGGATCTTTTGTGGGGTGGTGGTTCTTCTGGATGATGTCATCTCAATCCCATCACCATGTAAAACTCTTGCAACCCAAAACAAACCAACATACCATAGTAGTTGATCCATATTTCATCCATCTTCCTTTTGCCCCCTCCTCCGAATCTTTATCATCCCACACGTACTTGATTCTACGCTTGAGAAGACCATATACCATTGTCATGGGGAAACAAAAATGGGTAGAGGGATCCTCAGGCAGCTTAAAAAAGCGTCTAAAGAAGCACTTCTAAAAAGTTCGTCTATGTTTTCGTTCTTCATAATTTTCCTATATTTATTAAAAAATTTCTCCATCTGACATTTAAGTACAATTTCCCCAGCTAGTTCTTCTAGGTCATTTATCAGCATCAAAACTTTAAACCCGTCAATACCAAAACTTTTGACATGATCATTCTGGGATGTCGATATTAATTCACGCCCCATTGGTGATCCATTATCATCATGTTGATAATCATACTCTTTCTCTTTTTCACTCTCTAATTCCTCTTCTTTTTCACTTGCATTTTCTTTATCAGTATCTACAGACCCTTGTCAACATCCCTCAACATTGCTTTCATTTCTCTCTTCATCTTAACTATGTTCAGGAAGCTCCTCCGAATCCATCTGTACTGTAGCCTTTTTTTGGGTGGTCAGACATTGATACATTTTCACTTTCTTTTCTTTTGGGAGAATATTTTACCTACAAATAACAAAAAAAACAAAAATTACATTACTATTGATGCATGCATAAATTTTAAAAAATATATTACAAACACCACCAATACTGACACACCAATAGCCACCACCATAAACACTACCAACCAATACCACAAACAGCATGAATACCGACACCACCTACAGCTACCATAAACACCACTAACCAATGCGACCACCAGTGCCACCATGATGATCATAAACACCACCACCAACACTATAAACACTATCCAACAATATCATGAAAGTCAACAGAACACTGCGACAGAAACTAGGGTTTTCTCGAGTTCTTCCTATGATTTTACCATCAAAACTCAAAATTGTAAATTCATTCGCGAAGATAATATAACTAAAAGATTTATTTTATATCATTAACTTAAAACCCCTTATTTTTTAGATAAAAATAACAAATATAGAACTCTTCTCAAACTCTATTACCTACATATACAAAGAAAACAACTGATACAAGAAAGAATGAAGTAAAATAACATCTATGTGGTCAAAAATGAGAAGAAAAGCGATTTGTTGTAACAGGTTGAGCAATTTGTTGAGTAGTTATTATCTGGACTATATTGTTGAGTGAGAATAAGAGAGAAAAAGGTGAGAATTCAAGATTTGAAATGATGAAATATTTTGTATGGGTTGATTTGTATTTTGGAAAAAATGACAAGTTTTGAAAATATTGATTTGGTCCGAAGTGATCTTAATTATTTTAAAATTATAAAAGATATGCGTACTTTTTAACCCTCTCATCATGAAATTCCCAAAAGGGTAATATTAATCTAACATATGAACTCAATAGAAATTATATAAAAAGAAATGTTCAACATGTTGCATCAGATTTAACATCTGTTGTAAATTATCAATCAGATTAGGTAATCTACTGCACCATATTATGAATCTATTATAAATTATAAAACATATTAAGTCATCTATTGCAAAATATTACCCATCTGTTCTAAATTATCAAATTGATTGTCATATGTCGCAACAGATTACCCATATATTATAAATTATCAAATAGGTGTTGCCATCTATTGTAGTTGACCCTATGAGAACTCACCCCTAGTCCTAGATTAATCAATGAAGGTATTAGTTAAACATATGATGTAGTAAAAATCAATTAGGCTCAGAGTAATCGATTGACGACTCTGGTCAGGAGGAATGCAATACCTTCTCATCAAATAATTGCCAAATGACTATTAAATTGAAGTTGTAGTTGACCCTGTGAGAACATACCCCTAGTCCTAGATTATTCAATTAAGGTATTAGTACCATTTTCCTAGATTAATCAATTAAGGTATTAGTTGAACATATGAGGTAGTAAGAATCGGTTCGACTCAGAGTGATCGATCGATGACTCTGGTCGGGAGGAACGCAATAGCTTCTCATCAAGAAATTGCCAAATGAATATTAAATTGAAGTTGTATTTGACCCTATGAAAACTCACCCTTAGTCCTAGACTATTCAATTAAGGTATTAGTACCCTAGTCTTCGATTAATCAATGAAGGTATTAGTTGAACATATAAGGTAGTAAGAATTGGTTTGGCTTAGAGGGACAGATCGATGACTCTAGTTAGGAGAAACACAATACCTTCTTATTATACAATTGCCAAAAGACTCAATTGAAGTTGTAGTTGACCCTATGAGAACTCACCCCTAGTCCTAGATTATTCAATTAAGGTATTAGTCTAACATATGGACTCAATTAAAATTATATATAAACAAATGTTCAGCCTATTACAACAGATGTCTTTTTTGTTGGAATAAATCAAACAGATTATGCAATCTGTTGCAATATATTACTAATATATTGTAAATTATCAAATAGATTAATTCATCTATTGCGACAGTTTATCCATCTGTTGTAAATTATCATATTGATTGTCATATGTTGCAATAGATTACCCATATGTTGTAAATTATCAAATAGGCGCTACCATTTGTTGTATTTGACCCTATGAGAACTAACCCCTAGTCCTAGATTAATCAATGAAGGTATTAGTTGAACATATGAGGTAGTAAGAATCAATTCAGCTTAGAGTGATCGATCGATGACTCAGGTCAGAAGGAACACAATACCTTCTCATCCTCCAATTGTCAAAAGACTTAATTAAAGTTGTAGTTGACCCTATAAAAACTCACCCCTGGTCCTAAATTATTCAATTAAGGTATTAGTCTAACATATGGACTCAATTGAAATTATATATAACCAAATTTTCAACCTGTTGCAACAGATGTCTTTTCTGTTGGATTAAATCAAATAGATTATGTAATCTGTTGCAAAATATTATGAATTTGTTGTAAATTATCAAACAGATCAAGTTATCTTTTGCAACAAATTACCCATCTATCGTAAATTATCAAATTGATTATCATATATCGCAATAGATTACCCATATATTGTAAATTATCAAATAGGTGATTTCCTCTGTTATAGTTGACCCTATGAGAACTTACCCCTAGTCCTAGATTAATCAATGAAGGTATTAGTTGAACATATGAGGTAGTAAGAATCGGTTTGGCTCAGAGTGATCGATCGATAACTCAGGTCGAGAGGAACGCAATACCTTCTCATCATGCAATAGCCAAAAGACTCAATTGAAGTTGTAGTTGACCCTATGAGAACTCACCCCTAGTCCTAGATTATTCAATTAAGGTATTAGTCTAATGTATGAACTCAATTGAAATTATATATAAGCAAATATTCAACCTGTTACAACAGATATCTTTTCTGGTTGATTAAATTAAACAGATTAGGTAATATATTGCTACACATTATGTATCTGTTGTAAACTATCAAACAAATTATGTCATTTGTTGTGATAGATGACCGAGCTTTGGAAATTTCTAAACAAAAATTGTCATCTATTGCACTTAAATATTTTAAGATCCTTTTTAAAGCAATTTAGGCATTTCCTGTCCAAGATTAAAAGTTAAAGTACTAAGGCGGTTAAAAAAATTACTCTGTACTACTTGGATAACTCAAAAATCTCTTGGGTAGTCTTATCTGGTCTTTTCAATGTCACCATCTCCTAGTGCCCCTCAAAAGTTATTAATAAATATTTAAAACCCATATCTAGATACTCTCTCCTTCAGCCATAAAGTAAGACTCAACTCATCTACTCTCTTTGTTTCCTTTTTTTCTCTCTTTTCTCTCTTCTTTTGGATGAGTATCCTTTTGGATCTCAACCAACCAATATATTTTCTAAACTGAACTGGATGTTCTGGTCCCTTGTCTTTTTTGACATTGCAGGTATGGTTTACTATTTCTCTTTCCATGTCGTCTTATTCTTTGTATGTAATTTAAATTAGATATTTACATATGTTTCTATTAATGATTTACCCATTACCAGTTTTTTATTTATTGAGAAAATTGAAGAAAAGGTGACTTTTAAGTTTTGAATGACTGAACCTTTGTTTTTTATTAAAATATGAGAAAAAAAGTCATCTGTTGGAAGAACTTAAAAGGCCTTATTTTCAATATAGTTTTTAAATATATTTTGTTTTGTACTTTGGTGATGCTGTTATTGTGGGTGAGGGTCATGTTGGAACATGTGACATTTGTGTTGTGGATAGTGTTGGAACATATGGTGTTGTTTCTTTGTTGTTGATGCTATTGTTGGTGGTATTGCAAAAATTTTCTCAATTGTTGCAACTGATGAATCAGTTGTTGGAAAAGATAGAGCAACTATTTGAAGAAATCAAACCAGTAGCAAGGCTGGTTTGATTTATTCCAATAGATGACCCATCTGTTGCAATATGTCAACTATCTATTGCAACAATACCTTATCAATTGAACAGATAGGTAATCTGTTGCATCATATTTGTCATTTGTTAATTCACTCAATTTTGTGTTACTCTTTTGTATAAATGGGGCAGCTATTTGAAGAAATCAAACTAGTAGCAAGGTTAGTTTGATTTATTCCAACAAATGAACCATCTGTTCCAACATATCATCTATTTGTTGCAACAGATACCTTATTAGTTGAACAGATGGGTAATCTGTTGCATCAGATTGGTCATCTATTGTTTCACAATTTTGTGTTATCCTGTTGCAATGTTCTTTTTGTTCTTATCTTGTTTGACATCAAATGTATTTCTCTTGTTTGTGGATAAAAGAAAGTGAAAATGGATCCACTTTTGTCTGGACAGCATTATTCTCGAGTAAAAATGGGTTTAGAGGAATAAGCTGTTTGCAGATGGAACCACTTCATATGTGGTAGGTATGTATTACTGATCAACCTATCATGAAAACACATATCCAATACAATGATTTTTTGAATGTTTGTTCTTTACCTATTAGGTTCGAACTGGTAAGGTTGAGGGACCAAGACGGTGGTGCCGATACCCCATTATGATTTAATGATGCTTTATTCTCATGTTTTTATGTCAAGTTTGGGGAAGGGTTCAAGTTTTTGGTTGCAATGTAAATATCCAATAGTGATTGGACCGATTTTAATGGCTCAATGGACTTGTTGAAAGGCCTCGTAAGCCTTGCACTGCAGTAAATAATGATGGAACCAATAGAAATTCCTCTGGTCCAAATTATATGGATGGGTTGTTAGAGGAGACTATTATACAATAGAAGGTTCTTGAGAGAATGCCTGTGTGGGAAGAGGGAGGTTAAGAAGGCCATATATCATCTCATTCTTTGTTTAAGAGGATACACAGGGTATAAAGGAAATGGTAGCGAAATTGGCTAGTGAAATTAACATGAAAAATGAAAAAACTAGATGAGTTGCGTATGTGAAAGTGTAACCAAAAATGAAAATCCATCAGTCATTGAAGATAAAGAAGAATGGTCAAGAGAACTTGAGCTGGTCACTTTGCTAGAGACTGCAACTAGCGAGCGTGGCCTCAATAAAGACCCACAAAATGCAGGACCAGAACTCTAAGGAAGTAGCTTTGCGAGCACAGAAGGTGATAAGATTGCCAGTCTAAATTGAAACTTGAACCAACTTCTCCTACATTAAAAATACGGGATCAAGCGAAGGTGGTAATTTTTCAAGTTAAACTTGCATCCCATGCCTCCTGTTTATGGCTTTGGTCAGGTCAAAGGAAGTGGAAACAACAGGGCATAGGATTTCGTCCCAAATTCAAACCTTTTTATTTCTACTGCCATTGACCCAATCATAGCCACAAACAGAATGCATGACATGCAAGTTAGAATTCAGAAATTGACTCCTTAGCTTCCCTTATTTTTAATTCAGGAGTTGTTGGTTCAGGTTTCAATTCTGACCGACAATCTTCCCATCTTTCATGATCGCGAAGCTTCTTCCTTAGAGTTCTGGTCCTGCACTTTGTGAGAGTCTTCATTGAGGCAACGCTCGCTAGTTGCATTCTCGAGCAAAGTGTCAAGCTCTAGTCCTGTGGACCATTCTTTTTTTTTCATCGACTGATGGATTTTTATATTTGGATACACTTCTACAATTGAAGATCATCTAGATTTTTTGTTTCTCATGTCAATTTCATTGGCCAATTTCTCTACACTTTCCTTCCTACCCTGTGTTTCCTCTTAAACAAGGTCTGAGATGATATATGGCCTTCTCCACCTCCCCTTCACGCACAAGTATTCTCCCAAGCACCTTCTGTTATATAAAAGTCTCCTCCAGTAATCCATCCATATAAGTTTGGACTAGGGCAATTTCTATTGGTTCCATTATTATTTGTTACATTGCGAGGCTTTTGATTTCAAAAAGTCCATTACGCTATTAAAACTGGTCCAATCACTATTGGAAATTAATACTGCTGCCAAAATCTTGAACCCTTCCCCAAACTTAACGTAAAAACATGAGCATAAACCATCATTAAATTGTAATGGGGTATCGACACCACCATCTTGGAACCCTTCGGCCTTATCAGCTTGCACCTATCAAACTAAATTATACAATGCAGGATCTTGCTTGAAGGATCAATGTTTAATCGATAAAAAACAGCATTCACAAAATCATTGTACTTTATGTGTGTCTGTCATGGTAGCCTGATCAATAATATACATAACTCCCACACATGAAAATGGGATCCATTGCATGCACCTTATTCTTCCTACCCTATCAGAACATGTCAGACAGTGTTGTTTATCCATCTGCACGCATGTGATGACTATTAAAAAAGAGGTTTGAAGAGTCGTGACTTTTTATCTTAACATAATCAAAATAGATGATGAATCAAAATCTCTATCTGTTGCAACTAACGAATCACCTGTTAGAAGAAATCAAAACATCTCCTCCAATATATGGTTCATCTATCCCAATAGATAATACATATGTTACAACAAATGGTAAATCTATTGCGATAGACCAGACGGTGTTTATTCATTTGCACGAATGTGATTACTTATTGGTAAAAATATTTGTTTCAATTTAGTTGTCCTATTTATAAAATCAAGAGAATTTAATTATATTCTTTCAAGATTACCCCTATTATTAAATGACTACATAAAGTATATAATTCATATTTATACTTTCAAAGCATAATTAATAAGGCCAATTTGGTAAAATAACTGCCCAATTAATATTTTTTTTAATTGGTGTCCCAAGTCCATAGGGCCCAACTAATACGAAATGGAGGGACTATTAAAAAGAGTTAGAGAGTCATGACTTTTTATCTAACACATTCAAAATAGCTAATTAACCAAATACTCCATCTATTGAAATTGATGAATCAGGTGTTAGAAAAAAACAAAACATCTCCACCAACATATGGTCTATCTGTCGAAACAGATAATACATATGTTACATCAGATGTCTCATCTATTTCACATATAATCTATTTATTGAAACAAATGGTAAATTTGTTTTAACAGACCATCTGTTGCACATTCAATCCATCTGTTGCAACAGATGCTAAATTTGTTGTGACAGATGGACGATCTATTGCAACAGCTCAATAAAAACGGCATTTAATAATTCTCAAACCATTTTGAAAGGTGAGAAGTACTATTATCAAAGAAATTTCACAGAAAATAAAATGCCACCGGTGTGAATATAATTAATACAATGGATCTAAATAGTCATGCCTTTTGGCCTGACACGTCCAGATTCAATCCTCTATAAATAGGTCCCTCCTTAATCTTTATTCTACTCAACTTTATTTATTTTTTGTATGTTTTCTTTTCGTGTGACATCCTCAACCACTTCTTTTCAAAGAGCATATTCCTTTCTCGTTGAGGTAAGTTTTTTCTGGTGTAAATTTACCAGTTGGTTGTATATGTTGTATTACATTTTGGACTTTTTTTTATATATTTTTCAACTCATGCGTGTTCTATATATGGTTGATCCTGTTCCGGAGACAGCTATTCTACGCAACACAGTGCGGGAACTTCAGAGGTAGGCTAATGACCTACAGAGGAAGTTGGTCACTATGAGAGCGACGATGTTCAGAGAGATGCAGAGGCTAATGTGGGCCCTGCTGATGCGAGTTGATTGGCCGACTGTCATTAATGATGATTATGATATAATAACAATTAGAATATATTTTAATTTTTCTATATCGGATCTATACCTAATGTATTTTATTTTTCGTTTAGTAAAAACATTACTTCTAGTCGACTTTGGCATTTTAATTCTTATTCAATTTTCATTCTTTCTATTTCTTCTAAATATATATACATGTTAACATGTCGACGGTTGGAGGCAAGGAGCAATGTTGAATCCAATAGCACTAGCAATTTTGGCTTCTGAGTTCTTTCAATAGATGAACCATGTGTTGGAACGGATTGGTTATCTATTGGGTTTCTGTCAACAGATTGTCCATCTTCTTTGACAGATTTGTCATCTGTTGGAGAAAAACATTCCAGTTTGATGGAACTGTTGAGAATAATTGTGGTCTGCTGTATTATTTAGTTTATGGTTTACCTTTTTTTATTGATGCATAAGTTATTAAAAAAATATTTTATATATAATAAATGATAACATTAGGTTCACAATAATGAGTTAAATATATAAAAGTCCATAACAAACAAACAACAACACAAGTTTTTGCAATTAGAACGATCATGATTGATTACGATTCGGGCATCTAGTTCTTTTGTGGCTAGCGCACTTACATATGGAGAACTTGTTTCTTCTTGATGAAAATGATTCTCCAACTCCACGCCTCCACTTATATGGCTTCCCTCCCAGTTTGATAGTGCCTGGGTCAATATATGGAGGAGGTATTAATCTCCCCATAAGCTCTGCAGGAACAGCCCAAGATTGTTTGGGAGGCACTGGAGTAATATTCCCACTATATGCCATTTCATATTTTTTCACCGAATAATATTAAGAGGAGTGTACGTAAACTTCAGGTCTATATTTATGATCGTATTGAGCTTGAAGCGCTACCATAGCATGTAGACAAGGTATTTTATCCAAGTCAAAAACTGTACACGTGCAAGATCTTGTTTGAAGATCGACCATGGCAGCATCACCATTACTGGTGATACTGAATTTGTAATTTCCTATTTTATGAGAGAATAAAATATTCCCCAAACTAACGTTCATTGATTTTATTTTTTCAATTTCGAGAACAAATCGGGTTATTTTTTCTGGGCACTTGAACTGCACATGCCTTTCATTAAAAAATTTGCTATACTTCTTGCTTATTTTTTTCAAACATAGCTTTGATGGAAAATTCTCTTTCGTCTCCAAATAATGAATTGACCGATTTAGCTTTGTATGATTTCATAATATTGTACCTATAGAAAAGAATCACTTAGTATGACATCATACTAAACTTATAAATCAAACAAGACATTAAATACATAAGAATGTACCTATCTGCTGGACAGAATGCCCGGCTCTATCTCTCGAAATCGACACGTGCGAGAAATTCTGCTACCTTAGGATTCACATCCGCTATTTGATTGAAATTGTCTAAAAACTCCTCTCTACTATATGCTTTAGCTGCTCTATAAAAAAAGGTGATGACCCTTTCGTTGTGATAGTTATTTTGAAAGTTCTCTCCAAGATACCTGATGCAACAACCAAAGTAAGTTAAAGTGAAGAAAAGTGAACCTATCTTCGGAATACTTAGATGCCTATCCGATACAAAACACAACTCTTCGGTATCTTCGACGCAGCTTCGCAGTTGTTTAAAAAAATCCATAAAAGGCATCACATTCCTTGTCCACTACACAAAAGGCGACAGGAAAGATGTGATTCTCCGCATCCTACACCACCGCCACTAGCAGAACTCTATTATACCTATTTCTCAAGAAGGTACCGTACGACTATGCCTTTTCTTAAATGTCAAAACCTTGAATCCAAGCACCATAGGATACAAAAAAGTAGTTGAACCTTATGTTTTCATCCATATGTAATGTCGTCTTACTTTTGAGATTTTTGGACTCAATCATGTGATAGTAGGCATCCAGGACTATATACCTATGCACGAGTGTCCCTCTAACCAGGTCCTTAGCAATCCCCATAGTCATATATATCTTCCAATAACGGACCAGGAAACCTAAATTCCTAAGGAGTTAATTGGCCATAACCCTTATTAAGGGCCTTTGCCATCAAGGAAACTACTGCTAAAATATTCACCAAGGACCTTTGCTGTGGCATGAGGATTTTGGCCCGAGATGTGCTCCGAACCACATGTGTGATGCTTTTCATGTTTATGAATAATGAATCTATCAGAACTTGCGTACTTCACCACTCTCAACCACACTTGCAGTTTGAATTAGCACATTTGAAGTAAAAGACACTGCTCGAATTAATCATCTTCTTTATTCTGAAATCTTTTTTCAAGCAAGAAATAAATAAAATTTTAGATAGTTCATTCTTTTCCTTGAATGACATTCCAATAAAAAAGCCGGTCCCGTCGTCTTGAAGATTTCAAGACTGTGTCGATTGAGAAGAACTGCACATCGTATTGGTCGTATCAATGGGCGTAGGTGTTTGATCATCATCTAGACTAGTCATGTCTAGATCATCTAACCTATCATCAAAGAAGTCTTCTTGTTCTTCTTCTTTTACATTTTGGTTCTCATTCTCTCTCATCTTTTCAACTAGGTATACCTTTAACACCGACCTGGTTGAATCACATAGATAAGCACACAATCGAACCTGATCGGTTATCTTGAAAGCCAATACCCTCTAATTTTAAAAAGAGTTGTGCATGTAGCTGATGGCGAGTTCTTTCGGTTGACAATTCAGTCTAAAAAAGCTGATGATTAAGTTTACAAAATCATAATACAAAATATCACTTTGGACTGTCATAGTTATCGTCTCTAGCATTTCACCCTCCTTCCAATGCCATACATATCGATTGCTCTTCTTGATTCATTGACCATAACAATCCAGCCCTATTGTTATTGATCCCTCTATTAGTGGTACCTAAATAAAGTCATTTGTTAAAAAAAGTTGATAGTGATTTCATAGTGCCGTGAATGAATCCCAACAGATCTGTAATCTGTTGCAACAGGTAAGTGATCAGTCGCAAAAAATTACTTACCTATTGGGATTTATGTTATACTTTTGAATAACTGTTGCAACAGATGAAGTGCCTGTTAGGATTGATGTGACAGTACTAAATCACTTTTGAAGTTGATTCCAACAGATGAGTGGCATGTTACAATAGATAATTAACATATTACGATAGGTGACTTACCTATTGCAACAGGTTAGTAATTTGTCATAACAAATATTTACCTTGTTGCAACAGACAACACTTCTGTTGGAATCGTGTTCAGGTTCTGTTGCAATAGGTTACTAATCTGTTGAAATAGATATTTATTATGTCGCACCAGATAACAAATCTGTTGCAACAGATGTGTCAAATGTTTCAACAAATGACCCATCTGCTTAAACATGAATCCAACATATCAGTCTTTCGTTGAAACAGATGTCTCATCTATCATAACAAATGATTTATCTATTTAAACAGATAGATCTTATGTTGGATTTATAATCCGGTTCTATCCATTGTTGGAAGAACAACAACATAGTAGTAGTTACCTAGATGACAAATTCAACTAAAAATCATAATTTGACTTACCAAGGTATCCTATGAAGTAATGCCAAAGTAGAAAGTGATGTTCGAAACAGAATTTGACCTAAGAAATTGGTCAAATAGAAATAGTAGCGGTAACAACAACAACAACAAATGGTCAACAAGAAGAAGATGAAGATGATAATAAAGTAGAAGATGATGATAATAAAGAAGAAGATGATGAATAAAGAAGCAACAACAATGAACAACAAAAATCGCTAAGAGAGAGAAAACAGCAATGGGTAAGAAGAGAGAGAAAGACGTCTTTTTTCCCTTCATTTTACATTATATAGGTAAATATTTGGATCAAAGTATAAATTTAAAAACTTGTGGGTTATTTTCAAACTTTTCTAACTTTTTTAATCCATAATAAAGTAATTGTCACCTCCACTTAATAATTAAGATTTGTGTCACCTACACCTCATTTTAAAACTTTTTTGTCACCAACAGCCCAAAAGCCCAAGTTTCATGCACTTCTTCAGCGTAGTTTCTGCACTTTTATTAAAATTCGTAAAGGGTTATTAGGGTCACTAAATAAGAAAAATAATTTTGGAATAACGTTTGGAATTAACTTTAACCAATATTTCATATGTGGTATTAACTTATTCCGAGATTATTTTATCTCATCTTTTATACAAAAATAGTAAAATTACTATCCAATATGAAGGCGATATAAAATGGTTTTATGAAATATCTCTAATTATCCAATTAAGTGTACCAATGAACCCTTAAGAGTTTAACCTCTTCATGGCACATAATATTTTATAGAATTAACTACACTAAATACATATATAATATATCTTAATTTTAGATGCATGTTTGTATTTTAAAATTAAATCTTCACTTTCTTTAATAGTAAGACATTAGCCTCAAAAAATTATAATATCTGAGATCTATCTTAGTTAAGTCTTTATGTATAATAATATAAGATGGTATATTTTTACTTAATCGTCATTAATACTAGTAGTTCGGTGATATGTTAGCTTTCTGATGACTCTTCTTTTCTCGGTGCATTTTAGCTTAAAGTGTGCCAATCATGAGTAAGAGGGCTCGAAGCCATCTCAGAAGGCAAAAATGGCGTAGGAGACTCAATCATTACAAGCGGCGAGGTGACGAGGTCATAAATCGACAGTAGGTGTTACAATTGGAACTCGATCGAGTGTAATTGAGGAGAAAACCAATGGAACAATGGAATCTTTAACTTCAGAATCAGAGGAGTCGATCAATGGAACATTACAAGCAGGACCTTCGAAGACTTTATCAATTGATCGGTACTGCTCAAAGCTAAGCAAGATAAAGCTAAGCAGCAATGGTTGAATGTGATTCTGGATACTGGTAACCAACGATCAGATCCACCAAGCATCAGTAAGAAATTATGGGCAAATATTATTGAAGAGGAAATGCCGGAGGAGCAGGGCTTAGTCTCGGACAGTTTTGACATTGATAAGGAGGTAAATGCGGGGTTCAAGCTGGTCTATAAATCATGAAATTAAGCTGGAAGATATAAGCTTAAAAGTTGAATACTGGAAAAAATCTATAGTTTGCTATTTGTTGCGTGCTCATTCCCCTTATGCTATGATTGAAGTCTTTATACAAAGGATTTCGAAGAATGGAGTAGTTCTAGTGTGATTTGATAGTGCAATTAGAAAAAATGAGGTGGTACAACGGGATATATACCATTTCAATAGTAAACCATTTATTGTTAAAGCTTGGACTCCAGATATGAAATTTTCACAAGATGAATTATGCACAATTCCCATTTGGATCAAGTTATCATGGCTAGAGTTCAAGTATTGAAGTAAAAAAAGATCGAGTAAGATAAGGAGCTTGGTTGGAAAACCATTAATGGTGGACAACAACACTGGAAAGAAAGTAGGACTGAATTTTCCTAGACTATTAGTTGAAGTGGAAATGAATGCTATCTTGCCTGTCTATTATGTTTAGAGTTGAGAAGGGTCATCTGATTGAACAAAAGGTTACTTATGAGTGGAAGTCTATCTTGTGAAAATATTGTATATGGCCACTCAGTGGATGTATGTAGGAAAAACATTAGACCAAAGCAACTCAATCAGACTAGACAACAGGTACAACAGAAAGAGGACCCCATAGTGCAGCCTGAAGAAGAAAGTAGGCCAACTAAAGTATTATCGAAGAAGGGCACTCAGCAAGCCAATTGAAGTATTGTTAAATGAGGTTACTCAAGTACCGCAACAACAAAGACCAGCTTAAATAAGTTCAAAATAAGGGTTCAGGAGGATGCAACTGGATGGATCACACCTATGACATATGAAAAAAGTTCACAATCTTAATGCAAGTAAATCTACTGTCCTAATACTTTTCAGGCCCTGCAAAACAATAGGGAATAATCAAGTTAGTCATGTTCTTACTGGTAATAGTGAAAGTAATTCCGTTTCTAGCCATGAAACAACAACAACAACAAACCCAGTGTATTCCCACCTGGTGGGGTCTGGGGGGGGTAAGATGTACGCAGTCCATACCTCTACCTCTAAAGAAGTAGAAAGGCTGTTTCCGATAGACCCCCGGCTCAAGACACAAGATACCAGGCAAATACATATTAAAGCACCGAACAAAGTTACAAGACTACATAACATAAATAACATAACATAAATAACATAAATACGGCAGCCATAAATAGAAAGAAACAGGGGAAAGCACCCAGCCTCTTACTAAAACAAGGAGCACGGAATCATAACAAGAATACTACCCCCAACAAGTAAAACCCTACACTAGCGACCCAAACTGGCCCTAGTCTTCTGCCCTAATTCGCGTCCTCCAGACCTTCCTATCTAGGGTCATGTCCTCGGTGAGCTGCAACTGCTCCATATCCCGCCTAATCACCTCACCCCAATACTTCTTCGGCCTACCCCTACCCCGCCTAAAACCATCCAACGCTAGTCTCTCACACCTACGAACTGGGGCATCCATGCCCCTCCTCTTCACGTGTCCGAACCAGCGCAATCGGACTTCCCGCATCTTGCACTCCACTGGAGCCACACCAACCTTCTCCCTGATAGTCTCATTCCTAACTCTATCCCCTCGAGTTATCCCACACATCCAGCGCAACATCCGCATTTCCGCCACCTTCATTTTTTGGATGTGGGAGTTCTTAACTGGCCAACACTCCGCTCCATACAACATGGCCGGGCGGACTACCATCCTGTAGAATTTGCCTTTAAGCTTGGGCGGCACCTTCTTATCACACAACACCCCCGACGCGAGCTTCCACTTCAACCATCCCGCCCCGATACGGTGCGAGACATCCTCGTCAATCTCACCGTTACCCTGTATCACGGACCCGAGATACTTGAAACTATCCCTCTTACATACCTCCTGCGAATCCAGCTTCACGACCACCTCGTCCTCCAACCTCACGTCATTAAACTTGCATTCCAAATACTCTGTCTTGCTTCTGCTCAACCTGAACCCTTTAGACTCAAGAGTTTGTCTCCACACCTCTAATTTGTCATTCACACCCTTTCGGGTCTCGTCAATCAGAACTACATCGTCTGCAAAAAGCATACACCAAGGCACCTCTCCTTGAATACGTCGCGTCAATACATCCATCACCAAGGCAAACAAAAAAGGACTAAGAGTAGATCCCTGATGCAATCCTGTCAAGACAGTGAAATGCTCTGAGTCTCCTCCCGCCGTCCTTACCTGAGTTTTCGCTCCATCATACATATCTTTAACTGCTCTGATATAAGCCATCGGGACTCGACTCACCTCCAAGCATCTCCAAAGCACCTCCCTGGGAACTTTGTCGTAAGCCTTCTCTAGGTCGATAAACACCATGTGCAGGTCCTTCTTCCTTTCCCTATACTGTTCCACCAGCCTCCGTACCAGGTGAATTGCCTCCGTCGTCGAGCGCCCAGGCATAAATCCAAACTGATTTTCCGAAATAGACACTATCCGTCTCAGCCTTCCTTCGACCACTCTCTCCCAAATCTTCATAGAGTGACTCAATAACTTAATCCCCCTATAGTTATTGCAACACTGGATGTCACCCTTATTCTTATAAAGAGGGATCACGGTACTCCACCTCCATGCCTCGGGCATCTTTGCCGTCTTGAAGATTTCATTAAACAGACCAGTCAACCACCTTACCCCAGCCTCTCCAACGTACTTCCAAAACTCCACCGGAATCTCATCCGGCCCCGTCGCCCTACCCCTCCGCATCCTGCGAACAGCCTCTCTAACCTCTTCTACCCTAAAACGTCTACAATAACTAAACTCCCGACACTCCTCTGAATGCTCCAGTTCCCCTAGCACAATAGCTCTATCCCCTTCGTCATTCAAGAGCCTATGAAAGTACGACTTCCATCTATTCTTAATAAGTCTGTCCTCCATCAACACTCTGCCATCCTCCCCCTTAATGCACCTCACCTGATCGAGGTCACGGCCCTTCCTCTCCCTAGCCTTAGCGAGTCTAAACAACTTTTTCTCCCCTCCTTTCCCCTGTAACCCCGCATACAGGCTCTCAAACGCGGTCGTCTTAGCTGTCGTGACTGCTGACTTAGCCTCCTTCCGTGCTAGCCATGAAAATGAATAGTATTATGAATTGGAATGTCATGGGGCTTAATAGCGCTAATAAAAAAACTGAGATTAAGCTCCTTTGCAATGAGAAACAAGAACGATTAATTGATCTGTTAAAGTCCAAAATAAAATTTGAAAAGATGAATACTGTGGCATCAAAAATGTTTGGAGGTTGGCCTTATGTTACCAATTTGGAATACCATTATAATGGTAGAATATGGATTAATTAGAGACCAGCCTTCTATTTAGTTCCAATAAGTATACTGTTAATTATATTTCACTACAGTTTTCATTTATCGTAACTTATGCCATGCTTTCAACACTAGATATGAGAGAATGAGCTTATGGGAGCATTTGAGTGGTGCATGAAAGAATGAATCAACCTTGATACAGTTAGACGATTTCAGTTCAAGCTTGCATGGTAGTGATAGAATTGGAAAAAATTCCGTGACATGGATATAGGTTGTTGACTTTGCAACATGTATTGAAGATTATGGTTTAATAAAATTACCTTATCAAGGTAATAAGTACACCTGGAATGATAAGACTGTTGATAAAAGAGTTTTCTCAAAAAATTAATTAGGTTTTCATCAACAAAGAGTGGTTGAATGCTATGCCTTTACCAAAATGTTGTTTTCCTACCTGAAGGTATTAGTGATCATTGTCCAGTTAAGGTGAAGCTTGTAAAGGCAATAAAAAAAGGAACAAGGAATTTTAATATTGCAATGTATGGGTGAACACCCCCTTTTTTCTACTGTAGTAAGAGATAGTTGGGTTGTGTCTATACAAGGATGCAAAATGTTTCAAGTAGTTCAAAAACGTAAGCATTTGATGGTAAAATTAAAGTTGCTGAATAAGTCTTATATAAAGAACATTGTTGTTGAGGAAGAAGGGGACAGAAAAAACTCAGGCAGGCTAAAATGCATTTGCAGGATAATCTATTCAGTTCAAGTGTGCAACAAATTGAAAAAAAATTGTAAATGAAGTTCAGGAAGTCCTCCTACTTAGCTGAAGTGTATTTGCAGTAGATCAGCAAAGAAACATGGTTGGGATTAGGAAATGACAACACTAGGTACTTTCATTTTATTATTAAGCATAAAAGGTTAACGTAGGCGCTGTCACACAACTAAAGGATGAGCAAGGAAGTTGCAACATGATCCAAATAAAATTGTTAGCATATTTCTGCAGTATTATGAGAACTTACTTGGTAGGAAGGAACTTGGGATAGTCGAGGAAAATTCCTATTTTCTTTGGGGAAGTCTTAACAGCAGAACAACAAATGAAGTTGATCATAACAAATGAAGTTGATCATATCTTTTACAGCAAAAGAGATGAAGAATGCTATATTCTGAAGTGATAGTAACAAAAGTCCAGGAGCAGATGGGTATGAAGTTGGTTTCTTTAAAGCTGCATGGAGCATAGTTGGACAAGACATAACTGAGGTTGTCCTAGAATTTTTTCAGAGTGGTAAATTACTTAAATAATTAAACTCTACAAATATTGCACTTAAAGTTACTAACCTTGAATTGGCAAATCAATATACATATATTTTCTAATGCAATGTGGTATACAAATGTATTTCTAAGCTGATTTGCAATAGATAGAAAAGTGTTGTTGAACATATGATGGCTAATAACTAGGCAACATTTGTCAAAGTAGATCAATTCTGCATAATATTTTGATATGTCATGATTTACTTGTAACGCCCCGAATCTGATACCCGGAACGCTACACGGTGCTAGCAATCCTGAAGGACCACAAGCTAACCCATGATTGATATCTGTAACTAAGCACTACATAATATACTGCATAAATGCGGAATAAAAGGGCTGAAAGGCCATAAGGTTCAAATATCTGATAAAACATAACATCTGGATATACGGTATATCAATACCAAAACTCAAAATAAATTGTCTGAACATTCTAGTCTGAAAGCCTCTAAACTATTTGAAAGCTGTGGAGTTTATGGAATATCTCCCCAACTAACTCTGTCTACTAAAACTGAAATAATCATGCGATCCTCGAATGATGAGGACTCACTACAAATCTACTGATGTTGGCTGAATCTAAAGCTAAGTGCGATCAGAAACTTGAGCGTCCAAACATATGGTATAAAACACCATAGCACAGAAGAAAAGTATGCGTCGGTACGTTTGAATGTACTGGTATGCAAAGTGAGGTAGGATGAATGCATGGGGTTCATATGCATGAACAATACTAACTGACTGAATAACATGAACGTGAGAATACATGCATAAATACGTAACTGTAAATGAGATCGTGATAATACTGACTACTGAGTTTGAATAGTGATAACATGAGTTTCGTATAACTGATATACTATTAACTGAGTGACTGTGTTTGGTAGTCCTGATTCTGATGGAGATAGCAAAGTTCCGTACTGAACTGAGTGACTGTATCTGACAGTCTTAAATCTGAAGAACTATCAGAGTTTTTTTACTGAGACTATGGGAAGTAGTCATCTAACGTACATGCCCCTTTTCTGTATAGAGTTGGGGTCCAATCTGTAACCCCAATTGGAAGGGTGTCAATACCGCACCACTGGTAAGGAGAAGCTGTGAGTGACCCTCATCTGGCAGTGTCCACAAAAGAGAATGGTGGGACCCTCAACTGGCATTGTTAATCCACCTCATCAGCCCTCAACTGCCAGTGTTGATATATCAACCTATGCTGTCTACATAGTTCTAGAACGCAAGGATTACTTTTAAGGGTTACACTCTCTACTTTTAGTGTAGGCCCTCATCCTTCGGTTTGCTTGGTGCTGAATTCTACTCCCAACTAAATAGACACTGAACTAATTATATTGAGATAAACTGGACTGAGTTCACTGGGTTCTGTGGACTGACAAAATATTACTGAATTCTGTTAATGACTGAGTTCATGAGATTACTGAGTTTTCCTGAGTCATGTAACTGACTAAATTCTACTGAGTTCTGAAACTGACTGAGAATACTACTGATCATGGTGTGGCTGAGATTATCTTGAAAGTGACACTGGATCTAGGCACAGCTAAATTATCGGGTACAAGTACCCCAGGACTCGATAGCATGATACTGACAAGACATGACACTTCTTGAACACTTGACCATAGTCAACAATTCATAGTACAAACATTGGAAATTTTCATGAAGTATTTGTATGTCATAAGCTTACACATGAATAGGACTACATATAAACATGTCATAATTTCGTAAGTCTAATTTCATGAGCATTCCACCAAACCATTACAATGCATAACAATAACATGGAGGTCATTGTGAACATAAGGGTAAAGCATGGATTCATCAATTTGGTCGCAATTGAGTGATAAAGCATAATTCTTATTCTTTTAGGCATTTTAGCAAACACCTTGCATGCATAAGGCTTAGGCATGAACATTAAAATAATACATCATGGCAATATTTTTCACTTTACATACAAGAATTCCAACCATATGCTAACATAATTTCATTATATGTATTAAAGATTTCAACTTGGTAATCATACAATAATATAAACATGGATATGATTCAATTCATAACATGGAATTCAAAATTTATATTTTTGAAAGGGTTTCTTGAGCTTCATGAGTGAAAGAAACTCATGAATCAACACTTTACATACCTTAGATGGAATTTTATTGAAGATTAACAGTGGAATCTCCTGGATTAGAACCTTCAATTGAAAACCCTAAAATTGTTCTTGAGGGAATTTGAGAGAAAAAACTATAGTTTGGTGAAAACCTAGTTGAATCTCATGTTATAGGCTTATATAGGGGTGAGAAATTGACCCATTTCCCCTTAAAGATGCGGACATTTAATGACTGAAAATTGGGCATCAATGCGATTGGTGACGCAACGTGTCGATGGCATCGATGCGATACCCAATGCATCGCGCCATGACCATACCAAGCCTCAGTTGTTCTTACTGGCAGTCCCTACAACAATGTTAACCAACGTGATAGGCGATGCGGCGCACCAAGATCACGTTGGTCCACTATTTTAGGACACCAAACGAGGTCTAAACGAGTTCTAAAAAATCTAAAACTTGTCCAGGAATACCTATCGACCTCTCTGATCATGAATCAATAAACATATGGAACATTAAGGGACATTAAGGTAACAAAATGAGATTTTCAACTTTTGAAGGCCAAAAATAAACTGAGTCTAGGAATTTAGCTAGAATTTTCTAAGTCTGAGACCCCTTGACAAGCCTAAAAAACGAATTAAGCTTAGAAATTTTGCGGGGTCTTACATTACTTAGACATTATAGCAGAAAAACTTCACCTAGACGCTTAATGAAAATAGATCTAAGAAAGTCTTGTGATATTATTGATCGAGAGTTTTCAGAGGAAGCACTAAAAGGCTATGAATTTCCATAAAAATTACAGAATTATACTGTGTGTAACTGCACTAAATTTTGCAGTGATGTTAAAGGTGAAGGGTATGACTATTTGAAGGGAGTAGAGGAATTAGGTAGGGTGATCCCAGTTCACATCTGTTATTTGTGTTAGTTATAAAGTTCATAAATTTGTTGTCAACTTTCAGGTTTCATCTTATGTGCAAACCCTTACAGCTCACACATCCCTACTTTGTTGATGATCTGGTAGTGTTCTGCCAGGGTAAAAAAGGTTCAATCATGATAATTAAAAATGCTTTAGCTCATTTCAGTGATGTTATAGAGTTGGTTGCAAACTTGAATAACTTTAATTTTTTTTAGCGGGTATGGAGAACAACATTAAACCTCAACTACTATCTTTGACTCATTTTTCACAAGGTACATTTTCTATAAAATATCTAGGATTGTCCCTCTCTTCTAAGAAATGATCCAAGTTAGATTGTTCCTTGTTGATATATAAAATCATGTAGAAAACAAAGACTACTTATGTAAGGAGGTTGTCTTATGCAGGTAGACTACAAATGGTTCTTGCAATATTATTTCAATACATGATTTTTGAGGATCAATACTTATCTTGCCCCCAAACTGTGATAAAAGAGGTGGATAACAAATGTAGAGATTTCTTATGGGGGAATAATGATGATAAGATAAAGTATATCTTATTTCTTGGGACAAAGTCTGTGTTCCTAAGACGTATAGTGGTTTGAATGTCAAGGAGTATAACATATGGAATGTGTTGTGGAACAACGGAAAAATAATAACAACAATATTATTTAATTGTTAACAAAATATTATAATAATAATATTAGCAGTACAATAGCATAACAGTGTATAATAATACTGCTACTTTAATGATAATACTATAATCAATATAGAAACTATAACAGTAATATAACTATTTCTTAACAAGTTAATATATTAATTATACTTGAGTCGTTCTAGGCACTATTCTAAGAACTATTTCAGCAGTGTGAAATAATTCCCCAAGATTAAACAAGCACTTCCTTAATTAATTAGAGATATTCTGAGTTAAATAAATCTTTCCTAATTAACCAAAGGGTACAAGAATTAACAAAATCATTAATACAAATATCAGCAAGTTAAATCATAGGTTTAAATAATCACCAAAATCACTAAGCAGGATTCTAAGAAAGAGAAAACTAAAAGGAAATCTTTTTTAAAAAAATGTTCTTGATTGTTGTAAGGATTGAAGGAGTATTTATAGGTAAAACTTAACTTCTCAAGTACACCACTTGATGGCTTCCCAATTAAGCCTTCTCAAGTATATCTCTTGATGGCTTCCAAAGTAAGACTTCTCAAGTATATCTCTTGATGGCTTCTAGAGTAAGCCTTCTCAAGTATATCTCTTGATGGCTTCTGGAGTAAGCCTTCTCAAGTCCATCTCTTGATGGCTTCTAAAATGCATTTAAAGATATGGTTTTTTCAATACACTTCAAATGTAAATTATTTTGAAATAACTAAATAATTTTCCTACAATCCCCACATTATTTCAAAATAATTTATAGAAAAAGAATTTTAACTTCCTAGATTTGCATGGACAAAATACAGTAGGTTTGGTGTCTTCTGGACTATGAACCAAACTTAGACTAATAAAATTTAACTTACAGAATTACCAGTGAAATATAATATTTCTATGAACCAAATAACTCTTGTTGTAAGCCAGAGACTTTATCAATCACATTTTGATCGTAATTTTGTTGTTCAGTGCGGTTTTGCGCCAATAGGCCATGAACGTGTCTGGTATTCATGTGAGATCTAGAGACTAAGGACAAAAGTCTCATAGAAATGGCCTGATTCCACTTCACATATCGGTGAATTCATCAAGTGTCCACTGCTTTAAATACACCATCCATAAAGACTATGAATTCATTAAGAGTTAATAACTTATCCCTTAATTTTAATAGCAGTTCAAGCACTCTCAATAAGTTTGCAGCGTCAATATCGACTTATTATTACCTATATGAATCTACTTCATGGGATCTCCAATCACATAGGTTAGGTTACCATCTCTATTGACAATCATATTGGCCTTAACCCCATCTTTTTTTATGTTTGAAGAATTAATTTTCTTCCCACGGGTTTAGTCAGCGAATCAGCCGAATTTAATTTTGACATCACGTAATTAATGGAAATTATTCCATCTCTCAGAAATTAGTTAATAACATCATTCCTCAATTTCATATGTCTACTCTTACAACTGTAAGATTTATTCTTCACAATAGTAATTGTGGCTTGACAATCACAGTGTATATATACGGGAGGCACCAGATCATCCTTGTTTAAAGGGATATTAGACAATAGATCATCCTTTTTCAAAGGGATATTAGGCAACAGATCATCCTTTTTCTAAGAGATACTATGAGACAATAGATCATCCTTTTTAAAAGGGATATTCGCTAAGAAATTTCTTAGCCATTCAGCCTCAGTACCAGCTAACTCCAGAGCTACAAATTCTGATTTCATAGTTGAACTAGCAATAATCATCTGCTTAGATGATTTCCATGATACTGCACCACCACCACGGGTGAACATATAACCACTAGTGTATTTTGTCTCGTCTGAATCAGAAATTTAATTTATATCACAATATCCTTCTAAGGTTAAAAAAATCCACTATATAAAATACCATAATTCATGGTTCCTTTCAAATATTTCATCAGTCTCATTAATACAGACCAATGCTCATTATTGAGATTATGAGTATATCTACTCAATCTACACACAACATAGGCTATATCAGGCCTAGTAAAATTCATTAAATACATCAGACTCCCAATGATCTATGCATACTTAGACTGAGCAACTGGGTCACCATTATTCTTTTTTAGTTTAGAATTAGCACCATAAGAAGTGGCTATAGGAGTTACCTCCCAACATTCAAATTTCTTATGAAGTGTTTCCACATAATATTCTTGTAACAACATTATACCATCATCACTCCTCATAACTTTAATTCCCAATACCATATTCATTTCATCCAGATCTTTCATATCAAAGTTAGTAGACAAAAATAATTTGGTACGTTCCATAATATTTAAACATATACCAAATATAAGCATGTCATCAACATATAAACAAATTATCACATAATCATTGTCTACCACTTTTGTATAAACACATTTATTCACCTCAACAGAAGAAAAATCGTCTTTTATTAAGACTTGATAAAAATTTTCATGTCACTATTTAGGAGCTTGTTTAAGGCCATAAAGAGATTTAATTAATTTATAAACTTTATTTTCTTGTCCAAATATTAGACATCCTTTAGGTTGAACCATATAAATTTCTTCTTCTAAATCCCCATTTAAGAAAGTTATTCTTACATCCATTTGATGGACAAACAACTTATAAATTGATGCTAAGGCGATTAATATTCAAATAGAAGCAATTCTTGTTACTGGTGTAAATGTATCAAAATAATTAATATTTTGCTTTTGAGAAAATCCTTTAGCTACTAACCGAGCTTTATATTTATCTATAGATCCATTCGGATTAAGTTTCTTTTTTAAAATCCATTTACAACTAAAGGATTTTGCACTAGGGGGTAAATCAGTTAAAAACCCATGTATTATTTTTCATAATTGAATCAAGTTTAATTTTTATTGACTCTTTCCAAAATTTAGCATCTGAAGAAAATATAGCTTCAAAATAATTTGATGGTTCATTATCAACAAGAAAAATTTAATAATCATTTCCATAAGAAAAATATTCTTTTCTAGGCCTTTTACTCCTTCTCAGTTCCTCAATATTAGAGGTCGATTCATTTTCTCTTTCAACAGGTGCATGAGAGATTTTATCATATAGTGGAAAAATATGTTCAAAGAATTCAGCATTCTTTATCTCAATTATAGTATTAATATCAAGTACATCACTTTTCAAGATAAGAAATCTGTATGCAGCATTATGTTCAACATATCCAATAAGCATGCAATCAACAGTTTTAGAACCTATTTTCCTCTTTTTAGGTTCAGGAAGAAGAACTTTAGCAAGGTAACCCCACACTTTTAAATATTTCAAATTAGGCTTATAATCTTTCCATAATTCATAAGGGGTATTTCTAGTTCTTTTATGAGGAATTCTATTTTGTAAATGACGTGCAGATAAAATAGCTTCACCCCACAAATTATTAGGTGCATTAGAGATAATTAACATAGAATTCATCATTTCTTTCAATGTCCTATTTTTTCTTTCAGCTACACCATTAGACTCAGAAGAATAAGGCGGAGTTACTTCATGAATAATATCTTTGTTTTCACAAAAAACATTTAAAGATACATATTCTCCACCTCTATCAGATTAAATTCTCTTGATTTTTTTACTAAGCTGATTTTCAACTTCAGATTTATAACATACAAAAGCATCAAATGCATAATCTTTATTTCTAAGCAAATACAACTTAGTAAATCTAGAGAAATCATCAATAAAAGTCACATAATATCTTTTGTCACCTCTAGTCATAGTTTGTTTTGAATCATCCAAATCAGATTGGATCAAAGATAACAATTCAATTTTTCTATTAATTGAAAAACATGACATTTTAGTAACTTTGACTTCAGCACATATTTCACATTTATCAAATATTAAACCAAGTGATTTCATATTTTTTATATATTTAATATTAACATGTCCTAATCTAGCATGCCATAAAGAAATAGACTCAATCATATAAGTAGAAGCCGATGCATTATCATTTTTTTTGGTAAATAAAGAATTTTATTTCACCAAGTAATAGTTACATAACTAGGCAAAGTTGACCAATTACCTCTCAAAGAAATGTAAAAACTAATAGAAAGCTCAGCATTACTTACACTAACATCCATATGAAGTCGCTACTGTATGCTTTCTAACATCAGAATAACTATTCTAAGTACCTAATAATATCTAAACAACAACTAATCAAGGCATAGAATTTAGTTACGTCAAGTGTGTAGTCCATTTCTTGTACTGGCTTGCACGGATATGTATGTGCATAGCTATTTCCTTGCAGACTCTATCAGGCACGAAGCTTCCTTACTAGAATCTAACTTGGTTTCTTTCTCTCCATACTATAGTTATGATCATAGCAAATATACAGCAAAGAATAACACCTTTTCCTGATTTTTCCTTTGCCCATCTAATAATCCAGTCTACTTCTTGCTGCCAAGTCCCTATGGCACTATGAATTCCCATCTATGTAAGTAATCTGCACCATAAACACCTTGTAATTGGACAGTTAAAATACAAATGTTCATGTGTTTCTCTAGTATTATGACAGAATGCATAAGCCATATCAACATTAATCCCAAACTTTTCTAGCCGATCAATTGTAGCTAATCTTTTTAACAATGCAAGCCATAGGAAGAAGTTGTGCCTTGGATGGATGCTTGAGTGAAGTACTATATTCTTCCAGGAAACTTTTGGTATATCAGGTAGCATGGCTAGGTACAACTTTTTGATGGAAAATATTTCCTTCATAATTAATTGACTTAGTCTTGCTCGAAGATTACCTTGCAATCCAGGTGCTACCATGATAGCCTTCTTTGATTCAATCACTTTTCTCACAACCCAATTAGCATTCCTTGGGATTCAATAATCCTCCACTGTAGCATCTTTGATATAGTAGGTAAGTACCCATCTTATCCACATACTGTCAGCTTTTGTAGCTAGGGCCCATAGTTGTTTTGCAACAGCTGCTTTATTCCAGTTGCAAATATGTAGGATATTTAGCCCTCCTGCTACTTTTGGCATACAAAGTCTCTCCCAGGAGACTAGTTCTCTCTTTGAAGGGACTGTTTTACCTGTCCATAAGAAGATTCTACAATGGGAGTTTATGAGCTTCATAATCCTCTTTAGGAGAATAAAGATCTGAGCCCAATAAGTCTGAATGCCAAAAATAACAGATTTAATCAGCTGAAGACTGTCTGCATAAGATAGCAGTTTTGTTGACCAACATTTCATCCTTTCAAGAATTTTATCTATTAGGGGGTAGCACTGGTCAATAGTTAGTTTCCTAGAAGATAGGGGTACTCCCAAGTATTTGAAAGGTAGGGAACCTTCAGTGTAGCCCAGAGTCTGTAATATTTATTGTTTCTCTTTGTCCTTGACACTTAACATATAAATGGAACTCTTGTCTTGGTTGGCTTGTAGTCCTGACGCCGTAGAGAATTGTTAAAAGCTTGTTGTAGTAGTACAATGGATGCAGTGTTTGCTTTACAAAACATTAATAAAGCATCTGCAAAATAGATATGCACAAGACCAAGCTTTTTGCACCTAGGATGAAATTGGAAGTTGGGGTGTGTGGTGGCCAAAGCTAATTCTCTGTGTAAATACTCCATAGAAATCACAAAAAGGTAAGGTGACATAGGGTCACCTTGCCTTATTCCTCTTTTACCTTGAAAAGGCTTTGTAATTCCACCATTTAACATTAAAGAGTAGGACACAGATGTAACACATTCCATAACCCAACCAATAAATTTCTGGGGGAATCCCAATTCTGCAAGCATTATTTTAAGGAAACACCATTCAACACTGTCATAGGCTTTTCTTAAATCATCTTTCATTACACATCTAGGAGACATTTCTTTTCTTGTATACCATTTCAATAATTCATGACTGAATATCACATTATCATTGATGGATCTTCCTTCTATAAAAGCTGACTGGGAGGGGCTTATAATGGTGTTCATTACTCCTTTCATCCTGTTTATTAACACATTGGTAATGATCTTGTAAAATGTAGTACAACATGCTATAGGCCTGTAGTCTTTAACTAATATGGGTGCAGGTACCTTTGGCACAAGGGTAACTGCTGTGCAGCTAAAAGTTTTAAGCATTTTACCTGTGGTAAATAACTCTTGAACAGCCAGTAATACGTCAGCTTTCACTGTGTTCCATTAACTGGTGTAGAATTCAATAGGGATGTCATCCACTCCTGGTGATTTCTCAATTGCCATGTCCTTTATAGCAGCCATAATCTCCTTCTCTGTAACCTATTGTATAAGTTCCATCTTTTGTGGATTAGATAAACAAGGACCTCTTCTGATGACCTATGAGTTTGATAAGGGCACCTTAATAGCAGCAGTTCCTATCAGGTTAGTAAAGAAGGATAAAAATTCATGTTCCACTTCAACTGGATTTTCAATATTTTGTCCTTGATCATTATAGATTGATGTGATAGTATTTTTACTTGCCCTGATCCTGCATTGTGCATGAAAAAATTTATAGTTCGAGTCCCCACATGTAATCCAAGTAGCCTTGGATTTTTGTATTAGTGCTTGCTCTTCCACTAGACTCCATTGGTGCAGTTTTTGAACAAGTATTCTCTCCTTCTCTATCAAAGTTTGATTTAACAAATCATTGGCCAACTTGTCTTGAGTAAATACTAGTTGTTGTCTAGTAGTATGCAAGTAGCTCTCATATGATGCCAGGTAAGAGTTTATCCCCTTTAGGTTTGTCTTTAGTGTTTTCAACTTCTGAGCCGACTGATACATTTTATTCCCAGTGAATCTTTGCCTCCAGGTATTTGCAGCAATTTTTGGGATCTTGTGGTGTTGTATGACTGTAGTGTATAATTTGAAAGGCTTTGGTCTGCTACTCATTGTAGGATTGCATTGTAGCAAGATTGGAGAATGATCAGAAATGCCTGATAGTAGATAGTCAGCCTATACTACTCTATGGCTTTGTAGCCATTTATAATTTCCCATAGCCCAGTCAATTCTTGAATATACTCTCTGGTTTTGCTCCTACTTATTGCAAAAAGAATAATAGCAGTCTCTAGATCTTAGAGGCGTAAATTGCAGGCCATCCAAGCAATCCCTAAAATCTTGTGTCTCAGTAGTTGTAACAGGGGAGCCCAGCCTGTCATCAGAACTCAATATAGCATTAAATTCTCCACTCAGGATCTAAGGTTCTTGGATGTTTATGCTTAATCCCCTTAAGGCAGACCATAATGTTGTTCTTTCATCAGCAGTATTTTATGCATATATAACAGTAACATAAGCAGCAAAAGACTACTGGACTCTTCACATAACAATGTATAAACTGTTCATACGAGCTTAGTACCTGCACCTGCACATGGTTTCTCTATAGTAACCAAATTCGACCATTTGGAGCCATCGGGTAATTGCAAATAGTACTTCAAACTTGTGCAATCTTTGCCAATATATTAAGACCTTTGTGCTGCTTCACTATCATTTCTAAACATCCCATTATTTCTATCTTATGTTTTACTAAAAAGAGGTTTAGCTCTTTCTGCTTGAGGGGTTGGTTCAATCCCCTCAAGTTCCAGGTTGCAAAAATCATGCTATGTTGGGTGGTTTGCCAGCATTACCTGGCATTCCCTCAAGACCACCTATACTTTCCAAGGTTGAGAACCTGTTGTCATTCCTAAAAGTGCTTGCCCCTCCTTTTAGTGAGGTTTCATCGATCCCATTTGCATGTTGGATACTCTGCATTTGTGGTTCCTGGTCCCTTTCCAAGTTATGAGTCTGCAGTTGGTTATCTAGTGGTGGAGGGTTGGTAGTTTCCTTCCTAATAGCATTCCTTATTTTTTTTTGTTGCCATTCTTCACGTACAGGTCTTCTCCTTCTTCTGTTCCTCTTTCTCCTTTTTGGTTGTTCTTGGAAATCCTTGTCTTAATCCCCTCCTTTGTCATATAGTCGGCAATCATCAGTAAAGTGCCCAAAATATAGATAATGGATGCAAAATTTGGGTTTCCAATCATACTCAATAGGCTAATGAAACATTCCTGTCGGAGTCACCATTTCAACAGATTCAATTAGAGGTTGTGTTGCATCCACTTCAACACATACACGAGCATAAGATATACGTTCCATTCTTGCAGTATAATGGTCTATGTGAAGAGAACGACCAATTTCACTCTCTATTTCACTTAATGCATCACCTGACCAGTATCCAATAGGTAGTCCTGGGAGTGTAATCCATAGTGGAAGAGTTGTGATGCAGTTTGGATCAAATTCAAAGCCAATGACCCATGGTTGAACTATGAAAGGTTTGTTGTGAAATGTGTAAGGGCCACCCAAAAGTACCTTATCCTTATCCTTAGCTAAATTGAATCAGTAGATGAAATATCCAGTATCATAACCCAGAGTTTGGGGTTTTTCAACAAATTTCCATACATTTTCAATGAAATTCTCCATAGATTTTTGGTAAAGAGTATCCCCCACCAGAAAACCTATTAGGGAATTTTCCCAGTAGTGAGATTGCTCTTCTAAATCACCTTTAACAATAGTGACAACAATTTTCCCTTCTCGAGTAGCCGGAGGAACGTAGTTCAGGGTCTTACTGGTACCAGCTTTGCGATTTTCAGTATGTTCCTTCTTCACTGGCTGCTGAGGTGGTGGAGCTTGCTCTGAGAATTTCAACCTCCTGTTTGGGCACGTGGAACCTATGCTTCGAAGATGAATCGAAGTCATCGAATCCGAGTCTGAGTTGGGTTCCTCAATCTTCTTAGGTATAGAATGATACTTGAGGGGTAGAAAGCTTCCAAACGTTAGTGGATGCAGTGAACAACTAGTTTTGTCTTGCGGAGTAACCAATTTCATCGGTGACACCATAGTTTTTGGTAGAGATCTTGAGGATTTACAGATGGTGCATGTTAGCAGCCTTGCTAATATGCTCTCTCACCATAGTTTTCCAAACTTTTTTTCATTTTCATTATCACCATAGTTTCGTTACAGATGCATTATCATTGATAATATTAAGTGCATAAAGTCCATGATTAAAACATCCATTTCTAATAAGAATATCATTTTTAGTTAATATGACCTCATTATTTTCAAATATAACCTTTATTCTAACTTTTTCTAATAACGCCACAGAAATCAAATTAATTCTGATATTAGGAACATGTAGCACATTACTCAATGCCAAGGTTTACTAGATGTGAGTTTGAGAAAAACTTTGCCTTTTTCAAGAACTTGAATAGTTCTCGAGGTCCCAAGATAAACAATTTCTTCTTCTTTCTCAACTTGGGTGTATGATATAAAATCATTTTTATTTATACAAATGTTCCTAGTAGCACCAGATTCGACCACCCAATTTCTCACATTTGTCTTAATATTCATTTCTGAAATGACAGCAATTATTATATCATCCGTTTCAGTCAAATTTATTTTTGACTTAGCGGGATTATCATTTCTTTCACATCTTCTCTTGCATTGAGATGTATTTTGTATAAACATTTTATTATTAGGCATGTGACCAAGTTTATTTTCATACCTGTATTCTGTAGTACCATAATCTTCTGAACTGACTGGAATGAAAGCAGCCAGAGCAATACCAGCATTAGAATTATCAATGATTTTAGGGTCAATATTATGTGCCATAGTTTCTTAAATTGTTGGGGAACAATGGGAAAATAATAATAATAATAATAATAATATTTAATTATTAATAAAATATTATAATAATAATATTAGCAGTACAATAACATAACAGTGTATAATAATACTGCTACCTCAATGATAATACTATAATCAATATAGCAACTATAACAGTAATATAACTATTTCTTAATAAGTTCATACATTAATTATACTTGAGTCGTGCTAGGCACTGTTCTAAGAAACTATTTCAGCAGTGTGAAATATTTTCCCAAGATTAAACAAGCACTTCCCTGATTAATTAGAGGATATTCTGAGTTAAATAAGTCTTTCCTAATTAACCAGAGGGTACAGGAATCAACAAAATCATTAATCCAAATATCAACAAGTTAAATCATAGATTTAAATAATAACCAAAATCACTAAGCAGGATTCTAAGAAAGAGAAAACTAAAAGAAAATCTTTTTTAAAAAAATGTTCTTAATTGTTGTAAGGATTAAAGAAGTATTTATAGATAAGACTTAGCTTCTCAAGTACACCTCTTGATGGCTTTCCAAGTAAGCCTTCTCAAGTATATCTCTTGATGGCTTCCAAAGTAAGTCTTCTCAAGTATATCTCTTGATGGCTTCCAAAGTAAATCTTCTCAACTATATCTCTTGATGTTTTTTTAGAGTATGTCTTCTCTCAAGTATATCTCTTGATGACTTCTATAGTAAGCCTTCTCAAGTACATTTCTTGATGACTTCTAAAATACATTTAAAGATATGGCTTTTACAATACACTTCAAATATAAATTATTTTGAAATAACTAAATAATTTTCCTACAGAATGTGCCTTCTGTTGGGAAGCTATTATGAAAAATAGTACAAAAGGAGGACTCTTTATGGGTTAAATGGGCATATGATGTTTATTTAAAAAAACAATATAAGCGTTTGAACTCATAATTCTCCATAGGACAGTAGCTGGTATTGGAGAAAGTTGATGTCCCTCAAGGAAGGTATGAGTAGCTGGTATATGCAAGATAGAATTAGTCTCACTACAGGAGGAAACTATTCCATTACAAAGAGCTATCAAGCTCTATTAGGTAGTCAAGTGAGCTTAGATATAACAGAGCTAATACGAAATACAATTTCACTTTCCAAGCAAAGGTTCATCTTCTAACTAGTTGTGCACAGAATTTTATTAATAGAAAAGAGATTAATTTCTCCATATGAATATCCATGTTGAAAATGCTACAGTTGTTGTGTGATAAACAAGCTCCTGAAACCAACCACCATCTACTTGTTACATTCAATTGGTTTTGTACAGTAAAAGCTCCAGTACTATATTAGGTAGATATTCGGTTACTTGTTATAAAGATCAAGCAAATACTAGAAGTTGTAAGGAGAAGACATTGGACAAAGTTTGTGAAAGGAAATTGTTATTGCACTAATTAGTGGAATAGTGTATTATACTTGGCGTACTAGAAATTGAAGGTTGTTTAAAGGGATCACTATCAGTTTATGCAGATGCAAGGATCAAAGCTGAAGTGGTAGGTAGAATAGATAGTTACAAATTGTCTCACAAAGCTATTAATATTTTTCATCAAAGATTATGTCTATAGCTGTTTTCTGTTTTTTTTTTTACCCATGATACTTGTTAGGGTTTTTGCCCTAATTCTCTTACTATATTTAAGTTTTATTTTTCTTAGAAATTACTTTTACTTTTTATGAAAGAAAAATATAATTCTTTTTCATATTTGGCTAACCTCTTTCTTGGAGGAAAGGTTTTGGACATCTATAAATAGAAGACTTCCTTCTCATACCATAACATAATATCATCCACAATGTAGTCATTTAAAGAGTCTCGTTTAGGGGGAGATTTTCTCCCAATAGTTTTTAAATGTTTTGATATTAGTTTTCAATATGTAGGTCACTTGACCAAATTACATCTATAATATATTTTTTTAGTATGTTTTTCTTTGTCGTCTGAATTATCACTAAAATAGTCTGCAACTAATAGCTTCCGCATGACGCCCTCTAGATTTCAAACCCAACAATTGGTATCAGAGCTTACGGTTCAATAAGACGAGATTAAACAGGCTCAAAGAGGTTTCAAAATCAAGCTGCAACCAATTTGATGATAATAAAGATATATGTCCAAAAGCTACATGTGGAGATAATTGTCAATCATATTTTCAACAATCTTGTTATCACATATTTGAAAATAAAGCTCACTTTTTACCCTACAAAAGGGCTCCAATATTTTTAACCCGAAAAGGGCTAATATATTTTTTTAACCTCAAAAGCTCTATTTTTAAACATGTCAAACAGAAGTGATATATAAAGAAGATATATGAAGAACAAAGATCATGCACAAGAAGAAGGAGTATCAAGAATATTTAGAAGAAAATCAAGTCAAAAGGGGGAGATTTCTTAGGGTTTTTGCCCTAATTTTCTTACTATATTTAAGTTTTATTTTTTCTTAGAAGGAAAATAAAAGTTACCATAATTACTTTTACTTTTCATGAAAGAAAAAATATAATTCTTTCCATATTTTGCTAACCTCTTTCTTGGAGGAAAGGTTTTGGACATCTATAAATAGAAAACCCCTTTCTCATATCATAACACAATATCATCCACAATGTAATCGTTTAAAGAGTCTCGTTTAGGGGGAGATTTTCTCCCACTAGTTTTTTAATATTTTTTATATTAGTTTTCAATATGTAGGTCACTTGACCAAAGTACATCAATAATATGCTTTTTCTAGTATGTTTTTCTTTGTCATCTGAATTATCACTACGATAGTTTGCAACTAATAGCTTCCGCATGACGCCCTCTCGATTTCGAACCCAACAATACTTACCACATTTGATGGTAGGAAGGAGTGCTCTTAGTTTGTACTTATGAGCTTTACTTGTTGGTTTAGTGGTATTCACATTGTTTATATAAAAAAATTTAAAAAAAAACTTTACTATTTCATAAATATTTGAAACACGTGCAAAATTATAATTGAAAATTTTATTCAAATATTCAATTGAAACAAATTATAATTAAGTATTAAAATAAAATCTTAAATCGACAAGGGAGGATGGGTACTTGAGCACCCATTAACCTTAGCTCGAAATAGGTATAATTATATAAGAAATTGAAGAAAAAAGATACTCCCTCTGTCCCAAATTATTCGTTCCAAATTTCCTACTTTGATCTCTCATTTTACTTGTCTTTTACTTGTCTTTTTTCATTAATTAAGACAAGACAATTTTTCCCCATTATACCCTTAGTAATTGATTACTCCTTGTTACTAGCATTGAATTATAAAATTTTGAAAAATATTGGAAATACTTTGATAATCCTATAATCTTAATTATTCATGCAAAAAGTGTTTTGGTATCAGTCATATAATAACTTTATCAATATTGGAACTAACAACTTGACACAATTAATTGGGCCAAAATAGTAAAGTTACATTATCAATCACTATTTTCTTAATAGTTGTATCATCTCAATTTGAGACGGATAATTTAGGACGGAGAAAGTATAATAAATCAGAAGTAACCCACAAGCATTAAATTTGGTTAGGTGCTTTGATTTTAGAAGTGGTGTTTAAAACTTTGAAGCGAGTGTGTGTGGGAGTTCAAAATCCATTTGTTTTACCTTCTTCTTTTTCTTTTTTTACTTTTCTTTTTTACTTATATATTATTTACTATAGCATAAAAAAACAGTTCGACTTTATAAATAAAGAATTAAAGACTCCAAAGTTTGATCTCTTAGGGTGTATTTGGTATGATAGAAAATATTTTCTGAAAAATATTTTTCTATTTTTTCTTGTTTGGTTGCAACAAAATGTTTTCCAAACATTTCCACAACAACTCATTTTCCTCAATTTGAGGGAAAATGACTTCCCTCATGGGTCAAGTGAAGTCATTTTCCAGAAAACGACAAATGTGACTTGTGACCCCATTCCCACCCCACCCCTCTTCCCCACCCCAACAACACTCATATTAATATGACACAAAATATTTATATTTCTCAAAAATTTACATTACTCGAAAAAAAATTTCACTGTGCTTTGCTTCAATTTTTCACTACTTGAAATAAAAAATAGTGAAGCCCGAATTTTTTACATTTTCAATGTTCGTTGAATGTATTGTTATTTTCATATGCATAGAGGAAGACTTACCTATGTTACTTTTGCTAATTGCATATTTCATTTTGTGGGGGCCAAGAAAGGGGCGTATGCTAAGTTGGTTAAGAGTAAGGACGAAGAAGAGAAGCGGGTAAACAAGAAGGAGTACAAGGTAGCTAGGAAGGAGGCTAAGTTAGCAGTTACGGCGGCTAAGACGACAGCTTTTGAGATCTTGTATGCAGGGTTCCAGGAGAAAGGAGGGGAGAAAAAGTTGTTTAGACTCGCTAAGGCTAGAGAGAGGAAGGATCGTGACCTCGATCAGACGAAGTGTATTAAGGGGGAGGACGGTACAGTGTTGGTGGAGGACGGCCACATTAAGAAGAGATGGCAGTCGTATTTTCATAGGCTCTTGAATGACGAAGGGGATAAAGCTATTGTGTTAGGGGAGCTGGAGCACTCAGAGGAGTGTCGGGATTTTAGTTATTGTAGACGTTTTAAGGTAGAAGAGGTTAGAGAGGCTGTTCGCAGGATGCGAAGGGGTAGGGCGACGGGGCCGGATGAGATACAGGTGGATTTTTGGAAGTTCTCTGGAGAGGCTGGTGTAAGGTGGTTGACTGGGTTGTTTAACGAAATCTTCAAGACGGTAAAAATGCCCGAGGCTTGGAGGTGGAGTACTATGATCCCTCTTTATAAGAACAAGGGTGACATCCAGAGTTGCAATAACTATAGGGGGATTAAGTTATTGAGTCACTCTATGAAGGTTTGGGCGAGAGTGGTCGAGGTGAGGCTGAGACGGATAGTGTCTATTTCGGAAAACCAGTTTGGATTTATGCCTAGCCGCTCGACGACGGAGGCAATTCACCTGGTGCGGAGGCTGGTGGAACAGTATAAGGAAAAGAAGAAGGACCTGCACATAGTGTTTATCGATCTGGAGAAGGCATACGACAAAGTCCCCAGGGAGGTGCTTTGGAGATGCTTGGAGGTGAGTGGAGCCCACTGGCATATATCAGAGCGATTAAGGACATGTATGATGGAGTGAAAACTCAGGTGAGGACGGCGGAAGGAGACTCAGAGCATTTCACTGTCTTGACAGGATTGCATCAGGGATCTACTCTTAGTCCCTTTTTGTTTGTTGTGGTGATGGATGTGTTAACGCGGCGTATTCAAGGGGAGGTGCCTTGGTGTATGCTTTTTGCAGATGATGTAGTTTTGATTGATGAGACGCGAGGGGGTGTGAATGACAAATTAGAGGTGTGGAGACAAACTCTTGAGTCTAAAGGGTTCAGGTTGAGCAGAAGCAAGACAGAGTATTTGGAATACAAGTTTAATGACGTGAGGCTGGAGGATGGGGTGGTAGTGAAGCTGGAATCACAGGAGGTATGTAAGAGGGATAGTTTCAAGTATCTCAGGTCCGTGATTCAGGGTAATGGTGAGATTGACAAGGATGTCTCGCACCGTATTGGGGCAGGATGGATGAAGTGGAAGCTCGCGTCGGGGGTGTTGTGTGATAAGAAGGTGTCGCCCAAGCTTAAAGGAAAATTCTACAGGGTGGTAGTCCATCCGGCCATGTTGTATGGAGCAGAGTGTTGGCCAGTTAAGAACTCCCACATTCAAAAAATGAAGGTGGCAGAAATGCGGATGTTGCGCTGGATGTGTGGGCTGACTAGAGGGGATAGAGTTCGGAATGAGACTATCAAAGAGAAGGTTGGTTTGGCGCCAGTAGAGGTTAAGATGCGGGAAGCCCGATTGAGATGGTTCGGACAAGTTATGAGGAGGGGCATGGATGCCCCGGTTCGTAGGTGTGAGAGGCTAGCTTTGGATGGTTTTAGGCGGGGTAGGGGTAGGCCGAAGAATTACTGGGGTGAGGTGATTAGGCGGGACATGGAGCAGTTACAACTCACTGAGGACATGACCCTAGATAGGAAGATCTGGAGGACGCGAATTAGGGCAGAAGGCTAGGGCCAGTTTGGGTCGCTAGTGTAGGGAATTACTTAGTGGGGGTTTTATTCTTGTTATGATACCTTGTTCCATGTTTTATTACGAATATGTTTGTTTTTCTCAGTTTGTATTACTTGGGGGTGGCGTATTTATGTTATGACACTTTGTTCTATGTCTTACTATGTATTTGTGTAGTATCTCGTGTCTCGAGCCGGGGGTCTATCGGAAACAGCCTTTCTAATTCTTTAGAGGTAGAGGTATGGACTGCGTACATCTTACCCCCCCCAGACCCTATTATGTCAGAATACACTGGGTTTGTTGTTGTTGTTGTTGTTGTTGCATATTTCATTTTGTCATCGATGTAACTTGTTTCACGAGGTTGAATAAGCTTATCGTTCCGTTATATTTCTATTGATTGTAGTATCTTGAGAATGTCCTCACAAAATATTGAAAAATGTCTTCTATATTTGCTAATTAATTGTTGCTTAAATTTAGTGATTGTAATATTTTAGTATTTATATTGATATTATTTGTTATACTTAAATTAGTTCTTACAAATTGTTGAGTTGCTAGAGGCACTGATATACTAGTTAACAGTTAGTAGTATTTTCTAAAAAAAAAAAAATTCACTCACCAATCAAACACTAAAAAATATTTTTCTAAAAAATAGTCTCTACTCACCAACCAAACACCATAAAATATTTTTCGAAAAAAAAATTTCACTCACAAACCAAACATGAGAAAATAAGTAGAAAACCAACTTATTTTCCACGAAAATATTTTCCATCATACCAAACACACCCTTAATGTATAGTAGTATTTTTCTGTAACCCCTGAAAATGAACTTAACTACTCAATTTGTTTCTTCGTTGATTACGTTTTTCATCAAAGATTCATGATGTTCATAACACAAATATAAATAGTTTAATCAAAATTTTTCATTACCATCATCAAATAATTATGCACCTATACTATATAATTAATAGTAACTATATTTTCAGAAAGATTGAGCGCCTACAAACTCAAAATCATGAGTTTGCCACTTTGAATCGACAACCCAGCAGTAATCATTCTTGTGAATGACCGACGTCTTTACAGAAATGGCTTGGCTCAAAAAAATAAAAATACAGAGTGCAATCCTTCTAAGTTAAGATTGGTTTATTTATGTTTTTTATTTATTTGTGTTGAATTCTTGATTCATTTGATTCTGTGGATTTCATCCTGTTATAGACCCACAGAGAAAGACACATCCAAACAAGCGAAGTAATTAGCAAAGGCACGTAGCACACAAAGCCTTTATTATAGAAAGCAAACACGTGCAAAATTTTATCTTGTAACCTACCCCAACTACAGCTAGCCCCCACCTTAATTTAATTTTTAAAATAATATTTATTTATTTATTATCTTCTATCTGTGTGCTATAGCGCCGATGGTTTGTGTAAAGTACTGAAATTTCTCAAAGAAAGAAAAAAGAAAAGAGGGAGGGAAGGAAAAGAACATTGTTTTGTCAAGTTTATACTAGAAAATGTTAAAAATGGTCCTTCAGATAGATTTAAAATAATTTTTAAAAAATATATATTTAAATAATTTTTTAATCCTTTAAAGTTATAGAAAAAATAAATATTTTTCATCTCTATCAAATATTTTACAAGGTATGATTGTTAGAACTAATTGGAAAGGTGCAAGAAGTAAAGATTTTAAGATGATTGCGTTTATTTGATGCTTTTACTCAAAATTTAATTAGATAGAAAATATGTTGCCTAGGATTCAATCTTGGTGTTGATTAGGATTATTTAAACAATTCACGTTAACTTCTTGTCAATTAGTAATTCTGAATTGCTTTATCGAAATCGTACGTAAATTAGGCTAATTAAAGACTAATTCTGCGAATTATTTGAGCTACTAATCCTTGAACCCTAGTCTAGTTGACTTCTTGTCAATTAATTCTCAATTGTTTTATCGAGATCATAAGTAAATTATTCAAAAGTTCTAATTATGCAAATTATTTGATATTTGAGCTACTAATCCTAGAACCCTAGTTTGGTTGACCTGAATTAGGGGTGTTAAGTGGCCCGGGCCCGGTCAACCCGAAATCGGTCCGTGAAGTTTAGCCGGTTAGTGAGCCGGTTCGGATTCAGGCCTGGTTAAATGGGTCGGACCGATTTCGGGTCCAACAGTAATTTTTGTAAAAACAACCCTGAACTGAACCACTTAACCCAACTCAGTCCAACTCACCTAAACCCGATCAAAAGCAAAAGAAAAAAGTTTCTTATCCAATATACATTATATATACCCACCTATATACATTTTAAATACGTTAAACAATATATATACACACTAAATGTATAGTATATACTACATTAGAATTTAAAAATATATACACAATTACACATGTAATCGTGTATACGACTATACGTAGTTAAATATATATACTACTCTAAATAAAACATATACTACAAGCTATATACTACAATGTAATGATATATATATAAATTTATAAAACATATACACATGTATACGTTAAATATATACTACTTTAGAGTCTATAGAAGATATATACACATATATACATACCATTCAATATATGTACTACTTTAAATAAAATACATATCACAATATATATACTACAATATATACACACACTATATATATAGTTATATACTAATTTATGAAAAATATACACATGTATACGTTAAATATATACGTCTATAGAAGATATATACACATATATACGTATAATTCAATATATGTACGAATTTAAATAAAACATATACTACAATATATACACACACTATATATATAGTTATATACCAATTAATAAAACATATACACATGTATACGTTAAATATATATGTCTATAGAAAATCTGTACACATATATACGTACCATTCAATATATACATACTACTTTAAATAAAACATACACTACAATATATATACTACAATATATGCACACACTATATATATAGTTAAATACTAATTTATAAAAAATATACACATGTTACGTTAAATATATACGTCTAATAGAAGACATATACACATATATACGTACAATTCAATATATGTACTACTTTAAATAAAACATATACTACAATATATATACTACAATATGTATACACATTATATATATAGTTATATACTAATTTATAAAACATATACACATGTATACGTTAAATATATACGTCTATAGAAGATATATACACATATATACGTACCATTCAATATATGTACTACTTTAAATAAAACATATACTACAATATATATACTAAAATATATACGTACACTATATATATAGTTATATACTAATTTATAAAACATATACACATGTATACGTTAAATATATACGTCTATAGAAGATATATACACATATATACGTACGATTCAATATATACGTTCTACTTTAAATAAAACATATACTACAATATATACACACACTATATATATAGTTATATAATAATTTATAAAACATATACACATGTATACGTTAAATATATACGTCTATAGAAGATATACACACATATATACGTACCATTCAATATATGTACTACTTTAAATAAAACATATACTACAATATACACACATACTGTATATATATATATATATATATATAGTTATATACTAATTTATAAAACATATACACATGTATACGTTAAATATATAAGTCTATAGAAGATATACACACATATATACGCACCATTCAATATATGTACTACTTTAAAAGAAACATCTACTACAATATATATATATACTACAATCAGAGGCGGATCCAGGATCCAAACTCACCAGGTGCCAAGTAAAGTTATCGATTAAATTAATCGGATTATTCATCTTTTCGGTTTATAGGACAATTAAAAAATCAATCAATAGTAAAAGAATAGTAATAAAATGACCAAACATAAACTTTTAATAATATTATTAATATCATAATATCCGTAATTCATCACAATTGCTCACGGCGTGTTTTCATATTCTGAAAACGATCAACGATGAACCTTTCACCAGCGATGATAGAGAATCGACCGGGCAGCAAGCAGCGGAGCAACAATAGGCAGCAAACTTGAAGAGTTGAAGTATAGAGAGAGCTGATGTTTTGATATTTGGAAATAGGATTTTTTTATTATGATGAGAGAGATAAGAGATTAGATTATACCTTTTTTTAACAATTAAATAAATAAATAAATAAAAAGTCAATAAATAATATTAAGTATTAACATAAGTCAACTAGAGTCTACTACTGCTTACTACGCCTGTTTCTTTGTTTTTATCAATAAAAATAATGTTTTAACATTTTAAAATTGCATCAATCTGGGATCGAACCCACAACCTAATGGCAATAGAATTGGTGTTTTGCCACTTCCACTACTGCTTACAACATCTGTTTCTCTGTATTTATCAATAAAAACAATGTTTTAACATTTAAAAAATTTAATTGCTTCAATCTGGGATCGAACCTGCGACCTAGGGGCGACAAAAGTGGCGCTTTGCCACTTACACTAAATAATGATTTGATATTATGGGCGGCAGATTTAATATTTGACTATATCAGTAAATACATATATAGAGAGAGTTTCTGTCGAAGTTTGCGGGTGGCGTGCCACCCCCACGGCAATGAATAGATCCGCCCCTGACTACAATAAATACACACATTATATATATAGTTATATACTAATTTATAAAACATATACACATGTATACGTCAAATATATACTTCTATAGAAGCTGTATACACACGTATACGTACCATTCAATATATATGTACTACTTTAAATAAAACATATACTACAATATATACACACACTATATATATAGTTATATATTAATTTATAAAACATATACACATGTGTATGTTAAATATATACGTCTATAAAAGATATACACACATATATACGTACCATTCAATATATACGTACTACTTTAACTAAAACATATACTACAATATACATATATACTACAATATATACACACACTATATATATAGTTATATACTAATTTATAAAACATATACACATGTATACGTTAAATATATACGTCTATAGATGATATATACACATATATATGTACCATTCAATATATGTACTAGTTTAAATAAAACATATACTATAGTATATATATATACTACAATATATACACACACTATATATATAGTTATATAACAACAACAACAAACCCAGTGTATTCCCACATAGTGAGGTCTGGGGAGGGTAAGATGTACGCAGTCCATACCTCTACCTCTAAAGAAGTAGAAAGGTTGTTTCCGATAGACCCCCGGCTCGAGACACGGAATACTAAACAAATTCATAGTAAAGAATGGAATAAGATGGCATAACATAAATACACCCACAAGTAATAGTAAACAGAGAAAAGTAAACATATTCGTAATAAAGCATGAAACAAGGTATCATAACAAGAATAATACCCCCACCAAGTAATATCATGTGTATAGTAATTTATAAAACATATACACATGTATACGTTAAATATATATGTCTATAGAAGATAGACACACATATATACGTACCATTCAATATATACGTATTACTTTAAATAAAATATACTACAATATATATACTACAATATATACACGCACTAAATATATAGTTATATACTAATTTATAAAACATATACACATGTATACGTTATATATATACTACTTTAGAAAATACATATACATATATACGTACCATTCAATATATGTACTACTTTAAATAAAATATTTACTATAATATATATATATATATATATATATACATATTACAATATATACACTCACTATATATATAGTTATATACCAATTTATAAAACATATACACATGTATACATTATATATATACTACTTTAGAAAATATATATACATATATACGTACCATTCAATATATGTACTACTTTAAATAAAAATATTTACTATAATATATATATATATATATATATATATATATATATATATATACATACATACTACAATATATACACTCACTATATATATAGTTATATACTAATTTATAAAACATATACACATGTATACGTTAAATATATACTAATTTAGAAAATATATGCACATATATATGTACCATTTAATATATGTACTTCTTTAAATAAAACATATACTACAATATATACACACACTATATATATAGTTATATACTAATTTATAAAATATATACACATGTACACGTTAAATATATACGTCTATAGAAGTTATATACACATATATACGTACCATTCAATATATATGTACTACTTTAAATAAAACATATACTACAATATATACACACACTATATATATAGTTATATACTAATTTATAAAATATATACACATGTATACGTTAAATATATACTACTTTAGAAAATATATATACATATATATGTACCATTCAATGTATGTACTTCTTTAAATAAAACATATACTACAATATATATACTACAATATATACACACACTAAATGATATAATAAAAGAGTTGAAGATACAAAATCAGCCCAAAACAGTCCACAAAATGGCTAAAACCAAGAGCCCTTTTCAGGCTTAGTCTCGGCCAGCCACAACAACAAAAGAATGGCACAATAACAACACTATATTGAGGTGGATTGACACCTATTTTTCAGCAAACAACAAACTAGCAAGAATATTACAAGATGAAAACAACAATAAGTTGAACAACAACAACAAAAATACCCACTCAGCTTACACTAAAACAAAAGGAACACAATAAGATTACAATAAAGTAAAGGGATAGATAGATAGAACACATAAGGGTATAATATTAAGAACCCAAGAATGGACAAAATCAGCCCAAAACAGTCCACAAAATGGCTAAAACCAAGAGCCCTTTTCAGGCTTAGTCTCGGCCAGCCACAACAACAAAAGAATGGCACAATAACAACACTATATTGAGGTGGATTGACACCTATTTTTCAGCAAACAACAAACTAGCAAGAAGATTACAAGATGAAAACAACAATAAGTTGAACAACAACAACAAAAATACCCACTCAGCTTACACTAAAACAAAAGGAACACAATAAGATTACAATAAAGTAAAGGGATAGATAGATAGAACACATAAGGGTATAATCTTAAGAACCCAAGAATGGACACTCTTGGACCCTTAACAGTACATACAACAATAAGTCTATCTCTTACGTGACACAAGATCGGATTGCACCTCTCTAGCATCAACGTTTCAAAGCAAGCAACAACAAAAGAAAATCCACCCTATTATTGTATCCTAGTTTCTTTTTTGGTGCCTCAAGTATAGAGGACTTGTGTTCTTTGGTCTTTCAAGAATCACAAATATCATTAAAAACTAATCAAAGAAACCCTACATGGTTCTATTTATTTCCTATTACAAATAAAAGACAAAAAAGACCAAAAGGCCCCTTAAAGACTTAGGAGTCCATCAAGTGTAATATGTTGGCTGATTTTAGTGCATTTAGGTCCCCTTTTGCACTTAAATTGCACACACTAAGTCTCAAACCCAACATGCACTCCCATAAGTCCATATCCGTGAGTATTCCCATATCATCCTCTCCATCTTAAGAGGAATTTTCCCACAAATTCACAGCTTTACCTCGTTCAATCGACTACTTCAAAAGAAATCACTCAAAACAGCCCGCAAACATGAGATAGCACAAAAACAGTCCACAAAAATCATGAGATAGCACAAAAACAGCCCACAAAATCATGAGGAACCCGAGAGTACATTAAAACAAGTCTCGGCCAACATCTTCATTTTGAATCTCGGCTTTCTCTCCATCCTAAGCCTTGTCTTCAATCTCATCCGAAATAAGTCTCCTACCATCATACAAGCATTGTCGTAGACTCCATATCCGTCATGGTCCTTTCTACCATTCTCCTCTACATGGACATGTTGGCTTTCGTGAAGTGGAGTTTCGGTTGAGATGATTGATTTGGTAAAATGGAGCTTCGGTTGTGGAGCTTGGATGGGAGGGATTTGGATTCCAAGTCCTTTTTGTTGGACTTGATCGAATGGAGGAGGGATTGACCTATGTAGGTCTCGGTTTGGAGGATATTTAGTGGCTTGGCTTATGTCTATGTCATTTGGTGGTGGTCTTGGAGGATTGATTATTTGAGGTAAAACTTCGAAAGTAGAATCACGAAAATTCCTTTGACTCTCCACTCGATCCAACCTCTCAAGTATGGTAGACATATCCGAGCCCAATTTGTCAAGACCCGCATTTGCCTTAGCTATTTCTCGGGCAATAGCATCAAGGTGGGCCAAAATGATATCCATTGTGGCAAAGGAGTTACCTACAAAATAGAAAACACGTTAGTTATACAAAACATCCTCACTCTCTCTTTTATTTCGTGTCTCTCAGATCCCTTATACTCAATCTCACACGTATTGTAAGCTTGCTTGAACTCCGAGAGGTGTTGAGAGGTGAATCCAATGTTGACAAAGACTCCAAAGAGTAATGAAAAAAAAACACAAGGATGTTACAATGACTCAAAGGATTAAGACACACAAAAAAAAGTTAACACGAAGAACGGTTTCAAAACTAACTTACAATCTAGTGCTAGCTTGTAAGTTAGTAATGGAATCAATAAATGAGACTAAATAACAACAAATTGAAATTAGAAGATCAAAATTTGAGCTTAAAAAATGTTGGTGAACAGTAAAAAACATGATGTAGCAGCCACGTATTGGTTGCGGTTGTTATCAAATTTTATTTTCCAATTCAAGTCTTAGTCCAATTGTAATTTAGAATTGGTGGGAACTGGTTAAGGAGGGAAAACAAGTCTTGAAATCCTCTTTCAAATTCAAAAAGCAAGACTTGACTTTTCTCTTTAAAACATGGACCCTTATTTCATGGGAAGTGGTTGAGAAGTGATTGATATGTCTTTGGTGGTTGTAAAGTCTTCATGATCAACAAGTCTTACACCTTGTTCCTTCACCTTTAGGATCTAACACTTCACTTTATGTTTTATAATTTATGAAGGAGGTGAATAACAAGAGAACAATAACAACATTCACCAAGAACAACAACAATCTCTAATAACAACCAACAACAAATCCACCAACAAATGGCCAAGTCTTCTTAGTGTTGTATTTTTGGTTTTAACAAGAGATGAAGGTTGTGATGAGCTTCAAGAACACTAAAACAACTTTTCAATAACAACAACAACACCAAAAACGTTCAACTAAAGCCACAAAAATAAGTCCACACGGCCAAGAGCAACAACAACAAGGCACGACCCACAGCTTGTTCACGACAACAACTTTCAACAAGTTCAAGCTCAAGTTTTGGATCTAAACTTAAAGTTCTAGTGAACAAGAAAACCAACACTTAGAAACAACTAAACAAACAAAAAAAAAGACACCAAGATCTAGACAAGAAAACAAGAAAAATCTCGACCAAGACACAACAAGAACGCATTTTTGGCCAAGATACAAAATGGACAGATTTGCTCCTTTTTGGAATTTTTAGTTTTGAACACTTATTTTTATTATTTATCCACTAACAAGCCCAAGACTGATCTTGTGGGAACAAGATCAAGCCATTCTTTGATACCAAATGATACAATACAACAATAGAAGATACAAAATCAGCCCAAAACAGTCCACAAAATGCTAAAACCAAGAGCTGTTTTGAGGCCTAGTCTCGGCCAACCACAACAACACAAGAATGGCACAATAACAACACTATATTGAGGTAGATTGACACCTATTTTTCAGCGAACAATAAACTAACAAGAAGATTACAAGATGGAAACAACAATAAGTTGATCAACAACAACAAAAATACCCACTCAGCTTACACTAAAATAAAAGGAACAAAATAAGATTACAATAAAGTAAAGGGATAGATAGATAGACCACACGAGGGTATAATCTTAAGAAGCCAAGAATGGACACTCTTGGACCCTTAACACTACATACAATAATAAACCTATATCTTACGTGACACAAGATCGAATTGCACCTCTCTAGCATCAACGTTTCCACGCAAGCAACAACAAAAGAAAATCCACCCTATTGTTGTATCCTAGTTTCTTTTTTGGTGCCTCAAGGAGAGAGGACTTGTGTTCTTTGGTCTTTCAAGACTCACAAATATCATTAAAAACTAATCAAATAAACCCTACATGGTTCTATTTATATCCTATTACAAATAAAAGACAAAAAAAACCAAAAGGCCCCTTAAAGACTTAGGTGTCCATCAAGTGTAATATGTTGGATGATTTTAGTGCATTTATGTCCCCTTTTGCACTTCAATTGCACACACTAAGTCTCGAACCCAACATGTACTCCCATAAGTCCATATCCATGACTATTCCCGAATAACTAAATATATAGTTATATACTAATTTATAAAATATATACACATGTATATGTTAAATATATACTACTTCAGAAAATATACACACATATATACGTACCATTCAATATATACATACTACTTTAAATAAAATATACTACAATATATACACACACTATATATATATAGTTATATACTAATTTATAAAACATATACACATGTATACGTTAAATATATACGTCTATAGAAGATATATACACATATACATGTATCATTCAAAATATATGTACTACTTTAAATAAAACATATACTACAATATATATACTACAATATATACTCACACTATATATATAGTTATATACTAATTTATAAAACATATACATATGTTTACGTTAAATATATGCGTCTATAGAAGATATATACACATACATTCGTACCATTCAATAAACATGTACAAGTTTAAATAAAATATACTATAATATATACACACACTAAATATATATTTATATACAATTTTATAAAACATATACACATGTATAAGTTGTATATATACTACTTTAGAAAATATATACACATATATACGTACCATTCAATATATGTACTACTTTAAATAAAACATATACTACAATATATACACACACTAAATATATAGATATATACTAGTTTATAAAACATATACACATGTATACGTTAAATATATTCTACTTTAGAAAATATACACACATATAGACATACCATTCAATATATACGTACTACTTTAAATAAAATATACTAAAATATATACACACACCATATATATAGTTATATACTACTTTATGTAATATATAAATTAAAAAATTCTATTTTTTTATAAAAGAAAAACTTAATTGGGTCGGGCCGGGCCGATTAACCGGCTGGCCTAGATCGGTTTTGGTCCGGAACGGATTAACCGGGTCCAAAAAAAATTAACCCTGCCCAGGATCCAGTACTCTACAGCCTATGGGATGATTGGATCGGGTCAAACAGAGTCGGGTTTGCTTAGTGGGCTGGGTCGAGCCGGCCCATTTGACAGGCTTAACCTGAATTCACATTTACAACTATAATTCTCTCAATTTTTTAAATTTCTGTGTGTGGTATATATTCTGAGGCACAATTTTTACTACTTTTGATCCAAGAAATTGCATGTCATAGACCCAAATATGGGTGGTTTTAGATATTTGACCCCAAATAAGAATGTCTTTGAAAAATAGCCTTCCTTACTTTTTAATTTACTAAAAGTACCATTTTCCCCTCCACACCTCAAATATATTTTTAACCTTTCCATACTTATTTATTTCTCAAATTTTATTTTTTATTATTTTTACTTTTTAATTTTTCCTTTACTCTTATTATTCTACTTTTTTTCACTCTTTTTTTTCCTTTAAATTTATTATTGTGATTTTTATTATTTTCAATTTTTATTTTTTCCTTTAACTTTATTTTCATGTTCTAATTTATTTGTCTCAACCTTTATTTTTCTTCTCTTTTTCTTTTTTTTTTCAACCATTATCTATTTCTTCATTTTTTACTTTTCTAAATTTATTTACTTAGAGTTTTTTTAATTTATTTTTTTCCCAGAACTTTCGTCAGTTAATTCTCGTTCATCTTTTTTCCTCATTTCTCAAAACCCTTTCTCTTTCTCCTCTTCTTATTCATTTGATTTGTCTCAAAATTTCAAACTCGGTTAACAGAAAAAATGAATGTTGCTTCTGATGAAGAAATAGCACACCTCTCAGTAGATGTTGCTTCCAACTCTTCGGGTCTTTTGCCTTCAAATTTAATTGACATCATTGTTGAGGTAAGTTGCTACTAAATTTAGTTTGTCATTTACATGTATTTTATCTTTTTTTTTGTTTTATTTTTGAATTGGGTATTTAAATCTCTTTTGGTTGTTTACGTTCAAGGTTTTAACTCATAATATAAAGTTGTTGTATTTTTGGGAGTTATGTTTAGGAATTTGTCAGATTGGCGGTTGTATAGTTAAGAAGTTTTAATTTTGTTAGTTGTGTGTTACTAAGTGAATTTTGAATAATCTCAAATTCTTGATTTCATGAAAAAAGTAAATCTTGATTGAAATTAAAAGTTTTATGTTACTAGAAATCTTAGTAGTTCGGATGATTGACTATTTAAACTTTGTGCTCTTGGGAAATCTCAGTAGCTTAGTTGGTTTACCTAGATTTTGTGCTTGCAGAAAACCTAGCAGCTCAGTTGGTTGGTTAGAGAAACTTTCACCTTGTTGGTGAGGGTTAAATTTCCCATCTTGTAATACCCTATCGCCAATTAAACCAAAAAAGTTTTGTGCTACTAGATTTGAGATCTTTGATAATTTCTACTAGTACTATGTAATTTCTATTGTGTCAAGTTGGAGGTCTTGTAATAGGCCTTTGCAATGTGGATATCTTTATTTTGCCTCTTAGATGATGGTTCGATTTCTTTTGATGCAATGTACATTTTTTTTTTATTTCTGCACTTGTGGGATTACACTGGATTTTTTGTTGTTGTTGAAATGCAGATTGTTTTTTGATTTGTTATCCCATAGCAGTTGCTCTTGGTGGTTCAGTTTTTAATTAAAGACTTTATGAATTTCTATTAAAGTCAATCATTTGATAGAAAAGACTTAATTGTTTCTACTTATTTAATCCTATGTATAAGTAGTACATGTAATTATACAACATATTTAGTACTCCTACTAGTTTAATACATAGTAATCACGACATTAACAACAGGAGTACTATTCTTATTCAAATAAGCCCTATTAAGTACTATTCTTATTCTAACACAACCTATTTGTTAAATATAAAAAAGTAAACTGTCAATAAAAGATCATGTTAACATTGCTAGTGCACCCTACTAAACGACCCATGAGTGTATAATTTTTAAGGGAATGAGAGATCTTAGACAAAGAAAAAGAATAATCTTGTAGCTCATGAAGACAGACTCAAGGAATAGCCTTTCCCATTTTTTCTTTCTCTACCCCCCCTCCCCCCCGCCCCCCCGGCAAGAATCACCATCATCAATACATGAAAATGGAGCTTCACTACAGTCATGTCTTCTTCATCTTCATCTCTATTCAATATCATGTCAATGATAAAGACCTTTCCTTTTCTTTCTTCATCGTTATATGTATTAGCTTCTCTGTATCTATTTAGTTCACACAATCTTCGTCGCTCCAATTATGCATAACTAGCTGCAAAAAGTAGTATTTTCTCAAACATCATAATTAGTGACCTGTAGCCTCTACTATATAAACTAGAAATACTCAGTGCTGCAAGAGTTAATTAGAAAATTACACTATATATACAAGATCAAAATCGTATTTTATTTCTATATAGTACATGTTGAATCGCGTTAGCTTTTTCATGTGTTTACTTTTTCTATTTTGAATACCTTTAACATGAAGCAGAATAGAACTTTGAAGGACATGTTAAGAATAGAACTTTTGTGCATACCTTAATCAAAATAGCATCAACATGGGGAATAGATTGAAACATATCCCCTTCTACAAAGCTTAAATTTTCAGTTTGTGGCATGTTTACAATAATACATGGAAGATCAAGAGCGGTGCATTTCATGTGGAATAGAGGTTGTTGTTGTGTTTGATTTCAAAGTCTTGTTGTTTGCATGACGACCTTCCCATGTACATTAGTATTTGATCAAGAACACCATCGTTGTTTGGTTTTTGAATAATTTTACTTCTGGAGAGTGTTACTGATGAGTTCTGAGGACTCTCAAGAGCCTTATGGTAATTCTTCTCCTTGAACAAACGGCACACCACCCACCCTTCTTCCTGGTTACTTGATTCTGATGCCTGGATATGAATAAAATAATATAATCATATATATATCGTCAGTACACTATACTATAAGGTTGTCTTACTTATGTATGTACTGTAGTAAGCAGGTTACTTCCTTAGTTTCAAAGATGAAAAAGGCATACCCTGCAAAACTTGTTTGCACAATCATGACATTCTTTCTATACGCATACATTATCGTAACATAGGATGGGTGCTTACATTAATATTGGGGGAGGGTGCTTACATGGTATGGGTGCTTACATTCTTTCTATATCACGTGGTTACATTAATGTTGAGGGCTCAAACTCAATGGTATCTCATTGCATTCATTTTTTAAATGTTCATTTCACTTTTTTTAATTGTTTTCCATATATTCACGCAATATATTTCTTTTATGTCACAGTGATTGTGAAGCATTTGTTTGTGCATTTTGCTGAATAAGTCATTCATGGTAGAGATATACCTAAAAAGATTGACATTGGTCATGTTCGCATGAGGTATGGAGATTTATTGTGGGATTATGGAAAGAGAAAACTAGAAGCTGATATAAAAGACAACACTACAAAAAAAGTTGGCAGATTATTTGGAAAAGAAAAGAGGAAGAGGACGCACCATAAGTAGTAGTTTAGTTTTGTAGTTATTGAAACTCACTGCACATGAAGGATTTTTAGCTATTTTTAGTTTTGTAGTTATTGAAACTCACAACACATGAAGAATTTTTAGCTATTTTTAGTTTTGTAGTTATTGAAACTCACTGCACATGAAGGATTTTTAGCTATATTATGCGATTATGTAAAGTTTAAACAGACTTTTCAAATTGAATCGGCTATTTTTGATCTGATAACATGAAAAATACAATGTAGAATCGATACTGGTTCATTTGTTGGTATCTTTGTATATTTATGTTTTATTATCGAAGAATATTTTTTGCCTTTCCTTGTGGCAAGTCTTTCCCCTGAGGCAAGAGAGTTATTGAGTATCTCTTAAATTAGTAAACAATGTGGCAGGGCCAATTCATGCCCATGAGGTATAACTTATTCCTATGGGGGTTGTCTTATCATTAATTATGTGCAAATGCTATATGAGTATTTTGATCATTGTGAACTTTTCAATCACATTTGTCCTCGATTAAATAGCATAAAATAAGAAACGGTTTAGACCTTGTTATCCAAGGGTCATCTACTCCTCCTCAGTAGTTGGTTCTCCACTTTTATTTATTTGGTTAGATACTTGGTTTTGTTGATTGGTATCATCTTATTTTCTACTCGCAATTGAATACTCCCCCGTGCTTTTATTTTTGTAGTTTTTAATGTTTATTGCTTTTGGTCTTGGCTTATAGTATTTTAGTTTTTGGTTTAGAAGATTGATTCTCATATGGTTGTAAGATTGTAATATTCCTATAAACATATTTTGTATGGTAAAGGAAGAATGTTCTTTGAAAAAATTGTGAGTTGAACCACTTTTGATATCTAAGTCTTGCCTCTAGGGAAAGTGTTGTAGATCATCTGTCGAATCATTGCAGAATAAACTAGTGTCGAATCCTACCCATGAGGCATAACTTGTTCCTTTGGGGTCTAAAAATTTTACCTCTTGGGTAAGACTTATAAATTATATACCAAATCATCACACACTAATTTATTATCAACGCTTGGCATTGGGACATAACTTGTTTGTTTATTGTATTAAGTTTTTCCTCTAGGGCACGAGCTGCAGATCATCTGCCAAGTTATTACACGTTAAGTTAGTGTCAACTCTTTACCATAGGGCATAACTTGTTTCTTTGGGGGTTAAGTCTTGCCTCTATGGTAAGTGTTGTAGATCATCTGCCGAATCATTGCAGAATAAGCTAGTGTTAACTTTTGCCCATGGGACACAACTTGTTCTGCATCTTGCCTTCAAGGCAAATTTTAAAGTGTATCCCGTATAATTATTCACATCACATCTCTTGGGGGTGTAGTCCTTCCCCGAATCCTGTTAATATGATATATTTTTGCACATCAATATATAAAAAAAATTTAACATGCTAAGTAATTTTTATAAACAATCAATAAGAAGGTTTTGAGTTAAATACTTCACCACAAGTTAAAACTTCAATATAAATAAGAAGACATTCATGATTGAAAGCCAAAATTACTTGTTACTAACTAAAATAGGGATCAAAAAAATCCTATTATAATTGTTATTTTGATCCAACTTCTCGGATAAAAAGTAAAACTAATCATGTTTTCTTATTTTTCTTTCTGTATCTTCTTGCATATGGATAAAGGATAGGAGTATAGTGACAATTTGATCTGTTATGCCTGGTTCTTTTGCATCTTGAACATCTATAATTATTTCTTGAAGATGCTACTCTACAAGGAGATCTGGATGTTTGTCTTCTCCCAAGCAAAACCTCCTTATCTAGGGGGTTTGTGATCAGGTCCTTTATGCTATCTGGAACAATCTATGATGATATGCTTCCAACTGGTAGAATTTCTCCCTGGTATGTTTACAGCCAAGATTGCCTTGAGAACCAATGAGAACAATAGCTAGACTTGTTCATATGTCTACTCTCTATCGCTGCAATTGCTTGGGTCCATGGTATCTCATCTGTTTGAAATACCAAGCATTGACAAGTCCTACTCTTCAGGTCTACAATATATTCAACTCCTTCTTCTCTTACAACAAATCTTGTTGCATCAATGGGGTCTACCTGTAAATAAAATGATAAATAAATGACAACTTATAGTGAAATATCTAGTATATGAGCAGAATCAGGCATACAAAACAATCAACCATACATAAGGACCAAATCTTGAGGCAACCCAAAAACAGCTACAATCAAGCATATAACATGAAATCGCAATATAATATTGAACTAATCGAAAATCTAATAATAAGTGACCAATAATAAGGGATAACAATTAAGGTTCTCTGTCAAAATGGAAGAGAAAGGGAAATATAGGGGATAGTTAGAGTTTTTATGCTTGGCTTGGTCAGGGAAAGTGCAGGAGAAGGATCTGTCATCCAAGGAATGAACTTTCAAAGTCAAATTCCCTGTATTATATGGAAAAGACAGAACCTTGCTCAAGAACAACAGCTGATTCAATAGTGATGTTTCCAACATATGAGCAGGAGAATAAGCTATAAATAAATTGAGATAAAACAGATAATGCATATAATCTAGGAGTAGAATCAACTATGATAGTGAAACATCTAGTATATGAGTAGAATCAACCATATAGAGAAATCAAACATACATAGGGGACGAATCTTGAGGCAACCAAAAAATAACTACAATCAAGCATACAATATCAAATCACAAACAATCACGCAGCTATGAGCAGAAGCAACAAAACACATATTTCACGCGCGAATCTCAAGAAAATAAAAAAACTAACAATAAATCACAAATGACAGTAAACCAGTTATGTATAATCTGTGATTAAAAAATAGTAACAGTATATTACCCTATTATCAAAATACAATTTCAATTAATTTCAATTTCAAGGCGACTTGAATCTTGTCAATTACCTCTACTTCCGCCTAACGTGTGATGTCATGAAAGTTGCCTTACGATTCCATTTTTCTTTCATAAAACCAACTTTGTAACTTGTTCTAAATGTAATCGATTAGTCCCAGTATTGGTAGTTTCCTGGCTTTTCTCAGTACAACATTTATGGACTTCACGTTGTTAGTCATAAGCATATTGTACCTTCTATTGGTATGAAATGAACGAGCCCATCTTTCTAGTTCTTCTTCTTTCAAGAACTCCGCAGCAACTTTGTTGACTTTTTCTATCTCATTCATGAAAGTATAAATTCTGTTTGTTTGTATGTTGTTGCTGCATTGTAGAAGAGTGATAGAACCACATCTGAGAAGTATTTTTTTCTTAAATTCTTCTCTATGTGATAGATGCATATCCCATGCTGACACTCTGGATAGACATTTACAATTGCATTTGTAATGGATGGGTGACGATATGATAGAATAGATAATTATTCACGTACCCCAATTGCATGTCTTAACTAATTAAAGAACCAGTTATAAGACTCATTATTTTTGAGTCTACAATTCTAAAAGCCAAAGGAAATATATTGTTGTTTCCATCCTTTGACACTTCTATCATGAGGACACCAAGATATTTTGCCTTAAAAATACTGCATCTACCATTATTACCGGTCTACAGTTGATCTATCCAATGATTGAAGCGTCATAAGCAAAGAATGCATATTGAAACCTGTGTTGAGCAAAAGAATATTAGTAACAATTTGCATTTGATATTTATAATCAGAGTACAATAATTTTCTAAACTAAGTCTTTCCCATGAGGCAAGAGTTCCATCTATGTTAATAATCTAATCAGTGCAATTAAGGAATAAACTTTTGTCTCTTGGGCAAAAGTTTTCAACTTCAACAGGATAGCATTTGTACAACAATTTTCTAAACTAAGTCTTGCCCATTAGGCAAGAGTTCCATCTATGTTAATAATCTAATCAATGCAAACAAAGGATAAACTTTTGCCTCTAGGACAAAAGTTTTCAATTTCTATAATTTTCTAAACTAAGTTTTGCCCATAAGGCTAGAGTTCCATCTATGTTAATGATATAATTAGTGCAAATAAAGGATAAATTGTTGCCTCTTGGGAAAAAAATTTCAATTTCAACAATTTTCTAAACTAAGTCTTGCCCATAAGGCAAGAGTTTCATCTATGTTAATAATCTAATCAGTGCAAATAAAGGATAAACTATTGCCTCTTGGGCAAAAATTTTCAATTTCAATAATTTTCTAAACCAAGTCTTGCCCATGAGGTAAGAGTTTCATCTATGTTAATAATCTAATCAGTGCAAATAAAGGATAAACTATTGCCTCTTGAGCGAAAGTTGTCAATTTCAACAGTATAGCATTTGTACCTATTCTCATCGTCCCTCTTTATGTTTGTGTACGTGCTTGGGTTATTTTCTTTCATCATGTGAAGATACAATGTCAACCTATTGTAGTTCTCTTTCGCGGTTTCTTTTATCACCGTATAGGCATACTGTATCGCTCGCCATCCTTTGTTATAGGATATGATAATTCTGTATTTCCTTCTCATTTTATCTACCACGAAGTTGGGTGTGACTACATTACTAGAGTCGTATACAAGCTCTAGTATGTATTCACATATGACCTTTGATGTTGCATTTCTTTGGTCGGACGTTATGAAATCAACCGAGCAACTGTGAGCCTTTTCATATATAGTAACCGGAAAGAGCAAAGAATCGACAATCTTTGAGGCATGAAACCGCCACACGCAGTTGTCGTCCAAACATTGCAGTGAATATCTTGTTGTGCTTGATTTGATAACCTTAAATTGGATATTGTGTGTAATTGCAATGTTTGACAAGCATGTCATCATATTTTGTTTGTCAATGAAGATCGACTTGACATTTACCTCATTCAAAGAGGCATTGTGCCTCGAGAGAGTATTTTCGACATCAAGTATCCTCTTTTTTTTGGTGTACCCTCTTAATCTTGGATGGGTCAGCTATTTCATCCTCAAATATTTGTTCAATAATCTGTAACTCATTTTTTCTATCAATACTTTCAATACTTATTTCGTTTTCATCTATTCCAAGCACAACCCTTGTGAAAAATTAAACAACAAAAGATTAATAACAATTTAATTTAGAATATATATCTTCAACAAGTAAAATCATTAAAGAGTAAGGCATAGTCAACTATTGCCCCTGGGGCATCTCTGTCAAAGTCTTGCCTCTAGGGCAAGAGTTATAAGTCATCTGCCAAATCAATACAGACTATGGCAGTGTCAACTTTTGCCCATGGGGCATTACTGTCTAAGTCTTACCTCTGGGGTAAGATTTATAGGTCATCTGCCAAATCATTACAAACTAAGACAGTGTCAACTATTGCCTATGGGGCATAACTTGAAATGTATGGCAAAATCTGAAGATGCTAAAATAGCACTTGAAACTACTGAATAACACACACTATAGGGGTGATTCTAAGAGGTTGTTTACTTCAGACATATGTTGCAAGTGATACAACATAGTTTATCAACTCAATACTCTGATAATATGGCCTTGAAAGAGAATGATGTACTGACTATTATTGAGAAGTGGAGCAATATTGAAGAGAGCATGTTACAATAAAAAATCAGGGCTTTGTGTATAAGCTAGGTGATTCAAACCCCATGTATTTTAGTTTAGTTAGACTCAAACATAAGGCATCTAAATGCTATGATAAATTCTTAATTGTGTGAACATCTCATCAAAAAGCTTCAGATGTTAGAGAGAAAACTTTGAATACTTCACTATATATTCTTAAGCAAACACAACAGGTTAAATTGGTTTCACAGCATCAATTTACATGTATACAGATTTTCTAATCATATTAATTTAACGTTGCAAGTCAAATGAACATAATCGTGGCATCGTAAGAGGTCATTATGGACACGTCAATCAGATGGGACATAGCTTCATCACTGATACATCATATTGTGAGGTGAAATGTGTTGATCATGTTTATGAGGAGCAGAGCCACCATGTTCAACATTCTAAACAATCAAATCTCCATCTGTATGGAACTATTTGTACGATGATACTGACAAGAACCACGCAATACATGATGAAGAAGATGACACACCAGCTCCTACGCAAGTTGGATTACTAAGCTTGTTCAAATACTCAACCAAATTGGATATAGTACTACGGCAAAATGACCTTCTAGACCCCTATACTATATCGGTTTTATAAGTTGGACACTTCTACTTACATGTTTGTCATCTGGACCCTTGAACCCACTAAAAAGCAACATTTTAAATACTTTTTTTGTGAGTGTAACACACTCTCGCCACATCTGCCGCCACGTCATTTTTAAGTATTACATTAAATTTTATGTTATTTTAAAAATGATACCTAAGAAATTAAATATTAAAATAAATTTAATTAAATAAATTCTTTTTATAAATTATAGAAATTCTAATACACAAACACAATAAATTTTTAATTTAAAATAATTTAAATTTTCAACTTTAAATTTAAATTTTTAATTATAAACTCTAATACACAAACACAAAAAATTTAATTAAACATCAAATGTATTCTAAATAATTGAAATTTCTCTCCAATTAATTTAAAGTTTTAACTATAAATTCACATACACAAAAATAATAAATTTTTAATTTTTATTTAAATATCTTTAACAATTTATAAAAATTACAAAATTAATCCTAAACAAAATAAATAATTTAAATTGAGAAAGTAAATAAAACAAAAGTAAAAAGGTAAAAAAACAACAATTTTTTTTAACAATGAACGACAACAATATCAACCACAGACCCTCTTTAGGAATATATGAATATTAAGAGGCTCGTATCTTGGTTGGGCGACCTAGATGCAATCCGAGGTTTGCAGCCATGGTGATGTCTTCATTCTCTTATTTTATCAACAGATCTGAGCTTCAATTCTACCCTTGTAACTTGTTTGGATGGTTGTTACCCATTGTGTTGTATTGTTATTCTACAATGGTGTATTTGGTACAAAAGGAAATGCTTTTATGATGAATGTCATCTGTGTTTGGTTTCTAATGTAGCCCTCTGGAAAGAAGAAAGTTGGAAAATTTTAATGAGGCTTACTCTTTTGCGTGCAACTGGTGATTTTGCAGCCATGGCGTGGTTGTCTTCTCTTAGTCTGAGCAAAAATGCAAAATTCTAAGCCTCAAATTTTTTAAAATCGAACTGTGGACCTCTTGTGCTTACATTTAAGTTTGCTCCAATTAGAATGATGTACAGTTGTATACTGGGTCATTTGCACTTTTGCCCTTATTTTGTATTGTTCTTCAATTTACACCTCCCATACGGGGGAGGGGGAGGGGGAGGGGGCTAGATGGGGGTGAGTGTGGGGTGGAGTGGTGGCTGTGCGCGGGGAGAAGGCTGGGGAAGGAGGCTAAATGAGGGTGAAGGCTGGGGTGGGCAGGACGGGGAGGAGGGCTTTTTATTTTTTATTTTTTATTTTTAAATTTTTTATTTTTATAATTTAAAAATATTTTAAATTAAAAAATATGGAGGAAAAAAAGGATCTTTTTTATTTTTTAAAATTTTAATATTATTTTTATTTTTTAAAAATTTATTTTAATATAAAATTGGCTCCCACTTGCATCATAGGTGAGTGTAATCACTCTCTTTGTCCTAGTCAGCATTTTAATTCCACATAGGCAAAGTCAATGGTCAAAGGGTTTAAAATACTGCTTTTTAGTGGGTTCAGGTGTTCAGATGACAAACATGTAAGTAGAAATGTCCAACTTATAAGACCGACATAGTATAGGGGTCCAAAAGGTCATTTTGCCTAGTACTACTGTTGTTGGGTTGTATTGGGGCTCTAATAAATGGAGGATCGCTTCCTTGGTATTCTTATCTTTTTGGTAATTTCGTAAACAAAATTGCTCTGGACAAAGACAAAGACCAGATGATAAAGGATGTGGGAACGGTAATATATACTTAGACTTTTATTGTATGCTTCCAAAGCTCTCAGTTAATAACCCCTTACCCTTTCATATCGCGAGCAGTAAAAAGAGATGAATTGATGAATACTACTATCCTAAAGTACACGTAACCAATACTACTGTAGTTAACAAAAGATGAAGGATTAAATATGATGCGTGTTCAAAAATGAAGGATTTTTTTTTAACACGAAAAAGTTGTATAATGCAGTGAACTGTACAATAGTAACCTTGTTAGCTAAAGTGCCAAATCCTACTACCATTAGAGAGTTTAAACCCATTGCCTGTTACTCTATGTTATACAAGTTAATAGCTAAAGTGCTCTCTCTTAGAATCAACAAGTTAGTGCTTCTTTACTCTCTAAAACATAGGTTGAATTCACCCGAGATGGAAAACACAGCCTTTGCCTCCAAGAACAAACTCTCGCAACTACTCAAACACAATTATAATCGCAATAACAAACTCCCTACAACCTATTTGACACAATTCCTCATCATCCTCTAATGCTAATTATATCACTAGTTTGAAATACTTGAAACTAATTTCTTGTACCACCTTGTCCTTATACGTTTGGCCTTCCCAAAATATGTTGCGTTCAACGTTAACTCCCATATTAACTGCCTTTCCCTCCAATACCGACCCCCCACAACTACTCAAACACAATTATAACCTCAATAACAAACTCCCCACATCTTGTTCGACGCAATTCCTCAATGGTAAATATGTTACTACAACAATAGCATATCCCAACTTCAGCTTATGTTCACCTCCCCAAAAATCAAATCAATATGCTAATTATATAACGAGCTAAAATTACCACAATGCATCAATAAGCTAAAATTACCACAATGAATTTTGGTGAATTTCATACCTGAAGAACCCTTACAGCTAAAGTTGATTCTGTGAATATTTGAAAGTCGATTATGGAATTTGGAAGAAAGAGATTTAATAGTGAGTATTTTGGCAGGAGATCGATTCTGAAATTTGGAAGAAAGAGAGGAAGAAGGAGGTTTAACGACAAATATTTTGCAGGAGGGTATTTTCGTCCAAGAAAATATGACTTAACAAGTTAAGGCTATTTTAACAAAACTTTTTTATTTGGGGCTAAAATTTGAAAGTCACCCTAATTTGGGTCTATATTTGAAAATCTTTCTTGTGTCCATTGTAGTTTTAGTGTTGCGATTCCTAGATTTAAAGGAATTTTCTTTGTTTCTTGTTAAATCTTTTCTCTTTTCACAAATCTCATTAAATTTAACTATCACAGTTTGCTAAATATCTATTCGAATCAAAATTACTCATATTTGAGAAACTTAAAAGATCAAAACTGCTCGGAATATTTAAGAGACTATTTTAAGCCTACTTCAGATATAAGGGACCAAATTGTTATTTTCTAAAGGCGGACTAATAGGAAGGTGGGGTATTGTGGGGCGGGCACACAATTATTTGGCTATAAGTTCTCACATGGGGTTTGGCACATTTGAAATATCACATTTTCAACGAATTGACTACATTTTATTTTATTTTTTGTTGGTGTTCTTGTAACTATGTCTTCATTAGGTTTCAGCTATGGCCATCTCTACGTGCAGCAAAAGCGTCAAATGGAGAAGCAGAAAAACATGGACAACCAAAAATCAAAAGCTAATAATGAAAATAGCAATGCGAAGAAGAAAATTCACCCGGCCGCAGTCATTGCAGCTACAGAAGAATGTCAGTCTAAAGTTCAAAACTCGACCACCAAATGAAATATGTCCTTGGTACCTATCTTGCTCGAACTTTTCAAAAATATCATAAGATACATATTGACTACTTTAAAAATAGTGCATTTTTAAAGAATTCGAGGTGACATTTTCAGAGAGTTCAAGTCGTAGCCTGAAACTTTTAGAAAATTAAGAACTACTTTTACTGAAAAAATTTCCTGCTAGGACTCTTGTATTTTATTATGATGATGCATGTGTTATCTTTTTAACCCTCACCCCAAAAAGGGTTTGGATGTAAACATTGAAAAGGAAATGAAAAAGCAAAAAGAAGTTTCTTTAATTTGTTTCAGTTTTTACCTTGTGTGTGTGTTTTATTTTTTGTTTCAGTTTTTCCTTTTGTGTCTTTAAAATTTAGATTGGAATTTCTAAATCTTATTAAAGAAAAAGCACTTCCTCTCAATTTCTCTTTTCTAATTTTTAATGCTGAAATTTAAATTTTTAATTAAGAATATAAAAATTTTATTCATCTATCCTTAATTCGGAGCGGTAAAAGGGCTGAGCGAGGTGGAAATAAGAAAAAGCTCAAAAGATTTCTTATGACGAAAAATAGTACTCCCTAACTTGACACAAAATTTAAAAATATAAAAAAGATTTTTGAAGCTTGTGGCTTTAAATTAAAGTTATGTTAAATGTATCAAAATATCCTTTAATCTTGTAGTTCTAAAAATATCATGTAGAAAGTTAAATTTAAAATATTACAAAAAAAAGGGGATAATATTTTTCCAAACAGACTAAAAAGTAAAGTATGTCATTCTCTTATAAACGGAGAAAGTACTATACTTCTTTCATCCTAATTATGTGACTTTTTTCGTTTTTTGATAGTTAATTAATTTTTAAAGCTACAAATAAATTAGATCAACTTAATATTTTAAAATTAAAATTAAGATATTCAAAATATATACTCAAATATATTATAACTTCTAAATTATCAATAATCCATAAAAATGATCATATTAGGGTTGCTTATCGGTTGAATAATTATGCTTAGCGGTTCGGGTTATTGGTTATCGATTTTTAAATAAAATAATCTGCAAGCCACCCAATAAGATAACAGTTGGTTCGGTATCGGATTAGCAATTAACGGACGGTTATCGGATGGTGTAATGGATAAATTTAAGAGAGAATGAAATATCGAATGATTATTGATAGTTCCTCCGTTTCTTCACCGACTACGTTGTTTGTATACTATGATTGATCTATTTATCAATCTTTTAGGCTTCTTGAGTTTTGTTCGTGTAGTTATTTAATAGGTTAAAACATCGAATCAAATAAGAATTTTCTTCTAGACCTAAAATGTATGTAGAAATATTTTTAATTACTCGATTGACAAACAAAAAATTAAAACTTTAATATTATTTGAATTTTTATGTTTTATATCAAACTTTGTGAAGGACATATTTGGGTTGTTCCACTTTTATTGCTGTCCTTTGTGTTGTCAAGAATAATTTATATTTTGGTTTAAGAATAATTTTAGATTTTCTTTACATTTTAGGGAGTCTGCACTTTATGGTTAGATGTCACAAGAAGTGAGATGTTATTTTCTAAATTAAGGAGTGAATAGAATAATCAATGGAGTTTTATATGTTGGATTGACAAAAGATACTTATATATCTAGGAGAAAATATAATTATAATAATTCTTAATAAATTAACAGTTTACCCGATAGGAAAATTGAGTAATCCTTCCCTGCACCAATAAGCCATTAATTATAAAAATTTTATCCATTCTCCAACCATTAATCCGATAACCTATTACCAATTAATCAATAAATTAAATTTTACGATTGAGTTAACAGTAACGATTGGATTTTTAACAACCTAATCATATACTTAGTCAATCTACACACCCTCATAGCCTTTTTGTCATTTTCAGCTAGTAGATTCTTTTAAAAGCTGGTCGAAATGGAGTGGTCAGTCATATTTTAAATTTGTCTCAATCTTACTAATATTGTCTCTTACTTAATCAACAAATACTTAAATTATATAAAAAGATAATGTCATATCCACCTGTTATTACTTATACAATTAAAGCAATTTTTTTGATATAAAAAATTAGATACATTAACAAGATCTCCAACATCAAAATCTATAACTGTCGGCTTTTTATAAAGTCATGATTGATCTATTATTTTCTGTGTATTTAAATTGGAAAATGATTAAATTGTTTCCTCTATACCCAATCTAAAGTTCAATATCGGACAAATTATGGTATCTAGAGGTACTTTATTAAAAGACTGAATCTATCGATAGACATTTAAATTTGACATAATCTTTTACTTTGATATCTAAAATAGATGGTATTTATTTTTGACACCTCAACTAATATTTTAATGTGTTATTTTGACAATCAACAAAAATATGTGACGTGTATGCACTACACGCACTAAAACGTGTAAAGTGGTCAATAATAAGATATTTGATATTTTTTATCAAAATAATTTCTAAATAATTAATTTAAATTAAAAAATTATTAGTTAAAAATTATTAATTAAATAATTAGTTTAATTTAACTTAAATTAAATTGATGATGCCCCCATCACCCTAAATCATCTTCTGTACGCACCCCTCACCTCCCCACCCCCCATTCTCACTCCCCACCACCTCCTAAATCGTCTTCTCCAATCCCTCAACCCCCAAAGTACCTGTTAACCCCCCCCCCCCCCCCCCGCCCCCAATGCCTGCAGCAACATCCCAGCCCCTCCCCGCCCCCTCCCCCCTCGAATATCATCTTCTTTAATACTAAATTTTGCATAATTTCATTTCTCTCCTAATGCAAAGTTAATATAAGATGATAGATGATTTTCAGTGAACAGAAGGAATTAATTTCATCCTCATTAATTAATTTTAAAATAAGAAATCTGGGAACAAAGATGATGCAAGAAATTTTGGAACAAAAATGAATTCTTTAACTAAAGGGTTCGTCAGTCACTTTTGAAAAAAATCAATTGAAATTTTTGGTGAATAAGATGCAAGAGAAGTACAATAATGAAAAAAGTGAAGAATAAAAAATGGAAGCTGAAGAATTTTTCACAAAATAAATACGATAACATATATAGTTGTTAAAAGTCTTTGAATCAACTCTTAAAGTATAATGGAGTTTTCATTTTGATTATCCTTTTTAATAGTGATACTAAAAGACTACTTGCCACTTGCTAGAAATGTTATGAAAATGAGGAATTTGTTGCGTGGAGATTCTATATTAAGTCATATTTCCTTCGTCTCATTTTATGTGTCATCATTTTCTTTTTTGTCCATCCCAAAATAAATATTATATTTCTTATTTGATAATTATTTAAAGACATAATTCCATTTTTATCTTTATTGCTCCTACTTATAAAGTCCCCACTTAATTAAAAATAATAATAGTATATTAAACTCCGTGTCCAATCAAATGGCGACACATAAAATGAGATAGAGGGAGTACATTGGTTGATGTTCATTTTCAAAAATGAAAGCTAAAGAATTATGGGTATTAAGAATGAGTATTTACTCCAACTTGAAGGGAAAAAATGATGAAAAGTCATGGGAGAAAGAGTGAGGAAGGACAAGAAAGAAAGATGAAAAAATTATGAACATATTCCTCAAACGCAATCAAAATACGTGTGGAGCACACAAAATGATGACTCAGTAAAACGTGTCAAAATGATACACTTAGATACAAGTTGAGGAGAAAATAAACACCGTCTACTTTAGGTGTCAAAGTAAAAGATCATGCCAAATTTAGGTGTCTGTCGATGGGTTCCGCCTTATTAAAATTAAACTCTACTTTGATAGTAAGGCGTCATTTGATTGGGAAAAAATTATTCAAAAATTAATTATCTCAAAATTAGTTATCCCATCATGTATGTGAGATAACTTATTCCATTACTATGATGTAAATGATGGGATAAATAATTATGAGTTAACTAATACCTCACACCAAATATGAAATAAAATAGTCCTTCATTTTTTCCCAAAACTATTTATCCCTTATACCTCACACCAAACGACTCCTAAATCTTTATAATCATGTCCATCTTTAAAATTATCTTTGTTAACGTTATAATTTTTTTAAGCAAATTTATGGGATTTTATTAATTTTAAATTAACATACAAGGCCAAAAGTCCCAAAAGAAAAACACACAAAAAGAAAAAAATGAAAAATATCTGACAGCCCAAGTCTGTCTCTTCCTAGCCCATATCCAAATTATTACATATAAAAGTGTAGTAGGGTTCCCTTATTCCCTTGTTTCCTAAACCCTCAACACCTGAAAATATGTTGCCACTGCATCTCAACTCACGCTTCATTTTCCTCCTTCTGTGGATTATCAACACCCTTCCTCGATCGTCTTCAAACTTCTCATCATCATCTTTCAAGAGCAAGTTCCCTTTGATGTTCATTTTCATAATCAAACTAAGATTACTCTGGTAACAGTATCACTTTTTCAGCTGTTTCCTCTGGTGGATGGTTGTGGTTTCTCCTTTTTTGCTGAGGGTGCTCGTTCGTGAAAATGGAATCTTTCACTGGGTAAGTCCTTCAACTTCTTTCGATCTTCAAAAACTCTTCATCTTGCTCTAACTATGTTTTTACTGTAGGTGGAATCGTGGTGAAGTGTATAGGAAGCTTCACACTTCTTCCCTATAATGAGAGAGACTTTCTTCAGGTTTAAAATACTTGATTAGACCCTAGCCCCTCGCATTTTGCCAAGTCCTTTTTGAAGGCCTAGATGTCTAGGCTAATTAGCATTTCACCATTTTTTTGTTGCCGTTTAGTTTTTGTAAATTAACTCTGTGTGAAGAACTTTATGCTTTAGCCTTTCCTGCTTCTTCATCCCTTAATTGATGAAACTCTTAAGTATGGGCTCTGTAATTTATTATTTTTGATGATTCCCTTTCCTTTCTTTTCCATGCTCTTAAATTGTTCATAGCTGTAATGTAATGCCCCGAGTCTGTACTCTGAACTCTACATGGTGCTCATAATTCTGAAGGACCACAAGTTAACCCATGACTGGTACCTGCTGCAATAACTGAGTAATAATACTGTGATAATTATGCAGAAATTAGGTAAAAACTTGCCATAAGGTTCAAACTGAAAGTAAATACTGAATACTAAAAATTGAATACTGATACCTCTGTCTAAAATATTCTATTCTGAAAAGCCTCTACTGTCTGAACAAGGAGTTGATGGGACAAGCCCCCAACTAACTCCAACTACTAAAATAAACTGAGTACTGAAATACTAAAATAATAAGTCTGTCCTTGAACTATGAGGACTCATCACTAAGCCTGCTGCTGATAGATTGGGCTGCTAAGGGTGCTCGAGAAACCATACGTCTAAACCTATGATATAAGACATCATAGTGCAAGAGAAATGTATGCATCAGTATTTTGAATGTACTGATATGCTAAGTGAGGTAGGCTGAAATGCATGGGTTCATATGCATGAACAATACTAACTGAATGACATGAATATAACTGAATGGGAGTACATGTATGAATACGTATACTATAATCTGAGGTCATAATAACAATGGATACTGAGTTCTGAATTAATAATTTACTGATATCTGAGGTTACTGATACTATATAGCTGATAGCTGAATGACTGTATCTGACAGTCCTGATTCTATGAAACTGTGCTGAGTTTTGTACTGAACTGAGTGATTGTTTCTGACGGTCCTGAATCTATAAAATTGTACTGAATTCTATACTGAGACTGAAGCTGAAGCTGAAACTATGGGAGGTTATCATCTAATCAACATGCCCCTTTCTGAATAGATTGGGGTCCAACTTGTAACCCCAGTTAGAAGGGTGTCAGTACCATGCCACGGGTAAAGACAATTATGTGTTAACCCTCTTTACCAGGAAGCTCTTTCGTTAACCCTCGCTGGCAGTAAAACTCATGTGAGATGTATCAACCCTAATCTAGAAGGAAGATATCTCAATCTACACTGGCTACATAGTTTTATAACACAGGGATTGCTGCTAGGGGTCAAACCCTCTGCTGGCAGAAATGCCCCCATCCCTGGGTTAACTCGGTGCTGAATCCTCCTCCCAACTAAATAGACACTAAACTGATTTTCTAGTTCATATTAGGCTTGACTGAACTGTTACTGAGCTTACTGAGTTCCGTTGAATGACAGAATACTACTAAATTCTGTTAGCTGAGTGAGCTTACTGAGGTCTAAACTGAATACTGAATTAGACGAGGCTAATGCTAAGTCTACTAAGTTGTTTCTTGAGTCATGTAACTGACTGAGAGTACTACTGATCGTGACATGACTTAGATTATTCTATAAGTGACACTTGCTCTAGGTAAACAGCTAAATTATCAGGTATTAAATACCCCTAGGACTCAATAGCATAAAAAGTAAAGCGTCACATGACCTTGCATAGCATGCAAATGCACACTTGTTCATAATGCATCTATAAAGGTATTTTATCAATCACTTGCATGGCATGAGCTAGTCTACATACTAGCATGATGTAATTTTATTATTACTTTCACATGAGTAATTCACCAAACACTTGGATGGCATAGTATATACACATAATACTAAACAACATGTGAGTATCATGATTCAATTCTAAATTCACAATTCCATGGGTTTCAACATGAATTCACATGACAAATCACACATGTCAGATAATTCTACATCAATCTTGTAATAAATCATGAAATAGAACACCCAATTAAATAATACTCATGAATACACTTTAATTCCAAATCATGAAAATCATGAAAGCAATCTACTTAAAGTTTAAAAGAGTTTCTTGGACTCCAAGGGTGGAAGGAACCCTTGGATGAACACTTCACATACCTTGGTTGCTAAATTCTTGAAGAATAAATGGTGAAATCTTGAGCCTTGGATTTGAAATTAAATCACCTAGGGTTCTTGTTCTTGAGAAATTTGAGAGAAAGTGAGTGTATATTACTTAATGAGGGGTGAATCTCGTGTTTTACGACTGAATAGGGGTGGAAAAAAGACCTAAATACCCCTAAGGATGCGGCTTTTAATGATTGAAAATTGACTGTCCACGTGCAGACCAACGCTCCACGTCATTAACATCAACGTGATGTCCAATGCGCCGCAATGAGTCCGTGTCAGTTCACTAGAAACTTGCACTGAGCTGAGAAAAAAATTATCTGTCGACGCGATGGATGACGCAACGCATCGAGATCGCATCGACTCACTATTTTGGTCACTTGAACATGGTCTAAACGAGGTCCGAAAAATCCAAAACTTGTCCGGACACACTACTAAAATTTTTGATCATGAATCAATCTAAAGATCGATACTTTAATGTCATAAGAGTCGTGAAATAGAGTTGCCAATTTACGAAGGCCAAAATAATACTAAGTCTGAATACTTTACTAGAATATTCTAAGTCTGGGATCCCTTAGCAAGCTTAAAAGATTGAGTTGAGCTTAGAATTTTGCAGGGTCTTACAATATCTCCCCCTTGAGAACATTTGTCCTCAAACGAGACTGATTAAACTAAGAATACTGATAGACTGGACTTAGACACTGAAAATGCATAACTGAAACATAATTTCATGACTGAAATTATTGCTATACTGAATTACCATACTGAACATGCATATCTGATGCATTAGTACATAGCTGAACATGATTCACGAATTCATGACTAGGATTACTGATAAGCTGGACTTTTATACTGGACATGCATGTCTGATGCATGAGTACATGACTGGACTGATTCGTGAATGCCTGACTGAGTATGCAACGTTAATTGATACCAAGTTGGTAGCTATATTCGAACATGAGGCTGAGTAAATTCAAAGAAAAATTGTTACCTTAGGCCGAGTCTGAGCTTGCGGAGAAGAGGTGAGGATACTTGGTTCGCATGTCTGCTTCTGTTTCCCAAGTAGCTCCATCCACATACTGATTCCGCCAAAGTACTTTGACTATAGGGACTTTTTTGTTACCCAGTGTTTCGTCTCTACGAACACACAAGTGTACGCGATCGTGCAAGTAATATAATGACTTAGACAATCAGATATCATTCCCACGAGGATCAATAAACTAGAAATTTATTCAATCTTTAGTTTAAGACAATTTGGTATTAAGTGCTTGAATGTATCAAGATGATTTTGATTTTATAAATAAAGTGTAAATTACTAAATAAGAAATAATTAGTGACAACTAGAGCAAAGCAAGAAACGGTTGTAATCAATAATGAGGATGATTCCAGGATTGAGATATTTCGAACAATCATACAATTCTCTATTTTTATCATAGTCTAATTGGTTATCAGGTTGATGATTTGCAAGGTTTATGCAACGATCATGGTCTCCCGACTTCAAATCTTTTATCTATTGAATGTTGTAGCTACAACTCCCGCAGAGATACAACAATTATTCTAGATTCATGAAGTTGTCTTCTTGCAAGTGAACCAAGCAAGGCTGCTAGGTATATCCCTATCCTAGATGCTAATTCAGATCCCTTATTTCATAAAAGAATAAGAACCTTTCTCCCTAATTTCCTCGTTCTATCCTACGATTCTCCTCCCGGATGCACATAAAAATATAGATTTATTCTAATAGTGGCCAATCATTAAAATAGTAAGCTCAAGAAATTAAGAACAACCCAGATGATAATCCAAAAAGAAACTATGAATAAGAATATAAGAGTAATCATGCTCTTAGCCTCAACCCCAGAAATAGGGTGTTTAGCTACTCATGTTTGAATTCATCATCCAAAATAAGTAATAAATCATACCCAAAAATAAGTCTTGAAGTAAAGAAATTTAAAAGAATATCTAAGAACCCTAAAAGACAGATATTTCTGCTTTTCCCCGCTGCTATACTTGCCAAAGTCCCCTAAAATTATCTTGGATTTTTCCTTTTATAGCTGGGAAAAAACACTTAAAATATTCCCGATTTTTCCACATGGCGCGTCGCGCCATTCCTTCAGTTACCATTTTTCATTAAAATTTGGGCAATTGCGGAGCTCAAGTATTCCTTGACAATTGTAAAATGAACCCTCACCGCGACACGTCATTATCGCGGTGAGCTACTGGATTGGGGCAATTGTGAAATATTCATCCTCCGCGATGCGCTAAACTTTCAGGTCATAAAATCTGATAAGTGAAACTACTCCACGACGTGGTGGTTTCGCGGACCTTCACTGGAATTTGACCATTGCTATTTTGTTGGTCAGCGCGATGTGGAGTGTCTTCAAATGAGGATTTTTACTTTCCAGCTTCCATTTTTTAGCTTTATTTCACTCCCTTGCATTCCTTCAATCCTTCTATATCATCGTTGTATCCAAATACGCACAATTCTTCATGATTTTTATCCTGAAAGTACTAATCATATCCATTAAGCACGAAACGGAATAAAAGCTGAATTATACTTAAGAATTAATACAAAAGTTCTTGAACTAAGTCTAAATCTGGGTGCATATTGGTGCTTTGAGCATATAAATATGCCCAAGATCACCACCCCACACTTAAAACCTTGTTCTTCCTCGAACACATGAATTCAAAAGCATAATTACTTCCTCTTTACATCATAATCTCAAAGTTATGTTGCAATGGGCACTTACACTTTGCAATAGCGTATTCTTACATCATCTTGTCAAAACAACTTTTATCAATATGATACAATTTAGTACAAATTTTTCTATCTCAATAATGAATTTCTAACATGTCGGCAAACTCAATCAAAGAAACATAATAAGTAATTCGACTTTCATCCTCCTGCATCCTCACTCAAGAAAGTTTTTCCATATTAACTCACACTAATATCTATGCAAAAATAGGGAGTTTCAACATCTAATCACTCGCTCTCAACAAAGAATTCATACATGCTAGTGAACGAACCATAAGCTTGACCTTAGTATCATACTCCACTAATAGTTGGATGTTTGGGTGAAGGATCAACTAGGTCTTTTTTGGGTTGTAATAAAAGCTTAAGGACAGGTAGGTACTATTTGGGGAAATAGTGGCTATTGCTCCTAAACGTTTTAGTACAAGAATTATCAACAAGAATTATCAATTAACCCTATTCTCCAACACCAATTTATCATTCTATTTTCTCCCCATTCTTTTATTTTTCAACTCCTCTTTCAATTAGCTTATTTACTCAAACCGGATTGGGAGTAATAATCATTCCTCCCACATATTTCTCTTTTTGCGTACCAATTTTATGTTACACACCCCTATTATAGCCACCCTTAACTTAAGTGAAGCCTTCGTTAAGGTGAACATTATCCATCTGGACCAGGGCCAAAACAGGGTCATTGTATCATTTTTATCTACTAACTCCCAATTAACCCAGAATCATCAACCATCAATAACAACTACTTTGAGGGCATCAAAGTTTTACCTTTTATCCTCCTCATTTACGCTCTTAATCTCCTCTTAGTTTATGTTAAAACGCTCAGGAGCTTATTTGGATCAAATTAAGATTTAGCAAAGAAAGGATAGGGTTACATAACAGGCTGCCAAAGAAAGAGGTTATAGGATCAACGGGGCTGACTAAAACTATGCACCAAGGTAGGTCTATTTAAATTAGAAACAAGGCTGTCAAAGAAATGCCTACATCACTTCCTACACCCAACACCCTTTATTTCGCTTTATAGACACACCGGGCAAGTTCTAGTCATTTCTATTCTTGTACAATATACACAAACCGTCACACTCACAGTGTATGCACAAAATCAAACCAAGGTTCCCAATCATGCTCTTTATTGAATTCAAAATTAAGCCAACACATCAAATTTCATTTATCGAGATTAAATCATCAGTACTCAAATAAAAACACTTTTATGCTTATTTATGCTCAAATTAATTTCCATTACTGCAAAGATAGCCAATTCCACACTCCTCTAAGAAAGTGATTAGGTTCTGGTATATTTCTTTACTTCCTACGACCACTCCCCTTAAGACGGTCGTCATCCATCTATCATAGGGGATGACAACTAACTATGAGTGTTTATTCTTAATTACCAAAGAAGGCAAAGACAAACGTAACTACTTGAAAATGAAACTTACCAATAAGGGTGAAAATAACAATAAAATAATACTTTAAACTGAAGCAACATGCGATAAATGCCACAGAGGGAAAATTGCAATCGATAAATTTACTAACTATTACAGACCAGCGTTCTGATTAGATAGAACTCCCAAAATCAACCGAACAGAAAATAAAATTGTTCAACCATAATAAAAGAATGAAAATGAAACAAAATACGAAAAGAACCCACCAACCCACACTTAAATAAAGCACTATCCCAGTGCTTCCAAATAAGCCTATGGTAGGGTGGCAGTATACTCCCTGGTCACTCAAATGAGACTATAGCAGTCATATCCTCAGGAGTCCCATCCACATCATCACCATCATCATCAGACTGGTCCTCTTCATCCGACTCCATGTCTGAATCCCTGTACCTGTGCTCTTCATCAATTGGTATAACACCATTAACCGGCTCAACAAAATCTGGGCCAATTCTCAACATAGTCCGAGCATGGTGCCCGAGTGGATAATTGAGCTCTACAGCATAGAGCTCCTCTGGTGTAGCTGTTCTGCCTCCCGTCTTCACTAGCATCATCATAAGACCATACAACCTACCCAGTACCTCATCAGTCCTCGTCCCGCTCCAGTATAGTCAAAATTAGGCCCGCTACCCTAGATGTACTCCTTGCATGTGTTATTTCCACAGGGCGAGTAATAACCTTAGGCTTATACCCGCCTGGGTACGCATTCTATTCATCACAGAAAAAATTACATTACCCACATTTCTCTCCACATCAGGCACATCAGGGAATAGATCAAACATACCCTATCCCGAATAACCTCCGTCATATGTTTCCCTTGAATCAAGAATGAATAAACAATAAGACCCCACATCTTTGGTTCCTTGTTCATCTTAGCATAAGGTAAGAAAGAGTGCATACCTGTAACACGATGCCTAGTCCAACGAGCTAAGGATCGATGACCACACAACAGATGCTTGATATGCGCATATAGAGGAGAAATAATAAACTGCCTTAAGAAATTTGGGTTTGCTTCTGGTATACCCAACAAATCATTAATATCAGCAGTAGTGAATCGAACCACTTTCCTGTGAACATACAACAAATGTTCAGGATGACTGGGGTTCCAATTGGCATAAAACTCTCTAACTAAGTACAAATTGCACTCAGTCGGCTGATGGAAGATAAAATTCATATTGATTGCCTCAATTCTTTGTACCATGGATGGACATTTGCTCATGAGACTGGCACGATCAATATACACCTCTAAGATATACTTGGCATCCATATACTTGGAATATCACTACTTTCTATCCTTACGAACAACTTTGAATCCAAATTTGTGAACTTTCCCCCTCTAAAGTGGTGGGGCCCTAGGCACCCTAGTCAGTTAACCTTTAGATGGTCTGCTCCTCTTCCTAGAAGGTGCAGAAGGTCCTGTCTTTGCCTTGCCTTTGACTGGTTGTGGTTCCATAATTCCTGTAATACAGAAGATGCAATAAACATTTGAGTATGTTAAACTTGGGACTAGCTAAACTGAGTGTACATTACGAGTGACTTTGTACCCCACACTTAGTTGTTAGCTAAAACACATGCCTCAAAATCTACGGTACTCAGACTTCCCTTTATTGACCTTATTATCATATTCAAAGACATCATGTTTCTCTTTGGGACACTACATCCTTTTTCATTTTCTCAACACACAACATTATCTCATCTACTCCCATGTAATCACTCAATAAGAGACTATGAACAAGATCATGTTGCTACAACATCTCGCATCAAAGGAGTATTTTTCTAGAATTCTACTAAATCTACTAACCTCAAATGAAATTAACCCCAACTTCCTAAATCTTCTTGCTTCACACATCTAGCTACAATGCCCATACATTCCTTGACCTCGCAACTAACATTTGAAAAACAATTTCTCCCAAATAGCTTCTGTATATAACCATTCTATTATGATATCACAAAGATTACAAGACAATATATCATAGGTAATGCTAAAATTTATAACTACTAAGATAGGAAAAAACAAGATTATGCCCCAAAATGCTAGCTAACATCATAAAACACTAATAAAAAGAAATAAATTTAAATCTTAAAGAACATACCTCAAAGGTTGAAAGAAGGATGAGATTTGGGGAAAATTTTAGAAGATTAGTAGGATGGAAAGGTGAGAAGGCGATGCTTGAGAGGGAAATAAGAGGGTTTAGGGTTTTGAGGGGGTATTTATATAGGGTCGGGTCGGGTTAGCTTTAATTCACTATTTATGCCTGATTTTAACCCCCTCCGCGATGCGGTAGGATCATGTAGACCTACTGGAGAATGCCAATTGACATTTAACTAACCACCGTGATGCGTTAAATTTTGTGTTAAGTCACTAAAAATTTACAATTGTCACTTTTCTCTATGTCACGCTGAATATCGCGACCGGCTACTAGAATTTGACAATTGTCAAATCACACTTCTCCACATCGTGATGGAAATCACGGATCCTTACTGGAATTTGACAATTGTCAAACTACCCAGCTCGGCGTCGTGCCATTCTTTAAAATCAAATTTCCTTGTGTAATTTTCATTCTTTTCTTACCTGAGAAAATCCCCACTTACACATATCATTTTGCAAACCTGATTTTTTTCCTCAATTGTGGTAATCTCCTTATTTTTACTTTGCAATTCCCTACAATCTCAAACAAAAACAACAAATATTAAAGTAAAAGTGGGTTGCCTGTCACTCAACGCCTTAATTTTGGTTGTGGCACGACTCATCATTTGTATTTTTCTTTTTATTTTGATTTTAAAATCTAAAAATTAAACTATCTATTACAATACATGTGTGGGTTTCCTCCCACATAGCGCCTTATTTAACATCGTGGCACGACTCAGGTCATCATCACTCATCAGCAAAAGTGATAGATTCCTTATGCTTATTCGGATGATCCACCCAATAATGCTTTACACATTGTCTATTCACAAGGAACTTCTCCATATTCTCTTTATTCCACAACTCTACAGCTCTATGGGGTGTCATACGTACCACCTCAAAAGTTTCAAACCATTTCGATCGTAATTTACCCCGAAACAACTTAAGCCACAAATAAAACAACAAAACATATTGTCCAGGTTCAAATTCCCTAGCTTGAATTTGCTTGTCATGCCATCTTTTGGTCTTATCCTTGTAGAGCTTGGAATTTTCATAGGCGTGGAGTCTAAATTCATCAAGCTCATTCAGTTGCAATAACTTTCTTTCCCCAGCAGCAGTCATCTCAAAGTTCAGCTTCTTCACCGCCCAATATGCTTAGTGTTCCAATTCTACAGGAAGATGACACACTTTACCATACACCAAGCGATGTGGAGATGTCCCAATGAGCATCTTGTACGCTTTTCAATATGACCAAAGTGCATCATCTAGCTTCTTCGCTCAATCTTTTCTATGCCCATTCACGGTCTTCTGAAGTATTTGCTTAATTTCCCAATTGGATACCTCTACTTGTCCACTCATTTGAGGATGGTATGCAGTGGAAACCTTGTGCCTAATTATTGCTCTTGGCATACCAAATCTGGAAAATATGTTCTTATTCACAAACTTTAGCACCACTCTTGCATCATTAGTCAGACTCGCCATAGCTTCCACCTATTTAGAGACATAGTCAACCACTACAAGAATGTACAGATTACCTTTCGAAGATGGGAATGGGCCCATGAAATTGATCCCCCAAACATCAAAGACTTCTACTTCTAAAATATTGTTGAGCGGCATCTCATGACGCCTAGATATAGTACCCAACCATTGACATTGATCATAATTCTTTACAAAAGCCACTACATCTCTCACAGAGTAGGCCAAAAAAAATCTAATTGCAACACTTTTCTCGCAGTCCTCTTACCCCCATGATGTCCACCATAAGGAGATGAGTGGCAGTCTTGTAACACCTTTAAAAATCCATCCTCTGGGATACACCTACGAATATCTCCATCGGGACCTTTCTTGAAAAGGTATGGTTCATCCCAAATGTAAGCACGAGAATCATGAAGTAATTTCTTTCTTTGTTGTGTGGTGGCCTCAGGAGGATACACCTCACAAGCTATCAAGTTCACAATGTAAGCATACCATGGGAACTTAACTGCATATAATGACAACAACTTCTCATCAGGAAACTGTTCCTTAATACTCAGAAAGTCATCCACAATATGGTCTTGACTTTCCAGTCATGAAAAGTGATCAGCAACTTAATTTTTAGCTCTCTTTCTACCTCTAACCTCAAGATCAAATTCTTGAAGTAGAAGAATCCACCTAATTAGTCGTGGCTTCGCATCTTTTTTGTTCATAAGATACTTAATGGCTGCATGATCTGTATGAACAATGACCTTGGTACCAACTAAGTAAGATTGAAATTTGTCAAATGCATATACCACGGCCAACATCTCTTTCTTTGTAACTGTGTAGTTAACTTGAGCATCATTCAGCAGCTTGCTAGCATAGTAGATCGATCGAAATACCTTCTCTTTTCTCTAACCCAACACTGCTCCCACTGCAATATCACTAGCATCACACATCAGCTCAAAAGGTAACTCCCAATCTGGTGCAATCAAAATAGGTGCTTCCGTCAACTTCTTCTTAAGCTTCATGGCAATCAACCCCGAACTCGAACTTGGCTTTTTTCTCTAACAATTTGCACATGGGACTTGCAATATTTGAGAAATCTTGAATGAATCGTCTATAGAACCCAGCATGTCCCAAAAAAACTCCGCACTCCTTTGACTGTGACTGGATGAGGCAATTTTTCAATCACTTCAACCTTTTCTTTGTCCACTTCCAGCCCTTTGCATGACACTTTATGGCCTAAGACAATTCTTTCCTCAACCATAAAATAACACTTTTCCCAATTCAACACTAAGTTTGTTTCTTCGCATCGAGCTAGAACTTTGTCGAGATTTTGCAAACTCTTTTCAACTGAATTACCATACACAGAGAAATCATCCATGACTACCTCCATAAATTCTTTCACCATGTCTGAAAATATTGCCATCATACACCTCTGAAATGTAGCAAGTGCATTGCATAAGTCGAAGGGCATGCGTCTGAACGCATATGTATCGTATAGACAAGTGAACGTGGTCTTCTCTTGGTCTTTCGGTGCTATGCTTATCTGATTGTAGCCAGAGTACCTATCCAGAAAACAATAATATTTTTGCCCCACCAACCTATCCAGCATTTGGTTAATGAAGGAAATTGGATAGTGATCTTTACGAGTTGCTTCATTCAATATCTGATAATATATATATATATTCTCCAATCGGTCACAGTACGTATGAGAACTAACTCATTATCATCATTGGTTATTACTGTCACTCCTCTATTTTTGATACACAGTGCACCACACTTACTCATTTGCTATCAGAAATTGGGTAAACAATACCACTATCTAACCACTTGATCACTTCTTTCCTGACCACCTCCTTCATCACAGGATTTAATCTTCGTTGTTGTTGCGCTCTAGGTTTGTACCCCTCTTCCATGTAAATATTATGTATGTAAAATAATGGATTGATTCCTAAAATGTCAGACATCTGCTAGCCAATCGTCTTCCTTCTCCTCCTGAGAACCGCTATAACTTCTTTTACCTGTACATCTGATAATTTTGTAAACAAAATAATAGGCAAGGTATCTTGATCACCAAGAAAAACATATTGTAAGTGAGGTTGAAGAACCTTAAGCTCCAAGTTAGGAGCTTCTTTGACTGAAGGCCTAGGTGGTGGACCAATTGGTCTATTCAAAGGCTCAATCAACACTTTATTTGTCTCAATTATGGCTAAATTCATAACCTGGACCAATTCCAATACTTCCACATCTTCATACAGATCATAACTCATCAACGTTTGCTCTAATGGATCATCAGACAAAAGCAACTGCCAATCCAAAGCAAGATCAATAACCGATATAGAAGACAACTCCTCATATATGGCTAGAAGCTTCAATGCTTTATACACATTAATGAGTGAATGTCCTGTTTCTAAGAAGGGTCATCCAAAAATAAATAAAACAAATAGATCGTCCTCAAAGTCAAGAATCACAAAATCCACTAGAAATATTAAAGATCCCACTTGCACGAACACATCTTCAATAATACCATCTGGTCTAGCAAGTGACCTATCTGTCAACTACAACATAATAGTCGTGGGTTTGGGACTCCCAATACCCATCTTTCGATACCATGACGTGGGCATGAGATTTATGCTAGCACCCAAGTCACACAATTCACGTGCACAAATAGTCTGACCAATGGTAATCTGCAAGGTGAAACTACCCGAATCCTTCGGTTTCGTGGGTAGTTTATTTTGAATTTTAGGCATGCACTCTTGAGTAAGTGCAACTATAGCATATTCAGTCAACGGATTCTTATTTGCGATAATATCCTTTAAGTATTTAACATATTTTGGCACACTCTGCAGAATGTTAACAAAAGAAAGGTTTACTTGAACTTATTTCAGAAGATCTAGAAACTTTTTAAAACTGACTTTCTCTTGATGCTTCCTTGCTCTTTGAGGAAAGGGTAAGGGGATAATCTTCTTCTCCACATGAATCTCTTCACTAGCTTCTTTTTTCTTGACTTCCACTTCTACATTCTCTTGCAAACTGTCATTAATGACTATGGGATTATCCTGCTCCTGAACCGTTTTCTTAGTTTGCAGCCTACTCTTTGTTGTAACCTCATTCACCTGTTTAGGATTAGCCTTAGTGTCGCTACGCAATGCTCCTTGTGGCCTTGTTTTCTGTGATCCTGCAATTTGACCCAACTACAGTTGCAAATTTCTTGTAAGCAATTGTTGACTCTTCAACTCAGCTGTAAACTGTGCTTGTTGAGCCTTTATGTCTACCGTAAACTAATCTTGTTGAGCCATAAACAGCTTAATCAACTCCTCTATATTACTATTCTGAGCAGTCGCCTAATTATTCTAAACCGGTTGTGGATTTGATTGTACTGGTCCCTTATACTGATTTGTATTCTGTGCCTGATGTCCACCCCATGAGAAATTAGGGTGGTGCCTCCAATTTGGATTATACGTATAGCTAAAATTCTATTGTCCCTGATGATTTGCATTCCCCATATAGTTGACTGAATTTGGATTAACAGAACATGCATCTTCTTTATGCTCACCACTTTCGCAAACTTCACACCACGAATATACCTGTTGAACCACATTTGTTGTGGTTGTTGGTTATGTTGCACCTAACTTTAAGTTGGTGAGCTGAGTAGTTATATTATTTTGTATTGCTACAATCTGTGCTTGTAATGCAGTGAACTAATCAACTTCCAAAACCCCTGCAACCTTCTTGGGAGCATTCTTTGAGTTTCCATGCCAATCAGGATTCCCTTGTGTGATTCGATTCAGCAAGGTATACAGTTCTTCATATGTTTTCTCCAAAGCTTTCCCCCCTGCTGCTGAATCCAAGAGAATATTTGTATTAGACTCAAGGACTTCTATAAATGTGTGCACCAAAACATCATTCGATTCATAGTGATGAGGACAACTTCTAAGCATGCCCTTGAATCTCTCCCAAGCTTGGTAAAGATTTTCTCCATTTTTCTGTTTGAAACTCAATATATCACTCCTCAATCGTGCAGTCTTCTGTGATAAAAGGAATCAAATAAGGAACTTATGAGCATAATCTTTCCATAAAGTGATGGAGTGATGTGGTTCACCATGTAACCATCTCTTTGCTTCCCCCATTAGAGAAAAGGGGAAAAGTGTCAATCTGACATAATCAGTATTCACATCTTCAGGAATATATGTATCGCTTATTTCCAGGAAGGTCTGTAAGTTTTGTTGCCGATCCTCGTGTGAAAGTCTGTGAAATTCCCCCACAGATTTCAACAATTGCACCATATTTTGTTTCAATTCCAACCGACCTTATTTTTTAGGCTTCTGAATGTTGTTAGTCAGATGGTTCGTAAGTGGGATTGCCAGCTCACGAACAGGTCTTATGGCTGGTTGAACAGGAACAACTGGAATAACAGGAGCTGGAACATTTTCAACATTTTGATCAGCAATAATTGGATCTCGTATTTCATCCATTTGTCCCTATTAAATGTAGTATTGAGCTCTTCGCCTTTGATGAAAATTACTTTTGGTTCAGCAAAGGGCTCTACTAATTCTTTATCCCTAGCCAGTCCAATGTTAATATAAACCTGCAAAAATTAAGCCACTAAGATCACGTTGTTAACACTTAAACTTATTATCAAAAATCAAAAAATTAAGTAATTTACTAATTCTATTTGATCCCCAGCAACGGCGTCAAAAACTTATTGCGTGTCTACGCACACGCAAGTGTACGCGATCGTGCAAGTAATATAATGACTTAGACAGTCAGATATTGTTCCCACGAGGATCAATAAACTAGAAATTTATTCAATCTTTAGTTTAAGACAATTGGGTATTAAGTGCTTGAAGATATCAAGATGATTTTGATTTTATAAATAAAATGTAAATTACTAAACAAAAATTAATTAGTGACAACTAGAGAAAAGCAAGAAACGGTTGTAATCAATAATGAGGATGATTCCAGGGTTAAGATATTTCGAACAATCATACAATTCTCTATTCTTATCACAATCTAATTGGTTATCAGGTTGATGATTCGCAAGGTTTATGCAACGATCTTGGTCTCCCGACCTCAAATATTTTATCTATTGAATGTTGTAGATACAACTTCTGTAGAGATACAACAATTCTTCTAGATTCATAAAGTTGTCTTCTTGCAAGTGAACCAAGTAAGGCTTCTAGGTATATCCCTATCCTAGATGATAATTCAAATCCCTTATTTCATAAAAGAATAAGAACCTTGCTCCCTAATTTCTTCGTTCTATCCTACGATTCTCCTCCCGAATGCATATAGAAATATGGATTTATACTAATGGTGGCCAATCATTAAAATAGTAAGCTCAAGAAATTAAGAACAACCCAGATGATAATCCAAAAACAAACTATGAATAAGAATATAAAAGAGTAATCATGCTCTTAGCCTCAACCCTAGAAATAGGGTGTTTAGCTACTCATGTTTGAATTCATCATCCAAAATAAGTAATGAATCATACCCCAAAACAAGTCTTGAAGTAAAGAATTTTAAAAGAATGTCTATGAACCCTAGAAGAGAGAGATTTTTGCTTTTCCCCACCGCTATGCTTGCCAAAGTCCCCTAAAATTATCTTGGATATTTTCTTTTATAGCTGGGACAAAACACTTAAAATACTCCTAATTTTTCCACATGGCATGTCGCGCCATGCCTTCAGTTGCTATTTTCCATTAAAATCTGGAAAGTTGTGGAGCTCAAGTATTCCTTGACAATTGTAAAATGCACCCTCACCGTGGCGCGCCACTATTGAGGTGAGCCACTGGATTGGGTCAATTGTGAAATATTCATCCTTTACGATGCGCTAAACTTTTAGGTCATAAAATCTAATAAGTGGAAATGCTCCATGACGCGGTGGTTTCACGAACCTTAACTAAAATTTGACCATTGTTATTTTGTTGGTCAGCGTTATGCGGAGTGTCTTCAAATGAGGATTCCTACTTTCCATCTTCCATTTTTTAGCTTTATTTCACTCTCTTGCATTCCTTCAATCCTTCCATATCATCATTGTATCCAAATGCGCACAATTCTTCATGAGTTTTATCCTGAAAGTACTAATCATATCCATTAGACACAACACGGAATAAAAGCTGAATTATACTTAAGAATTAATACAAAATTTCTTAAACTAAGTCTAAATCTGGGTGCATATTAGTGCTTTGAGCATATAAATATGCCCAAGATCACTCAGTCTACGATTTTGATAGTCAAGGATTTCAACGGAAGTCTCTTCATAAGGGAGGTTGTTCTGAATACCTATGCCCTCTATAGGTTTACGACTGCTGGGTCACCTAAGCATTTCTTAAGCAAGGATACATGGAACACTGAATGTACTGAAGCTAAGTCTGAAGGCAACTCAAGCTCGTAAGCTACCTTTCCAAAAAGGTTGAGAATTCGGTAAGGACTGACGTATCGGGGACTGAGTTTCTCCTTCTTGCCAAATCTCTTCACTCCTTTTATAGGAGACATTTTCAAGAACACAAAATCACCGATCTCCAATTCGAGATCATGTACTGAAATACATAAATGGGAACATGAGAACATAATTGAGCCTGAAATGTGATACAGGAACTGAATATCATGAACAAAATTGAGTCTCTGAATACATGGCTTGTGGATGAGATTGGAACTTGAGGGTCCACCTATGAGTACCCACTACTTCAAATTGGATTTGTTACGTGAAAAAAAGATGGATGGTTTAGGTCATGAAAGCTCAAGGATTATAGTGCATCTCTCCCTTGGGACATTATGTCCCCTGAAGAATGCTGACTTAGCTAAAATATTGAGAAAGAACTGCGATGATGTATAGGGCACCTATGAATTGAATCATGACTGCATTTTGAGGTTTTGAAACCGAGGCATGACACCTTAACTGAGCTAAACTCGCAACCACATGGTTGCTTGATCTTGGAATAATTACATTCATGAGACTTCCAATAGTACGACTAGATGGAAGAATGGGAAACCTAACCATACGAACATTATCCTCCTAACTACTAAACTGAATTGTTGGTTTTTCGGACTAACTTATGTTGGAAACTTATATTCGACTGGAGACTTTCTTTGACACTCTTTCTATAGAGTTCTAGTGGCTTTAGAGAGCAAGGAGTTTTGGCATGGCTGAATAAAATGGCTAAATAAGAAAATCACATCCTGGTTAAAATTCTATAAGATGAGTCGGGGCCTATGAATCATCATCTAAGATGAAGTGACTAAGCCTTATGCACTGCGAATATAAATTTTCAAGCTTAGACTTATCACTTGAATACTCTCTCAGCTATACTTTCCTTATTAGTACAACACATCACCTGAGACTACTTAAAATATTCACATGGTGTTGAGTATGAGTGCATAAACTTACTAACTTATCTGAATGGCTGATAACTGAATACTTGGTCATGTAATATTGAATTATACTTAGTCTGAATAACTGGATTGGAACTGTAGAGTATCCTGCATATGAGGTAAGGACTAACTGGGTGACATGAGGTAACTGAGCATGAATTTATGGAAACTGTATTATTTTAGATAGGAAGACCATGTGTATACCATGACTCTAAAATAATCTATAAACTGAGGTACTAAAATACTAATAACTGTACGCCATGGTCAAGAAAATCTGAAACTGAACTGAGTTACTGATCCGATTACTGGATTGGGACGGTGACTGAGACTGTACTGGAACTGAATACTGGGTTCTAATAACTCTAACTACTAAGGTCTGATCTGTACTGAATTCTTCCACTATTTTCAAGCCTACTTAAATCTCCGAAATGCATTTAGCCACGTACACATCAACATGACATTCAATCTTATCTTCATAACTACAGCCTCATGTAAAACTAGCATGCAATAATCTTTCCTTAACATAAAACATTTACTCTCTCCCTTCTAAGCACCTGCTCATCACTACATTATTTTGTAAGGAGAGTCCACTGAAGGGTTAAAACATGAGGACCTGATGTATGCATGAATACTATACCAAACTCGACACTTAACTGAGGTCTGAGGAATAGAATATTAACACCATGGATTTGTCAAAAGATCTAAACTGAGGATATGCATGGCAAAATCTTAATTTAGCCAATCGCTAGGAGTGTAGCATGGGTCATGGGAACTGAGCATACTGTATAGCATGGCATGGGTACCTGATTCATGAACTGCATGACCTGAGTCTGGTGGTTCTGTATTCATGGAACATGATTCGTAACACTGAGTGAATTTGAACTCCTTATACTGGGAACTATAAGCATGTATGATTGCTATCGTGTATGAGTATGCGCTATGATCATAGAGCTGGTATGTAAGATATGAACAAATATCATGATAACTAATGGGTTTCGAGAGTCTAGAATACAATTCTAAGATGGTCTACATGACCATGCTCACTGCTAGAGTAACCAAGAATGTCATCTATGAAGACTATGATGAACATGTCCATGTACTTCTTGAACACACAGTTCATCAAGTCCATGACGGCTGTATGGCATTAGTAAGACCAAAGGACATGACTAAGAATTCAAAGTGACCATATCGAGTTTTGAAGGCTATTTTTGGGATGTCACATTCTCTGACTCTGAGCTGATGATAGCCCGATTTGAGGTCTATCTTGGAGAAGTAACTGGCACCCTGAAGTTGGTCAAATAAGTCATCGATTCTAGGAAGCAGATACTTTTTCTTGACCATGACTTTATTTAGCTGACGGTAATCAATATACATTCTCAGAAAACCATCTTTCTTATGCACAGATAAAATTGGGGCACCCTACGAGAACACACTGGGTATGATGAATCCCTTATCTAGGAGATCTTTTAACTGTTCTTTTAATTCTCTAAGTTCTGTAGGTGTCATTTTGTATTGTGGGATGATATGGGCTGAGTATCTAGAAGAAGGCCTATTCCGAAGTCGATTTCCCTTTCGAGAAAAACTCTGGGGAGATCTTCTAGAAACACATTTAGGAATTCACATTCTACTAACACTAATTCAAGATTAAGGGGTTCTGAACTAGAGTCTTGGACTTGAACGAGATGGTAGACACATCCCTTAGATATCATTTTTCTTGCCCTTAGACAAGAAACAAGCTGACCCCTAAGTGCTGAAGAATTACCTTTCCACTCAAGGATGAGTTTATTCAAAAACTGAAACTGGACAATTCTGTTTCTACAGTCGATAGACACCCTGATTATTTTTGCTATATTTCTGAAAAAGAGGGTGGGTACGACCTCTTTTCAGGCTACCCTGAGGCTTAGAGCCTGACGTGCTACCTCGAGTGTCATTTCTAAACTTTGGCAATGGCACACTAGCTGTAGAAGGATTTAGGGCTGATAATTTCTGAAGGAACTGGAAGCGGTTACCACCCTCTGACCTTGGCCTAAAACTAGTTGTTCAGACTCTCTTATTCTCTTTATTATCCCTCCTACGCTTCTCCCTCTTACTCTGCTGAGTATAAACCCTAAGCCTAGATAGGACAACAATTTGTAGGTTGTTTTGAGTAATTACTGAATAGGATAAAGTTGTGAAAGCAGCTCTGAATTCTGCATGAGAGACATGCTCATCCAGGGGATCTGCCTGAACGGGCTGAGGTGCTGACTGATTTTCATTACTTCTTTCATTAGCTTCTCTGGAAGGCATATTCTGGAAGCATAAGGAAGAGATGAATTAGACTGAGATTTTAACTTGAGCTCATGCTTACTCGCATGACATGAATACTGAAAGAAGGAAAACTTTTACTAAAACATCTCATAGCCTCCTGTCCATAAGTGTGGTATGCTACACACCCATGTACAAGACTCTACTTGATGCGGTTTTCAGACTCCCTAGGACTTTGTTGAATCTTCGTCTTTGATACCAAGTTTGTAACAACCCGGGACTACCCCCCTAGTTGTCACACAATGCTTACGACCTGGAAGGACCACAAGCTAACCCATGAATGATATCTGTTGTGAGCACTGAATAGTAATACTTTAATTAATGCGAAAAAATGGGTTGAAATATCATAAGGTTTAAAACATCTGAAATACTGATAAAATATAACATCTGTAAAACTGAATACTGTCTGAAATTCTAATCTAAAAAGCCTCTAACTGAATCTGTCTGAAATTGGAGTTGATAGGACAATCCCCCAACTAACTCCATCTATTAAACTACTACATCTACTGAAAATATAAAATAATAGAATATCCTCGAATGATGAGGACTTATTGCTACATCTACTGTTGTTGGATGAATCTGAATCTACTATGCTTGGTTGTGAACTTGAGCATCTGAACCTATGATATGAAACTTTATAGCGCAGGAAAGTATGCGTCATTACGTGGGAATGTACTGGTATGCTAGATGAGGTAAGGCTAAAGGCAAAGGTTCATATTCATGAACCATAACTGAATAAATAATATAGAATAACTGAACATGAGAGTACATAGATAATCTGAACTACAGTAAATACTGAGTATGCAATACCGCGTTTTTATATACATGTTGTAACTGATTTTTTCTGAAGCTAAGTACTGAATTCTAATAACTGAGTAACTGATATCTAAGTTACTGATAATTGAATTATTGGTTCTGAATTGACTGTGTTTGACAGTCCTGATTTTATAGAACTGAATTGAGTTCCCTAATGAAGACCGAAACTGAAACTGAAACTGAAGTTGTGGGAGGTATCATCTAACTGATATGCCCCAATCTGAGCTAATTGGGTCCAACCTCTAACCCCAGTTGGAAGGGTGATAATACCGTGCCATGGGTACTAACACTAGAAAACCAGGATGCCAAGCCTAACTGACTGGTGACACCTGGGCGGAGCCAAGCCTAATCTGACGGCTGACCCCTGGGAGGTAGTCAAGCCTAGTCTGACAGGTAACTCTTTATCCTGCGCTGGCTATGCAATTCTGGAGTATAGGGACTGCTACTAACAACTTTGCCTATCTGATGGGGAAGCTTTCATCCCTTCACTCGCTCGGTACTAAATCCTACTCCCAATTGAAAGACACTGAACTGAGTATACTGAACAGGACTGGACTGACACTGAGTTTACTGAGTTTTCCTGATTTCTGTAACTGACTGAGTTCTACTGAGTTTTGTAAATGACTGAGAGTACTACTGGTCGTGACATGATTGATACTATTCTGTAACTAACACTGGATCTAGGTAAACAGCTAAATTATCGGGTACTAAATAACCCCAGGACTCGATAGCATGAAAAGTAAAGCATCATATGATCTTACAAAGCATAACAATGTATACATGTTCATATATCATCTATAGAGACATTTTATCAAACACTTGTAGGGCATAAGCTTGTTCATATACTAACATGTCATATTTCATCACTTTATTCACATGGACATTCTATTGAACACTTGGGGAGCACAACTTCATGCACATAATCATGGATAATATATAAACATGGCAACTACAATGCCCAACTTACAATTCCATGGGTTTAGCATGCAATTTATATAATTTCCCATAAATACTAATCTAATTTCATGAATCATAAATAATCATGGATTAAAACCCAATTAACATCATAGACACATTAATCACTTTGTAAATTCAAGTGTTATCAAGATAATCACATATTCATCACACATGTTATTTAATTTCATAAAACTTGCATTTAAATCATGGATTGGAACCCAACTAATATCATGAACATGAATTCAATCTAAATCAAAAATGAAAATCATAAATCTGAGATCTTGTAGGTTTAAAAAGGGATTCTTGAACTCTATGGGTGAAAGGAACCCATAGATGAACATCTAACATACCTTAATTTGTGAGATTCTTAAAGTTCTTGAAGGATTTCTTGGGCTTGACCTTGATTTCTTAAACTAGGGTTTCTGCCTCTTTGAGAGAGAATGATTTTTTTCTTGAGAGAAAGTGAGGAAAAATGACATAATAAGGTATTTAGGGCATAATTTCATGTTTAAAGGCTAATCTGGGTCATGGAAAAAGACCCTATTGCCCCTAGAAAGTTTTTTAATTTTTGTCACTGAAAATCCAAGTTGGGCACCAGGCATGACGCGGTGCTATCACGTCGTGTCACTGAAAACTGACGATTAGGAACTGGGCTGATGGCGCGATACGGTGCCATCACGGTGCCTTATTGGTTGCGAGTTTTCCCTTTGGCGTGATGCGCCATAATCGCGAAGTCACACTGGAAAGTGATAATTGGGAAAAAGGCTAGTGGAACGATGCAGTGGTATCACATTGTCTCACAGGGAACTGACAAATGCCATTTCGATTGCCTCCGCGACGCGTTAGAGTACTATGTGGTACACTGTCTTACTAAAATGGCTCTAACTCTTTGCCTGGGTGTCGGATTTAGGAGAATTTGGTATTGATGGAAAGCTTATTCAATTTCCCACACAATGAAAAGTCAAAAACTTAGAAATTACACATATAAAAGTGTATTCATCTTTAAAGCAAGTCTTTGATATTTTTGGGATGAATTTAAGCTAGGTAAAAGTATGGGGTGCTACAATAATCCCCATATCCAAAAATATCACAAAGTAACCTCAGAGACGTGTAAAAAGGTCAAATCACACAAAAATACATATTTCACATAATTCATCAAAATTTAAGCGTTACAACAAAAGAAGTGTATATGATAGTATCATTACAAGCCATGATTTAATGGTAGGTATCATAGGCAACTCAATTTAGTAACATGTATACACATAAATTAAATAACAAGTAAACAGGCATCAACACATAGCAAGTATTCAATGAAACAACAAATACATCAATGGCAGGCCAAACAATGCTTACAAACAAGTCATGTAACCATCAAGAGTATCAACCATAGTATGAAAATCCACTTAATCAACAATAATACCATAAGTAACAAGTATATCCTTCTAAACCTCGCCATTAAACACCATTAGCTCGTTATCAGCTTATTAAACTACACGAGCTTTCAAAATCAACACTAATCTATACACACATATAAAGGGACTTGTTTTTTTCAACTAGTCATGACCTGTAGGGGAAAATCTAAGTCCATGTACCATATAGCGTGGTATCCGATCCTCCATAAATAAGTAATTTCAATATCTATGTTCATACCGGCATGGTACCTGATTCTCCATAACCATATTATATATATTTCATCAATTTCACACTATCTCTCGGGATACAATACGACATACTATTCAATTTTGAATATTTATTCATACAAGTGCCAACAATTCAAATATCATCTAATTTAAGTATGTCCGAAGACCAATCTACAAGTATCCAATTTGGGAGCATATACACAATTAAATCAAGTCTAAACTCCAATTAAACTGTAATCTACCTCAATCGAAGAATCTGAATTTCACTAGTCCACAAGTGTCTTGCCCTTCCTTAAAATTTTGGAACATTCAAAATCTGTTCAACTATATAATTCTCATAAGAGTACGAATCTAATTACACCGATTTTATACATTCTTACACTAAAAAGCCTAGGTTTAAAACCTAATTTGTAAAAATTATGAATAGTTGAAAATCATATGACAATATTAAAAAGTCGAAGCAAACAGAGGGTCACAGAAGCCATGAATGCCAACAAACCAATTATTCCCATCATAAGTTCTTAATGATTAGCCCATCAATTCTTACTGATTAGGAAAATAAAGGAATTATAACCTTTGGCAACATGTATTCTGCATGCGCAGTACCCTATTAGCTGACATAACCTCACATTCACTACCCATAATTGACCAATTACAGAAGGTTAAATTCCGTACCTAAGATGCCAACATAGCAACAATTAGCTCCATGTTACAATTTTCTACATTTTTTCTTTTAATCTATAGTTATCATCCAAAAGGGTTAAACCCTATTAACTGAAAGTTATGTGATATGGAATAGTTGTGGTTTTGAACCATTGAACCACTAATTAAACTAATTATCTAAAACTCTAATAAATTCTCAAAATTTATTCGGACCTCCACAGAAATAAACTAAATATGTAAATTGACTAAAAATTACATTCTGAACCTATTAAAAATATTAAAATACCAAATTGACGTCATTTTGACCAAAAGTTGACTGTGGTCGAACTTAACTTTCTTAAAATTCAATAACCAAACTAATGACATAAATTACTTCTAACATCTCAAGAATTGGTACTAGCCATACCCATAAGTCATAAACAAATCTGTATACAAACTATGGGGGGAGCTAAAATGGGAAAGATAGGTAGAATTCACAAAACGATAAGGAGGGTTGCTATACTTGCCTTAAAGGCACAACTTATCCTAAGGATTTTCAAATAACAACTATCACATAGTATCTTTTACTTATAATTTGTTATAACTCTTTCCTTAGAGGCAAGATTTAGCCCAAGGACCATCAAACGTCGATTTATGTCCCATGGACAAGAGTTGGCAGTACCACATTGTGTATTGATTTATGAGAAGCTCTATAACTCTTTTCTTAGATGCAAGACTTAGTTCAAGGAATTTCAAGCAACAAGTTACGCCTCATGGACAAGAGGTGACACTACCACATTGTGATTTAATTTATGAGATGTTCTATAACTCTTGCCTTAGAGGCAAGACTTAACCCAAGGACTTTCAAACAGCAAATTATGCCTCATCGGTAAGAGCTGAAACTACCATATTATGTTTTAATTTATGAGATGCTCTATGACTCTTACCTTAGAGGTAAGACTTAGCCTAAGAACTTTTAAACAACAAGTTACGTCCCATAGGAAGGAGTTGACACTACCACATTGTGTTTTAATTTATGAGATGTTTTATAAATCAAGGAAATTCAAACAACAAGTTAGTCCCCATAGGTAAGAGTTGACACTACCATATTATGTCTTGATTTATGTGATGTTCAATAACTTTTACCGTAGAGGCACTACTTAGTCCAAGGTCTTTCAAGAAAGTGACACTTGATGTGTGAGCAAAAGCTAACACATTTAATGCTTTTTAGCTCAAAATAATTGTGAATTCTGAAGCAACTCTTGTTGTTTTGATGTGTTTGCTTATGATATTGCAGTAAAAGGCTGAAGGAATAGAAATAAATGACAATAGAGAAAAAGAGTTGAAAATCTGAGAAAAAAAAAAAGAAAACACGGCTGAGGACATCCGTGATAAGTCATCAGCCTTGTGATAGCCTATCAGAAGCAGCATCATCCTTAACCAGGGAATTAAAGCTGAGAAACAGTTATGGCAACTTCTGTGACGTGGTGTCAAGTGAGTGATAAGGCGTCAAGAATGGAGTCAGCCTTAAGCAGAAAACTAGCAATAAGAGAAGACATCTGACGACGTTGGTGATACACCGTCAGATCCTTGACGCGGCGTTAGAGTCATTGTCAGCCTAAGGCAGAGAATTGAAGAAACTGGAGCAAGTCTAACGACATCCATGAAAGAGCATCAGACTCTTGACGCGGTGTTAGTTTGGGCGTCACCTAATCTAAAAATTAATTGAATTTTCTATTTTATTTCCTTAATTAGGCTTTAGTATAGATACCATCTTTTAGGGTTTATTCAGGGAGTTATTTTTTTTTTAGTTTTGGAGAGTCTTATTTTCTTCAACACTTATCAACTATTAGTGGATTCCTATTTTTGGGATTAAATTGAAGAAACTACTTATTGCTTTTCATCCGTTCGTAAGTTTATCCTTATTATCATGAATTCAACTTTGTATTTAGTTCATCAAATCATGAGTAGCTAATTCCATTAGCCGGAGTTATGGGATCCATGGACTAGGGTTTGATAGGTTACTAGGTATTTAACGAATTCAAAGAGTAGTAGGACATCTTGAAATTCTATTGTTTTAACTGAAATCTACTGGTTGCAAACATTAGGTTATGCCTTAGGTTTTATTTGCGTCTAACGGAGAAATAGACTAGAGGTCGTGAATTATCAACATGGACTCGAAGCTACCAACCTTCTGTTTAATGATCAATGTCGTAACTGGATTGATCTACCTGAGATAAAATCCTATTGAAAATAGATAAGTTATCTAAGTTCGAGAGAATTGGGTAATAAATTGTCTGATGAGGTCGAGAGATAATAGATAGTATTGTCGTCAGGGATATTTTACTGTTTCTACTTACTTCAAGAATCCCAAGCATTACCTAGTATTTGTCAATTCCCAAAACCTATGGTGAACATAACTGTGGTTTCCCATTTAGACTGATTTGAAACACTGAAATTAAAGTGACCAAAAAAAAAATTTATTTGCTAATCTCTAAAACCCCCATTTTATCTTTTTTATATCGGTTGTTTGAATTTAACTTGTAGCTTTTGTTTCAAACTAGATTAATCGCCACTCACATTGTTCCTTGTGGGATTAGATCCCAACCTAGTTAGGGTTTATATTGACAATGATTGCTTACACCTATTTAAGAGTGTAATTTGAGCGTTATCAAAAATGGAACCGTTGTCGGGGAACAATTTGGCGTATTAAGTTAGTTTGGAATTTTAGCTTACTTGCTTGAATTCAAACTTGTAAATATTTGTTTGTGATTTCCTTTGTTTCTTATGTTAGGTAGATTTTCTTTATTTTTATTTATTTCTTACTGTGGCATCATGGAGTGAATGTGAGTTTGATGGTTGGAAATCTTATCTGGATGATCCATGTGCATATTATGATGGACCCTACTTTTGGCAAGATTGTAGATATGCTCCCCGGAGAGAAATGTGTGCACCATCTCCATCCTACTAGGAGTATAATTGTTCTTTATATGGTGGTCAAGATGGACATTGGAGTGATTGCCTAAATTCTCTCTCCCCCTATTGCGCTAACCCAAGTTCTATTCTTCTTATGAGTATGACAGATCTTATGGTCAAGAAAAGAAAGAATGAAGCATTGGAAAGAGTGTCATTGAAGCTATGCTTCAACTAATGTTGGATCATATAGACAAAATGAATGATACCATAAGTGACATACGTCAAGATATTAGGGCATTTAATGAGGAAAGAGAAAGGATAGAAGAGATAGATATCAAGGTCAATCATCTAAAACACTTTTCTACATTATGCTTAGATGATATCTTGTCTGTGGAATTATTTAAAATAATGGAAGAGTGTGAGGATGAAGAGCAAGAATCCTATGTTGATGATGAGCTTGATGTTGAGTAACCCTCGGCGATTTCCCAACCAACCAAACCATTCATGAATGAAGATGCCAAGGATGAGGAAATGGTATTAGAGTCAAAAGAATAAATCAAGCACAAACCTTGTGAAGACTCTAGTCCATTTCAGGGTAAAAATACTAATAGGGAAGCTATACTAAAATTAAGGGTCAGTCCTCATTCGAATCACTTTTCAACATTATGCTTAGTGGATGTGATGAAAGTCGAATCAGCCAAGCAAATAATAAATTTTGAAAATGAGGAGGAAGATCCTTACATTTTGGAGTTTGTCATTCCAAAAAGGTTTACTACAACCCCAATATTGAAGGCCAAGGCGCTTAAAGATCAATGTCCATTTACTGGATGTTTAAGATTCTCAACGTTGCCAAATGAGCCC